>OX467111.1:0-1206947 GCA_950106695.1 Biston stratarius | reverse complement strand
AAAATAGATTACAGAAATTTCGGACTCGATCAGATTTGATAATTTTCAAACGATTGAACAGATTTTGATTCGTAGCCAAGAACAATTTCGATTAGGACACCTTTCAAAGAAAAAAAAAAACAAATTAAAATCAGTGCAGCCGTTGAGAGCTACAATGACAGATATTGACGTAAATCTTATAACATACTAGCGACTCGCCCGGCTTCGCACGAGTGCAATGTATATACATACTATACAAAACCTTGACAAATTATATACTCAAACCTTCCTTATGAATCACTCTATCTATTGACGAAACTCGCATAATAATCCGTTCAGCAGTTTTTGAGTTTATCGCGAACAGACAGACAGACGCGGCGGACGACTTTGTTATATAACATGTAGTGGTTATGTTTTGCGTCGTGGATTCAAAATAAATTACTTTTCGGAAAGCACTAAAGTTATACCAATTAGTGTTGTAAGTGATTATTTAATAGTGGACGGGTTAAAGGAAAGCAAGCAACCAATAATATCCGAGTCCGAGTCAGCCCTTTTTTTTTTATAAACTGGCCCACTGGTGGGCCCGGGCTTCTTCTCATTTTGAGAAGGATAACGCCATAGTCCACCACGCTGCCCAAGTGCGGGTTCGAGAACATCTTGTTTAATAATTCTGACTTAGAGATTTTTTTCACCATGTTTCCCTTCACCGTTTGAAGTTATCGACAATACGCACATAGCCTAGAAAAAATAGAGGTGCGTGCCATGAAATTCGAACCCAGGATCTCCAGATTGGAAGTCAGACGGTCTCCCAACTAGGCTGCCGAAACTTCAATAATTTATAATCTAAATCAATGAAAATAATATAACTAGGTATATCCAAGATGACTCAAGACCCCTTATCTAATGTAATCAGTGAAATTTCGAAAGTACCAATTTCAAGGAAATCCACGACGACACACTAACCGACTGTCAAAACATATTTACCAATGAAATTAAGATCATAATCTGCAGGTGTGCAGAAATTCGCGAATTTCATCTGTTACCTCACACTATCATCAGCAAGCGGTATATAGCATAGAACTCAAAACTAAGAATGTGTTATCAGTACACGTTATTTGGAACCAAATGTATGTACATATAGTGGATGGAAATTTCGCCTTATATTTCATAATCTATTGCAATGAATTTGCCCTGTTAACGCAAAGTATATTTAAGTCATTGGCTGTCATGCATTCGTGAACACGGCACAATGTTAACTATACCAAACAGATTAAATTTTCAAGCTAATTTACGGGACCAAAATAAAACGTAATGTGATCAACGAATCGGAAATGTGTCCTTCACGAATTTGCGGAAATTGGCAATAATGATGTATTTTCGGTGCTACGGCCTAATTAACTGTTAAATTTTTAAATGTAACAGAAATAAAAAAACCTGTTTTGTATTTGCTACTCACTTCTTAATACTTCTTATAAAACATTACGAAAGACATAATTAAAAAAACTTACCATGGAACATATGCATATTAAAGATCCGATCGTCTTTCATAATATACTCGTAGAAAGTGAAGATAATTATCAGTCAATATGAAATCTTTAACATTCGCGACAAACAGCAAAAACAACAAAAAGTGCTACTTGATACGCAAAATTCTCATGGAAGTGCCAGGTGGCAAGAAGTTGGCAAACGCAACGATAAACATCAAAACAACAATCATCGAACAAAGGAGCATCAAAACGTCTATTGAATAAAGCTAAAAGGGTTCCCAGGTGTGAAATCCGGCGTTACGTAAACCATCACAAGGCATATGGCCGAGAATGAAAACAAGCATACAACTGACGAGTGAGATGATATCGCCAACAAAGAGGCAGAAGTTCGCACGAGGGCGTTCACCATCGATTCTTATCTCAGGAATCGCTATGCGATTAATGCGAATGTCTTCCCGGTTGGTTGGGTTCAAAAAATTTGCAATGATCTGTCTTATTAACATTATCCGTAAAAATTCCAACGACATTCCGATTTTGGGCATACAATTATCTGAATATTAAACCTGATTCATAAAAAATGACCCAAAAAACAACAGAACAAAATCGTTTAAGAACAGAGCTCTGAATAATGATCAGATAGTAAAATTCTGTAATTATCAAGATAAATATTTTTACATAAATGTCTATACTTAGTATAATGATGCTATGTTTTCGGACAAGACAATCAACAATTAAAGCTGTAAGCTCGCACCGTTAACTGTTATGAATTGTTACTATTATAAAACAATTGAATTGAAATGGGATCCAGGTCAAATAGTCTGGAACACATAACAGTATCTAAGTAACTACTTACCGTTTCCGCCAATCTTGGATAAAACTCCAGTCGCAATGTTCGTCTTCGTCGAGCACCGTAGCTTCATGGTGATCCACTCCACTGGTTCCATGCACCAGGTCCACTAACTGACAAGCTCTTTCAAAGTTCTCTTCGAACTCCACTATTAAGAAACCATCAGAACTCAGCGTCCCAAAAACATCCTTCTTGTATGTGGCGTCGTTTATAGTCACCACTCCCGATGGTTCAGGGATGTCTTCACTCTGGATCTCGGAGTATATCGCTTCTGGCAGCTGCACTTCAGAAGATCCTCCTCCTTTGTCGACGTCTCGACAAAACCCTAAGTTTCCGGTGTCCTCTAAGATTCTATTTACATAAATAGGCTGTTCTTCTTTTGTTAGCGCTTCATTATTCAGTCTGTTTTCCTCTTTCTTCTGTTCATTGTGCTTGCGAATTATTGAATCTCCAAAATAAATAACAACTTTGTTATTGTTTTGGGTAATCTTGTTCGCTAATCCCCCTTCGGCAAGAGGAAGGTTTGCTTTTTTATTCTTTTCCTGCGAAAGTCTTTGAGTTAATTCTTCGTAACACGGAAGCCTGTTGTTGTAAACTTTCTTGTCGCTCGCGGGCGCTTTGTTTTCCTCCTTCTTTTTTTCAACACTTTGATAAACCGGAGGTCGACAGCAGTCATCGAACTGCGAGCTCCAAGGACGCGGTTCACTGTAAATATGTTCCGATGGAGGCGACTGAGACAGAGGAATATATTTCTCGTGTACATTTTTAGAACTGGAAGACTCATTTTTTCTGAAGTTTAGCACACTGCGTCGGGCCTTCGCTTCATGATCTCCCGTCTTCTTGTTCTTGTTACCCAATAGTTTGTTAAGCAGGGCTTTATTTTCGTTCGGCTTCATTCTGTCCGTCGAGGGGGCACGTCGCATGCCGAACGGGCCGGCGTCCTCCTCAGTGGAGTGCGGGTACAGCTGCTCGCAGCTCGTGGACTTGTGCGGCGCAATCCTCGTCTTGGCGGAAGTGAGCGGCTCCCTGCTCTGCCAGTGGCGCACAGACAGCCGCGCCGCGCCGCGTATAAACTTCATCGGCTCCCAGGCCTCCGCTTTCTTGAGTATGAAGTTGTCACACATGCTGTGTTTCCCGGGCTTCCTTGCGTCGGCGGCTCGGCAGGACTGTAGCTCGCGGCAGAGGAAGCACGAGCAGCGCGCTGGGCACAGCATGTCTGGTCGCAGGCGCCGGCCGCACTGAGCCGACGTTACCCTCCATCACCATTGTTGCCGTCGCCCCGCTACGGCTGCCTGTAGCCACGCGCGTTATCCACGGATTAATGATACCGTTCGCACGCCGCTCGCGGGAAGGTCACGAGATCTAAGTGCCCGTGGAGTTTCGATGCGTATGCGCATTATCGGATTAACTGTAACACGTGGTCGTAAAACTTGAAGCTCGCCTTTTGGATGAGAGGTGAACGGAACGATAAGTTTGGAACTAAATATAGAGCACTCAGGCAGCCGGTGCAGCGGGGGCTATTAGTGAATCACTCGTCGGTGTAATAACACGGCAGGTCCTGCGGCGTCCGCGCACTTGCGCGTGTCGGTTAATTTACTGCGAATTGAATTCTGGCTTCGGAATGTATATTTAAGCTTAAATGTAGCGGAAACATGAATACTAATAGCAGCTTCGAAGGTATCTGATTTGGTTTACATTAATTTAATGTTATGATTCAGCTCAAAGCAAACTATTTCTGGAAGCACAGCCGGTTATATACAAACACATATACAAATTGACGAGCGAAAGATAGGTATTTAAATATATAAAAATATCAGTATATAATTAGAATAAATTTTATACCTATTTTAATTTATTTCATTTAGGTATACCATTGTTTGACTCGTCAATCATTGATTTGATTTTCATGAAATTGTACAGTTAAACATTTTTTGCAAAATATTATTTTAAATCAAACTAACGGCAATAACATTTAAGCCTAGTAAACACATCATCATCTTCAACTGCCATCTTCAAACTGAAGTTTGGAAGTCAGTAGGCAAAATTTCTTGCGATCCCATGCTGCGAATTTTAGATGCTGATAGCTCAGTCCATTCCTCTCCTTGATGTCGTCTAGCCACTTCCGTTTGGGACGTCCTGGGCTTAGTAAACACAGAAGAGTGTAAAAGTAATTAAGGCTATGCAAATTCGGGAAGTGTTTTAGTCGGGACGTTACTAACCCTGAACGAGGTAGCAAGATCAGGCTTCAAAACAATAAATAATATTACGCGTTCGTAATTTCCCTCCCAATAAGGAGCAACTTCATAATAAGTCGGTACAAGTTCTTATCTTAACTCATTACATTACGCATTTCCTTTGCAAAAACTATAACTAGATATTCATATACTATAAATCTAGTTATAAGCTTGTAAGTATGCAATTAAATTAGTTATAACAGGCATGGTCAATGAACTAATAAACATACGGGAACGTTGATTGCCGCGACTTATATTATGTACATAAAAGTTTATTGTATAATAGAAGACCAGAGCTTCCTTGTTGTATGTCTTTCTAACAGTAGAGTGTGGATTCAAATCTTTGGGAAGAAACATACATATATCTAGAAAAGATCAGAGAGCCATCCGCATAAGTTTTATGTACTAAAAGCTTCGATGTTTCTATTGCCAATTTATATATTATATTTGCCGTGGTGGACCCGGCGTAAGAATTGTACTCCACACTCTTTATTCGTGGTTGCCGTAAGAGTCGGCTAAGAGGTGTAATCCGGAAGAGGGACAGCAGTCTTCCTTGAAAAATCACACCCTATTGCGCTCGCCAACCCACCTGTAAACCGTGGCGAGTATTCGCAAAAACTCCCTAAATATAATAATTCGTAGACGAACTAAAGTTACCGACACAGCCCAGCGAACTAAAAGTTGAAATGGCAGTGGACAGGATACATAGCACGCAGAACTGATGGCCGATGGGGCTGTAAAGTTCTGGAGTGGAGAGCTCGGACCGGCAAGCGCAATGTAGGACGTCCACAAGGTGGACAGACGACCTAATAAAGATAGCAAGAACGGTCAGAAACAGTTGGAAGCCGCTGGATCGCTTTATGGAAGTCAATGGGGGAGGCCTGTGTCCAGCAGTGGTCGTCCTACGGCTGAGATGATGATGATAATGATATGCAGTACGAAGAAGGGGAAATCTCTTCCGAGGTCTGTGTTCTCCAAAAAAATCAATATACTTAATATATCTTGAAATTAATAACATCCCAGACAATATAGTAAGAGAATACCAAATCTCGACTTCACTTAATACATGTTCGGTTCCGGCACTCAACATTATAGCATAGTATAAAGAACTTTGATAGTGGCAACACAAACTGCTTCCGCCCCTCAATAAAAAAAAAAAATAATACGAATTGTCAATGAAAAATCAAGCGCGGCACCGGTGCGCACGCGACAGTGAAAACTTTAATTAATATATATCTATTTACAAAAACAACGTGAAACCCTGCAAGACACAAGACGGAAGAAGTTTCGGCCTATTGGTAAGGACCAAACATTTTGGAGGCCCCGACGAGATGTTTGGTCCTTACCAGATAGAATTAGTAATAGAAAGAATTAATGGAAATTTCACACCCGATAGACAAAATGGCGTCACAGCAATCCTTTTCACTGCGTGGCCGGCGTGTGCAAATCTTCGAATTTCTTGATGTGGATCTCGTCGGTCACGCAGTGAAAAGGATTGCTGTGACGCCATTTTGTCTATCGGGTGTGAAATTTCCATTAATTCTTTCTATTACTAATTCTAATACCTACAATATTCCGGGTTATACCACACAGTGTCGATAAATCCTAAGTGAAATACGAATGTCTTGTGCTTACTACGCATTTTCCAAAGCTTGCAAGGTAAATCATTTATTTTACGTGTCAACGTGTCACCATTCCATTTCAAGTATTTCAACAAATTTCACAGCGCCGAGTGCTCATGCGCACTTTTATTACACATTTTCAACAATAGTCTCACTTTGACTTTTAAATTCAAGTTAAAACATTAACTTTTTCGAAAGATTACATGCAAATACATCAAATCCAAGTTCCAATACCTAAGTTCACACGAAATCGATCTTATTTCAGTTCTTCATGTCTTATTTTAGTATTTCTCAAGCGTAAAGAATGTAAAATTGCTTTATTTCATAGATATTCCCCGTGCATTTCAGCATAGTGTAAGTGCATGTCGAGGTTTTGCTGCGTTAAGCTGAGCTGCCTAGCATGTGAGTCGGGCCTGTGTGTACGCGTAGCTCCCTGCCGGTCTGCTGGGTGTAAGCTGTGCTTCTTACTTTGCTGCTACTGCTCGGCTAATTGACAACGGACTTGCAAACCGCAAGTACTATCTGCCTCTAAAGAAGAACATTTATATAACACTTTTGATGAAATTCAGTCTAAGATTGAACGTTTATCAACTTCTACTAGATTCTATTCTGTCTCGCTCTTCAAGCTCATCATCGAGTCTAGTAGAAGTTGATAAACGTTCAATCTTAGACTGAATTTCATCAAACTTCATCATGCAGTAATTCGGGAACGGAGCGAGTCCACTCGCCTTCGCGTGGTTTTTGATGCATCATGTCGAACTACATCTGGAAAGTCATTTAATGAAGTTCAGGTAGTAGGACCCACAGTCCAGGATGATCTGTTTTCTATACTAATCCGTTTTCGGCAAAATCCTTATGCAGTGTCATCTGACATAGAAAAAATGTACCGCCAATGTCTTATAACTTCAGATCAGAGAAATCTACAATTAATTCTTTGGAGAGACGATGAAAGTAAGCCACTAAAAACGTTGCAATTGAATACTGTAACATATGGCACAGCATCAGCACCATTTTTGAGTACAAGATGTTTAGTCCAGTTAGCTGATGAATGCAGTGATCCTGCAGTCAGCAATGCAATTAGGCATTCATTCTATGTTGACGATTGTCTTTTGACAGCCAAGTCTCCTTCTGAGTTGCAAAGAGTTATAACAGGGGTCACACAAGAGCTGGCTAAGGCTCAATTCCCACTTAGAAAATTTAGAACTAACTGTCCAGCAATATTCAAAAATTCCAACATACTTCATTCAAGTGACAGTCATGAGTTTTCAAAACAATCATCAATATTAGGCTTAATATGGTCTCCATCTAATGACATACTGCAATTTTCCACAGAAATAGACATTCCTCAATCAAGTACTAAGCGTTCAATTCTGTCCACTGCATCACAAATCTTTGATCCTCTCGGTCTTCTATCAGCAACAATTATTATACCTAAAATGATTATTCAAAAATTATGGCTTAATCATTTAGAATGGGACACACCTGTGGAAGTAGAAATTGAAAGGGAATGGAAGGAATTTGCAAACAATATTAAACAACTGGCTACAATTGAAATACCAAGGCATGTATCATTGACAGTACCAAACCAGGTAGAAATCCATGTATTCACAGATGCTTCGAGCAGTGCATATGCTGCTTGTTTGTACATCAGGTCAATCGATAAAACATATAATATTAGTGTACATTTATTATGTGCAAAAACAAAGGTAGCTCCCTTGAAGCCAACCACTATACCCAGGCTAGAATTGTGTGGTGCCCTTCTAGGTGCTCGGTTACATTCTAAGGTTATAGGAGCTCTTGACATACCCATAACTACATCAACATTTTGGAGTGACTCTAGTGTAGTTTTAGGGTGGATAAAAACTCAACCTAAGACTCTGAAACCATTTGTTTGCAACCGTGTACAGGAAATTAGAGATTTAACTACTCAAAATTCATGGAGATTTGTTCCTGGAACTATAAATCCAGCCGATTTAGGAAGCAGAGGCATACAACCACAAAATTTGTTAAATTCTAGTATGTGGTGGACGGGTCCTCCCTTTTTAATGCAACCTACAAGGGACGACTGGCCCTCCAATACTATTCCAGATGTAGTCTTACCTGAAATAAGGGCAAATGTAAGCATTATAGAAGATAGTCCAGTGAAAATGGAGAACTATTCAAAATTGCATAAGCTCCAAAGAATATTAGCTTATGTACTAAGATTTATTCACAACACAAGATACAACACTACTAACAAATCAAAGGATATACTTAATGCAGATGAGTTGCATTCTTCACTCATTACATTAGCTAAGCTGTCACAAAGAGAGTCATTTTACACTGAGATAAAAAAATTGGCATCAAACAAATGTTTATCTAATCATTCACATATATTAGCGTTAAACCCATTCCTAGATGATCAAGGTATATTAAGAGTGGGCGGGCGCATTCAAAACAGTCCTCACTACAAATTTGATAAGAAACACCCCATATTGATTGATCCGAAGCATCATTTCACTAAGCTGTTGTTTGAAAGACAACACATTCGGCTTCTACACTGTGGTCCTCTTCAATTACTAAGCTCTATACGCGAACAGTTTTGGCCACTTCGTGGTAGAGATATAGCTAGGAAAACTGTTAGTAAGTGCGTCATTTGTGCTAGATTGCGAGGACAAACACTTCAGCCAATAATGGGAAATTTACCAGAGCATCGTATTAACCCAGCTCCTCCTTTTGAAACTTGTGGGATTGATTTCGGAGGACCATACCATATTTTAAACCGCAATAAGGACCAAACATTTTCCGTCTTGTGTCTTGCAGGGTTTCACGTTGTTTTTGTAAATAGATATATATTAATTAAAGTTTTCACTGTCGCGTGCGCACCGGTGCCGCGCTTGATTTTTCATTGACAATTCGTATTATTTTTTTTTTTTATTGAGGGGCGGAAGCAGTTTGTGTTGCCACTATCAAAGTTCTTTATACTATGCTATAATGTTGAGTGCCGGAACCGAACAGTCTCCCGCCCCTTGAAAGTCTGCGACTTTTAAGTTTAGTGATTCGTTGGAAGAGGGCATAATCTTGATAATGCTCTCCTCAGCGTTGTCTTGTTGGTATGCACGTCTGCAACTCTGCACACGCCATCAGTACCGATGTGTAGTTTGTCAATACGTCCCATCTGCCACTTCATGGGAGGCAAGCCTTCATCTTTGATTAGCACCAGGTCTCCATGGGCTAAGACTTGTCCTTGTTTTCGCCACTTGACACGCTGCTGCAGTTCACAAATATATTCCTTGGTCCATCTGTCCCAAAAGGTTTGTCGCAGGCGCTCAATCAGCTGGTAGCGATTTATTGAGATCTGTTCTGTTGTTGGTGATGGTAGTGAGGTTAACGGCCGTCCAATTAGAAAATGTCCGGGTGTGAGAGGGGACAAATCTGATGGATCCGATGACAATGGAGTAAGAGGACGAGAATTAAGAATGGCTTCGATTTGACAAAAAAGAGTAGTAAGTTCTTCAAAGGTTAAATTAGTATTTCCTGCAATTCGCTTAAGTAAATGCTTGGCTGACTTTATGCCAGCTTCGAACAAGCCACCGAAATTTGGCGTGTAAGCTGGGCTAAACTGGAAAATTATACCTTCCTCGCTGGCTAACTCACTGACAGATTGACGACATGACCTTAACATTCTATTTAATTCGTTATTTGCTCCCACTAGGTTAGTACCATTGTCACAAAATATTAGTTTTGGTTTACCTCGTCTCGAGATGAACCTTCGCAAGCAAAGTATGAAACCATTAGTGCTTAAATCACTGACGACATCTAAATGCAATGATTTTGTTGAAGCGCAAACATTACAAATATCAATACTTCACATTCACTCAACTCCATGTCCCTATCAGTGGCTATGCCTAGCCAAGTTCTATTGAGTACAGCTTTGGTAAAAATCATCAATCCAAAAACCAACGCTACTCACTTAGCCAAGGCACTACTGGACAGTGGTAGCCAATCATCCTTTTTAAGTGAAAAACTACAAAGGAAATTCAATCTCACTACTAAATCAAGTTCAATTGCAATCACAGGCATAAATAATGGAATCTCAAGTTCAACTCAATGCTGTGATTTACTAATACAATCAAGATTTAATGCATTTAAAGTCAATGTGTCTTGTGTGGTCATTCCGCATATAACGGGTAGCTTACCAAGCGTTAAGTTTGACCCGTTGCAACTACACTTGCCAGCTAACATTTCACTAGCTGATCCAGATTTCCATAGTCCTTCAGAAATCGATATACTTCTTGGAGCAGACATATTTTGGGAGATCATTAGCACCAATAATAATCAAATATCTTTAGGGCGAAACAAACCTATACTAAGAGAAACCCAACTTGGCTGGGTAGTAGCTGGTCCAATGGGCGGGAGCCACTTACACACTACACAATGCAATTTTAGTTGTGAAATACTAGAACCACTTACTCAATTTTGGGAATTGGAGGAAGTTCCTTCTCGTGGTAAACTTCTAAGTTCAGATGAACAATTCTGCGAATCACATTTTAGTAACACAACCACACGAATCGGTGACGGACGCTTTTGTCTCACTATTCCGCTAAGGGAAAACCCAGAAACTGCTCTGGGTGACTCATATAACATTGCCAAACGAAGATTTCTAAATTTAGAGCAGCGATTATCTAAATTACCTCTACTGAAACAATCATATAAAGAATTCATCGATGAGTACAGAGACTTAGGGCACCTCACTGAAATTAAAAAACCTCATCATGCAGTAATTCGGGAACGGAGCGAGTCCACTCGCCTTCGCGTGGTTTTTGATGCATCATGTCGAACTACATCTGGAAAGTCATTTAATGAAGTTCAGGTAGTAGGACCCACAGTCCAGGATGATCTGTTTTCTATACTAATCCGTTTTCGGCAAAATCCTTATGCAGTGTCATCTGACATAGAAAAAATGTACCGCCAATGTCTTATAACTTCAGATCAGAGAAATCTACAATTAATTCTTTGGAGAGACGATGAAAGTAAGCCACTAAAAACGTTGCAATTGAATACTGTAACATATGGCACAGCATCAGCACCATTTTTGAGTACAAGATGTTTAGTCCAGTTAGCTGATGAATGCAGTGATCCTGCAGTCAGCAATGCAATTAGGCATTCATTCTATGTTGACGATTGTCTTTTGACAGCCAAGTCTCCTTCTGAGTTGCAAAGAGTTATAACAGGGGTCACACAAGAGCTGGCTAAGGCTCAATTCCCACTTAGAAAATTTAGAACTAACTGTCCAGCAATATTCAAAAATTCCAACATACTTCATTCAAGTGACAGTCATGAGTTTTCAAAACAATCATCAATATTAGGCTTAATATGGTCTCCATCTAATGACATACTGCAATTTTCCACAGAAATAGACATTCCTCAATCAAGTACTAAGCGTTCAATTCTGTCCACTGCATCACAAATCTTTGATCCTCTCGGTCTTCTATCAGCAACAATTATTATACCTAAAATGATTATTCAAAAATTATGGCTTAATCATTTAGAATGGGACACACCTGTGGAAGTAGAAATTGAAAGGGAATGGAAGGAATTTGCAAACAATATTAAACAACTGGCTACAATTGAAATACCAAGGCATGTATCATTGACAGTACCAAACCAGGTAGAAATCCATGTATTCACAGATGCTTCGAGCAGTGCATATGCTGCTTGTTTGTACATCAGGTCAATCGATAAAACATATAATATTAGTGTACATTTATTATGTGCAAAAACAAAGGTAGCTCCCTTGAAGCCAACCACTATACCCAGGCTAGAATTGTGTGGTGCCCTTCTAGGTGCTCGGTTACATTCTAAGGTTATAGGAGCTCTTGACATACCCATAACTACATCAACATTTTGGAGTGACTCTAGTGTAGTTTTAGGGTGGATAAAAACTCAACCTAAGACTCTGAAACCATTTGTTTGCAACCGTGTACAGGAAATTAGAGATTTAACTACTCAAAATTCATGGAGATTTGTTCCTGGAACTATAAATCCAGCCGATTTAGGAAGCAGAGGCATACAACCACAAAATTTGTTAAATTCTAGTATGTGGTGGACGGGTCCTCCCTTTTTAATGCAACCTACAAGGGACGACTGGCCCTCCAATACTATTCCAGATGTAGTCTTACCTGAAATAAGGGCAAATGTAAGCATTATAGAAGATAGTCCAGTGAAAATGGAGAACTATTCAAAATTGCATAAGCTCCAAAGAATATTAGCTTATGTACTAAGATTTATTCACAACACAAGATACAACACTACTAACAAATCAAAGGATATACTTAATGCAGATGAGTTGCATTCTTCACTCATTACATTAGCTAAGCTGTCACAAAGAGAGTCATTTTACACTGAGATAAAAAAATTGGCATCAAACAAATGTTTATCTAATCATTCACATATATTAGCGTTAAACCCATTCCTAGATGATCAAGGTATATTAAGAGTGGGCGGGCGCATTCAAAACAGTCCTCACTACAAATTTGATAAGAAACACCCCATATTGATTGATCCGAAGCATCATTTCACTAAGCTGTTGTTTGAAAGACAACACATTCGGCTTCTACACTGTGGTCCTCTTCAATTACTAAGCTCTATACGCGAACAGTTTTGGCCACTTCGTGGTAGAGATATAGCTAGGAAAACTGTTAGTAAGTGCGTCATTTGTGCTAGATTGCGAGGACAAACACTTCAGCCAATAATGGGAAATTTACCAGAGCATCGTATTAACCCAGCTCCTCCTTTTGAAACTTGTGGGATTGATTTCGGAGGACCATACCATATTTTAAACCGCAAAGGGCGAGGTGCCAAAACATCCAAGTGTTATTTATGCTTGTATGTTTGCGCTTCAACAAAATCATTGCATTTAGATGTCGTCAGTGATTTAAGCACTAATGGTTTCATACTTTGCTTGCGAAGGTTCATCTCGAGACGAGGTAAACCAAAACTAATATTTTGTGACAATGGTACTAACCTAGTGGGAGCAAATAACGAATTAAATAGAATGTTAAGGTCATGTCGTCAATCTGTCAGTGAGTTAGCCAGCGAGGAAGGTATAATTTTCCAGTTTAGCCCAGCTTACACGCCAAATTTCGGTGGCTTGTTCGAAGCTGGCATAAAGTCAGCCAAGCATTTACTTAAGCGAATTGCAGGAAATACTAATTTAACCTTTGAAGAACTTACTACTCTTTTTTGTCAAATCGAAGCCATTCTTAATTCTCGTCCTCTTACTCCATTGTCATCGGATCCATCAGATTTGTCCCCTCTCACACCCGGACATTTTCTAATTGGACGGCCGTTAACCTCACTACCATCACCAACAACAGAACAGATCTCAATAAATCGCTACCAGCTGATTGAGCGCCTGCGACAAACCTTTTGGGACAGATGGACCAAGGAATATATTTGTGAACTGCAGCAGCGTGTCAAGTGGCGAAAACAAGGACAAGTCTTAGCCCATGGAGACCTGGTGCTAATCAAAGATGAAGGCTTGCCTCCCATGAAGTGGCAGATGGGACGTATTGACAAACTACACATCGGTACTGATGGCGTGTGCAGAGTTGCAGACGTGCATACCAACAAGACAACGCTGAGGAGAGCATTATCAAGATTATGCCCTCTTCCAACGAATCACTAAACTTAAAAGTCGCAGACTTTCAAGGGGCGGGAGACTGTTCGGTTCCGGCACTCAACATTATAGCATAGTATAAAGAACTTTGATAGTGGCAACACAAACTGCTTCCGCCCCTCAATAAAAAAAAAAAATAATACGAATTGTCAATGAAAAATCAAGCGCGGCACCGGTGCGCACGCGACAGTGAAAACTTTAATTAATATATATCTATTTACAAAAACAACGTGAAACCCTGCAAGACACAAGACGGAAGAAGTTTCGGCCTATTGGTAAGGACCAAACAATACAAATACAATTTTTTTATTGATAACACCAATGTTACAAGTCAAAACTTGTGGAAGATGCTCACATTCTTTAATGAATATAAAAAAGCCAAAAACCTTCAAAAGCCGACGTGGTTTTGGCATATTTTTGTTATAATTATGCGGGCTTACTGACGTTTTATTATACTGAATAAGTATCCCGATTAAAGCCCGCGGACCCAAAGACCCGCCGCGGTGTAGTCAGCTTTGACTCCTTGAAGAAGGCTACCGTATAAGTAAAACAAAACTCTTCAAAAGGCTAAATAGATTTTTTAAATTGTAATTAAGAAACCTCTTGATTAAGTCAACTTAAAAAAAGAAACTTTTTCGGTTAAGCCTTTCAAGAGTTACAAATATACACACAAACACACACGTAAAATTTAAACAGTGCTTTTGTTTGCATCGAAGGTTTTTTTTATAGTTTGTTTTATAACTCCACGGACTCCGGAGTCCGTGCCTTCTTTAATATTTTTCATACATATTTAAAATGGAACTAAGGATTTTACAAGAAGATAGTTACTTAAAATATTTATTACTGCGTCGGGGCTTAAAAACATGGTTGTAGAGTACATGTTATGCTCGACTGAAGGTGTATTGCGGCTGCTCTGGATAGCCAATCCCCATTTTTTGGCATATTTACCATCAGCGACGGTGGCAACATTAGATGAACTGTGGCATAACGCTTATGACAACCATAAAACATATTCACACTCGTAAGCACAAACACAATGCACGCACAGATATTCTAAGATATTTATTTAAACCTTAAATAAATATTTATTAATTTACTTCTTTAATTTTTTATTATAATCACTAGGTAAAGTATGGAAAATGATGTGGTTTTGACACATGCGGGATTACTCACGAAACTGTAGTCGGAGTTTCCGATATAATTAAACGCGAGTAATCCCACATAAGTAAAACAAAAACTAGGTAAAATAAGTACAAATACATGTTATTGATATGATATTATTTTTATTATAAAGTGATTATTTATCATTATTATAACACCAAAATTACGAGTCATATTCCTATTCATATTTAAAAATAACAAGAAAGATGTTAAAATCGTGAAATATGTCAATATACTACAAAATCAATGTAATTAAGTGTCAATAAAAAATATAATTACTAGTAATTGAATAATAAATAGAACTGTTTAGTAATAGCTAAACGATTTCACAAATGAATACATTCTCAAAATTCGTTACTGAACGAATTCGGAACAGAATTACCAGCGACAATTATTTAATCTGTGACAAAACAGAGAGTACAGTGGAAAAAAACCATTTAAATATTTTATATTACCACCGCAAATGCTAAATAAGAGAGGTGAAATGCCTAAACATCAAGCAATAAAGTATAGTTAATGTAGTGCACGGTGCGAAAAGTGGAGCAAACATAACTGAGAAAGTAGCTAGTGCAAGAGATATTTAGCTAAGTACCTACGCATTATGACCAATTTACGGACGATAGTATTTCTGGCAATTATATTTAAAAAAGGCCAAAAATCCGTTTCGTCCATATATTTTCCTTGTCTTGAGAGTCCGACCCGCTCTTGGCTGTATTATATTGTTTGTTGCCATTTATAGTGTTTGCGCTACAGTCAAACCAACATTCAAATTTCTTAACGTCGTCGCATCGCTACGATAGTGTAAAGTCTATTTGTAATAAAAAAGCGTTTTTTTTTTCAATAAACAACTCATTGCTAGGAAATCCGCACTTATTAAATGTCCTGTGAAAATTTCCTTTCCTTTCTTACCTACCCGTAGTATGGTTCAAAGGATACACGTTATCAAGATATGACAAACAGATAGATGACCCAGTCTCAGTAATAGGATGCCATTAGACACCCAGGTATGGAAGCCAGAAAATTCGTGAAATAATTCTATCTGATGAATAGGTCCTACTTGATGGTACATCTCCTTAGCACGAGATTGTCTAGTTAGGTACCACCGCAGTACCAGATAGAAGCAGTAGAGTGTAAGCATTACTGCCTGTCAAGCATAAAAAAATATATTTATGTAACTAAACTGCGATGGTCATGGACATGCGTTATCTCGTGCCATCAGGAGAGCGTTTCGTTCGTCTCATAACTTTTACATTAAAGAAAGGTTCGTCGGATCCATCAGCATATATTACCGCTTCTTATTCTTATTCAAAGGGGGGTATAAGTCCTGCACTGACGTCCCGCTTGGGGTGTTTTGTGCATTTCCCCCTACCAGCATCTACCCGAGCGAGGCTCTAGGGCGCTGGCATAGCAGCTCCAGTGAGTTAGGTGGAAATTTTGATGACGTTGATGATGAGAAACAGTCAAGGTGATGCGGCGACATGAATGATAGCGAAGCAGCTTCATGCAGCCTAGTAGCAATTCTAGTGGCTTCTGTGGCTTTGCAATGCAAAAGCACATGCTCTACAGTTTCATTTTCTTGCAAGCAGCCACGGCATATTACCGCTTGTTCTTTGGAGAGTCTTCCGATCAGGTTTGTGACACATATTTACTGCGTCAGAATTCTACTACCGCACATCCCGTCACCGTCAAAAGAACTTACTCCCGAAAGTTGCGAATGTGGAAATCGTGTATCGCACGGTTTTGGCGCTTATGTCTCTCGCACACTTGCAAGACGTGAAATGTTCTCCCTGAGGCGTTAGTTTTGCGGAGTTACAGCACGAAGCGTTTTAAAAAGGGCGTCTATAAATATCTCTCTAGGGCGTCGACAACGTGCCTAACGTTGCAGTTGTCCCTAGGCGGCGATGAACTTACCATCCACCAAATAGACTGCTCGTTTTCAGCTCTTTCAATGATACCATACTAAAATTTCGTAATAATGAGAAATTGTGAAATATTTCCAAGTAACAGTGACTTTCGTTGCATAAAACGTGATGTATTGTTAAGCACCGTCTTCACAATTAAACTGTTCCCAGCTGCATTCCCAGCAATAGGATCGGCGAAAGTAATGGTTGATTCTACATGAACAATCTATTGTTTTAATATTTTCACATGGTTAATTGTAGGGTTGGTAGATCATTCATCTTGAGAATTAACTGGCTGGTAAGTTATTGTTTAACAAATAGTCATAACTTACCATCGTCGACATAGACAATACTCTTTTTAAATTGTACAAAAATGTATTGTCTTGCGCAACGATCCTCACCTATTTCTAAATGATTATAAATTTGTATAATATAACTGTATGACCGTGGTGGTGCCAGCGTAAGAATAGTACCCCACCCTCTCTACCCGTGGTTGCCGTAAGAGTCGGCTAAGGGATGTAATCCGGACGATGGGCAGCAGCGTCTTCCTTGAACAATCCCACCTAACTGCGCTCGCCAACCCGCCTGCCAAGCGTGGCGAGTATTGGCAAAATCCCCCCAGAAGGAGACCTATGTCCAGCAGTGGACGACCTATGGCTGATGGTGAATGATGATGAAATGTATTATACTTATGACATATAGCTTAAACATAACATACATTTCTTATGTTCCAACATAGTTTTTTCCGCGTTCGACCACCAACTCGTCTGATGTTAAGTGATGATGCGGTCTAAGATGGAGCACGCTTGCCTAGATACCGATTCAGTTTCGACTTAAAAACACTCAGATTATATCCATCGCGGAAACCCACTCGGCCAACGCATTCCACTGTCTAGCGGTCCGCAAAAAGAACGTGGAATCAAATCGTTTCGTTCGAGTTTTTGAAACATCAAACATGTTCACGAACTAATTTATTGTGGGCATGGTAAATTTATTAAAATAAAAGTTTCAGTATTTTCGGTGCCTGTGTGTTCTTATGTCGAAACAATCAATAACATTGGCCATGAACTTTCACGCTCACAAATTGCAATAGATTTTTTAACAACCACCTGAGAAAATTAATGACTGTGTTCGTAACATGCTGTTACAGTACTTTTATTCGGTCATAAACAACAAGATGCGAATTGTAAAAGTATTTACCACATACATAATTATTCATAATTAAATTTGAGTCTATGATAAAGGCAAGAGAGACTTTACACAGTAAACTAAGTTTAGTTTTTATGCTTGACAAGTGTTCGACCACAGCTCACCTAATGTTAAGTAACGGTCTGGTCGAAGATGGTGAACACATCTGGCCTGGAATGGAACTGGCTCTCAAGTGAGGTTGCCTGAACATATTGTTAGGTTAACATATTGCTAGGCGGAAAATTTTCAACTTGAACAAACAAATGCCTGTGTATTATTTAAAAATGTTTTTTTTTTTTAGATCAAAACAATTTTGAGCCATGAAGTAAAATAAATAATTTTATTTACGAAAACTAATTAAAATTATAACACTAGAACAAAATTATAATTTAAATTAACTTTTGTGAATAAAATTCGCCTCAACAGCAACAACATTTAAAAAACAACATGAATGCTATTTTTATACAAATTTAATATTTACAAATTTATCAAAACAATCCAATCTCCATCAGAGGAAGGAAATGTGGCCAGAATGCTGGCAGTATTGCCACGCTGGATGGCAATGCTAACCTTTGGAGCAAAGTCAGCTAGCATCCCGGTCCCGTGACGTCTCCTTTAAGAGGAAACAAGGCGCCATTTTCTTCATACAAACGTTTTCCTCATTTTCCTTCCAGGATTTTAATACTAGAGCAAGAATTTTTAGATAGGAAATAGATATTTGCTAGTTTCATGCCCCTCTGTTTTGATTTTTTGATATATGTTTTTTTATAAGAGCTAGGAATCTTCAAATATCTTAAAATTTACCTAGTTTCAACGTTGTGTTTCAACGTCCAAATTCCCAATCTCATAAACATAATCTTAACAAAATAAAACGCACAGGCAAAGAACACATCCTTCTTATTTACTTGTTAAAAGAAATACTAAAATCGGTCTAAATTTGGAGGAGGAAACAGAGGAATACGAAACCTCGATTTTGCTCATTTTATTTCGGGTTAATGAGCCCGAGGTGCAGTTGTCCCTTTCGCTCAGTATGTTCGGGTGCTGCGTGCGGCGCGACAGAAATAGCTTGGTGAAAAACCTAATTTTCAAATGTCTCAGTTAACTGCTTTCCTCTTAAACGGTTGAGCAATCCCTATATTAAGTTCGTGAGCGGCCGATCTCCAAGTACCTTAAGTAATGATTACCTAATTATGACATTGAGATAATATTAGCGCCAAAATATAAAAAACAATTTTGAAACATTATTATTCAGACCTATATAACCTTATTATAAACCTAGCTAGATCGATTTATCGCCCCCAAAACCCCCGCCATAAATTTCATGAAAATCGTTGGAGCCGTTCCCGAGATTCAGATTATAACATATATTTATATATATATATATATATATATATATATATATATATACATACAAGAATTGCTCGTTTAAAGGTATTAGACGTGTTTTAAAATTCCCAAATTGAAAGTCCAGGGCATCGCTGATTTGGCGCTCATTACTTTGAGACAAAAACGGGAACTCATGACATTAGTGTTGATGCAAACTAGTTATGAAGAATCGTAATATATAAAATAAACGAAGCACATCAATAACGCCCACAAGTAATGAAAGAAGAAATGAATTGAAACCTGCATCTGGCTTCTGAATGGCCAAACGGCGGAGTGCGTCGCTATTCAATGTGAGCCGGTTTATCTGATAGTGCAAGACATCGACGCATTCCGCTGCATTCCGCGCTCACTGAGACGCATCTGTGTTCGACTGTTATGTGCTCTTTGGTATTGATAAACTAAGATAATGCTAGTGTAGGTATTATATTTACATGGTGGTAGATTTCCTTAGCAGCAGGTCGTCTAGGTAGGTACCACCGCAGTACCAGATATTCTGCCGCCAAGCAATAGTGTGAAAACATTACTGTGTTCCGGTTTGAAGGGTACTGCAGCTAGCGAAATTACAGGGCTATTGAGACTAACCATCTAGTCTCAAAGTAATGAGCGCCAAGGCAGCGATGCTCTGGACTTTGTTTTACTAACATCAGGAGAGCGTCTCGATCGTCTCATTACTGTTACATAAAAAAAACTACATTTTTGTCGACAGAGGCAGATTTTATAGTAAAGTTATTTTTACTATGGAAACTGATTTGGCTTTGACACTTTTTTGTTTAACTAATGCGGGATAACTCACGTTTAATTATATCGAAAATTCCGGCAATAGTTTCGGCCACATCCGGTGGCCTTCATCACGGAGACAAAGCTGATAGTAAGGGAGCCCACGATGCTAAATGATTACTCGAGCACCATAGAGACCTACTGGGTTGCAAAGCTTAGATAATAAAAAGAAAAAAATATGTTATATAATGCATACCTTTTCATCAGTGGGAGCAGCTATAGATTTTCAAAAATGTAAAAAAACTATTTTATGTTGCATGGACATATTCATAACATAAGTGAGGCTGTTGGAACGCACCGTTAAACGCTTGGCGGCAGATTTTAAATTTGCGGGTGGTAGCTAGCCAGGCGTATACGGTACCCTACCACCATGCAATGGTTTCCTCACGATGTTTTCTTTTACCGGCAGCTTAAGCTCATTGTTGGAGTTTGATCCTTTTTGAATAGACACGTCTCCACCACTATAAAAGATATAATTGTTTTTTTTTAATGTGAATTAGTGGCAAACAAGCAACGGGCCACCTGATGGTAAGTAGTCACCGTCGCATATGTACACCTACAATACCCGGGGCAATGTCAGTGCGTTGCCGACCCTAAGTAGCCCACCCTAATAATTTTAATTGGAGATTAGAACTAAAAACTCTGTCAATGGAACTAGAATCTACAAGATAAGTAGTACTTTTGCCATAACAGGATCCCCAGCACTCCCTGGCCCCATACAAAGTCATGGCTAATGCATCAAGTTCCACACGGCTCCATTAAGTCCATTGAAACTAACGGTTTTGAATATCGGAATGCATTGCCGCTTGACTCATATACCAAGACATAATGATACATTTTATGGCCCTCTGTATTCCTATTTACGATCTCTTCTCATTTGCAAATGCATTTTAATGTAGGCATTAATTTATTTCCATTGTGATCGTGACCCTGTCCCTTAGGACAGCGTAATCAGCGAACGAAATAGAAATGGCAATATAAACTGCCATAACCTTTAGTAATGTTGCATTATGTATATGATATAAGTTTAATTTAAAAGTCTTATACATTTTATTTTATATGAAAGCAATGACACGAATTAGACGCTCTCCTGATGGTAAGAGATAAGGCATGCCCATGACCATTGCAGCGATACACTTTGAGTTACAAAAGTCCAGGGCATCGCTGCTTTGGCACTCATCATTACTTTGAGACTTTCGATGGTTAGTCTCAACAGCGCTGCAATTTCGCTAGCTGTACCCTTCAAACCGGAACACAGTAATATTTACACACTACTCCTTGAGGGCTCTATTTTTAGGTTAGAGTTTCAAAGCCTTACTTATAAATGTTTCTTATAATTAAACAGTGATTCAAATACCATAACAACTACTCATTTATGTAAAAGCGAGACAGCCTACTTAAAGCGACGGTAAGTAAGGTCCTTGGTGTGTATTTATAAATAAACAAAACTACCACATGAACTTCTGAGAGAGAAAATCTTACTTCTGAAAAATTTCGTCTAATTTACAATGTTAAAATGTATGAAAAAATCATTAGCGTCCCTGGCAGTCTTAAACAGAAACTGCTTTTTACACGACTGCCCAAAAAAGGAGTGTAAAGTTTTCAGGGTTCACGTATGTATGTGAGTTTCTTTATTCCACCAAAACTTATAAATGCCTAAAGATATTTGGATATTAGAATCCATCCCAAATGATACGGATACATTTTTTGATAAAATTCAATATAGCGGCGTTACAGCTCCATTATAAAATGTAGAAAAAAACTTAGTTCGAATTTTGTCTATCGTTTAAACGTTTTTTATGGTTTTTTATTTACGTACTAAGTACGTAATTCTTACAAATTGATAATGCTAGAGCCTCTGATGCTATTCCGAACACAATACCGCTCAATTGTAAAATCCATTGTGTAACAATTAAAGTGTGCTAAAATATCTAAGGGTGTGTACACATTGGCTAAATACAGCGAATGGCGACAAGAGTCGGTACGATATGTGAAGTTACGGCAATTGTGTCATACGTCGTGAAATTTAAGAAAAGCTATTCGAATTTTGCTATTTAAAGTACTAGACACCATTCGTAATATCAAAGAAGCATAATATTATCTCTTATTAAAACAAGAATGTCTTATACGATAACTAAAATTGATTCACGTGTTATTTTGCGAAAATTAATTGTCATCAAGAGGTATAATTTTTATGTGTTTCCGCTTAAAATATGTTTTTTTTTTTTATTATAGTGACAAGGATTTAATTTAAATATTAAACTATTGAAAAAAATGTTGTCATGTTAGAAATTTTAATGAAATACTCGTCACTATTATTGTAATCAAAACTACTTTTAAGCGGAAATACACTAAAACATATCTTTTGAATACTCTATCGTTTTATTCGATTCATTGGATGTTACCGTCAGAAAAGAAATGTCATACTCAGCTTTATCTCCATGAAGAAGGCCACTGGATGTGGCCGGCACTATAGAGTATTCGATGTAATTAAACGTGAGCAATCCCGAATAAAGTAGGACAAAAATGTATCAAAAAATAAGTATGTATACTTAATAGTAGAGCTTTTGTTAGGAAGGTCTGAATAGGAACATAGTGAAGTTTCAAAATAGTAAGTGGGTGGTGGTAACTTTTCGTACACCGATAATCGTACTGCCTATCTTTACAACACTGTTACTGCTCAATCGCCTTTAAAGGCATGTGTAACGTGTTTAGCACGTGTAGCATTGTTTAAGGTTGATAAGATCAGTAGGGTACCTCCTAGGCTTGGGGCGCAGTATCTCGTGCACGGGCGGCTGCCGGCGCGGCGCCCACGCGGCGCAGGCGCAGCGCTCGCGTTCCTCTCCCGCTGCCGCTCCTGCACCCGCGCCCGCGCCCGCTCCGCCTGTCAGCGGGGCCGCCTCCGCGCGCGGACTACACGCATCCTCACTGAAAACAAACAATACAAATGAACCTTTACCAATAAAAGATGTCGAAACAGTCATTTACAGAGTTAATCCAACCAATATTACCTTCCTTTTTCACACTGTAATTGTACGACATTGCGGATAGCTTATACTCTGGATTAGCACATAGGCTACTTTTAAGCCCATGCAATGTGTGTTAATCGCAGAGCTCAGCCAATATTCTATATAAGCGCCCTAAGATTTTGGACTTTTTCTCTTAGTGAAGGGAAGATACTATATTATTGATTACTTACATAACTTTTTTATGGTTAACAGTCATACATCTATGACCACAGCTCACCTGATGTTACGAAGATGGTAAACACAACTAACCTGGAATGGAGCTGTCTCTCCATTGAGTCAGTAGCCAGCCAAGTACTACTAAGTACCCTACCAACATGCAAAAAGAAAAAAGATCATATATATTATGTTGTAGTCCAGTTACTGTTTGCGTGATATCAGACAGAAGTTCCTTCGTCCCCTTAAACAGATCAATTGCAATAACACTTGCAATGCAATCGAAACTCGCGATCCTAATCCATCCAATCCAAGCTTCACCTTCCCGTTCATTGACTCGGTATTCAGGGCACATGTGGCTTTGAACAATGGGCCCCTTGAGGTCTGCATGTAGGTACCTAAGTATGCTACACCCGTCGGGAATCAGACGGATGGCATAGGGGATTCATTATACCGCTTAGGTTGTTAGTTACTATGTTGCGATTGTGCCCTCATTGCACGGGAAATGCCATTTGATATTCAGATAAAAGCGCATATTATTTCATATGATACCTAATCTTATGAATAAAGGATCGAGTAAAATAAAAGAACATTTCAAAATGGATTATGACGTGTATCTATATCTTTAAACGAGCAATTCTTGTATATATATATATATATATATATATATATATATTCTGATACTCGAAAACGGCTCCAACGATTTTCATGAAGTTTTGTATCCAGGGGGTTTTGGGGGCGAAAAATCGATCTAGCTAGGTTTCATTTTCAGAAAACGTCGTTTTATCCATGTTTTCAGCCGAGCAATGCTCGGTCAACCAGGTACTTTATATTATTTATAATAATCGGTGTATTCGACATAATGAAACGTGAGTAATCGTGCATAATTAAAATACAATTTTCAATAATTTTAAATCAATAATTTAATAATTTTAATTTTTTTGAAATTTTGCGTAGGTAGATATATAGAAGTAACAGAAACCACGTTGGTGTTGTCTTTACTCACTTGTTCATAAGATACAGAAACCGCGTTGGTGTAATTGTTGTCTTTATTCACTTGTTCATAAGATAAGGAAACCACGTTGGTGTAATTGTTGTCTTTACTCACTTGTTCATAATATGTATATAAAAAACCACATTGATGTTGTTGTCCTTACTCAGTTGTTCATAATAATGTTTACCCCCCCTGTCATACTACATATGGTCAGTATTATTAGTAGTATTGCAAGGGTTATAGGGTTTGAAGTTTGAGCTGTTATCATTATTTTAATATGTGTTATAAACAACTTTAACTCTGGACACAACTCTGATATGGAAAAAGAATATCAGCTCTGTTTTATCTTCCTTCTTCAACCAAGCATCAACTCGTTGCACTTCGTAGTGAAATTGTGGTCATCAATGCTTTATTGTGGGGGTTCAATTGCTATTGTCTTTACGGCCCATTGGGTAGGCGCGGTATCCTGACACGCCCTTTATAATGTCGCTATTTGCCATCAATTTAGGAAAAAAGTGTAAGAACAAGCTTTCAATGTTTCAACAAAAAAAGCAAAATTAAATTTAAGTTAAAAGTGAACAAGATGACAAATTTTAATTGATAGAGAGAGAGATAGGTCTTAGTAGAGACAATAAGTCCTGTGCGAACTTTTTGGATTCTGCAAAACTACTCGTAAGCTTGTAACTAAAAATTATTCCAGAGTTGATTCCAAAAATGTATGCAAAGAATTCAAACGGAAGCAAAAAGGTAAGCCTTGTTATGAGTGGTAAAATCAGAACCAATGATTAAAGAACTGTTGTTGAAGGTTCCAAAGGTCCTAACTCGCAGGTTGGTACAGGTCAATTAACGCTGGATACTATACCATGCCCTCAGGGAAATTAGTCCCTGCCAGCTCAGTCCCCATTAATCATATCTCCAGACATTCCTGCTACCAATTTGGGAGTGATTATTTGAATTACTGAATGATTCTCGCTACCTGTTGCTGTATTATAAAATCATTTGGGTTTATGATGCTTGATGACGTCAAGTTAAGGTTTACGAGTTTTTGTAATTACGAATTTATTAGATAAGGAATTGCTTGGGACGTTTCTTTGTAGTACTTTAGAAGTGTCAACTAATTTTAAAAGCAAAAGGACTGAAAAAAATATCCAAAAATTATCTATCTGTAGAGATCTTAGAAAAAGGACGAAATCATTTTTAAGTTTTCTTATGTAAATATATTCTTTTGAATGAAGTTTATCATTATTTCATTACACTACTTTACAAGGTTTTTTACCCATAGATGAAACTAATGTCAATCGATAGAATAATGAACCCTAAGTTTAATATTGCATTGGAAAAATAAAACGTTGTTTTCTTTAAATATTTTTCAACAATTTTTTGTTGTGATCCACGATGAATAAATAAATATTCTAGGAAATCACTCAGCACCTTCTACCCCCAAACTAAGCAAAGCTTGTACGATGGGAACAAGATAACTGATATAATACTTATATACTTTTTTTTTTGTAAATGCATTCTTATAATACATACAGAACACCCAGGCACAGAACAAACATTCATATATTATGCTCGTCACATAAATGTTTGCCCTCAGTTGAAATCGAACCCATGTCCTATACCCAGCTCTTAAAGTAGATATACCTACTACCAAAAGAACCAACAGGACAGTCAAACATGGGATAGACGACTTCTTTTATACCTACTGATTAGCGTCAGTTTCTTTTAAAATAGATCAGCAGTAACTGGTTAACATTTATGTTCATATATTATTCATAAGCATCCCACTTGATGAAAACGTTCATCATGTTTATCTCTTACCTACGCTTTCCAGGTGCTCAGGATAAAAATCCATGCATATCCATATTTTATTAGGGATCCGTACCAAAAATAATGGGTAAAAACGGGACCCTATTACTAAGACTTCGCTGTCTGTCTGTCCGTCCGTCTGTTTGTCACCAGGCTGTATCTCAAGAACCACGAGAGCTAGACAGTTGAAATTTTCACAAATTATGTATTTCTGTTGCCACTATAACAAAAAATACTAAAAACAAAATAAAATAAATATTTAATACAACATACAACAAACATACATACACATAAAAATACAACATTCCCATACAACAAACGCGATTTTTTTTGCCTTTTTCATAGAAATGGTACCCTTCGTGCGCGAGTCCGACTCACACTTGGCCGGTTTTAAGATTTGTTATCAAGATTTGGAAATAAGCTCGTTTTACGACTTCAGTGGTTGACGTTGATCTCTTCTTATTTGACGGGATAATTTTACCACAAATATAGCAAAAGTTATTTAGTCTTCGTTTACATTATCTCAAATACATTTTAAAACAAATTAAAATGTTTAAATATTACCTCAACACAACAATAGCGAATGATAACCCAGACACAATTAACAATACAGCTTCATAATAGATAGATAGATGGAAACTCTTAATCTTACTCCAAAAAAATAAAAAATGAGGGTATATTAAAAAACTTGACGGGATCAAAATAGGAGACATTTATTTTTATATTATAGTTTTAATCACAATACGAATTCTTTACCGCTTTTTACAATGGTACTGAACATGTTGACCTTTTTTAACAGACTTCAAAAAAGAAGGAGGTTCTTAATTCGACAGTTTTTTTTGTTTTTTACCTCCGAACTTTTGACTGGGTGAACCGATTTTGTGATTCGTTTTTTATTTGAGAACTGGTGCTTCCCGTGTGGTCCAATTTGGTCCAGTTATGACAATGGAATCCATGAGAAAAACATATTTATTAACATTACTTATAAGTATGTCGCGCTCTAACATGTCTCGTGTTGCTGGACGTGCTTGCAAATAGCGAAACCTCTCATATTCGGTTAAAGCTACAACCGCTGCCGCAGGTCGCGTCCGTTTAGGGCAAACCTCATTGAACCCATCATAGAGTTCATTATAGTGCAGTCATCTATCCAAAAACTGGTGTATGTTAACAACAACATATGCACCGTCCTAAATCAGGAGGCGTTCCGCCGCCGATACAAATATTTGATCAAAGTGGAGTGTTTACAGCTATAAGTGGGATTCTGACCGATAGCAGTGTGTACCGTTGACCGTAGACAATGCACGTACGGGGACAAATTGTCGTAAGATAATGACAGTAGATAGTTATGTAGGCGGCAGGCAAGTCCGTGCACTAAGGATGCCACTACAATTGTTCACTGAACAAATAATACTTGTATAGTTCCTTGATTTATATACGAATTCTTAACTAATAAATTAGGAACGTTCCGCAGTATCATCAGTTATATGATAATCGATAATATTCCGAGCTATATGGCAGTTTACATCCCGAAAACTGATGGCGCAAATACCTACCTTGATTTCCAAAGGAGTAGCGAAAGGTGTAATTTTTGGTATCACCTTCATTCATCTCTTTTTTTTATTGTTGACATGCTAGGTGTTGACCACAACTCACCTGATGTTAAGTGACGGTGTGGTCGAAGACGGTTAACACACCTTGCCTGGAATGGATCTGGCTCTCAAGTGAGGCTGCCGGAACACACCGTTAGATGTTTGGCGGCAGATTTTTCAACTTTAAGGGTAGTAGCTAGCCAGCCGAGTACTAGAAAGTACTCTACCACCACGCTATGGTTTCCTCACGATATTTTACTTCACCGGCAGCGCAAGCTCTTCTTATACTCCATTCGTCCCGGTTCTGTGCCAATCTTGTTTAGGTTCGACCTGCGATTTTTATTATATTATGTCGTCTATCCAACAAGCTGGTGGATGGCCCACGCTCCTTTTACCAGTTTGCAGCTACCACTCCGTCAACGTCTTAGTACATCTGCTATCACCCTGTCTGGCGACAAGTCCTGCTCAGCTTCATTTAAGTTCTGAACTGCCGATCCGATATCACGCACCATAGTTCAGCGCCAGATCTAGACATTTCTAAACCGAATCAGTGAACAACAAATTTCGTTTCAAGAAATGACTAGCGAGTGGAAACCCTATGCCTCGCCGAGATTCAGGCCCCAGGCGTCCCTGATTGATGTAAGAACGAGGCTACCGGTCTCTGCGATGGTATTTGACGACTAGATACCTACTATTGTACTTTTATTACGTATAGAACATATGTATAGATCTACACAGAAAATAAGAACATGTTTATTATGGTGAGTATGTCTTTCCACGGCTAGTTTGATGGATGAAAACTATTCGTAAACCCTCGGGCCGTATATCTGCTTTTTTTTAAATTGTTGACAGGCTAGGTATTTGACACCTCATCTGATATTAAGTGACGGTGTGATCGAAGATAGTAAACAAACCTAGCCTGGAATGGAACTGGCCCTCAAGCGAGGCTCGTGGATCACACTGTTAGGTGCTTAGCGGCAGTTTTTCAACTTGAGGGTGGTAGCTACCCAGACAAGTACTAGAAAGTACCCTACCACCACGCTATGGTTTCCTCACAATGTTTTGCTTCACCAGAAGCTTGAACTCATTGTTTGCGTTTGAACCCACGCCCTACGGTGTGCGAACTGACCGCACTAACCACTGAACTATTATCGCTACCGCCTAAAAATGTAACTACTTTTATAACCACAACACTCACCACTAACTATTTTAATCAAAAACCTTTTTAACTATCCGAACAACGATATAAAGTACGCAAGGTAATAGCAGAATGATATGTATTATTTGTTTATTTTGTTGGATGCATAATCGAATTCCACCCTGCCCATTCTATTATGGGACCACCAGAAGACCTAGAGACCTAGACAAAGTAACATTCGTTAATAATAACGCTAATATTGTTATTGATATATTGCTGTTGTTCATTGTTTTATAACTAAAACGTTTACATAAAACCATTAGCTAATAATGATAAAAAGACCAAAATTGTATGGGATTGACATAAGTTGTCCACGCGATATATCGTTAGCTTATGTAGATTTTTAGCTTTTATTTGTTTTATTTGTATTTATAGTCCAGTCAGTGAGGATTTTTACCCTACAAAAGGGGACGTAGTAGTAACAATTCTGAAATATGTCATTTAGGTTTGTACTCTGATGAAAAACCCAAGTTTGTGTCCTCAAGGAGTGGTCGGCTCGGGCCGCTACCTTGGACGAAAGGTGCCAAAAACAGTTTTTTTTTTTTTTTTTTTTAATATCACAGTTGATTCATAAACAAATTAAAATCCAACAGCAAATCTATTGTTGTTAACCTGTAATACCTCAGTCTTCAATCAATTAAAAAAACGCATTATCCTGCCACGAAAATAATTTTGATTCTTTTCAAGGCATAATCATAAAGCGTATAATAAAAGAACCTCATCCATATTCAATAGAATACGCGTATCATATCTGCACAACATTGAATAACAATTACAACGTATCACTCTCATGTCATCGCATGCCAATCTTAGAAGTTCGTTCTATTGAATTCTTACTAGGTTCTATCACAGATATGTACATTGTACGTACAGATAGATAGTAATAATTATGGTCGGCAGATTCATCTGGGTTCTACATAATATTTCCTAATTATTATTATTATTATTATTCAACCTGTTTTATATTATTATTATTCCTACTACTAGGCAAAGGCCTCTCTTCCTTCTTTCCATGCCTGTCTATTTGGTGCTATTGAGTTCCAATCCTTATTATGAGCATTAAGCTCATATCTCCACCGTCTTCTAGGCCGGCCTGGTGGCCGTTTAGCCTCCGTGACCCAGTCGGTGGTAGTAATAATATATGAAAATTCTCGCTCATCAAAATCGATGAAAAAAATCATTTTTGATTTGTCATTTCATATTTTATTCATTCCGGTACAAATCTATTTTCCCTGTTTTATATAAACTGTCCCACTGTTGGGCGCGGGTATCTTCTCATTACAACGCTGGCCAAGTGTGGGTTGGCAGACTTCATATCTTCGAGAACTTTTTTTTAAGAATTATCGGACATGTAGGTTTCCTCTCAATGTTTTCCTTCACCGTTTCACAAGTTAGCGGCAATACGCACATAAATTAAATAAAAGGTGCGTGCCGTGCGAACCCAAGACCTCCAGATTGGAAACTAGACGGTCTCCTAACTAGGCAGAATCTACATAATTCAACGAGAACACATTAGTTATTCTGATTGGCAGTTACATACATCTGACCATTTCTATAGTCTATAGGTAGGTACCTATTATTGGGACCTTACTTAATCGGTTCTAAGATGCCTTCACTTGACCCGAGAACAATGCCCGTCTATGGGTTCTAGGAAGTTATTAGATGCTTAAGATTAATTTCTTAGAACGCGAATCGAGCTCATTTAAATTTCCCATTCAATATAACTACTAAGTAGAAACTTTACTACTAACAGAAATCAAATAACAAAAACTTTGTGCGCAGTTGTTTCGTACTGCCCTTCGTTTCCCTGTTCTACCACACCCAGCCACTTGTTGGCGCGACACCATATTGATCCAGTTCCAACTCTCAACCTGTAGGAGTCTCGTAATAGAGATCACTTTAAACATTCTGATCTCCTAGTACATGTTTCTCACGACTCCACCTGTTAGAACTGACGGGTATTGATCAAAGTGCTGCAAGCTGCATCCCATTTATTCTCTTTCGTGATACTTCCGTAACTGAATATTACCAAAAAAGCTTCTTTGTAATTTTGTTCGCCTGGTATTTTTGACTTTACGTCACCTGTTGATTGGATCATCTATTGGCTATTTGGTCTTGGAGTAAACATATTGGTGCTTTACTTCATCATATCCTTTGAAGTCATGTTGTCTTAGTAGTTTTGACTCAAATTCTCTTGTTACATTATACCCGATGTGGGTCCTATCTAATTTTTGGAAGTTACAACAAGTGACACCTGTTTGAGCTGTTACTTCTACCGGTCGTTCTTTATTATAACGTGCATATGTCATGTGTATATGATCTCCTGGTATATTAAGACAAACCACCTGTTGTTCAAGCTGTTTTTACTTCACTCGCGTGTTTATCTTCTGTAAACCTGTAGTGCTCTAGTCTAATGCTCACAGCTACTTTTGAATATGAACTTCTAGTACATATTGAAGTTATACAACCTGTGGGTGGAAAAGATTCGCTTGAAATAGGTGTCGTGGAGTCTCTCGTTCGTGAAGTTTATTGAAATATCCTGTTGATTCGCTGCTGCAGATGATGCTCTAGCAGGATTATGTGCTCCTGGTACAACTTTGTGATGATAAACCTGTTGCTACTAGATAGCAAAGCCGTTGTGATAAACCGTATAAACATAAGGTATGGATTTTTTCATCAAATGTTTTTAGCGCAAGACTATTTCATCTATTTGTAAAAATAAAATATCCCTTCTGTACAGAAGCCCTTTGTCTTCAGGACTGTCTTGTAAAACATGCAGTCTACTGTCTTGGTGAAATAAAAAATATTGTTCACGCTCATAATTTCGCTCACCTACGACTCTCGAGGTAATAAATTTCTTTGAAAAACATTTTAATTGAGGAAACATATTTAAACCCCACAACAACAAACAGAGAGCTTTCAACGCGACCATTTTTCATCAGCTTTTAATAATATTAGAAAGGTTGTTTGAGAATTTATAAAAATACGGCTACTTCATTTATTGGTAATACAATAAATTTCAAATGGGCAGTCACTTGGACTACAAGCATCCAAAAATTATTAAGTACTTACATGTTGCTTTAATCATTACGCAAGATACCACAATTTTAAGAACCCGAAGCTTTTTAAATTAACATTAGTTTTTGTTACAGGCACTTTCAAAATCCCATTGTCCGGGAAGTTGTATAAATAAATTTATCGTAGACATTAAAATCCTTTTAAAGATCATTAAATCCAAAGCGAACATTTCGATCGATAACGTTGGAATCAATTGGGGTTACTATAAGGATGTGGCAGATGTTCAATAGAATAGTGACCATACTTTTAGAAAAATATATAAGAACTATTTTACTAGCTGTGTAGCTAAGTGTGGTTGATTATGTTATGTGATGTAAAAGAATTTGCTTTTCGTCAAATAAAAAATTAGGTATGTTAATACTTGTCTTACTAGGGCTAAGGCCCGTATTGCGAAGACCACGGAAACGAAACAGTAGGCGATATATTTTAGAGGAGTCCGATACTATTGTTGCGTATTGTAGAGTGTGTAGTTGCTGTAATACTGTATTGTATGGTTTTGTGGCGATGATAGCTCAGTGTTTAGCGCGGTCGATTCACACACCAAAGGCCGCGGGTTCAAACCCCAACAATGACTGATGAATGAAGTGAGTTTGAGGAAACCATAGCATGGTTGTACTAGATGTACCCATCTAGTACTTGTCTGGCTATCACTCTCAATTTGAGAATCTGCCGCCAAGCATCTAACGATGTGTTCCGGCAGCCACATTTAAGAGTCAGTTCCATTCCAGGCTAGTTATGCTTTACCATCTTCGACTACACCGTCACTTCACCGTCGTATGGTCATGGACAGGCGTTATCTCTTAACATCAGGAGAGCGTCTCGTTCGTCTCATTACTGTTATATTTAAAAAAAAAAACTTAACATTAGGTGAGCTGCGGTCAAACGCCTAGCTTGTCAACGATTAAAAAAATTAAACAAAATAATTTGAAAAGGAGAGAAAATATGTGATAATACATAATAAAATTAAGTCTATTGCGCATAAGGATTGGGATTACTTTTGTAGATAATCAGTATTACTTACACATCACTTCGAGGGAGTCCCAAATAAGGTTACAAAGCAATAATTTTGCCAAAGATATTATCAAATATCTTAACAGCATGTGTCCGATACTTGACATCGAGAACAGACCTCTTGAGAAATATTTTATACAGTTAAAAAGAAGAAATCTGAGAAGTGCATTTTTTGAAGACTTTTTCTTTTTTAATGTCACAGAAAGTCCGAAAGTGCTCGAGGAGTGTGGCGATCACAGCTTATACCTGACACAATGGCATCCGAAAAAAGACAAAAAAACAGCAATGTTGAATTTATGCGTCCTCCCCGCATACCGGGAATGCCTCGAGTTATATTCCTTATATTCCATCCCGGGGAAGCGGCGATTCCGCATTCTAATGATCGAAACTTATATTTATTTAGTCACGTAACTGGAAAATCCGGTGATCCGTAATTTTACTCTGAGGCGAAGGATTGATTTGAAACAAGGTATTTGAATTTATTTGAAAGATTGCCTTACGAAGTACCACACCAGCTTTTGACATTTCACTGCTAGCTACTGGCAATCTCGTAAGATCATTGAAACCCAAAAATCTAAAGCATATTAAACTAGCATCAAATTAAATAGATATTATATGACGGCTTACGGATAGTTCAAATTAGAAAAATAGTATGGTTAGCGCGCGGTTCACACGCCGAAGGGCGTGGGTTCCAATCCCAACAATGAGCTTGAACTAGGAAAAGCTAGCTGAAGGAAAACATCGTGAGGAAACCAAAGTGTGGCGGTAAGGTATTTTATAGTACTCGGCTAGCTAGCTACCATCGGCAAATTTACAAATCTGTCGTCAAGCACTTGATGGTATTCCGGCAGCCTCACTTGAGAGCCAGTTCCATTTCAGGCTAGATCACAACGTCGTTTAACATCAGGTAAGCTGTGATCAAATACTATGATAAAATTCCATAACAAACTAAGAAAAAACAATACTAACTAATTGCTAATGGTTTCGCTTCGTTGAAGATGAAAAGAGCGACTCCAGTTGGTCGTCTAAGTAGGTACCACCGAAGTTCCAGATATTCTGCCGCCAAGCAGTAGTATTTAAACATTACTGTGTTCCATTTGGAAGGGTACCGTAACTAGCAAAATCACAGGCCCGTTAATTATAGAAAGTATCTATCTAAGTAATAAGCGCCAAAGCAGCGATGCCCTGCACATTATTGTGTTACTCAAAGTTCTGTATATCGCTACAATGGTCATGGACATATGTTATCTCTTACCATTAGGAGAAATCGTCTCGTTCGTCTCATTAATTTTACATAAAAAAACTAAGAATAAAACCAAGAATTTCTATAACATTCCAACAGAACACCGAAAATATAACCTTACAAGTTATGTCCTAGCACTTGCTTGATATAAAATGACTAATGTTTATAATAACTAACATAGACAGTAACTTTGTATTAACTTTCACTTTCCCCATAGAAGACATTTCCCATCGTTTTTGCTGGCGTCGAGATATTCCCACAAGAAGATGTTTCGCTGATCAATTATATTTCTTTTAAATGGTTCGAAATACCCACGGTGTTTAATTTCTTTGATCGGATCATTTTGTTTTAAAAAGACTTGACTTTCCTTATTCTCATATTAATAGATATCTGTTTTTTTTATACGTAATACGTTCGCGTTTGACGACATCCTGCTTGATGTTAAGCAACGATGTGGTCCATTTGTTTATTTATAAAGTCCGCCAACACAGTGTACACCAATACATTATAAATTGAATTATGAAATCACAAAATGTCAAATTAAGTGTCACAGCGATTATATGCACGCGTTCTTATCAAATATTTAGTCAAAAACGATAAAAGAGATCATATGTAATTATTTAAGCCTCGCCGGGTAACTTCTGATGGTCTTCGCAACATTATAAGAAATAGTAAGGGGCCACATGAATCGCTTCTGTACGTTTTCGAATTTCTTATTGTAGACCTCATAAAAAGGGTACCAAGTAACGCTACAGTATTCCAAGGTACTCCGGACGTAGGAATTATAGAGTAATATTTTTGTTATTGGATTTTTAAAATCTTTGCAGTTACGTAGTACAAATCCAAGAGATTTAAACGCCTTCGAACAGATATTATTTGGATGCGAAACCTTCATTCTTTATCGATCTTCATACTAGGATGGAGCACGCTTCCCTAGAAGAAACTGATTCACTCGCGACTTGAAGGCACCCAGATTGTAACGCAGTTCGACAGCAAACCTAGCAGTTCGTGCTATAAAGTGAAATCCAATCGTTTTAGCTTAAAGTAACTATGTAGTCCTAGTCACTAAATAATGTTAAAAGACGTAGCTGTCTGCGCCTGACTGTTTCTCCCTTCGAGTAGACAGCCATAATTTATCTCAAGTTTCTCCACTTATTTCTAAACCGCACAACGGATTTTGATACTTTTTTCAATGTCATTTAGATATTTTTATCCGTAGGATTTGTAAATAAAATACATTTTAGGCAACTTTCTTTATAGTTGACAAGCTAGGTGTTGAACGCAGTTCACCTGATTTTAAGTGACGGTGTGGTCGAAAATGGTAAAACACATCTATCCTGAAAAGGAAATGGGTTTCAAGTGAGGCTACCGGAACACACCGTTAGGTGCTTGGTTTGGTAGATTTTCAACTTGAAGGTGGTAGCTAGCCAGCCGAGCACCCTACTATGCTACGGTTTCCTCACGATGTTTTTCCTTCAACGGCAATTCAAGCTCATTGTTGAGGCTTGAATCCACGCCGTTCGGCGTATGAAACAACCGCTTTAACCACTGTCATCGCTAAAATTATTATAAGTCATTGAGCCATATTACTACGTAATAGTTCATTGTTATAACTAGAGAAATTAATGTTTTCTAATCGAGTCGCCAACCTAAATTGCATTTACGTATAATTATGTATACAATATTTAAAAAAAACTCACTCAACACCCACTTCTACAAACATGGGAGTTAACACTTAGAGATTTTTGTTTCAAAACTCATACGAAAGTAATTGGGTAACATATATTACAATATTTAAAAGCTGACAGTGATTAATGTGTTACATAGAAGCTGTATAACAAGCAGTCAAATTACTTCCAACGTGCGACTGCATAATCACTACTAATGATATCAAGAGCTAAATGCAAAGCTGCTTTATCTAATTTCCATATACGCCACTTTAAATCACGAAAGTAGTAAAGCGTTTAGCATAAGATTTGAATGTAACGGTACCGTGGCATAATGGACCTTATGACCTTCAAAATAGATGGCAGTAAATTGCGAAATTGAATAGTATTATGTAGGTAAATGTTAGAAGGGCTACCGCGTATTTTTTATCACAGAGATTTTACTTGGTGGTCGATCTCCTTAGCAGGAGGTTGCCTAAATAGGTACCACCACAGTACCAGATATTCTGCCGCCAAGCAGTAGTTTGCAAAAATTATTGTGTTCCAATCGATTGCAAATCAGCTTTCATGCAAGTTAACACATAATAAAATTATAATATAGACATTTAACTTAAAATCTTAATCCAACCCTGTCCAAAGTAACAAACCAGAAAGGTAGACAAATCAAAATTACTAACCACTGAACAAGAAGTTTAACGACATCGCCTGTGCGCACGCGGTCCCTACACTTGATGTGGAATTACCGCACAGAAGGCACTGGACAAGTTTTTTGGACTGGTCCAACTCGCCGCTAATCAGAAAACCATTAACATACAAAAGTTGGTCGAAACAATTCGGTGCTCTAAATTCTATTTTTTTTTAAACACATAATAGCTATGTGCTGGGTCACTATATTGCCTGATGTTAAGCTAAGATACGGTTTGCATTTATAGCCTATGGAGCACATTAACCAGAAGAAACCGTATCTGTAAACGGTACTGCAGCTAGCGAAATTACAGGGCTGTTGTGACTAACCATCGAATGTCTCAAAGTAATGAGCGTCAAAAATGCCCTGGATTTTATTTTATTTACTCAAAGCTTTATATAGCTCTGCAATGGTCATGGACATTTGTTTTCTGTTACTCTCAGATGACCATCACGTTCGTCTCATTACTTTTACATTAAAAAATTTTTTTTTTTTTTGTATTTTCGAGACTGTATCTCAGGATCAGCCCTGTTTTTTTTAATTGTCCTACTGCTGGGCGTGGGTTGTTTCTCTGTATAATTGAATAATATGACTAAGTTACTTGGAAAGTGAAATAAATAAATGATTTTTGTATTTGAAAGTCCGAGTGAATGATCCCCGTAATATACAATCTAAGTGCCTTCAAGTCACGAATGAATCGGTTTCTTCTAAGTAAGCGTGGTCAATTGTAGACCACATCTTCGCTTAACAGCTTGTAGTAAAGTCGCCACTACCTACTTTACTAAAGCATGACCAGACTAGATCTTGACTTACTTTGTGCGACTTATTTTTACAAGTTTTATTTTTAATACTGGAAAATGCAAAAAGTATGATGCCAAAATCAAAGAAGAACGTGCTAAACGGAAACGCGGAAAAATCATATCGCCGCATATGTTGTATTATTTTTTTAGTTGTGTTTATGCCAATGTTTAGAAAAAGAGTTATAAAAAGAGTACTTTTTATTTATTTATAATGTGCTGAATTACGTATGGGAATGTGGTAAAGTGATACAATGAGGTGAAACATGACTTTTCGTAATATTTTCAAGACACCATCGAAGTAGTCAACACTATCTTACTTGACTTGAATAAAATATCATTGTTATAAAATAACTGGAAAATTCGATTCCAAAATCAAAGATGAAGAACATTACATAGACTGCAAAAATCTTAATCTTCATTTTCTGTGTGATCGGGTAAAGAACTGGTTTAATGATTTTAGTTGCCTCATAAAATACATCGCGGCTATCATGGATGGTTTATTATAAATCATTAATCAGGCACTTAATATATGTTCACCGCTTATATTCTCCTGCTATGTTTTTATTAGGTATATTGGAAGCTCATTAGTGGTACTTGGCTATCTATAATTTCGAAGTAGTCAATGGTTACTAGAGATATCTTTTTGAGATAAGACTTCCGGTAGCCATACTAGTTTGAAATCATACTTATCCTATGCACATAATATTAACACAAGATTACTGATTATTTTTAATGGTTCATCATAAAAAAGTGCACCAATAGAGTTCATCAATGAACAGAAAACCAATTTATAGCTAAAAATAAGCGAGCGTGGAAAACTCTAATGACATAACATTTTGTAACGTTGTTAGAAAAACAGGAATAAAACGACATTACCAAAAATGAAACCTAGCTAGATCGATTTATCGCCAGCGAAACCCCCTGCATAACAAATTTCATGAAAATCGGGAGCCGTTTCCGAGATTCAGATTGTATATATATATATATATATATATACAAGATTTAAAGGTATTAGATATATATACAAAAGAAGGACTTAATTCTAAAATATTTTGTACCATATGTACTTTTTTATATACTGGGTTTGTACACATTCTGCCCAATTTGAAGCAACGCCAATCTGAAGCAACGATATGAACTAGGATGGAACACGGTTACCCTGAAGGAACCTATTTACTCTTGATTTGAAGACACCCATATTGTATTTTTCCGGAAACAGATTCCACCAACAAATTCCACATCCTCGCCGTGCAAATATTATCAAGCCATTATCAATACAATAGTCCTACACTTATTTTGCGCAAATCTTGTTCTCGTAACTGCTGTTGGAATAATTCAACAATATTATTTTATTGTTGTTTAAAGCTAAAGGTTATGCTCTTTATGAGTTCTAACAAAATGTTAACTGTAAAATCTTTGTGAGCGAGATTCTTATCAATCTACTTTAGTAAATAAATATTAAACTTTACACAAAATGTTTTTGGTTGGATGCCCTGTTGGCTCATTGGTCTGCTTAAGGAAATATAGGGTGTGGGTTCCATTCCCACCCAGAACAAACAATTTGTGGTATAAACAAATGTTTGTTTTGTGTCTAGGTGTACTGTGTGTATAATAAGTATGTATTTACAAAAAAAGTATTCTATCAGTTATCTGACTTCCATAGTAAAAGCTTTGCTTAATTTGGGGTCAGATGGCGTTGTGTGTAATGTCCTACGCTATTTATTATTTATTAACTTAATCACAATCTTCATTGAGCCAGCAATCACCAGCCATTCCTATTGTGAACAGCAAAAAGTTATCAATCTATCATTATGTTAAGTTATAAGTTAAAATATAACCCAATTGAGCTCCCCCTATTTTATTACCGTAAAAAAGCTACGGGCACCCAAACAGATAGGGGTCAATGACCGTCACACTGTATAGAGATATTGTAGATCATATTTCAAACATGACCACACCATAGAATATATTGTAGTATCTACGCCACAAGAGAACGTAGCATGATGGTCTCTAATTTAATTACTGTACGTGCCGCTATGGAGAGATTCATCTATTAATGCAGCTTCAGTGCGTTGACCTCATAATTTGATCTATGAAAAAAATTAAACGAATTTTATAAAATCAGTGATGCATAAATTTTGGAGCTAAATAGGGTAGATTGACAAACGAAGGAGGTATATTTTTTGAATGGCGAACGGTGACCGTCCAGCTACAAGGTTTACGCCTACGGTATCGTCACCACTGCGGGTCAAACCTGATTAACTCTAATTTTTTTTTTAATTTTATTAGAGCCAAATGAGCTAGCTGTTGTTAGCAAGTTCAATAAGTCTGAGTTTTAGTCAAAATCACGTAAGTAGAGTCCAATGATGCCCTAGCCATAATCATCATCATCTCAGCCGTGGGACGTCCACTGCTGGACATAGGCCTCCCTCATTGACTTCCATAAAGACCTCGCATCCATCGCTCGGTTGGAAGCGGCTCGCATCCAGCGCGTTCCTGCGGTCTTTATGAGGTCGTCTGTCCACCTTGTGGGTGGACGTCCTACGCTGTGCTTGCCGGTCTGTGGTCTCCACTCCAGAACTTTGCAGCCCCATCGGCCATCAGTTCTACGTGCTATGTGCCCTGCCCACTGCTACTTCAACTTGCTAATCCGTTGGGCTATGTCGGTAACTTTGGTTCGTCTACGGATCTCCTCATTTCTGATTCGATCTCGTAGGGAAACTCCGAGCATAGCCCTCTCCATAGCTCGTTGTGAGACTTTGAGCTTATCAAGAAGGCACATAGTCAGAGAACACGCCCCAGTAAAGTAGTCATTATCATAGATCACAGAGAATCTCATTGTTTAACCTCTTATTGATAGTAGGTATGACACTTGGTGGTAGATCTCCTTAGCAGGAAATCTTCTAGGTAGGTGCCACCGCAGTACCAGATATTCTGCCGCCAAGCAGTACTGTTTAAACATTACTGTGTTCCGGTTTGACGGGTACTGCAGCTAGCGAAATTACAGGGCTGTTGAGACTAATGTCTCAAAGTAATGAACGCCAAAGCAGCGGAGCCTTGTATCTTGTTTTGTAACTTAAATTTCTATGTATCGCTGCAATGGTCATGCTGTGTTATATAAATATATATATATATATATATTAATTAAAGTCAATCCACAAGGAAACCTGTCTAGAAACTATGCGGATAGTGTTCAGTAGAACTATGCAACAATCACAGATCTAGGTATTCGGGGTGTCGTAAATAATATCCTGGACACTGGCAAATAGATGTAACAGACAAGATAGAGTAGGTACCAATTATAGGAGTGAGTAGTTAGGCGCTGCCTACTTGTTTTGAAAGTGGACCATTTTATTGCGTGTTGGCTGTTTGTTAGAATGACTTGGAGATAACTAGGTGCTAAAGGACCAAACTAATACGCCATTAAATAGTTAAGAGAAGACTAAACGGGTAATAAAACGTTAAAGGGGGAAAAAATTTACGTTAAGGAATACACTCCATTCATTCCATTCAAAGGTTATCTGGAAGAAATGGCTTCAGGCGATAAAGCAGCCGTTGCACTACCGCAAGTTAATCAGGATGTTGTTTTATTGATTTATCTCTTTTTTCTATTTAAAGATTGTCTGGAAGAAATCACTTCAGGCGATAAAGCAGCCGTTGTACTAACGCAAGTTAATCAAGATGTTGTTTTATTGATTTTCCTCTTTTTTCCATTCAAAGGTCATCTGGAAGAAATGGCTTCAGGCGATAAAGCAGCCGTTGTACTAACGCAAATTAATCAAGATGTTGTTTTATTGTTTTTTCCATTCAAAGGTTATCTGGAAGAAATCGCTTTAGGCGATAAAGCAGCCGTTGTACTACCGTAAATTAATAACGATGTTGTTTTATTGTTTTTGTCCTTCCTTTTTTCCATTTAAAGGTTGTCTGAAAGAAATTGCTCTAGGCGATAAAGCCGCCGTTGTTCTACCGCAAGTTAATCACGATTTTGTTTTATTTTTCCCCCTTTTTTTAAAGATATGTTTTTACCTACCTATATTATAAAATGTCGATAGTTGGTGTACAATAAAGTTATAAACTATTCTTTAGTAGATTTTACGAATGTAGTATATGTATAATAATTATTTTTAGTTGTAAAAAATAGATATGTTGATAAAAACAAACTTTTAAAAGCAAAAGCTTGTAACATACAAAACTATGACAGTAAAGAACAAGTATTGTTTAAGTTGTTTGCTTTTATTAAATACAACGAAAGAACTTGAGTGGACTATATTCAGGGCAAGTACATCCCTAATATGTCGATACTAGCCGAGCGACATCACTCGATACGCGTCTATTTGCGGTACAACTATGATAATAGCACAGAAGCTAATATCAAGCATTGCGAGAAGGTAATAATACCTAATTACATGTTGAAGCTCATTATAAACCGGTGTAGAGCCGATGACATCAACCATACACTCCCGTGGGGTTTTAAAAGACTTCATTTCAAGTTGTTGTCGTGTAATGAGATGTAAAGACTTTAGTATGGAGGCAAAATTTTTTTTTAACAGTTATTGCAAAGTAATCTTTAGCCAATTAAAGTAGTCATGTCAAATGACGTGATCCAAATTACGAAGGTTGAATTTTAATTCAAAAATAAGGGATCATCAACAATTTTTTTTAATTAATTCATATGAGAAGTTTAGATACCTTAAGTTGTTGCTTTAAAATAAGAATATTATGTGTTTTTTTTATTATCATAGTAGAATAAATGTTATCAACGAACTAACAAATATTAGGAATCATTTCTGTTGTTAAAAAAAAGATTCATTGATAAACATAAACGCCACACATACTCAAGAGACGAGCTAAAACGTATCTCCGATAACTTACAACAGTTAAGACATTCAAGAATAATTATTACAAACGCCAAAAAAAAACTAAGCAATTACTCAAAACAAACGGAGGCGGCGCGAATTCAAAACAATACAGAATCAAGCAACTGCTGGGAATTTTAAAACAGCACTTTCGCTGGAACAATAGCGTGTGAAGGGTTACCTAGCCATCCATTCCAGTGATCGAGGCGATGGCACTAGCACTGCACTGTTTGTGGCACTGTTGCACAGAACTTTTACTTTTCGGTCGCGGCGGCTGTCGAGTGGAGGAGCGCTTGCGCACGCGACGGCAGCGGCGCGAGTACGGGCCAAACGCAAGCGCGGACCGCTCGCGACCGCCTCTCCTATAAATTCTTTACAAGACTCGTGCCCAGAACTTGGCCCTGTACAATCGGGATCAAAATCCGGTCGGCCCTTTTCGATCGAGCTTCTGGAGTTCGTAATTAGCCCAGTATGTATTGTATTTTAAAGAGCACGTTTCTTTTTGGAGACGAAGCTTTTATGGCAAGTACTGATTTTCTGTATTTATATTAACATTAATATTCTTATTTCAATTTCTTTATTTTTGTGTTCATTTATTATCACCAGTTTGCAACCATGCATCGACATAATTCGTATCTTCCACTTGGGCTTATTAAAAATTTATAAGTTAGCCATGATAAAAGTTGTAATGATTCTTTGTAAAAGACGTCACAAAGTACTGCAAACCCTGTTCCAGCAACTTCTAGACGTTCAAAAAAGACATGAAAGAAAATTTAGAATTAAAAATAAGAAAAATGTATTTCACTTTCGAAGGTGAGGGCAAAAGGCAACATATCCAGATGAAAGATAGCAGAGTTCAAAAGTGAATTCTTTCCCATCAAGATTATGTCGGGCACGTGGGATTTTAATTGTGGAATTAACTGCAGGACTGTACTCAGGCAGCCTCCGGTCGTCGCTCGAGCAACCAGTCCGACCGCATTTGCCGCCCCGCGCACCCCTCGACCCCAAACTTACGCCTCCACACCCGAAAATACACCATAACCTACGCCCACACGCTTCAAAATCAATCAGCCATCAAACCATACTTATGACGTTTGGTATTTGAAGAACACACCATCAGCTATTTCGTACAAGACATGCCTTGCAGGGTTCTCTACATATTTGTCCAAATTTGGCTTATACTGGACCGTAGCTGGTCGCGTTAGAGCCTAAGTTGAAACATATTCGTGTAAACTTCACCTGCCACTACAACTGCACACAATATAGGTGGCGGGATTCGACAAATGACTACTGTTTTGTAACAATTTCCATAGAGTTAACACACGAAGTGTTTGTTGGTATGGATATATAAGCAAGCAATACTGGAGCTTCAAGTTTTTCAAATAAGTAATTCTTCATTCGCAAAACTATGTAAGTAAGTAGGTTATTTGCCAAAAGTTTGAATTATTAAAAGATCATAAAACGTATAATAAATATAATCTAGTGTGAAGTATTTAATGATTTAAACTTGGTTTTAATAGAAAACATCTGACATCTGATTTGCTATTTACGAGCGAGTACTTAATTACCAATAAACCACAAGGTACTTATCGTATACGTATGTAATTTTTTTTTATGTAGTAATAATTAGACGAACGAGAGGCTCTCCTGCTGGTAAGAGGTAACGCATGCCCATGACCATTGTAGCGATAGAACAGTGAATAGCAAAACAAAGCTAGGGCATCGCTGCTTTGACGCTCATTACTTTGAGACTTTCGATGGTTAGTCTTAACAGCTTTGTAATTATCTGGTTTCATTTAAACTCTTAATAAATACCAACTTAACTATTGATGTTCTTATTTTAACTCTGGGACGAATGAAATATAAAAGCATAAACTTATTGTTGAAAGGTTTGTTTGTTAGATAAAAGAGTAGTTGTCGTCAATCATAGGTATATTGTGACACACTTATGATACATGCACCATACAGGTCGGGTACAAGCCACGAGGTCACACGAATACTTTATCATGGATCCTAAATCCGGGAACAGTTTCTCAATGTTTCTTCTTCTTGACAGCTTCCTTGGCATCCGAGTGGACTTTGGCTATAGGTGGGCATGGCCAACTGGATTTCGAACCTCCGCTGAAGAAGTATAACAGAGCGAGCACCCCGATGCCGATGATGACGCCTCCTGGAATTTTAACAGAAATACTTTAATTGGTTTGGCTGTTGTTGATACGATAATTTCCAATTCAAGTGGCGGCTTTTCGAATAAATTAATAATTTATAAAACTATTGTTGACAATCTGAAATTTTAAAAATCTACATTTTTAATCCAGTCTCAAAAATATCAGTAGGGGAAAGTGGGGGAATTAGGAACACTTAACTTCCAACGCTCAGAAACAATAGAAAAACGTCACAAACATAGTCAATTGTTTTTTAAACATAAACTTTATTTATCTATCTACCTATTAGTGACAAATAAAGTCCTAAAAACTAACGTTTTATTAAAAATATGAAAGAAAACAAAAAACATTGCCGTTCCATTTTACCCGATGCCCAATGGGGTAATTGAGATTAACCCGCGGGGAAAATGGGAACAGCATTGGGTAAGTAGACACATCCAAATATATACAATAAAGTACAATTACTATAATAATATGGCATATATCAGTCATGTAACCTTTACTAGTCTCGCCGGCAGTACGTTTTTCATGTGATCATAGTTTACAAGTAGCGCTCATCCAATCTTCTGTCAATGGGGAAATTTTTCATTGCACATTATACGATAAAACTTTAAGTCGTTTTTATTTTCTTGCAAAACTTTCCTAATATACTTAACATGGGGCTTCTTCTGTATAGTTTGGTGGATAGTCTTAACAAACTCATTCAAACTCTACTAAGCTGGAATTTCATAAACAGAGAAAATCTGAGTCTGACTGGTCAAAGCTGTAGGTAATCCTGTAATCAGGATCAATAGGATCAACAGTCAAGTACTATTTTTCTAGCTGGTCTTCTTGTCCTTTATCAAATACAGTGTACCGACCTTTTTTGGTATCTCATTTTTTTTCTTTTAGTTGTTTCAATAATGTTATTTTTGGTATTGAGTATTAAGCTTGGCCTAAGATGAGGTTTTTACTTTTGACATTTTCAATTGCATGGGGAAGATTTTTAATTTAATATAGATTCGTATGTAATTTCGAGGTATCTGAAACAGTTTGTAACGTTAAAACATTTGTGTGCAATCCACCAGCAGCACTAGAGGTTATCATAAGCGTTCCCAATTAGCCGCATGACGTCGTTCCCAATTGCCCGAAGTATTCAATATAAATTAAAATAGCCAGCTTCATCAACCTTTTTTTTGGTGGACTTCAGTTCACATCAGGTTAAAGAACAGGTAATACATGCGTAATAGTAACGAAATATGGTGTCTTAGAACTCATAAATTTTATAGTTACATCTATTAAACACACGACGAAAATTATAACAGAAATGCAAAAAGAATTGTTTGACTTACCATGACAACGTGTGTGCAGTGTTTGACTCTCACTTTAGTGTACGCACTAAGGGGCACTGGTCGCGTCCGTTAAACACCCGCAAGGCGATGTAGTGCAGTGGGAAGTATTAGTTACCTAGCTGTTCCGAATTACCCGTGGGTCTCAATTCCCCCACTTTCCCCTAATCAGTAACCTTTGAATATAATACATTTTCCTTAAATTAAAAAAAGAGATTTTAAATTACTAGTTTTTTATTGACATTTAATTACACTGACATATTTTTATATGTGACATATATAATATTGAATCAATCAATATGAACGGAAATATGACTTGTAACTTTAGTGATAGCAATGAAATATTTGTATTTGTATACTTTATACACAAGCACACGAATCTCAAAATGTAGTCGCAACATCTTTCGATTCGTATAAACAGTAATTACCGAAATAATTCATTTTTCGGGGCACTGACATCGGCCTGGAATGCTGGCCGGTTGACACGTCACTATGTCAGAATTCCCGCCGCGGGAAAAATGGGGCGGCAATCCAATGTCGCTCAGGATGCAGTGGCGTAGCTTAACAATGGAACCAATGCGATCGCATGGGGCCCCTGATCCAAGAGGGCCCCAGCAGGCCACAGACGATTTTTTTTATTTTAAAACAGTTTTTTTGAGAAGGGCCCATAGAAGTTTAATAAGAAAGTGAAATTATATTCTAAAAAAGAATTGCAGTTTCAGTTTTAATTCACTTATAATAAAACCCAGCTTTCAGGTGCCTATTGCCGGCTAGCCGACTTCAAGCAAAGGGTATTTTTTTGCATTAGGGCCCAAAAAGGCTAGTTACGCCACTGTCATGATGGTGGCTTTTATGACAGTAATCAGTGCGGGAGGGTTCATGTCTCGGGTTCAATGAACATGAATAAGGACTATATATTTATTTACCGGATACAATACTTTAACTGTGCTCCAACATTCATGCCGTGACAAATTTTAAATATTTACGATATTATGTATTCTTTTTAATAGAAAGAGCAGACAAAGGCAAACAAGCAGGCAGTCTGCCTGATGGTAAGCTGCCATCCCAGGGAGATGTTTATAGTCTGTTTAAAACGACATACCCTCGTAGGTAAGTGCTCGTGGAATGAGAGCCAAAACAAATTTGCAAAATGTGGGAATAAGCTTTTGACAATGACAGGTTATAATTTTGTAATTTTTAAAAAATAATAATATAACGTAGGTATATGGCTTCTGATAGCATTTGCAGAACTTTAGCGTATATTTCTATCTGAAGTCGGTAGAACGCAGACGGGATCCTAATCTCTCCCCAAGATAACGTGGCGTAGCTTCGTCGGGCTATTACAGTCTTCCTAATTAAATTCTTATCTCCAAACGAAGAGTTATATTTCCTCCTTACTACACGGGACATCGTAACTTATGTATTCTATCTAGCATTAGTAGAAATTAACTCTTATGTACTAAGGGGCAGTCCAAGTAAGTATTACGTAAGCATCAAAGGGGGGTGGAGAGTCTAAGCTTTGCTTATTTTGATGACATGGGAGATGGGTAGATCTGAATGGTGATAGCGTCAGCAATATCATATAAATTACCCCGATTGTTTATTTTCTTGTCATTGTAACACCTCGTTTTCTACTTATTCTTAAATCCCCTCAATAGTTAGGTTGTCTGGAAGAGATCGCTTTTAGCGCTACTTGGTATGTTTACGTAAGCATACGAGGGGGGAAATAGCTTTGCTTAGTTTTGGTAACATAGGGGAGGAAGTGGTTAATAATTTCTACAATTCTGCTTATGTAATAGGTACTTGAATGACCCCTATGTGTGGACGCTACTTAATCACGTATCGCCTCTTTCACTTGACATCAGTGTCATGCTTTACCGTATAAGTAATACGAGACATTTTAGGCTTATCACTACCAATGACATAAGGCTTTCTCTTATAGTCCTAGTGCCTCCACAAAAAGTTCTGGATTGTCTATACTAGCGTCTTTCCGAGTCAGCCGTTTTTATACTCTGGCCCACTGCTGGGCGTGGGCCTTTTCTCATTGTGAGAAGGATGAGGGCAGTCTACCACGCTGGCCAAGAACGGGTTGGCAGACTTCACACATCTTCGACAACTTTTTTTTTTCTCAGATTTGTAGGTTTCCTTCACCGTTTGAAGTTACCGGCAATATACACATAACCTAGAAAAGACAGAGGTGCGTGCCGTGGGATTCGAACCCAGGACCTTCAGATTGGAAGTCAGACACTCTCCCAACTAGTCCGCCGAAACTTCTAGCAATTCTGTTCTTTCAGTTTTTAGCGCCTTTATATTCTTGTAAAGGCTACCGGTTGTCGTCTGAATGAAACATTTTTTTCAGGCGCTATGCGCTCGGTGTCGGTACACCTATGTAGGCATAGGTAAAGTAAATTAGTAGCTTTACCGATTACAGGAAGGTAGTCTCCCGCACCGCTGTCGCCACCTCCACCTCTAGAACTCATTGCACTTCACTAGCGAATTTCATTTATAAGGCCTAAAGAAAAATTAAAATTTACTATTTTTTTAGTTTATGACAGAACCAACAGCTCCTTCATGAGAAGCATGACAACTTTTTGACAGCGACAGTGAAATGTAAAGAAAAACATAAATCGAATATTCTTTTTCAGAGGTTCATATCCGTTCCATCGTACTATTTTTTCGTTATTCACTAATTCTTACTCTCACATTGAGAATACTACTGTTCATTAAACTGTCTCAAAGAACAAGTCGTTAAATATTTATTTTGGTTCATAAGAAAAAACAAAAATGTATACCTAGGCTAAAATTAAAATACATATACATATGTAGGTATGTATATGACGAACGTGTCGCTCTCCTGATGGTAAGAGATAACACATGTCCATATCCATTGCAGCGACACGCAGTACTTTGAGTAGGTAGGTAACCTAACCTAACAAAACAAAGTCCAGGGCTGTTTTGGCGATCATTACCTACTTTGAGACTTTCGATGGTTAGTCTCAACAGTCCTGTAACTTCGCTAGCTGCAGTACCTACCCTTCCAACTGAAGCAAAGTAAGTACCTAATGTTTACACTTTACAGCTTGGCAGGAGAATATCTGATATTGCGGTGGCTTGCCTTTACGACCTCCTCGTAAGGAGATCTACCACCAAGTAAACAATGACAATCATTTATAAGAACCTCCCTCCCATGGTCGTGACTTCGGATCGCTTTTCCGAGCGAACTAAGTACAAACTAAGCAGAGTGTTTATGTTACGGGGACAAAGTGCTACATGGAAAAAGTGTCATTAGAAGATTGGGTTGGGTTTTTATTTCATTGGGTTACACTATACCTACTGGTCATAACTATATTACAGTGACCTAAAAGACTTGTCTAATTTGAGCCTCTGGCCTGGCCTTTTATGGATTATGGCTAACTATAGGCAAACTCAATGTGGAGCCAAGAAAGTTGTTAGTACCTAGTAATATAAAACTTCCTTCGAGATATCATACAAGCAAAGAAACTTTTTAATTTAAAAACTTCGCTGACGCAATTTGACGTTTTTACTTTGATACAAAAATTGACAAAAACAACACTAAAAAATGCGATAAATGTAAATGCTATGGATTTTCAAATTTATTCTCGGAGAACCATAAAATTTATAGTGTGAGTTGTAGCTAGTGGCTTCGTGGGACTAGCTGAAGGATGCCCCCACGGCCCGTTAGACCGCCGCCACCGTCCGGCGGCCGCTCTCGACGTAAGTCCTCAACTTTGAGTCTTTGAGTACACGCCATCACCACACTTATGAGGTCTGTCTGTTTATGACCTCAGATCACAGAAAATTCAAGTATATTACGATTGCCAGTACGATTGTTATAAGTATGTTTTTCTTACCTTTAACTCAAGTTACCATAAAGATTTTCAATTATTTTTTTTGCATAGAGCTGCAAACAATTCCCCTGATGGAAAGCAAGCTCGCCGTCATCTATGGACACCTGCAACATTGGAGATGAGTTTGCAACCCATAGATGTTTATATACGCCCTTTATACAACGCTTCTTGTTACTTCATATATTTTCTTACCTTCCAACTCAAGCTGAGTTGGAATAAAGTTATCGTATATTTTCTTGCTTGTCAACTTAGCTCACCCATAAAGTTCGTGTAAATGTTCTTACTTCCCAACTCAGCCTATCATAAAGTACATATTTTTCACTTCCGTATTTTTACTTTCGCAGCGAAACGAGGCCCTTTAGGATGGCTGATGATCCTGCTCGGACTGACACTGTTCGCGGGCGCCACAGCCTGCCTCGTGCAGAATATCCAATGTACGTGTCCCGGCAGAATAAAATGCACCGACATAGACCCAAGCAAACGCAAGTGGCCGTGTTGCACGCAAAGCGTTTTACTGGACTTCTTCAAATCCAGATCGAAACATCCGTGCTAATTATGTCATATGGTGTACTTTTTGTGTTGCAATAAAGAATATAAACAAGGAAATCGAAAGCAATTGGCAATCGAGCAATGTCGATCAACGTCATTTGATCATACTCGGGTCTACTCAAATGAAAAGCGAAACATTTATTAATGTTTATCATTTGCTAATATGCATTTTATCCTTTTTTTTTTTAATTCAACCATATTTCATACGTCAAACTCTCCGTGTTTGTAAATATACTGTTGATTTTCATGTCATAACTGCCATGTCAATTTGATTGCAATGTGATGATGTATTTTCAGATTCGTAAGTAAATTTTTATTAGTCTATAGCAGATTTTGTGTTTCAATTGTCCTTAAAACGTTAAATCTAAACAGGGTTGTAAGCTTTGGGTGAATTAAGATTGTACTCATCACTATTATTAAATTTTACTAAGTATAGACACAACTCTGAAATCGCTTAAATTACGAGTACATATGGTTAAAAAAAAATTTTTTTTCATGTAACAGTTGATGTACCTTCCAATGACATAACTGACTAACAAATTTGTCAGCACACCTCACCCTTATAAACCTAAGGTATTTTCTGTAAAATTATAGAATTTAGTCTCCAAATCCAAAGTAAAAAAAAAAATCTATTAGTTTCGTGGACAAGGTCGTGCGTACGTCAATACGCGTATATTTTTGAACACAAAAGTCTTTCCGATTCCCATGTTTCAAGTCCTCACTAAACGTAACTAATTCTATGATCCTTCGGCTATCGAGTGGTGTTATTACATTTCGGATGTAGATAATATACTCGTAGCTGCTGCAACACTAAGCTATCCCCCGATTTTGTTATCAATAGTTTTCTCAATTGTCTCCCAAAATGGAAAAAATGAAAACACGTATTTACATTTTAAAAAATCGTTTTAAGAAGGCGTTATTTATCCTAAACCTAAACATCGACTTGCAACATGTTTCTGTGATAAAAATCAATAAAATATCATTTTTCATACATGATATTGTATTTGGAATACTCCTCTCTTTTACCGCCTTAGAATATAAATAATAGCTTGGTGAACGTCACTGATACAAAATATATATTAATTAATAATTAAATGTAATTATATTAACTTATTTATACGTACATCCGTCGCCGCTCACTCTGATATTTAAAAACAGACCTGCGGATTCGACCACACTGGACAAATGAGAGCAAAAGAGACGGAAATATGGTATCTCTTTTTCTCTCGTTGGTTCGACGGCGATGGGCACAAACCAAATCCACAGATCTGTTAATATATAAACAATTTTCTTCATAATTTTATTATTTTTACATAAAACATCGTGGCCGTCGGACTAAAGTGTATGAAATTAAAAAAAAAGTTTACATGTTCCATGGATATTAATATGATAGTAATAAAAACATAATTTTATCTTACGATCCAAGATAAAATTAATCCAATTACATTACGTCTAAGGTAGCGAAAAACAAATTGTAGTATGTAAAAGTGTGAAATATAAATGATATTACGTAAAAAGTAACGCTATTATTTTTACACAATATAAATGATTTATTAATACTTCCAGAAAAAAGAAATGACTGCATTTTTAACGACGACCACGAAACGCTACAATTCCATCAAAAATGACACGGAAGAGCTTGACATTAAAGTAATTATGACACGCATAAAATACTATGAATAACAAAATAAACATCATTGTTGTAAATGCAGACATCTTTAAGATAGATAAACCAGTGATGATTGCATTGAAAAAATATTCAAGTTAATACAATTGAGATTAAATAAATTGTGTATAAAAAAACTTAATCAAAATCTGTTCTTCCGTTTGGAAGCTACAACGCCACAGTCAGTCATAGATACACAAGTTTAACTTATATATAACAACCCTCTTTTAGCGTCAAGACCACGGAAAAGGTTCTTTTTAACCCTTGATGCTAAAAGAAGGTTGTTATACATAAGTTAAACTTGTGTATCTATCTGACTGTGGCGTTGTAACTTCCAAACGGCAGAACCGATTTTGATTAGGTTTTTTTTTGTTTGATTGGTGACTAATCGAGAGTCAGAGCTAAGATATGATTTCAAAAATCTGTACAGCCGTTTGAAGAATTCAGCTCTTTTCGTATAAATTTAATAGTATAACCCATTTTCAAATAATATCTTCTAAAGTATTCAGTTACGAATACCTACTATACGAACGTTTTAAAAATCGAATAGCGTTATCTTATTGTCTGTCTGTAAAAATACTAGAAATCGTAGCTCACTATAACGGCGTGTCACCAATTAGTAATGGTCATCCACAACAAAAAAAAAGTCGCTTAAATCTATAAGCGTGTCGCAGTACGTACTCATTGTGGCGATGATAGCTCAGTGGTTAGCGCGGTCGGCTCGCATGCCGAAGGGCGTGGGTTTAAACCTCAACAATGAGCTTGAGCTGTCGGTGAAGGAAAACATCGTGAGGAAACCATATCATGGTGGTAGGGTACTTTCTAGTACTCGGCTGGCTAGCTACCAGTTCAACTATCAAGTTGAAAATCTGCCGCCAAGCATTTAACGGTGTGTTTCGGCAGCCTCACTTGAGAGCCAGTTCCATTCTAGGCTAGGTGTGCTTACCATCTTCGACGAAGTCGTCACTTAACATCAGGTGAGCTGTGGTCAAACACTTAGCCTGTCAGGTACAAAAAAACCCGAGACCGCCACCGCCGCCGCCACCGTCGTATCAGTCAGTCAATGATATGGGGCCCCCGGGGGCTAGAGAGGCCCCAACATGTGTAAACAAAAATTAGTAAAATATTATCCAAAATCTCACTGTAACTTTTATGGCGTAGCCACATTGTACTTCTCATATTTTCTGCGACCAGGGTTAGACTTTTGTGAAAAAACATAGTAAAAGAAAAATAAAGATTGCCCTAGTAGAGCTGAGAATGAAAGTCGGGTAGAGGCCCCAAAACCAACCGACAAATTTTAATACAGGGCCCGTCTATGTCAAGCTACGCTATTGTCCCGAGAGTAATTCACAAATCACACACTAGAGCCTTATAAGCATAGCTTAAAAATAACAAATCCTTAATGCTGTCCTATTCTCTCCGACGAGAAATGTCACGCGTGGAAATCAGACAGGCTACAGAAAAAATATTGACGACTTAGCTACTAAGCAGAAAAGTCTTGTAGTGAGCTAGCTTTTCTTGTACACAAAATACGAAATATTTACAGAAACACAATGTAGTAACGCTTCATGGCAATGTAACTTCATCGACGAAACAATTGGAACCGTCCCAAATCAATTTCAGCACTGTGCGCTTCGCGACTAGATTTAATGTACAGAAATCATACTCAACGATATTCAATTGTTACTTCTAACATTGATTAGTAAATATCAATTTATTTTTCTTAGTGGCAACGAAATATCTATCTATAACTTTAGTATCTCTACATAGTATAATACAAAGTCGCTTCCCACCGTCTGCACGCTTAGATCATTTTGAACTACGCAACGGAATTTAATGCGGTAGACAGAGTGATTCAAGAGGAAGGTTTATATGTATAATACATCCATATTATAGTAGAGAAAATCCGAGAATTTCTAAGATTTGTAATATGATGTCGTAAAAAACATGTTTTTTGTGCAAACGCTGGTTAAACTTTATATAAATAAAATATATAAAATAATGTACTACGTTAGTATCTACATTGCACCCGTGCGAAGCTGGGGCGGGTCGCTAGTTCATTAAATAAATTTCATTTGTATTGTACATTTAAATAAAAGAACATATAGAATTGTAAATTATATCTAGATTCTTATAAGGTCTAATGTAGTTGAACAGGCCCAATGTTTTTCAGTTAACTTGTGTAGTTCTTCCACAATCCTTATTGGGGTGGAAGCAGAACATAATTAACCTCAGTTATATTGTCATAGGCCGTTCAAATATTACGTTAGTATTCATTTTTAACCCCCTTGTCAGTGAAATTAAGCAAGCACTTTCGTATGCATACGTTAAAATTAGTATAAAACCATAAAAGGAAATGAATAAATATTGCTAATGTAATGACCATCAAAGGGTAACAAAGTGCACAGTTATAGTAAAGTGGGACTGGGCGGGACATGTATGTCGCATGTTGAACGACCGCTGGGCAAAGGTCACCACAGTTTGGACCCCAAAACTTAACCGACCTCAGGTTCGACCCAGACGAAGGTGGTGTAAAGAACTAAATCATCAGGACAATTACTGTTACTGGACTACCAAACCCGAACACCGGGCAGTATGGAAGGAGGAAAGGGAGGCCTTTGCCCAGCAGTGGGGCACTACAGGCCGAAATAAATGAAATCACCCTCTAGAGCCTAGATCACATCTAGATCCAGTGAGAGCCATTCCAGGCTAGGTGTGCTTTACCATCTTCGACCCTACCGTCACTTAACATCAGGTGAGTTGTGGTCAAACACCTAGCCTGTCAGCCATAAAAATAAAAAGATTCCGCTAACCCTTATTTGGTGTTTACGTAATATTTGAACGCCTCAAACCAAACAATTTACTGGTGTTCGATTTGGACTTGACAGTGACTTGCTTCGCTTGACATTAAATATTATTTACATGACGATATAAAAATACACGACACTGGCAAATGCGCAAAGTACGACGCCATAACCGATGACGAAAAAAAGAAACAAAAATACTATATAACAAATATATTGGCCTAGGTTATGAAAGTGTATGGGAAATGTCCTAAGTTTTACGAAGGTGGATGATGTACATATAAGCTCTTACCGTGCCACATTCAATCGTTCGTAGCTAAGTACTAAGTCTAATGGCGTTACTGATGGCTATCTAATCGTCCCTCGGAGCCACGCCGATAAATGTCTCAACCGTTTGCAGCCTGAAACAGATAACAATGCATTAAAATCATGTAAAGATACTTAAAACAAGACATAGTTAATTAGTGATTTAAAACTATACTAGACTGATTTTAATCTTATTTATTTTATACTAGTATAAGTACCGCTACGTCTTTCCAGTATTTCTATGAACTTGGATAAATATGTAGATATTTAAAAATCGATATGTCATAGCCATATCATTTTACAGAGGATTATGAAGTTTAAATTATTGAGGTAACCAGTAAATAGCACTGCAAACCAACAATGTTTCATCTTAACTTCATTTCACCGCGCTGTGGCCGAAATGCAGAGGCATATCTTGTATTTTTTTTTTAAATTCATTGGCAAATTATTACATAGTCCTTGATGACTTATCTTTATATGTATGTATCTTTATATGTAGTGTTTACTCCGACTATAGTGTCGGCTAAACCCGGTGGCCTTCTTCATGGAGACAAAGCTCCAAGCTCCAAGAAAAAAGTATAACGCGCGCGCGGCGTGGTCTTACTTCATACTATAGTCGGAGTATCCAATATAATTAAATGTAAGCAACCCGCATAAGTAAAACAAAAATGTGTAACATATTTAGCTACAGTTAGAGTCCAGTAATGAGTAGTGCAATAAAACACTATTTTTGTACATAAACACTAAGAAAACACAAGTTTGGAAAAAATACAATGGCGCCACGATAATTTTCGCGTTCCCGCCAAAACAACATGTATAAATTTATTGATATAGATCACAGATTGTATCTCTTAATCTACACAGATGTTTTGGATTGCCAATTTCTAATAGTTGACACTAAAATAGAACTCAAAAGAATCATCCATAATAAGTAACATTGATTGCAAATGAGTAAGGGTGCTGTAGGTGTACCTTTTTATTCAACTGTTATACATATTTGAAGATTTTTATGAGATGTGTCTTTTCAATTATGAATTTTAAGTATGTTTTTAATTTTGCTTAAATAGAAGCTACTGAACCTTTTTCCTATCAATAAAAGATTAGAATTTTAAGCCACTACAATTTATTGAATTTAAAATTTAATTATTAGATATTTCATACAGATATTTAGTTTCAGTGAACGGGTATTATAATGGCAGTCATACCATATAATGTTATTTCCTGGCCTGCAGCGCATTGGAGAGCCAGTCCATAGCCTGGTCGAGCCCCTCTCCACGTACGGCGCTCGTCTTGAAGATCTGGAAGGTACGGTCTCGAAGTGCGTCGAGTCCCAGCGCCTGATGCACTTCTGCAACTGTGAGACATCCTGCCATATCCTGCTTGTTCGCTAGCACTACAAGGATAGCGTTTGCTAGTTCTTCTTCCTGAAAATATGATGGTTAACTATTAATTTCATAGAGCCTACAACCAGAATAAACAGACCTTAGTCGAACAAAGCAGATATGGTCATATTTTGAGAACAACTAAGATGCACTACAAGCGAATAAATTAGTACCAGTTGTTCTTTTTATGATATAAAAATGTAGTGCAACTGGTATGATGCCTGTAAAACGCTATGTGTGTGTGTGAAGTGCCATCACATAAATATGTAGGAAAAAAGGCTAAATTAACTAGTATTTAATGTAAAATGAAATAGCAGGAGAGAGAGGATAATAAGAGGGATTAGGATATATTTTACAAACTGAGTGTACTTATTAAAACCACAAGTAATGCTGGTTTACCTATCACTTATGGATAGGTAAAAAGGTAGGTGGAATTACAAGACTGAATAGAGTACTTTAAATTTAAAAAGAGCATCTCCGTTCAATCTTGTGTCTGGGCAAGGGCCTCATTTCATTGTGAGAAGGATAAGGTCTTAGACAATCACACCGACTAACTATGGTATAACTTACTTCACACTTCTTCAAAAACATTAAGAACAGAAAATTAACTAAATCTCTTTAATACCAATAAAAAATATTATAAAAGCTGAATTATGCAGCAGAATCAAATTTGAATCATATTATTTAATAAAGCAGTATTAAACTAAGTTTGAAGTGTAAACACACTTTGATATCCCAGCTGAATTTGCTTTTGTGCACCAAATCTTAGATGGACTAACTTTAATAAAATATTACTAATTGCTTTTTGAAATACTTTCAATGGCAGTACTTGTGGAAATTTGTACTACTGGCACAAATGCACATGAACAATTAAATGTTACGACTCTTTAGCAAATTTCTGAGCTATACCTGTATTCTAGCATTAATAGTAATCTCTATATGTTTATCCATGCCGTTGATGAAAATATGAATAATCTATTGTTTATAGCAATAAAGATATAAACAACTTACCCTTAACATGTGCACTAGTTCATCTTTAGATATACCTATTCGATCTCTGTCAGCAGAGTCAACTACATATATTATTGCATCTGTGTTCCCATAGTAACATCGCCAGTAGGGTCTGAAATCACACAACAATGTTTTTAGGTTTTATGTTCATTTTATAAAATTTAAATCCTAAGCCAATGACAATAACAGCCCTGTTGGCTCATTGGGAGTATGTCTGCCTGAGCTGTAGGGCGTGGGTTTGATTCCCGCCACGGACAAATGTTTGTTTGGTATAAACAAATGTTTGTTCTGTGTCTGGGTGTTATGTATGTATTATAAGTATGTATTTAAAACAAAAAAAAAGTATTTATGTATTCTATCAGTTATCTGACATCCATCACACAAGCTCTGCTTAGTTTGGGGTCTGATGGCACTGTGTGTAATGTGTCCTACGATATTTATTTATTTATTTAATGATATAATGTTTATCAATAATTTTGTTTATTAACCTTGTCATTTCAGTCATGTTGCAATAGCTGACTGCTGGCTGGTGATAAACATAATTGAGGTCAATTTGTGAATGTTTAAAAATTACTTTAGCTAATGGTTTAGGAAATGGAAATTACAAACAGAATATCACAGAATTATATAGTTCCATTTCTTTGGGTTTCTACTCCAAGATAGTTTTTATCTTGTCGAGTATGCATTAGAGTTTTATAGTTATATAGATTTTAGTCAATAGCTTATGATTATTTACTTCTATAAATTTATTTCATATAAGCGATCATTATATACTCATAGTGCATATCTCAGGTATATATGTATATACTTAATACAATTGTATATGCTTTGTAACTATCATGATCAGTGTAAGCCCTGTACAAGACACATAACCTGTATGAGTAATGCCACATAACTACATACCTAATACTCGTCTGTCCGCCCAAATCCCAAACTTGGAATTTTAGATTTTTGTAAGTGACTTGCTCTACGTTGAACCCAATTGTCGGGATAGTGGTCACCACCTCGCCGACTTGCAATTTGTACAGAATAGTAGTCTTCCCGGCGCCGTCCAAACCGAGGATCAAAATCCTCATTTCCCTCGCCCCTAGCAACCCGCGGAAGTAACTGAATAGACCACCTTGAACACGAGAATAAACGAAACTTAATATCTAACTTATTATACCAATTGATACAGTTTTACGATGTAAAAACCACTTACCCATTTTCTGATAAGCTTTATGATACGTTACAACATTAGATTGTTAGACTACGGAATGTATTGTGCCTTATAGATACAGTCGGCACTTGTATTATGTTTTGAATTACTTGTTTAAACTAATTAACTAAAATTAAAACACTTTTTAGCTATAAATATAGAACATTTTATTGAAAATCGTAGCAACCATTCGATTAGACTCGTTTGACGTGTAAGTAAGCACTCAAAATAGTTGCCCTAGCAAAAAAGATACAATCCTACCAATTAATTTTTTCACTCTGTTTATTGAATTTTTTTCTTGGAGCTGGCAACTATAAGGGCTGCCGGAGGTAATTAGTAGTCAGGAATATACATGAAAAAAAAAAAAGTTTATTTTTGTCTTTAGCCCACACTTTTTGCGTCTAGTGTTTTGATATTTTCAAGTATTTTATGATAAATCAAATATACATTAATTATAATAATGTAATATAATTATTTAATTAACATAATTATTTCTAAGACACATTTAATGGCACATAACGTAAGTCGTTGTCTAGTTCACTTATGCTCTAATAAATTTTAATGTAATGCTAACGTTATTACAAGCTTCGATGGAATACACTTTGGGTATCTTATAATTATAATAGCAACAAAAACGGCGTAAGAAAAAAATGTTAAGAAAAGAAATATATACGTACTTATGTTTATATTTAATTTTATACTTGTGAATAATAATGGTTTTAAAATAAATTAGAACTGGGCAGTGTCTCATTCATAAAAACTTTTCTTTCGCAAAACTTTCTGCTGGTCTTGTATCTTCAAAGTCGTCTTGGTCTTCAAAGATACCTAACCAACAAAAAAATAAAAATATATACACATATTTTTACTGACTAGCTGTTACCCACTACTTTCTCCGTGTGAAATTTAACAAAAGGTTTGTTCAGTTTGCAGTTAAAGTGTTTTTGCGTAAAAAAGTAACAAACATCCATCCATCCTCACAAATTTTCAAATGCATAATATTTAAGTAGGAATAGGATAGGATAAGGTTTTCTTGTTCGTGTGGAGACATTACCACGCCTTCTATAGGTGTACATATTCTGTGTCAACAGAATACCGTACGACCGAGTGGTTTCGGTTGTACGATCTAAAACAATAACGAAGTCAAATAAGAATTTATTATTACTGATATAAGAAGCCGTTTCATCATTATTTTCATTTATAGTAAGTAGTATTATTCATAGTTATATAATAAGATAAATAACGCGCACCTTTAACCATTGCAGCGATATTCAGATGTTGAGAAACCAAACTCAAAAGAACACAAGTTTTAAAAACGAATTTTACTACATAAGCTCCATTTATTTATTATGGCAGCACATTTTTTTTTTTTGGTATTGAGAAACTTAATTATACAGCCAGTATTTTTTAAAGTCATTATGTAGTATACAATGATTCCAATTTTTTTATTGTGTTAATGATTTAATCTGTATGTATCTGTAATTATTAATGCAAATTACATTAATATAGAGATGCGAAAGTTGGCATCCATGTTTCTTTCTCTTTCAGGTTGAAACAGATAGCGTACATTTATGTCATTTTGAATACATACATTAAACATACATTTTTCACTAAAACATAAGCTACTGTTTACTCCAGTAAATATGGTAAAACTACGGAATGTAGCATTATATAACGCAACGCTGCTGAAATTGAAAACAATAAAGGCGAAAGATTCCTTCAGAAACTTTTATAGCAACTCTTGCGGGATAACAACGAAAAACACCAGGCGCAAAAGTATTTTTAGAACTAGGACAGGTGCTATGTAACTTAAATACTTATAAACCTACAACCTAAGAGTAGCAAAACGCAGGGAAATATTTTTTATTTGTTTATAACGACGTAGTTTTGGTTTAGTAGCTGTTCTAAGCTTTTCCAAAAAAAAAAAAATAGGGCCTCGCTGTATTACCAACCCATAGTAAGAAATAATCTGAAGATTAGCTCTAAAAACCTACCTTTATGATCTATTAATTTTGGCTAAAATGAGGTTTTCGATGAAACAATAAAATAAACCTGGGCAAAAAACTGTAGATCAACAATTAAAACTGTAGGGTTGGCTAAAAAGTAATGATTAAGCATCAAGGATTCCCTAACCAATAAAAAAAAGGATAACACTAGATTTTATTCTAACAAATTACATGAATTGCTTTTTGGGCGCGGGTTTCTTGCCCTTGTGTGAAGGGTAAAGACATATTCCACCACACTAAGTACAGGTTTGCAGACTCGACACAACTTATAGGTGGCAGGCTAGTTATAGCTACCACCCTCAAGTTTAATTTCTGCCGGCAAGCACTTATCAGTGAGAGTTAGTTCCATTCCAGAATAGGTGTGCTTTCCCATCCTAGACTGCATTGTTACTTAACACGAGATGAGCTGTGCTCACACATAAACCGTCAACAGAATAAAAAATATATATTTTACAAAAGTTTGGCAGGATTTTCAGACTATATAAAATTGAAATGAGGGGAGAGCGTCGCGACACACGACGCCGCCGCAAGAAGGAGCATTCGATGGTGAGCATGAATGCTCGAGGCAAACACACAATCCTTATTTCTATTTACATTTACGCTTGTTATTTTACATTTCAATCACCTCGTTCCAGCCCAGTTTGTACTCCTTGATGGTCTTCGGTAACGCAGCCGACAGTCGACGCACGAACCGACTGATAGCATCGTCTTCAATGTAGTAGACGCGGTCCCTTCATTAATTTATTAGTGGGCTTTCGTCGTTACAAGATTTGCGAGCTTTATAGTCATTTCCTAACGAAGCATTTCACTACATCCTAGATCATTTACCTGCGCAAGCGCGTGACGTGTAGTGACGTAGAGCCACAGAATAGCTGAAAGTAGCCACGCGCGTGTCACGACCCCGCCTCCGCGTCAAGTTTGCACAGTCTTGACAAGCGCGTGACAGACTGTATCCGCGCTCTGAATGACTGATCACTTTCCTTTTTAGCGATACAATGTTCAAGGTAATAGGAATGTTTGGAAATGTGACCAGGGAAATTACTTTTTACACGACTGCCCAAAAAAAAGAAGTGTAATGTTTTTATGGTTGACAGGCTAAGTGTTTGACCACAGCTGACCTGATGTAAAATGACGGAGTGGTCGCAAATTGTAAACACACCTAGCCTAGAATGGAACTGGCTCTTAAGTGAGGCCTCCAGAACACAACGTTAGGTGCTTGGCGACAGATTTTCAACTAAAGGGTGGTAGCTAGCGAGTCAAATACAAATATTTTATTGATAGCACCAACGCTACAAGTCAAAGTCAAAGTCGAGTATTAGAAAGTACCCTACAACCATGCTATGGTTTCCTCACAATGTTTTTCTTTACCGGCAGCTCAGGGTTAATGTTGGGGAATGACAATGGACGCGACTTACATACCAGTAGCATAATATACCCCTAATAAAAAAGCATTCGAAAATACTTTTAGTAGATACGTATTAGGTATGTGAAAAATGTACCTATTTTCACTTAGATACCCCCCCGTATACTTAATCCCTATAAGGGCTGTTCCATTTTGTAAAAGAATCTGAATGAATCATGTTCATTTTTACAGTTGATACTCGTAAAACTGAAATTATATCGCAAATATAGTAAACCACGTATCGAATAAGCAACATTCTTTTGATGATGCCGGCCATTACGAAGTTACTGCCAATTTACTCCTAAACTACTCCTATTAGCGAATTATTTCGGTATAGATTTACATGAAAACAAAACCGTAAATCTTTTAGAACGTAGTTATTTATAAATTCAGACTTTTTGGTTCATCGGAGTAAATATGTGCAAACGGGCTCGTCGCTTTGAAGATCCAAACTTAACTTTGTTTTATTCCATCATCATGAACTAATTTTACCTATCTAGTTAGTTTTTTGTATTTTGTTGAATATTATGTTTTTGCTCATCGTTTCATGGTCAAACGCCACGTCGCCGGCACCGGCCCGTAAAAACTGGCATCCAAGCAATAACTACTCCTTTCTGCTTATCTAATCTTAAAAAATGTAGAGCATACAACTTTTTTTCATAACCAATACCTAAACTTTAACTTTAAAGGTAGCCATAATTGTAACCTATTATTCTTTTAATTCTGTCTAATAAACAACTTTGTATGTATAAACAATTAAACATACATAAAAACAACAAGATCAGATTTTTCCTCCTTTCCTTAGGCGAGATTCGGACTTTCCTGAGGTTGGACCTCTTTACCGAGGAACTGAGGGAAACCAGGTCACCGGGCGGAGCTCGAGCACCCTAAAACGTTAGACGCTTCTTGGCTTTGTGGTACTACTCTCTTCTATGCCTCTATGCCAGCCTGTACCTTTTTTGAAGCACTGCCAATAAAGATAGTGGCGTATTGACGAAACTGCCGAATAAGAGAAACTGGTGATCCATGACCCGACTTGAATTCTATATATTAACTAATTATTTACGTAAATAATTCTATCAGATTTTGGGTACGATATATAGATAATATGTTCATCACACTCGTTGGTAAGGGGCTGTTCAAGTATTACGTAAGCACCAAAAGGGGGTGGGTTTGCTTTGCTTATTTTTGATGACATGAGAGAAGGAGGGATCTAAATGGTGATAGCGTCAGCAATGTCATGAATATTTTGCTGATTGTTAATTTTCCTTGTTATTGGTACACCACGTTTTCTAAATGTTTTTGAATCCTCTCGATACTTAGATTGCTTTTTGCGATAAAGCCGCTAATTAAATTAATGTTCACGTAAGCTAGGAGGGGGAGTAAGAACCTTGCTTACTTATGCTGACAAGGGGGAGGGCGGGGTTCATAATTACTTACATTCTGCTCACGTAAACTTGAATGGTATCTAAGTGCAGGTTGGCATCTGCAATAAATCGGCATTAATATTCGAGAATAGAACTCTTAGATACTAGATTCAAAGTCAGAGACTGTTTGCCTTTAGGATGAATAATTAAAATAATTTTAATATTTATTTATTTATTGCTTCTAGAATCTTGTTATAGTTAACAAACATAATTAAGGACACATGGTCCCTGTAAAGGGAGTTGCAAAGTCACTACTTACCTACTAATTGAACCTATTGTAACGGTTCGGTCTAGCTCAAAGCCTTAAAACAAAGCTCTGCAAAGTATCGGCTGGGAGAGGCAGTTAGGCTCTGTTTTCCTGAAACCAGTGAATCACGGGGTTCAATTCGCGTAATACATCTATTTTACAACATTTCGTTTTATTTTTATCAAGCGATCAATATTTAGACATCCATCAGCGTACGTGCGGTATTTTTAATGCGGCTTGTGATTCATAAAGATATAATAAAAAATGATTTACGTAGATTCTACGTCGGCATTCCGATGTGTTGCCAGAAAACTGCGGTGCGCGGGGATCTCCTTTTATGGAAGTTTTCTTATCTGCTCTGCTGTACTTACGACACGCACTTCACTAACGCAATTATGAAAATACTAACCGCGTCTCACGCTGTTACCCGCTGTTCCCACATGAACACAAATTTTTTTTCGGGATAAAAAATTTAGTGTTCATGTGGGAACAGTGTGTTTATCTAGGGTGTCAGGTATCTCCATACTAAATTTCATCAAAATTGGTCCAGCCGTTTGAGCGTGATGTAGATATACAAACACACACACTCACAAACTTTCGCCTTTATAATATTAGTGTGATTACCATAAGACCCATTTTTTACACAGATATATAAATCATAGAATAAATAGTTAAATCTAAAACAGATATACGTTTTGTCGAGTTTTACTACTTACTAAAGCCGTTAATAATGTTAAATTTGTTGTGCCCCTTTGATGGACACACATCCTAACTCCCTGTAGTTCATTTCACCCACTTAGGTATGGGTCTTTTTTAGGTCCTTTCATCACCTTATAGTTGAATTCTTCGCAATTTCTCTAGATTTTTTTTTCCTTTCAAAAACATTCGGGTTCTAAGTATAGGACGATCTAGGACCATCTCGGAACACGCTAACAGTCAAAATATATCGACACCTGACCATAATCAGCTAATTGCAATTTATTACCTGTTGATGTTACAACACGAACCCAAGTTCTTTTAGTCTATACTAATTATTTATTATTGCTTTATTACAAATAATAATAATACATACTCGTATTGGACGACAATTCACACAGAGCCATCTAGGTCCCAATCTATAAAGTTAGTACTACGGGAACCAAATACCTATCCAATTTCATGCTTAGATGTACCCTTTTTTGTATTTACAATTATACACACCTTTATAACACCCAGACATAGAATAAATTTCTAATAGATTGTTTTGTCTCATAGATATGTGTCCTGAGGGTCTAGACAAAGTAATCAATTAGCGATAACGCTAATAGATAGGCCAAAGATGTAAGCAATGGAAATAAGCTGTCCACGTGACATATCGACGGTGTAAATCGACCTCGTAAATTTTTGTACTTTTTTTATTTGAAATAGATCTACGTTTGGCTACTGGAGTAGGTTGATTTAGAAGAAATCTATTTGCTTTAGCTTTAAAAACGCCTAAATTGTAGTATTTTATTTTGTTCATTGCATTTGGACTAGCGTTACCGCTAATCGAATGTTACGTTGTTTAGGCCCTCTGGATGGCAATCGAACTCACGCCCTAAAAGTCATGAAGCAGAACTACTACCAAATGACCTAATGGTCATAAATCGGTAAGGATGGCGCGAATTTTTGCATCCGAAGCTCAAAAGATATGAAAGTATATTTGAAAAACTAAACCAGACTGTCTGCAAGTGAACCTATCTAGGTGTTCATGAGTAGGTAAGACAGTAGTTTAGAAGTGATGCCACAGGCGGATGTTGAGCCGGAACTGCTATTCTGTTTCGAGGATGAATTGGAGCGTGAAAGCCTATTTAGCTTTGACGTGTCGCCGTCTGCCTTCGTCATATTGATTTGGGTTTTCCAAATTGGTACATTAGCTTCGAATAGAACTTTTGAAGCGAAATCATTTTAGTATAGGCAACAATATAGATCCAATTAGAAATTAGATCTATATCGGTTACTAGTCTCCTACCATTCTAGCGACTATAAACATAATTATGTAGTACATAAGTATCTGTTTTAGTTTTCAATGTAATTTTTATTAATCTTCGGTTTGGTCGTTCTCTGCTGAGCATCGTAATGCTTTCTACCCTGCTGTCCTGCTTACATCTCTGGCGATCTCCAGCAAGCAAGGTCAAGACTTAATCGGAGTACTGATATATGTTTTGATAAAAACTTTAAGACAATAATTCTGTAAATGTATTGTTCCTTGTATGTTGTTTTATGTATGTTTTTTACTGGTTACAGTCTAAGTGTTTGACAACACCTCACCTGTTGATGGTAAGCTACCTGAAATGGAACTAGCTCTCAAATAAGGCAGCTATAATAAGACACACCGTTAGGTGTTTGGCGACAGATTTTCAACTTGAGAGTAGTAGCCAGCCAGCCGAGTACTAGAAAGTAGGTACCCTATTATTATATATAGTATATATATTTTAATATCATATATTAATACAAATATAAATGTCAAAATTTAAAATAAGTTATATTATAATTATAGAAATAGAACCAACAATAATTATGGCTATTAATATTATTATTACGGTTGATTGGTTGGTCGGTTTATTATGGTTTCCTCACGGTGTTTTCCTTCATCGGCAACTCAAGTGCATATTTGGGATTTAACCCTACCTACGCCTTATGGCTTGTGAACTGACCGCGTTAACCACTATTATCGCTTAAAAATTTTAATATTCCAAAGCATTTCTACTGCGTGTACCAGCTGTCTGCTGGTTAAACCACGGAAACATTTTCAATGATCTAATAAGTTCACAAAAAAATTCAAAAATTTAATTTTCTTGTTTCTATTTGCTAGTAAGCTGTGTGCTATTCTATACTTCCTATTCTTACGACTATTTCGCTATGATTTTTCACAACCTTAAGGTATTGGGAGACAAAATATAACTTTAAAACTGTGAAAAATTAGGAATTACGTACGTATAGAGTAGGCATTTAAATATGTAACCTACCTAAGGAATAATATAACTGTCTATAACCGCGAACGTTAATCATTTTTATTATCTGATCAAACTTTAGCATTTGGCAATTCGCATGGAATTGGGACTTTCCGCCGTAGACAAAAGAATATGTTCGAATGACGCAGCTTGTGAGTTATCAGAACATCTAATGTCGATGAATATCATGCTTACTATACAAAAAGTATATACATACATGCATTTGATGGATCGAAAGCTCCACAAGACAGGTTTTACCATACTACTGCATCCGTAAGTACATCCTCTTTGATGAATCAGTCTATAGCAAAAGTATTAGTTCCGGAAAGAAAGACATCATTGACTTGTAAAGTCAAGTTCAAAAAGAAATATCAATGAAGTATAAATGGCTTTTATGACATGTTTGCTTGGAAAAAAGGGAAAAAAGTATCCCATGTTCGGGATTCATGTAACATCTTGATAAAGTTCAACTTCAGTCTAGACGTTAAGCATAAAAACTAGACTGTCTGTTACCTTCTTTTGTAACAGAATAATGTTGCTAAGGTAATGAGGTGTAATAACAAAAAAAGGTTCGGTAAAAATAAATGATAGATCTTTGATGTGTAATAGATATGGTAAGTAATTCTTAGCAGGCACAGTTTCTGCCACCTAAATTCATTGGCTGAAATTCATTGGAGATAATAACCTCGCAACAGAACCTACCACAATGAAGCCTTTTTGAAGCCAACTCATAAAGCGATAACCTCAGAGTTCAAGAAATGTAATCAAGTTGAAACTAGTTGGTCTCCGAGACTGGTAGGATTAGTGCCGTGGTGCTGCCAGCACGTACAAGATATCAAATCGCAAATATTGTGTACAGTTCTCCGTCCAATGGATATTGCCTTTTTTTAATGAAAATTTGCTGTTGGCCTCAGATAGCCATTGCTGTATCACTCGACTTTAGGCAAGTGCAGATGGCGCGAAGACTGATATAACTTTAAGGTCGACCCGTTTCCGGGAGTGGGTAATTAGACTTGCCCTCGCAACCCGGAACGGATATGCCCTTGGGTCCTAGTAGGTTGATCTGGATGAATAATTATAATTGGAGAGAATCTAACCGAATAATGCCCGATAAGGTTAGACTGATGGCACAATATTTGCAAGAACACCTAGCATAATATTTCATTGTATATATTCAATAAATATTTCTGAATCTAAATCCGATCTTCAGACAGATCTGGGGAGTCTTCGACCTTGGCTGCGAGGTCTGTGTGTGGAAATAGCTAAGTTTATATAATTTCCCAAGCTGCTAAACCCCCAACGTACCTACTCGTAAACTTTGGAAAAATAAGAATATTGGTAAACTGATTATTCTTATTTCTACTTATAGTAAGGACATTTATCTATTGTTTACATTATGAAAATGGAAGAAGACGGAAACATTGATCTTATCCTTGGTGTCAGAAACACACACACCACACACCATCTGCCATAGGTCGTCCACTGCTGGACATAGGCCTCCTCCTGGGGGGGTTTTGCCAATACTCGGCACGCTTGGCAGGCGGGTTGGCGAGCGCAGTTAGGTGTGATTGTTCAAGGAAGACGCTGCTGCATCTTCCGTAATACATCCCTTAGGTGACTCTTACGGCAACCATAGGTAGAAAAGGTGGTGTACAATTCTTACGCCGGCACCACCACGGCAATCGGCAAATGGAAACACACGCTAAATGCTTATTGGTCGGATCAGCAGAACGGCACGGTTGAATGAGAAAGCGTAGGCAGACCTGTCGATCAGTCGAGCGACCTATTTTGGTCCCCGAGACTGCGGGGCGACATTCATCAATCATCCTCGCCGAATCCCCTCACAGCCATGACATAATCACTCGACTCAACGGCCGATTTTATTGCTTCATGCTCTCGTTAAATAATAATCGCTTGTTTGTTGACGGATACATGTAATTTTTCTTTTTTACATTTAGTTTTACAAAAAAATGGTTGTTTGCTGGTTACAAAAATGTTTCTATTCGGTTTCACAGCATGTAGGTAACTTATAAGGACTTTTTACAGACTTCGAAAAGATATAAAATTTGTATATTGGATATAGATAAAATAGGTTTGTATGGTGATACTTTATAGTACTCGGCTGGCTAGCTATCACCCTCAAGTTGAAAATCTTTCTCCAAGCACCTAACAGTGTGTTCTGTCAGACTTACTTGAGAGCCAGTTCCAATCCAGGCTAGGTCTGTTTACCATCTTCGACTACTCCGTTACTTAGCATGAGGTGAGCTTTGGTAAAATACCTAGCCTGTAAGCCATAAAAAAAGTAGCTCATTGCTTTGTCGGATCACACGCTGAAGAGCGTAGGTTCAATTTCCACAGCTACAAGAAAACATCGTGAGGAAAGCATAACATAACAAACATTAAAAAAATACCAGTCGAATTGAGAACTTCCTCCTTTTTTGAAGTCAGTAAAAAAAAAGGTTTTTATTTCAATAAAAGGTAACAAATACAGTGCCAAAAGAAATGTCTTCATCCAGTTTCATTCAGTCGCGCGCGCGCCACCATGTGTGCCGCACGCGCCTGCCAGTTATCAAGCCACCATTACGTAAATCTTGTCGAGGAACCCTGCTTTAAGACATTCGATGGTTAATCTCAACAGCCCTGTAATTTCGACAGCTGCAGTATCCTTCGAACCACACCTTTTACACACTACTGCTTGGCGGCAGCATATCTGATACTTCCAATATGCTTTGGTTTCCTCACGATGTTTTTTTTTCCGACATATTACATATAAGAAAAACCTCATCAAATATCACACTAGTAGCAGCATACTGGAAATGGTTCCATGAAAGTTATACTCAAAGGCTCACAATCTTGCCAAAGCGTGACTACAGAAAAGTTTTACTAAGAATCCGCATACAAAATCAAACATTACTCATTTCCACATATTGTGCCGAATTGTTCTCGCTGGTCATAAGTCATGTGAGCTAGTACCGGCCCACACGTGGGGCGAGGCCGTGACGTCGCAAACTATGACGAAAGCATCGTAACGTTCGTGGAAAATGTAATTTAACCACAGGATTCAAATCTAGTGGGATTAACTGATACGGAGCCCAGAAATACCAGAAGCGTGAGAGTGGAGTGTTTGCCTTACGACGGGACATCCGGCCTTGTATGACGAATGCTGCAGCGCGGACTGCAGATATTAAAAAAATAAACGTCAAAGGTTATTTTAATGCATTAGATCCTAATCGTCACTTTACCTGATATCCGCGACTTCGTATACCAAAAAAGACAGGAGCAACTCTGTTTATTAGGGTCTTATTTTTGTTTTACTTATGCGAGATTACACACGTTTCATTATATCAGATACTCCGACAATAGTAACCGCCGCATCCGGTGGCCTTCTTCATGGAGACAAAGCTGTGTACAACGCGCGCGCGGCCTCGTCTTGCTTCGCACTGCGGGCTGCTACGCGTCTCGCACGTGAATACAGAAAAATCATTGACTGAATCGACAATATATAAAGCGTGTCACTTTATCAATGTAGCTAATTTATATATTTTTTTAAATGTTTGATTGGCTAGTTGTTAGACCACAGCTTACCTGATGTTAAGTGACCGTGTGGTCCAAGATGGTAAAGCACACTGGAATGGTACTGGCACGCCTGGAATGGTACTGGCTCTTAAGTGAGGCTGCCGGAACACACCGTTCGATGCTTGGCGGCAGATTTTCAACTAGAGGGTAGCTAGCTAGCCATGTACTAGAAAGTACCCTACCAACATGCTATGGTTTTCTCACGATACTTTCTTTAACCCACAGCTCAAGCTTATTGATGGATCTGGTACTACCCACGCCCTTTGGCTTGTGAACCGAACACGCTAACCGCTAAGCTATCATCGCTACAAACAGCTCAATATATATCACTCAACTGAATATATTTTAACATTGTCGTTTCAAGTTAATAACTTACATTGAACCAAGACTGGACTTTAAAGATAATGAAGGTGAAATCTGAAGACTGCATACAAAATACAGAAACATTGAAACTGGCAGAATGCACAGAGTGCGATACCAAGATGAAAGAGAGAAAAAAAGGTACCTATCTTATAAATTCTGAACTCACCCTAGCAACAATTGTATGAATGAACCAACTTATCACCAAGCAGAGTTATCTTGTAGTTATTAATACATTATTATAGTAATTATGAGAGATAACACTCATAAGTTATTTCCACACGTGAGCGGCCAGTAAAGTAATACATTCACGTGTGTGTTTAGGTATTTGTAAAGTTAGCGACAACAGATGAATAGTATACTTTTATAGATAATAGTAGACTTTTAAGCTCTTTCTACTAGAAATAATGTATTTTTTATCAATGGTAGTACAGTATTGCCTACTAATGTTGGAACTAACATAGTTTGTTGGCGTAGCGACCCAACTGTGACTTTTCTCCAATACTTTTAAAGTCGCCTACTCTATCACGAAAAAACTCTTATCCTGAATTGACATCCAGTTCTTGAATATCTATCTATAGCCACCTCATCATTACATCTATAATACCTGGGAAAGCTGATGAATTATGTCGGGACAAAAGTTTCAAATGTAAAATATTTTTAACCGACAAACCACATTCAACTAATTACTTTGTAGCACAAATGGCGATATCTATCGAAACTGCGTGCAATGATGTTAAAATGTGATATTTTTTAAAGCAATTACATTTAATTAGATTTTGTTTTATGCTGGATTTTCTTTACAAACTAAACTTTTCAATTCCACAATTTTTTTTCCTAAATCTTTAATGATCGTTAAGGACTCTACCATAATTATAGTGGCCTACACAGTAAAAACACTGGGGTATTTTAATTTTTAAAGTTCAATGTTTTATAATTTACTACGTAATGATTTTTTCATATGTTTTACTATCATAATTACGTGCAATATACTGTACAACAAAAACGTTACTGTAGAACGGCATCAATAAAAAAGCATTTTACTTGGTGATAGATCTCCTTAGCAGGATATAGTCTAGGAAGATACCATGCGCTGCCTGAGTGAGTGTACCCCGTTGGATATAATCTGGGTGTCTGCAAGTCGAGAGTGAATCAGTATCTTCAAGGCAAGCGTGCTCCATCTTAGGCCGCATCATCACTTAACATCAGTTGAGAGGCGGTCAAACGTAAGCCAATTACAAATAAATAAAAACATCACAATGCAAGATATTCTGCCGCCAAGAAGTAGTGTGTGTTGTTGTGTTCCGGTACTGCATCTAGCAAAATTAAAGGGCTGTTGAGGCTAACCGTTGAATGTCTTACTACTCAAAGCTGAATGTATCGCTGCTATGGTTACGGACAGGCATTATGTCTTACAATCAGGAGTGTCTCGTTCGTATCATTACTTTACACGAAAATAACCTTTTCAAATCTTATTTAATTTCATCCAACACTTAAAATGACAAACCTAATAAATTTTGGTGTAATTTTTTTTTTATATTGACACGTTTGCATATTGACATTTTGTTTTTTAATAATTGGCATGTAATGGAAAAAAAATCCGTAATATCATTAAAACTCTTTTAATGATATTACGGAATTGACTTGTAGCATTGGTGTTATTAATAAAATGTTTGAATTTGTATTTGTTTGCTGTATGATTTTACTAAAATGTCATTAAGACATTCAAAAATCTCAATCTCACGAATTTCTTCTTACACACGTTTGAAAACAGGTCGCAGCGACTCGCCACCCGCCACCGCACCACGTGCTCATTACATTTTATTAAACACCTATTTGATAATTCCATTCGAAACATGTTACTACAAGTCACAGATAACGTCGGTGGGGGCAGATAAAAGCTATTTGCAGATTTTGCAGTAAATTTTTCTTGGTAAAGGTTTCGCTTAAAGTCAAAGCCTCTAGAAAAGGTTGTCAGTTAAAGGTCTCTAAGTCTCTAAGGTTATCGGGAGGTTTTAGAGCTTTACGATCATTATAATACCACATTTTAGTGTAAGTTAAGTCTATATTTAAATATAGTTGTACATTTTTGTTTAGGTGCACCGCAAGACGTTGGATCAAACCCTAAATAATAACCTTCAGCTCAACCAAATTAAGTGCAAATCATGTGGTGAATATTTTTTAGTAGGTATTTACATAGGTCCGAGTTAGCCTTGAACCGCCATATGACCAGAGTTTGCCGAACTTTAACGATGTCAATGTGTCGGAAAATAACTTATACCTAATATGTTTCTTTAACTTGGAAGCCAGTTCCCTTTCCAGGTAATGTTTCCATCAGTTTCGATCGCACTGGAACTTGCAATTCGATAATTGCGCTATTAATTATCAAACATCTAACTACTTACACATGATAAGGTTTATATACGGCTTGATTAAATTTATGAAGTTGATTTTTTTGTTGTTGTAACATTAATGAAATAACGCACGTCCATGACCATGACCATTGCAGCGATACACAGAACTTTGAGCTACAAAATAAAGTTCAGGGCATCGCTGCTTTAGCGCTCATTACTTTAAGACTTTCGATGGTTAGTCTCAACGGCTCTGTAATTTCCCTAGTTGTAATTCCTTTCAAACCGGAACACAGTAATGTTGACACGACTTCCTGCTAAAGAGATCTACCACCAAGTAAATTACTGCAAAATTCAAAATAATCGTTAAAATGTATATATTTAGAGGTTCAAATTAAAGATTAAGTTCAAATTTTCATACTTAAAAAGTATTACAACATCTCACCACTGTTCTTAGTCCATAATCTGTTTTCCATATTACCTAGAAGAGATCGCTTTTAACAAAAAGGCCGCTACTTGTGGGACTAGCTATATAACATAAACCTCTTTTTGTTTTCAATATATTGTTTCGTCTAAAAATCATTTCAATCAATTATTCGTTTAAAATCAGCTGCTAAAATATCTGTAGCATGAATATATGCTCCATTAGAATTTAAAGCAGGATTTCAGTAATGTTACGCCACATTATGAAGGTCATCTTAGACCACCTTGTTTTATTCCGGTTCATTCGATGCCGTCCCGTTACTGAACGTCATTTTAAACATGCCTAATACAGGTGGCGATGACTCAACCAGACATAAGAAAAAAACTGTAAGCAGATACTTATCTGCCGATAAAATAAATCGCGTGCCGCCTTGTCGCCATCGAATAGGCGCGGGCGATGACGGTGCACATTCTACGATACCAGTCTCATCTGCTACACGATATCGTCACCAAATTACAAAAATGGTTATGCATTTGTAAAGAATGCTGAGATTATGTTAATTATAGGTGGATTTACAAACTTATACGATTACTTTATGCTTGTCTTTTGAAAAACTGAAAAAACAAGTTTTTTTTTTATTATTTAACGGTAATGAGCCGAACGAGGCGCTCTCCTGATATTAAGAGATAACGCCTGTCCATGACCATTGCAGCGATACACAGAACTTTGAGTAGTAAAACAAAGTCCAGGGCATCGCTGCCTTGGCGCTCATTACTTTGGGACTAGATGGTTAGTCTCAATAGCCCTGTAATTTCGCTGCTGCAGTAGCCTTCAAACCGGAATACAGTAATGTTTACACACTACTGCTTGGCGGCAGAATATCTGGTACTTCGGTGGTACCTACCTAGACGACCTCCTGCTAAGGAAATCTATCACCAAGTAAAACCACGTGGCTGTGTCCGTGCACACGTCCGCATCTACATGCGGACGTGTGCACGGACACAGCCACGCACGCACGTAGGTACGTCGCACTTTTGAACACTAAGGAGTCTTTTGGATTTCCATGTTGCAATATTTTTTTATGGTTAACAGTCTAGGTGTTTGACCACAGCTCACTTGATGTTAAGTGACGGTGTGAATATAGATAGTAAAAACAAACTTAGTCAGGAATGGAACCGGCTCTCTACTGAGGCTGCCTGAACACAACGTTAGATTCTTGGCGATATATTTTCAACTTGAGGGTGGTAGCTAGCCTACCGAGTACTAGAAAGTACCCTACCATCATGCTATGGTTTCCTCACGATGTTTTCCTTCACCGGCAGCTCAAGCTCATCGTTGGGGTTTGTACCTACGCCCTTCGGCATGCGAAACGACCGCGCTAACCATTGAGCTATCATAGCTACAAATTCCTACTCAACTCATCCTTACTCAACGCAACGAATTCTTTAATCCTTTAACTATCAGGTGATCTAATTAGTTTTTTTTTAAATTTAAAATTATTAATTTAATATCCTTTTTTTACATACCTAGTTATAAAAGAAACATTCAAAACATCTAGATACAGAGTAAACATCTATGTTCGTCACGTGAATGTTTTTCCTAAGTGGGAATCGTACTCACGCTCTACAACTCATGAAGCAGAACTACTATGACTGCCCTGTTGGCTCATTGGTAGTATGTCTGCTTCAAGAGCCGTAGGGCGTGGGTTCGATTCCCACCCAGGACAAGCATTTTTTGGTATAATCAAAAATGTTTGTTCTGTGTCTGGGTGTTCTGTATATTATAAGTATGTATTTACAAAAAAAAAGTATTTAAGTATTCTATCAGCTATGGGACCTCCGTAGTACAAGCTTTGCTTAGTTTTGGGTCAGATGGCGCTGTGTGTCCTACGATATTTATTTATGAAATGAACTAACAGGGCAGTCATAACAACCTTTATGACGACTTAAGACGTGGTGTCTCTTAAAGCGTCTGATCAAACAGAGATCACAGTGGGTGTAAGAAAACAAATGGAAACACGGTGACAATGATGAAATACGTCCACACATTTGCAAAGAAGGTGTTTGCTTATGAAACGTAAAGTTATTTTGTTGAGTGGCCTATTTACACGCCGCTGTTTGCCTTGACGTCGATCCACAAACAGTTAATATCAAATTTGTAAGTGTGAGTAACTGTGAGGTTGTAAAAATTATCACTACACGAGGGGAGACTTGGACTTATTGTAAATCTTATTTGAAGTGAAAAATATGAATCATAGTTTAACAAAATTACTGTACATACGGAATGACATCTTGTCACATGCAACGCAGAATACGTTACATTAAAACATAACGAATCATTCAATTAATTCAAAGTCTAACGAGATGTTAAATGATGTTGTGATCATTATCAAAGATGGTTAAATACCTAGTCCAGAATGGGAACTGACTCAAGTGAATCTACCGGAATAGATTTTCAACTTGAGTACGGTAGCTAGCCAACGGAGTACTAGAAAGTAGCCATCCACCATGCTCCATAGCATTCCCTCACGATGTTTTCCATCACCGGCAACAACGGCACCCGGTTAAGATTATTGTTGGAATTTGAATCTGAGCTCTTCGGTGCTATATCTATGCTAACCACTATGTATCATTAGTACAAAATTAGAAAAAAGTAGAAACAGAATTAAAGTAACCTTTCGCCTTATCAATTCAAAGCTTATTTGAGTTTAGACAAAGTTATTTCTCCACGAAGCTGTAAGGACGTCCCTTGGACACAATACTATTAGAAAGGCCGTTCTAATGCCGTCTTATCATTCTAAGCAGAAAAAGTACTTACCCAAAAATAATTTATTTTCCTGTTATATAATATATTAGTCCTAAAATGCCCTGACGTAGACTAGTTCCGCTAATCTGCAAGATGCACGAGGTCTACGCTCGAGGCGATTTTTTGCATTGATTTACAAGAACTGGATACGTGACGGCGGCCACTTATCGCGGATACATTGTGACATTGGCCTTGTGGAATGTCAGCCGATAGTTCACAGTGCTTAGATAACTGTTCCAAGAACTTTCGATTTGCATTTTGAAAGGTCAGTGACGTAATAATGTAATACTTTTTAAACAACATCATTTCGAAACATAAATCTGTGGTACGTATAAAAATGTTTATTGTTAGAAAACTGTGAGAGCTGCTTTTTGGTATGTTTCAAATTTTAGAGATATTAGTTTGGGATTTGGTTTGTTTAAGCTTCGGGGCGACTGCGTGTAACCTCCCCGTGCAATTCCCTGAATTTTCAACATAATCTCCTATGCGCCTTAAACAAGGGCAAGAGCAACGAATTCTTGAGGAATGGGAATGGAACCCACGCCCTATAGCTCTTAAAGCAGATACACTACCAAATGAACTAACAGGGCAGTCAAACAAAACATAACTTTTATTTAACTGTAATATGTCTACTGTGTTAGGTATATTGGTGTAACCATTGGTACCTATTTACTTTTTTTTCTTATGACGGGGGTGAATCGGCACATAGCAGCATGAAGGTAAACACTACGACTTTAATATTATTTGTCCACGTGCTTAAAATTAAATAATAATTATATTTAATGAGATTTGCGTAAATTCGCAGACGTAATTAAACCTGCGTCAAGAACTGTTTGCATGGCGACAGAAACAGTGTAAAGATTAACTAAACAAAAATTACGTAGCTACTGTCTGTCACCATGGGGTTGGAACACGTGCGGAGCCAGCGTCATCTGCGCCGTCACTGAACATCAGGTGAGCTTCGGGCAACCGCCAATAATGAAAATCGTCACACTTGTACCTTTACCCATCTTTGACGCACTATGAGATGCGGCCATCACCATTATAGCTATCTTTTTTTTATGGCTGAAAGGCTAGGTGTTTGACGGTGTGGGCAAAAGTGGTAACATCTAGCCTGGAATGAAACTGGCTCACAAGTGAAGCTGCCGGAACACACCGTTAGATGCTTGGCGACAGATTTCCAACTTGAGGGTGGTAGTTAGCCGGCCGAGTAAGTGTGTACTAGAAAACATCCTACCACCATGCGAATCTTCTATCTTTTTCGTTTTTGGCGTCGTAGTTTGTGAATTTGCCAGTGTGAAGTAGAAATCAAGATAAATAAGTATAAGTCACACAAAGTAAATCACCGTCAAGTCCAGTCATGCCTTAGTAAAGTAATGGTGACTTTACTAAAAGCTTCGATGGAGTTTTGGAAGCAACACGAAAAGTTATATATTCACCACATTATATTTCTTTTCCTCACACGCGCTTGTAATTTGGTTATTTATGAATAAAACATCACTATTTTTATATTTATACTAGGTGATCCAGCGAACTTCGTATCGCTTAACAGTCAACAGACATACCGATAGCGGCGCCACCTACCGAGTCCAATTGTGTTTTCAAACCATCCAGGAACCCATTGAAATATACACACACAATTTTATCCAAATCGGTCCAGCCGTTTAGGAGGAGTTAGGTGACAAGAACACGTACAGAAGAATTATATATATTAAGATGATATAAAAACTCTCAAAAAAAAAAACCTAAGTTTTGTTAAGAAATACAATAAGGCGACACGGCTCTTTCCGCATTCCCGCCAAAATTATAGCCATCTTATTTTTCATCCAGTGAATAAAACCTTTTTATGTTTGTATTACATACATCGGTTTGATTTTACCTTCTTTGTACGAACCGCTAAAAATTGAAATTTGCTGTTTCCCGATAAATACAATCTTTAGACTTCAAGTCGCGAGTGAGTCGGTTTCTTCTAGGCATGCGTGCTCCATCGTAGACCGCATCATCGCTTAACATCAGGAGAGATAGCAGTCAAACGCAAGCCTTTTTTTAATTTAAAAAACAAGCATGGCGCAGTGATGATAGATGAGGTAACGCTCGCAGAGTGGCGGCCAAGGCAAAACAGGAGCCTCGATCGTCTTACTACGAGATGGGTCAATGACACGGCCTCCACCGTGAGTCAAACCTCAACTAGATTAGTACAAAGCCGAGGCATACGACATAGCAACACAAAACCTACACTGATAATTTAATAGGTAATATTATAGATACATCATACCTTACAAAAAACGGTACTGCGGTAAATCGAGATTTTCCCAATACCATGCGGGGTTATAAACAGCGCCACTCTCTGTGCATGTTTTGGACTATTTTGGATTTACCTTGGCCATTTTTCTTCAAGCTTTTGGTTTCGCACTTTGTGCATTTTTCCAGTGTCAAGTTTTTTTTTTATGATTGACAATCTCGGTGTTTGACTACAGCTCACCTGATGTTAATTGACGATGCGGTCGTAAATGGTAAAGCACACCTAGCCTGGAATGGTACTGGCTCTCAAGTGAGGCTGCCGAAACACACCGTTAGATGCTTGGCGGCAGATTTTCAACTTGAGGGTGGTATACTAGAATACTAGAAAGTACCCTACCACCATGCTTTGGTTTCCTCACGATGTTTTCTTTCACCGGCAGCTCAAGCTCATTGTTGGGGTTTGAACCCACGCCCTTCGGCATGCCGACCGCGCTAACCACTGAGCTATCATCGCTACAAACAACATTTCGTATTTCAACATTTCCGAGTATGTGATAAAAAATTGACTGTCCATTTAGTTAGAGAATATACGTATAGAAGAGAATATTCTGCTTCAAGAGCTGTAGGGGATGGGTTTGATTCCCACCAGTATAAACACATTTATGTGGCGATAAATATTTGTTCTGTGTCTGGGTGCTCTGTTTTATGAGTATATATTTACAAAAAAAAAGTATGTAAGTATTCTATCAGACCGCGCGAACCACTAAGCTATCGTAACTACAATAATTAATAGAAGAAAAAAAAAACAGGAATAAGTACATCACATCATCAGCCATAGAACGTCCACTGCTGGACGTAAGCCTCCTCCTGGGGGGGTTTTGCCAATACTCGCCACGCTTGGCAGGCGGGTTGGCGAGCGCAGTTAAGTGTGATTGTTCAAGGAAGACGCTGCTGCCCATCTTCCGGATTACATCCCTTAGCCGACTCTTACGGCAACCACGGGTAGAAAGGGTGGGGCACTATTCTTACGCCGGCACCACCACGGCACAGGAATAAGTACGTACTAATAAATAAAGTGTTTTCAAAACAAAAACAGTGTCAATCGGGATGATGTAATGGTTCTCACGATACCCCATACATCCAAAAATGTTCAGGCATTTAAAAGTTATGGTAGAATAAAGAAAATCACACACACTCACATACAGAAACCATGAAAACATTACACTCCTTTTTTGGGCAGTCGTGTAAAAAGAAAAGATAAATCGATAAAATAAATGCAAATTTACTTAGCATCTGTTTTCACTGGCTGTGGTTTAACTTTTATAATAAACGGATGATTTTGAAGTTGTACCAAAGAGTAATTAACTCTTTTAGCACTTCTAAATTTCATTATTAAAAACTCACAAATTTCCTTCACATATTCTTCTTATAAAGTCTTAACCTATGGACCTCTGTTTTCCTCGTGATTGATACTTGTCTTGCGTCATAGAAGAATGCTGGTTAAATTCCAACTTGTAAAAGCACGTGGTAGAGCTAAATATACTTCACCACAGTGGGCGTTTGATAAGACACTATTTTTAGCTTGTCTCTACGAAGAATTTAAGAGATAATTTCGCATGTTTTAATTGAATGATAAATATTTTTATCAGTAAAGTTTTAATTATTTGAAATAAATAAAATTCAGTGCGAGTCTGGCTTGCACTATAAGGGTTCCGGACCCCATATAAAATAAATGTACTAAATTAGGTAGTAGTAGTTTTTAATTACCGAAAACTGATTTCTCTTAATAATAATAGCCTCTAATTATTGTTAATAGTATTTAAGAATGTAAGTGTAAGTTTTAGCATGCTAGTTTATGGTACTCGGCTAGCTTAGCTACCACTAGCTCAAGTTGAAAATTTGCCGTCAAGCACCTATATAACGGGTGTATTCTGGCAGCCTCACTTGAAAGCCAGTTCCATTCCAGGCTAGGTGTCTTAACCATCTTCGACCACACTGTCATTTAACATCAGGTAAGCTGTGGTCAAACACCTAGCCTGCCAACCATAAAAAAGTGTAAGATAAACTGATCAACTGTCTGTAATTTACTCGAAACGCTTAGATTGTAAATTATTATTTTGTCTTTATACTTTCGAGCTTGCACAATAATTACATCATATTTTGTATAGACTTTCTTGTGCGAGCAAGGCGGTGTCCTTAAGACGCGGTGTCATAGACAGCAAGACAGGAGAGGCACATGACATAGTCCGACCATGACTAGACGAGCGGCCCGCTTGCATCAGACGGTGAAAGTGCTTCTTGGAATGTCGCCCAAATATTAACAATGTTTTCTGGGACACTTGTTACAATGTGATCTAGTCAAATTGTTAGTCCATGAGGAAAAAGCTCAATATAACTTTAGATCTACACTCTTTTAGACTTTCCTATGCGATTTAGACTACATCGCAGTACATTTATTTTATTTCAAAACGTGCTGGCTGGCTATAGGCTTTCTACCAAAATAACCTATTAAACCTACTAACAGGTTGAATTAATTAATAAAATAATTACAATAAAGGAACTTTACAAGTAACCTAATGTAAAAGACCTCATGAGTAGAAAAAAAAATACTGGCAGCATTGAAAATGATACCATAGATTTGGGAGTTTTGGCGGGAACGCGGAAAGAGTCGTGTCGACCTAAAATTTGTTTTTGTCGAGTGTTTCTGTATAAATAGTGATGATTTATTCATAAAGTGCCGAATTATGAGTGTAAGAAAGTGATATAATATTGTGAAACATGACTTTTCGTGTTGCTTTCAAAACTCCATCGAAGCTTATAGCAAAATCGTCTCTACTTTACTAAGGGATGATTGAACTCGATCGGAACGGACTCGACTTGACCAAAACTGGATTTTAACAGTAGGTAACTACAGATGTTAGACTTAAAAAAATAATGATTTGGATTAACATATAGGACGTTCGTGAAAAGGCTGCATATTTTAAAACTTACATCTACTTATGCTTGTAATACATAACTATAAAAATAAATGGATTCATTCATCGTTTTTAACACAACAATTTAATTACAAAAGAAATAAAATAATGTTTTGTTAATTTAAAATTTGTTATGCTTTTATCAAAATAATATTCAAATTAATAACAGCATTTCATTCATTTATATCTCGTATTTTCATACTTATAAACATATTTATTCAAACGATGTAAATAACGGGACTTTTCGCTTATGCTTTTAATTTTTACACTATCGTGTGATAAGTCGAACGGTCGACAAGTCGCGGCATGCTGTCACCAACTGATAAGTTTGAATCTTTTTCTTCAACTAGGTACTTCCTTAGGAGCAAATACATGCAGAATTTGGAAGTTTTTGCCATCTCCACTAATATATCTCTTGTGCAGTCTTGCCTTAAATAAAACTTGAAGAAAGTCTGAATATGTTTCTCCGTACTTCAGGCTTTGAGAGCAGAAAACAATACAGACATAATTCGACAAGCCTCTACACGCGTCACCGTTTACAGATGAGTTTTAAATCTTATAACGTGTATCTCTCAAGGATTTCCTACTCAGCAGTGTCACCGCAGAGCGATGACATTGGCACGCGCACACTCGAACCACGTGCGCGCACTGTTCACTCCCAAACGACGTAAAACCTCCACCAGCACACACCATAACCGACCTTCACCCACAGCACTAAGCTCCTCTTCGCAACACCTGGCATTTATAACTCGGATAGCAACGTTTAATACTGAAATCTGAGCCCAAGCTGCGTGGGTCGATGATCGGTTTTCAAATGCAGCCTGTGGTTGGAAAACGCGTGGAATTTCATTCATAAATGCGAATGAGGTCGCCCGTGCGTAGTAAACGTGTTAGAGTAAAACGTGGCAGTGACAGTGAGTAGAAACATTCGTTTGATTGTGGTTAAAACTTGTTAAATATTACCTTCTTGCTTTTACAATATTACACATTTGTTGACGCAAGTTTCAAGGCTGATAACTAAACATATAATCTTTACATAAAATATTTGTATGTAAAGAAAATCAACATAATTGTCTTTGCATAGACAATTATGTATTGGTCTGACTGGTTGCTGATTATTTTGTTCTTATCTACTTGTATTTTGATCTCAGTACCCTCGGAGTTATTTGAGTGGTGTGTAAAGTGAGGTGGTATGTCATTTCATTATACAAAATAAATGCAAAATATTCTATTGTTACAATAATCGTATATATATAAATAAAGTATAACCTAATGGCTGCTGCTTCAGCGTATAGCTGTATTGCCGCAGCCAGTGCTCTCCCTTAAACTTAACTTATCTTAAGTAACAATAAGTAATAGTTATATTAAAAAAATTGCTATGTAAACGTTATTGCTCAACGCCAGGTATGTGTGTGTGTTAGTGTGTGGGTTTGTGTGTCTGTTTGTGTGTGAGAGTGTGTGTGTGTGTTTGTGCGTGTGTGTGTTTACGTGTATGTGTGTTCCTTAGTCTACTCTAATCATTATCATTACTTATTTTATTACAAATATTTAATTTTTATCGATAACATCAAAGTTGCAAGGTCATTATTAGCCTGGTTATTGGAAGCTGGTAGACAGTTCCTGCCAGATTGAGAACACGTGACAGATTTTTAGTTTGAAGATAGATACTTACCTGAGAGTGGAGAAACGAGCACGACCAGAATACTTTTTAGTTAACCCAATTCAACTGATTTATGATGTATCGCTGGGCGCGGGTAAGGCCTTGGTTCACAATGCTGACCAAGTACGAGTTGACAATTCACATATCATCGACATTTTATTTTAAGAGCTCTTAGACAGGTAGGTTTTCTCGCGATATTTTCCTTCACTGTTTAAATTAATCGACAATATGCACATAACTTCAAAAAAACAGAGGCGCGTGCTATGGGATTTGAACCCAGGTCCTCCAGATCGGAAGCCAGACGGTCTCCCAACTAAGCTGCCAAAAATGTAGCTTCCGCTTTTTCTTTTATTCATTTAGCTATAAATATATCTACTTTTTGACATATAACAGAAAACCATCGGTGCAAATTACTTGGTGGTAGGTCCCCTTAGCAGGAGGTCGTCTAAGTAGGTACCACCGCAGTACCAGGTATTCTGCCGCCAAGCAATAGTGTGTAAACATTACAGTGTTCCAGTTTGATGGATAATGCAGCTAGCAAAACCACAGAGCTGTGCTGCCTTCACAGGTCATTGCATCTTAGTATCAAAGACCTTACGCTACATACCTGATCTAAATATCAAGAAGAACATGTGTCAATGGCAGGCATATAGAGTAGGTTGAACCTTTTCTGCTAAGAGTGAATTGGTATAGAATGATCCCAGAATTAAATCGTTTCTGCATACCTACGGATCAAGTTATCAATATTTCAGCAGTAAACTGCTACAAAAAGGCAAATAAATTACTTTCCTACCCTCGTATTTTTGTACTTTAGTATTTAGTACTGTCGTACTTTAGTATTTTCGTATTTTCGTACTTTCGTACTTTCGTACTTTCGTACTTCCGTACTTTCATACCTTCGTACTTTTGTACTTTCGTACTTTCGTACTTTTCTACTTTCATACCTTCGTACTTTCGTACTTTCGGACTTTCTTACTTTCACACTTTCGTACTTTCGTACTTTCGTAATTTCTTACTTTCGTACTTCCGTACTTCCGTACTTTCATACCTTCGTACTTTTGTACTTTCGTACTTTCGTACTTTTCTACTTTCATACCTTCGTACTTTCGTACTTTCGGACTTTCGTACTTTCATACTTTCGTACTTTCATACTTTCGTACTTTCGTACTTTCATACTTTCTTACTTTCAAACTTTCCGACTTTCGTACTTTTATACTTTTGTATTTTCGTATTTTCTCATTATAGTAATTTTGATTTTTAATATTTTTGTATTATTGAAATTTTGAGTTTTTGAACGTTTGTATTTTTAAAGTTATGAATTTAAAAAAAAAATTAATTTATCTAGGCTACATTTCTACATATTCTTCAACTCTTCACGTTGTGAAATAACACAACGTGCGTGTCTCGTGCCGCGCATAACAACTACATTCCGTGCGATGTAGGTGCTGGCACTCTCCACGTAGGTCACGCATGTGCGACGTTTATCACTCGGGTAATTGGTAAAGTACACAACTTTGACTTCGAGTAGGTATTCCCTGAGATCAATCACGCGTGCTCACGTCGTTTTTTTAATAAAAGAGCGGCCAACTATCTGTAAAGACATCTCAGCACAGCTTCTATGGAAGGCATCTGCTGCAATGGAATATTTGTTAATGAAAGAAAAGTTTATGTTTAAAACATTTAAAATACAAGCTTTTATATACATGTCCGGTAATAGTGCAATTTAAAACAAACTATCAAAATTAAATGTACAGTGTTGACTGATGAGGAATTCTTCATCTAGAGCCAATCCTGGATGAAGTATTGCTTTTTATACTTTTATAATGCGATAAACATTTAGTTTTGAAATACAGTCAGGGCACATGAATCCTCTATTTCAGGGGGGATATTATTAGTCTGTAATAGTACTTACTATGAACTTTTATTGTTGTTCAAGGCCAAAAAGCTTACACGACTGTATAACGTGTCCGCGTAATGAGATTTAGGTACAGTCACATTACTTTTCGTCACTACAAAACCAGAATGGTACCATTGAAATACCCAGTACCCCCGCTTTTCTTCCCCAGAATTATCTTTTACACAATATATATCGTACATTGTCGTATATACTGTAGCTTAATCAGACTATACGGATATCCCTTATTGAAAATAGAAATACTTAATGTAAAGCGGAATACCTATTACTTACCTAGTCTAGTCACTCAGTTTGGCCCAGAGCCTGTTATTAATCCAGTTAGGGATAAACGGCATCTCGTTGACCTCGGTCTTGACGCTGACGGTATTCCCATTTACTTAACTTCCTCACTATCATTATCTTAACCGTAGGACGTCTTGCTGGACATAGGTCTTCCCCATTGACATCCATAAAGACCGGTTGGAAGCAGCTCGCATCCAGTGCGTTCCTGCAGTCCTTATTAGGTCGTATGTCCACCATTGGTCATCAGTTCTGCGGCCTACGTGCCCTGCCCATTGCCACTTGAACTTGCTAAGCCGCTGGCTATGTCGGCTACTTTAGTTCGTCTACGGATCTCCTTACTTCTGATTCGATCTCGTAATATCCGATCATAGCTTTCTCATAGCCCTTGCGAACGTACTCTTTTAAATCTGCTCTAGTGTTGCTCCAGAGATGTGAATGCTTAGATTTCCTTGGTAGATTTATTAATAGCATAGTTTTTTTATAGTTGACAGGCTAGATGTTAGACTACAGCTCGCACTATGTTAGGTGATGGTGTGGTCGAAAATAGTAAACACATCTAGTCTCTGGAATGGGATTGACTCTTGAGGCTGCCAAAATACACTGTTACGTGCTTGAAAGTAGATTTCCAACTTAATGGTGGTTGTAGCAAGTAAAGCCTATGTGAATGCCATGTTTTATGACATTGACGAGTACTTCATACTAAAGATTATTAAATTACTAGTAAGTAATTATGTTCTTTTTTGGACATTTTATTATATGGACAATTTTTTTTATATCGACACATTTTTTTAATGACATATTATTATATTGACATATTTTTATATTGGCAGTATTTTTGTATTGACAATATTTTTATATTGACATGTTTGTATACCTACGTTGATATTTTGTTTTTATTTCAATGACATGTAATCAGTGTTCTAAAACTCTTAAATGATATATTGTAATGATATTACGGAATTAACTTGTAACATTGGCATAAAATATTTGTATTTGTATTTGTACCCTATCACCATGCTAAACCCCTCACAATGTTTCCCTTCACCGGCAGCTCAAGTTCTTTGTTGGGATTTTAACCTAAGTCCATCAGCGTGTGAACCGATCACATTAACCTTTGAGCTAGCATCGCTACAAAACGATTCAAATGTTTTCATCGATTTGGCAGAAAAACACGACTTTATAGGTAAATTTAATGAAGCGTATAGAACATTTTACATTTTACCCCAAGAGGTGCAAGAATTATAAATGAAATTATTTAAAAGTTTCATTGCCATGAGTTTGATTTTTAAAAGTTTAATTTCCGTGGTGGTGCCGGCGTAAGAATAGTACCCCACCCTCTCTACCCGTGGTTGCTGTAAGAGTCGGCTAAGGGATGTAATCCGGAAGATGGGCAGCAGCGTCTTCCTTGAACAATCACACTTAACTGCGCTCGCCAACCCGCCAAGTTTATATGAAATAGATCTACGTTTGGCCACCAACTCGCCTGATGTAAAGCGGCCTGCGGCCGAGGATGGAGCACGCTGATCTAATAGAAATTTATTCACTCTAGCCTTAAAATTACTATTTTAGTTATAGGTAAGGTAACACAAGCTCCTAAAATGAGACAAAGCCAAGTATCCAATGTACAGAATACCTTAAAACGCTGCACTGTGCACTTTCTTGACATAGCTTTCATAGTTACTTCAGTCTATAGAAATTTCTTGATTCATCATCAAAAAACTCTCACGTTCTACGAAATCTACTTCAAAAGCCAAATTCGCTGAAAACCACAAAAAATCCTTCAACTGGCCATAAATCTCCCCTGACTAGCTCCCATTTCCCATTAATGAAAGGTGATCGTTCTACCTAGCCTCGATGAGTCAGAGAAACTTTCCACAAACTCCATATTAACTGCTGAATAATCTAGGTAGGTTAACTAGTAATAACTGCATACTAATCTTTGTCAGTTTTACAAGTCCCTTCAGTAACTGTTGCGTGTGCTATGGCTAATTCATGAACTAATTTTTCGTAGAAACTGAGTCACCTGAAAGATTTGAAAGATAAAGGTCGCCACACAAACAACGCTAATAATGGGCTATGCAAAACGGCAGGGTAGTAGGTGCATGATCGAAAGGAGTTCATTGTATCTATCATCCTAAACATTTTTCACTTTGGAAGCAACTCCTTAATTCAACAGTTTAGCGATATAGCTCAATTATTAAGTTTAAGGTGTCGTTGAAGGAAAACGTCGTAAGAAAACTACAGCGTGGTGGTACTTTCTAGTACTCGACTGGCTAGCTACCAAGTTGAAAAGCTAAAGCTGAAGAGCTCACTTGAGAGTCAGTTCCATTCCAGGCTAGATGTGTTTACCATCTTCGATCACACTGTTACTTAACATCAGATGAGCTGTGGTCAAACCCTTAGTCTGTCAGCTATAAATAAATTGTAAAAAATACACACTATTGTACTCATTATTGATATCACAGGAAGGGAAAATCATATATCACACAAACAATAGAAAAACAGATAATTCACACACAACGAAGTGTATGAAACAGATTTCGATTTCAGGGTCGATTCTCAAAAGTGGTTCATAATGAACCAAATTCAACTCGCACTGAACCGAACCGCACTGTGTCGCTTACTACTATTTATAAATATAAAAAACTATATTAGGTCTGTCTGTAACTTATTTATCGTTTTACGACTAATCTGCAATTCTAGTAATTAGGACATACAGATATTTTATTGATAGTAATGTACCATTAAAAAAGTTTTATAACACTGATTATATGCCAATGAATAAAAAATAAAGTACTTATATTATTATTAAAAAAAAAAAATAGGATATATATTTACATTTCTGTAGGTTGCGTAGTAAACGAACAATAAGGTAAATCGTACATAGAATATTCGAGGTACATAATAATTATATTTACTTAAATTTTTACAAAAAACAATTGCTTTCCACTAAGTCCAAACATGTCTAGGTTACATTGTTTCATTACGGAGCCTTCGTTCCGGTTTCATCGTCATCTGATGATGAAGCCGGAAGGTAGGTAGTTCATTATGACTATTCTAGTGAACGCAAACACCAATGACAAGTGACAGGAAAGCAAATACGAAATTTCGTTTACATGGATGACACATATGTTCATATAATTTGGTTTAAAAATCAAACTACTAAAATAAATAAGTATCGTAGGACATTACACACAGAGCCATCTGACACCTAAGCTTAGCTTGTACTGTGGAAGACAGATGACTGTTAGAATACTTTTTTTTTTTTTTAAACACTTATAATCCATACAGGACACCCAGACACAGAACAAAATGTTTATTTTACAAAATGTTTGTCCAGAGTGGGAATCGAACCCACGCCCCACAGCTCTTAAAGCAGATATACATACTACCATTGAGCCAACAGGGATGTCAAAAAAGGATTTTGATGAAATTTCTATAGGTCTAAATTGAAACTATATCCCATCAAATAAAAAAACTAATTGGTTTATAAATATTCTAAGATACCAAACATTTAAAAAAAACCAACCGAATTGAGAATCTTCTCCTTTTTGAAGTCGGTTAAAAAGCTAAAAATTTGGAAACCATACCATGGAACGCTGGTTTCACAGGAGTAGGCGTACAGTAATGTAATGGAACATTTATTTTAATGGATTACCAGTAACGAACGTTCGGTACCTACTAATTAACACTGAATGGAATTATTATGCTTTATTAGTTCAGGGAAATGCTTTCAAAGTACTGTGATAATTAGGAAAATTAAGTTTAGTAGAATAGATTAACTCTTTATTGCCCGCACTAAATGTATAATTTTCTGTATGGATACGTAACTAGTATAAAACAATAAAAGGACCGACTTCATGTCCCTAAGCCCTGATACTGATACGGGAAGGTTTTAGGTAATGAAAACTACAGAACCGATTTTTTTTTAACCGTTTCATTAATGACGGACTTCTAAGTTAACAAACATATTAAAAAACAACCGAATGGAGAACCTGCTCCTTTTTTGAAGTCGGTTAAAAAATAGAAAAAGCCTTAACACTACAGATGACTTAAAATTATAAATTATTTTTAAAGAAGATTGTGAACTTTTATTTAACTTAACTTACTTTGTTTTTTTTTCCATCACAGGATCATTCTACCCTCTTCACCCAGTTCTATTTTACTCTTCTTGTACTTGCTTTTAAATCCAGTATTTTAGTTTTAGTATCATCATATAGTTGCGGGATTTCTGGATTAAAAGTAGTAATAATCCAGGGTGTTAGCTACCTCCATTTCTAATTTCATCAAAATTGGTCCAGCCGTTTGAGCGTGAAGTAAATTCTCACAAACTTTCGCGTTTATAATATTAGTATGATATATACAAACTATTTAATGTGTGCCGTAGAAATAACAAAGAAATGAAACCAAATACAGGCAAGCTAGTGCCACAAGAGGCGCCCTTATCGCTAAATAAATATAAGCATCATGTAATATATTTAAATCGGTTTAATTCTATGCTAAGACTATATATACCACAGAAAAGAAAGAAAATATTTTAACTCTATATCTTTTGTAATACACAATATGTAATATGGTATTTATTTGGTGTAATATGTCGTGGTGGTGCCGGCGTAAGAATTGTACCCCACCCTCTCTACCCGTGGTTGCCGTAAGAGTCGCCTAAGGGTTGTAATCCAGAAGATGGGCAGCAGCGTATTCCTTGAACAATCACACCCAACTGCGCTCGCCAACCCGCCTGCCAAGCGTGGCGAGTATTGGCACAACACCCCCAGGAGGAGGCCTATGTCCAGCAGTGGACGCCCTATGGCTGATGATGATAAATAGTAAAAAATTACATAACAAAGTATAGTTCAATTTACACAATTATGGGACGGAACCCTCTATGCAACAGTTCACCTCGCAGTTGTCTTGTTCTCTAATAGATTCGCCACGCGTCATGTCTGCATATTCATGTGTTTACATACCTGTCATCGAATGATTATATGACACCGTCGCACCACTTTCAGGTGTCAGAGTTATACCGCACTATCTATTTTAGCAGGGAATCCCAAAGAGAATTATTCACTCCAACTGTCTAGCTTCGTGTTCGACAATGTTTTCAGGTCTATGACTCAGCTTTCACTGTTTTTGTGCTATGTAAATCTATGTATAGGTATTGGCGTGAAACACTAACTGCTTATTGATGTATAGATTTATGTCTGCTGAAATTGTTTTGAATAGGATAATAAGAAAACCTATAAATGAATAATAACGTCTTTCTGGTTTCGTGAAGCATTGACAATAATGTGACCATAATGTTGCCCATGTCCATAGACTGCGACTGATTAACTGATTAAATAAATAAATGAGGACTTATCACAGTGCCATCTAGCCCCATAATTAGCAAAGCTTCTGATTAACCAGATAACTGATATAATACTAAGATACTTTTTTGTTAAATTCAATTTATATTAAATTCAGAAGAAACATTTATTGTCACATAAATGACTTTGACTTGATGGGTATCAAATTCACGCCTTACTGCTCTTGAAGCAGATATTTTGCGAAATGGGCTAACAGGGCAATCAAACTACTCGACTTATGAAGGGACAATTAAGCTTGTTTCGCTCCCGAAAGTGCCAAAAGTAAAAAGCACGTATCGAAGCGCGACAAAAGTTTTGAGTATGAATGTTATTAAAACGATATGTAAGTAGGCATCTTGAACCGAAAATTGTGCAGTATCTGAGATAGTTTATAGGTAAAGCTTTGAGCATCGACGTAAGTTCTCTTATCTATCGTCTTTCTACCAGATACATTTCGGAGATTATGCTTTGGAGTTGCACAACTTGGTTCCTCTTGCCTCTTTTTATTACCGGACGGCCAGACAAACGCGACCAAAGCGTCACCCGTACATGGTGAACATTCCTCATGCGAGGTTTTGTTGCGATGATAACTCAGTGGTTAGCGCATTCGGTAACATACCGAAGGGCGTGGGTTAAAACCCCAACAATGAGCTTAAGCTACCGGCGAAGGAAAACATCGTGAGGAAACCATAGCATGGTGGTAGGGTATTTTCTAGTACTTGACTAGCTACCACCCTTAAGTCGAAAATCTATCTAGTCGCCAAACACCTAACGATGTGATCCGGCACTTGAAAACAAGTAACCGCTGAAGAAGAAGAATTACGGAATTGACTTGTAACATTGGTGTTATCAATAAAGTATTTGTATTTGTATTTGAAGCTTGGAGCTATCGGAGATAATGCGAAAGCATTTATGGTACTTACTACTTGTCTATGTAACTGATACCTATATAGATATTGGACATATAAATGCATAAATGTTTGTTTTGTCTGAGTGTTCTATATGTATTTACAACAAAAAAGTATATTTTAATATGGTTCCCCTTTATTAGTACAAGCTATGAAGGTTATATAAAGTTATAAGGATATTAATTATATAAATAATTATTACATTATCTATGTCTATTAATAACATAATTATCGTTATAATTAAGATAATTGCAAATTTTCGTAGAATACGGTACTGAAGATAATAAATGCCGAAAAATAATAATCAATAGAGAAGTTGACTCACAATATGACGTAAATTAAGTAAACTTGACATTACCAAATTTTACAACAGGGAATTCCGTACATTCAACACTAGTCATTTTTGACATGACACGAAAGTCAATCTTACGCAACGTCGAGATGAAATCATCGAATAGAATCGGTTAGAAAATAAACCATAGACGCAGCAGCTTCGACTGAGCTGAAGTAGGTGTTGTTTTGCTTGTACATTTAAATACTCCACCGTACCGTTATGAGTATATTACAAAGCAAATTAATACTAATTAAATAAATAATAAAGTCAATTATTAATTATGCTGCATTAGTGATAAAATCAAAATCAAAAGTCATTTATTCAGTTTAGGCCCTGGTAAGGCACTTATGAGCGTTAAGTTACATTTTTTAATCTACCACCGGCTCGTAATTACACTTCAACTGTGAAGACTCCGGCAAGAAACTCAGCAAGGCATTTTTTTTGTGAATCTTTCTTTCATATTAGGTTACAGTTTATACAGTTTACAGTTATAGATATTAATACATTATGCTTACTACAATTATCACTTAGCCAGGGGGATGCAAGTGCAGAGAGAAGCTACTACAACCATATATTCCTGTCTTCCACGTAATGAGCCACCTTATAGACCGAGCGCAGACAAGCGACATACGTATTGATACTTATCAGAATGTATCAAGATGCACAAATCCTTTGAGGCCTGTATGTTTTATTCGGTCATAGAAAAGAGATAGGTCATATCATTGGTCACAATTGATCAATTGATTAAACTTAAAACCGTTAAAATAGTTACTTTTAAGGATTTTAAGTTTAAAGCATCACGAGATAGATAGTTTTAGGTTATGTGCCCAAAGTACTGACCGCTGTGCCCCGAAGTATTGCAAGAGTAACCTTTTGCCCGAAAATTAGTATTGTGGTCACACGTAGATATTGGGTTACGGTTGAATCAGTCATTCTCTAATAAAGAAGTGGTAACTTTACTACAAGTTTCGATAGAGTTTTGAAATCAAGACGAAAGCTCATTTTTCTTCACATTATATCACTTTCCCACACTCTTCGTTATTCAGCACTTTATAAATAAAATACCAATATTTTTATACAAAAACATTCCAAAAAACACAAGTATTGAACTTAATTTATGCTTAAACTGAAATACAACATTCCCGCCAAAAACAACATGATGTGCTAGTAAGTTTATTCGTTACAACAAATTAAAGAAAAGTTAAGTTTCTTGCAGAGCAGTAAAAGAGATGATTCGAAACATTCTACAAGGTAGATAATTATAAAAAAACAATTTAATTACAAATTATTTTATGAATCTCACTTTAATTCTTTTACTTTGCACAAATTAATCATTCCTATGTAATAACAGGTTTAATAGTGTTTTTTTTTTTGTAATACTATTTTTGGGAAGTCTATAAAGTATTGTTGTAATAAACAAGATAAAGATTGATTAACAAACTAAAATTAAAAACTAAATATTTAGTTATATAAAATAGTATCGTGCTCTCAACTATTTAGTGTTCACTTTATCCAAACAATTATGCATATATGCTGAAGTACTTATCTAATTAACTGTATATGTACATAGTTTTTGCTGTCAACGTAAACCAAGGAGGGTTCGCGCCCACTCTTTTTATTCCTCGCTACGCCCACCGCCGCTACCGGCAAAATGATCACGAAGAAAACAAAACCATTCTCACGAGAAATGTTCTTTTTTCTATCATGTTTGACATTTCGATTCTACATTCGGACTTTACGCAGTGTTTGACCTCTACAGTTAATTCATATGCGACAAATCTCGCATTTCTGAAATTCTTCGCCCACTGCCACCGAAATACGTGGCGACCACCGAGTCTGCTTCCTCGAGCAACTTGTCATGTCTTCTCATACATAGCTGTCTATTGAGTAATGAGTATTTTTGGTGGGATTCCGACGAACGCGTGCTTGGAGCGTGGGTACCATCGGTCAGTGTTTACATAAAATTCCTAATTCCAGTCGCTGGTTAACCGGCCAAATATTTGAGTAATTTCTCGATTACTCACCACCGTTCGTGTCGATACATCATTGTGATTTAGGACGTACGCTAGGGCTCCGGCCGAAGGCGCGCGCCTGGCGGCGTCGGCGCCGCGAAGCGTGCACGACGCCATGGCCTGAACTGAATCAAGTCGGTATTCCATATCCGTGCTAAATTAGTTTTTTTTTTGTCTACAATCTGTTACCTTTAGTAGGACTTTTAGCAGTTTGGTTAGTTTTCAAATGCTAAAGTAAAACATTTTTAGTTACGTATTTTTATATTTGTATTTCTTATTACATATATATTTGTAATTTATATACTCGTGCGTCTACTTAAATTTTTTGGACTCAAATGAATCAGCAGACTTCCCGATCAGTTTTCCAATGTGTGACCGAGAGTATCAGTCACAACTAGATTAAATTGTACCATATCGAATTGTGGTGCCATATTAATTATTCATAAAATTGTTGGTCCAATCGTATGCCTTCAAGTAATACTCGTATTATATTCTTGAACGAGCCAGTTACAAACTTACCACGTAGAGTACTTATATCTAGGTTTAGGTTTAAAGAATTTATTCTCAATAAGACAATTGTCACTTACTTGAGAAACAATGGATTACTTAAATATAGATTTACAAAAAACATTCGTGGATGATTGAAATTGTTTGTTAGAAAATGTATAAATTTATTAACTACCCACATAACGCGTTCATTTGTCCAAAAGAGAATGATTTGCTATTATGTACTGAGCTAGCTGAGACTTGAACGCGTTAAATGAGTTCACATTTTTAATGTGTGAGGGTATTTTATTATAAAGCTGCGCTCCTTCAAATGTTATAATTTTTTTGCCACAGTTTGTTCTTACCTCTGGTAAGACTAGAAAACTAGCTCGTCGAGTGCTACGTTTCTACTTTAGCTTATGTGTATGCATTTTTTAAAGTAATAGTAATAAGACGAACGACACACTCTCCTGATGGTAAGAGATAACGCATATCCATGACCAATGCAGCGATACACACAACATTAGAGTATCAAAAAAAATACAAGTAAACTCGTACTTAAATAATGGACAGAAAATACTTCTTTAAAACTATGGACATATGAATTTATAAGGTTTCCATTTTCACATTCTGCGGTAATATAAGATAATAACGGAACGGTATAAATATGTACGTACTTTGTGTATAAATAACCAAAAACTATAATGAAAATTGTGACTACGCTTCTTTCAGGTATTAAATAGGGGTTTTTCTTTACTTCTTTATTACTATGCCTCGAGTAGAGACTCTGTGATCAAATGCCTCCCATTTCAAAACATGACATTATCAGCAACCGAAAATATTTCACAATAATTGATAACCGGGTCATTAAGTAATTACTGATAATATTGACAGTAAACTGACCAAACAATTTATTTAATTAAGTAGAACATCATATTTATTAACATTATCCGTTACATCCAAGTTGACGCAAGGCAAAACAAATATCTATAAAACAGAAGAAAACTATTGTTATTGTTGATGAAATCAATTCGTAAATATTATGATGGATCGATAGACGATAGACAAGTCCGTAGGCGAGCCATTAGTCAAACACTGGATGTCGAGGAGAAAATACCACAGAGAAACTATTTCTCTGATAACCATAAGATACTCATTCCACCTACGAACTTACTTTCTTTTGAAATCCCCCTAGCTGTTGCACTGTTGCGCGTGTATAACGCTGTTGTGTGTATGTTCATACGAAACTATAGGTAGCTTGGTGGTACATCTCCTTAGCAAAAGGTACCGCACCGCAGTATCAGATATCTGCCACCAAGCAGTACTGTGTAAACATTACTGTGTTCCGGTTTGAAGGGTACTGCAGCTAGCGAAATTACAGGGCTGTCGAGACTAACCATCGAATGTCTGAAAGTAATGAGTGCAAAAGCAGCGATGCCCTTATTTTGCTATTCTATGTATCGCTGCAATGGTCATGGACAAGCGTCATCTATTACCATCAGAAGAGTGTCTCGTTCGTCTCTTTTACGTAAAAAAAGGTGAATCGTAAAAGTTAGTGACAGAGTTGAGTGTAGCAAACCACTCAGTATTCATTGGTATCGGCATGGTTATAGGGACGAGAATCCGTTTACCACCTAGTTCTAGAAACCACATATACGTTTAAGGAGCCTCTTTAGATACGCATCAATTACCATCATTATCCGTGTACCTATCCCTGTCGAGCCAAATTAGATATGAACTTACTACTTCTTTGAATACTCTTTCCAGCAATGTTTTTCTGGTTATTCTTGTCAAACCGAATTCCTTGTAAATTGTCCATCCTAAAACGGTTTGAATGAAATTCAAAAATATACTTAAACCTTGAGTAAAAAATAGAAAAATATATAGCTCTTATAGAATAGAAGATGAGACTATTAGAGAGAAGGGGAGCCTTCCGTTGAAAATAGTTGACTCATTAAGTAGGTGGACAGATTTATTACTTTTTTGGCCTCCAACTCGCCTGATGGTAAGCGGAGATATGGTGCATATGAAGCACGCAGATTTAGGAGACGCTTATTTAATTTTTGATAATATCTGGATTATATCTCCCAGGAAATAAGAAAAATGACAGTTTGTTCCATTCCTTGGCCGTACGGATGAGAAACGTAGAGTCAAAACGTTTGGAAATTCAACTATAGATGTGTTGGTGGTAGTGGGTCGTTTTTCTACTCGTCTTATTGTAAAAAGGGGATGGAGGAACAAGGTCGTACAGATCAGTGGCACATTCTTCGAAATAAATTCTGTAGAAAATTGACAGTATTGCTTAAATAGTTTTCAAGATTCTGTCACATGTTATTATACATTTGATTTTAATAGTTGTTTCTCTGCAGAATTCTTACTCTGTGGTCTAGGTCAATATCATCATGAACACATCGGTAAACGAAAAAGATGAACGTCTATTTCAAGAGTCAATGCTTTGTAAACAATGACATTGCTAACCGATTAGTAAACTCATAAGTCCTTCACAGACAGGCGAGGCATGCAGAAGGTTAACACAAGTAGCTGCATTGTAAGATTGGATCCACCAAGTTTCTTATGTTTATGAGGAGTACGAAATAAGAAGTAACTTCTCAAGCCATATGCCAAAAAAGCATATTAGATCCGAAATCCATTGCGCAGACTTCACACACATCGTATCGAATGAGTGTAGGTTAGCGGATCAACACTCCCCATTGAAATTCTTCTGCGAACATTTACATGTGTTCTTCGCGATGTTTTCTTTCACTGGAGAGCTAATTCAATAAGTCGTCAAGTAATAAGTCCCCTAATACCCAAAATGATTTCAAGGCAAATCCCTGTATGTAATACTATTTCGTTATTATTACTAAAAATACAATTATTTTAGTCTTAGCATCAATGTTACAAGTTATATTTTTATTCATATTTTGAAAAAAAAATACATTTAAAATGTCAAAATCATTTTGTAGCGATTCTCAGTACATAATACAAAATTGTTTATTTTCAAAAAGTGGTACATTAATCCTTATAAGTAAAAAACTTAAAAGTGATAAAATATTTTTTAAACAAGCTTTTATCTGGGACAATGAATTAAATATATAAATATATAAAAGCATTTGGCGTGTTGGTACTTACATATATCCTTAAAAGCTTAAGGCACTACCCGTTACAGGTTGCAGGTTAGGTATTTAATATAGGTACTTCTGTGCCTCAAGATCCTCAAAACAAATCATTCGAGCCTAAACTTTCACCAAGTTTAGGCTCGATTGATTCGAAGATACTTATTTATCTTCGGTGATAATACAATGATATGGTGCGATGGAGCTGGTCAGATGATGGAGACGGAAGATGGCTATAGGGACTTCACCAAGTTTGGGCTCGATTGATTCGTCTGTTTAATCACAGAGATGCCGTGACCACCTTCTAGCTTCACCAACAGACCTTGGATATCGTCTAGGCATAAAGTGCTCCTCAAGACGAATCAATCGAGTCCAAACTTGATGGGTTTATCTTCTTCTTTAGTTCAGAAGTTCCTAAGGCCATCTTCCGTCTCCATCATCAGACCAGCTCTATGGTACCATATAATTATATTGTCACCAAAGATAAATAAGTACACCAAATTTGAGTCCAATTGGACATCGGAAAGTGGGTCAAATTTAGCTTGCAAGATTGCACCCAAACAAACAGTTACATACATACATACATTGCAAGTAAAATAAAAGCTTGTAAAAACAACGTACGTAATTTAAGTCGGTTAATTAAGGGTTAAAACAGTACTAGTGGACCCAGTACTGGGAGAAACCTGAATCGCAGAAGCCGAGTTGATAGCTCGAAATCAAATTGCTCAAATTGACAATATCCAAGTAATCTTGGAACTTGCTGTTTAGTATTTTTTTGTGGCCGCGTTTATGAAGACTGGTATTTAAACGTCTATAATGAACTGCGATTTCCAAGAAAGAGAGCAGAAATCATTGGTGATGTAATGATTTAGATATTCTTGAGTATTTTGTACTAAATCCACCGATGGCATCATGTCTACAGGTTGTTAGTTGTTTGAAATCGATAATCGTCGTGGTAATTGTACAACGTTCTATGAAAATAATGATCTAACCATTGTCATCACATCATTGTCAAAAAAAAAAAATACTACGATTTTAGACTTTTATATTTTGATTCTATTAAGTTATTAATACTACTTAAATTACTTAATACCATAGGGCTGTTAGGTTAGCTTAGAGATCTTGAGACTAACCAATAACCATCCAAAGTCTCAAAGTAAAAAACGCCAAAGCAGCGATGCCGTGGATTTTGTTTTGCTACAGAAAGTTCCGTGTAGCGCTGCAATGGTCATAGACAGGCGCCATCTCTTACCATCACGAGAGCGTCTTGTTCGTCTTATTACTTAACATTTAAAAAATGACTAAATCAATAGGTAGATACTTTTAAAAACTTTCCCATTACTAAACTAAACTTAACTAAACTAATCTAGTAAGTAGCTTTTACCCTCAAGTTGAAAATCATCATCTGCCAAGCACCTAACAGTGTTCCGACGGCTTCACTGAGAGCCAATGCCAATTCAATCTAGGTGTGCTTTACCATCTTCGACCACACCGTCACCGTCAAATGAGCTGTGGTAAAACACCTAGCTTATTAAGTATTACATCGTAGGGATAAGGGATCATAGATATTCATCGTTAGGAAAATTATACGTATTTTATATTTTATATGCATGCATATTTTATGTAGGTTCAACTAGCTGGTACCAGGTGCGTGGCTGGCGCAGAAAACAATTGTACTATGCCTGTAACATTCGCGCCAGTGCAAACAATAAGGTAATCAAGTTTCATCGTAATCAGACGATCGGTGCGGCAGCACATAAAATACGAACAAACAATAATTTCTATACATAAAACATTGAAACAAGATATGAACAAACTTAGAAATTGAGCGGATTATAAAATGAACGCGTAGAATTTCAGATTTCGTGTTTGCGTCCTGTTCCTCTATAGCCATGAATAAATCTACTTTTAAAACTTATTATACCTTTTTTCCATTGTTAATACGAAGTGACTTTTACAATCTTTCTTGAAACTGTCCAAAATGGAGATATTTTTACAAGTAGTTATGAATCATTGCTTTCACGAGTTCAGATCTTGATACTTGTGAATCAGTCACTAAACTACATATATCTACAAACTACTTGCGTGACTAGATGTAACAACTGATATAATAGTTTTTATCATAAATTCAGGAAATCGTGTTCCATCACCTCATTTTGGTCGCCGGGCTTATCTCTAATTGTAGGTACATATTTAAATATCATTGCGCCATCATAGTAGGTATTACAGTTAATAAATACCTAAACTCTTTGAATTACTCCAAATATAGGTTACTGAGATTGGATGAGGAAAAAATCTTACTAATAGTTCGTTAACTATCGTATCAAAGTTCTATGGTATCACATAGTTCTATGGTATCATAAATCAAGGTTTAAGAAGAGCTCTCCCAGAGTATAGCGACCGTCTATTGTATTTAAATTTTCAGTCTCATACATACATAGACGTAAAGTTATAGACATTTTTTTTTTGTAGCTGACAGCCTTGGTATTTGACCACAACTCACCTGATGTTAAGTGACGGTGTGGTCGAAGATGGTAAAGCACACCTAGCCTGGAATGAAACTGGATCTCAGGTGAGGCTGCCGGAACACACCGTTAGGTGCTTGGCGGCAGATTTTCAACTTGAGGGTGGTAGCTACTAGAAAGTACTCTATGCCAAAGTACCACGCTATGATTTCCTCACGATGTTTTCCTTCACCGACAGCTCAAGCTCATTGTTGGGGTTTGAACCTACGCCCTTCGGCATGCGAACCGACCACGCTAACCACTGAGCTATCATCGCTATGAAACATGTCTACTCCACAGGATCGCAAATGGTGTACTGGGTGAACAATTGCTAGTGAATATTAATTTTGCTATTCGCAAAGTATTTGCTCGTAGGCCTACTCGCGCGCATTTTAGTATTCTTCCTACACAAAACAATAAAGAGCGTAACAATCCTCTTCATCGTATGTCTGTGACATACGTATAATGATTTATGTAGTGATTCTGATGAGCTTGATGTTTTATTATCTTAGTCTATTTAGTATTAATATTTAAATCAATTAGATTCTCTAAATTGCATGTAATTTTAATTAGAATTGATGCCGCTAGTTTGATGTGTTAAGCAAGCAATCTTAGCAATGATGTGTGCAATGTTTGGGTTAGCAAATTTATTATGTATTATTTGTTGTTATTATGTTTTAAGTGAATCTAGGTTTGCTAATTGTTATTGTACCAAAATTTAAATAAATAAATAGTTAAATAAATCTTACATGGCATCATAGTTCAATGGTACCATAAATCTTACTAATAGTTAATTAACTATGGTATCAGCTGACAACTCCAAACTGCAAAAAAAGAAAGAAAGATCCACAAAAAAATGCCTTGCTGAGTTTCTTGCCGGAGTCTTCTCAGTCGAAGTGTAATTACGAGCCGGTGGTAGATTAAAACATGTAACTTAACGTTCATAAGTGCCTTACCAGGGCCTAAACTGAAAAGAAAAAACAAAACAAACAATGAATTGCATAAAAAAATATTAGTAAAAACATATTTTTTTTTATATTTTCTTTTTACCACTTTACTACTTGTTTTCTCTTAGAAAGACAAACAGCAGATGAATAAAATCAAACAATATTCGTTTAATTTCCAGAGTGTTAACTTGCACACTTAATTGGCAGTCGTTGGACTGCCCAATAGCGAATACTGGTAATTAAAAAAAACAATGGCTTAAATTGCAAATAAACATTGCGGATTACGTAAAACCTACGTGCTTAACGTAAATACGTATGAATGACGTAGATGTACGTTATTTTATTATCGGCACGTTCCAATTGTTTGGTTAAATATTAACTGTAATGATTTCGTAAAATATTGTAATTTCGACTATGAATAATTAGTAAAATTTCAACAAAACAAGTTTTAAGGAAGGAAACAGACGTCCTCAATTCGGCATATGGTTCGTTTATAGGTAAATATCAAAGTGCTACTCATTGTTGTACCTCAACAATGAGCTTGAGCTGCCGGTGAAGGAAAATATCGTAAGGCAACCACGTCATGGTGGTAGGGTACTTTCTAGTACTCGCCTGGCTAGCTACCACCCTCAAGTTAAACACTACCGCCACCTAGCACCTAACGGTGTATCCTTGCAGTCTCACTTGAGAGCCAGTTCCATCCCAGACTAGGGTCACCATCTCCGATCACCGAGCATTAGGTGAGCTAAGGTCAAACACTTAGCCTAAAGTCAAATGACAGAGATCTCATGCAGCCACCAATTGATTCTCTGTATTTATGGACTATCTATATTATTTCGTCAATTTATGTAATTGTCACTACAAAACAAAATTAGGACATTGTCGTTAAAAGACATAAGTAATTTTTGTAAAAAAAAATGTAGCGGTGATAGCTTAGTGTTTAGCGCGGTCAGTTCACACGCCGAAGGGCGTGGGTTCAAACCCCAAAAATGAGCTTGGGCTGCCCCGGTAAAGGAAAACATCGTGAGGTAACGATAGCGCGATGGTAGGGTACTTTTTAGTAGCTGGCGACTGGCTAGCTACCACAAAAATACACAAATACCACAAATCTGTCGCCAAGCACCTAATGGTGTGTTCTGGCAGCCTCACTTGAGAGCCAGTTCCATTCCAGGCTGTGTGTTTACTATCTTCGATCCCACCGTTATTTGACATCAGGTGAGCTGTGTTCAAACACTTAGCCTTTCAAACATTACAAAATAAAACATTGAAACTAGAGCAATTATTGTTTTATTGCCAAAATAGTTCATTACACCTCTAAATAAAATAACCTTTTTTCTAAACTAAATAAACCTTACCCTTTTGCTACGCCACAGTCGGGTAAAAATTAATTATGAAGTGAAGAGAATTCTTTTTTTTTGTTCGTCAGTGCTTTTGGAACTCTCCTTTTTACCTTTCTCGTTTTATTGTATTTTGTACACGAATTTTTACTATGGAAGATTTGGACTTCAGACCTATATCAATACATTCAACTCTTTATCAGTAGTAAATAAGAATTAAATCAACTGGAATTGATAAACACTGGATCGGGACAAAACTGTTCTTATAAACCAATCCATCCAATATCGGACATTAAGCGGCGCGTAGTATAAAAAAAAAGGTGGAATTAGTGATTAACGCTTCATTTCTGTAACATACGTGGATAACTAGATTAGATTTATAACAATACTTAAAGTATCACATTTTATAGCAAAATATTACAAAATCAATCAGAATTCTTTCTAGTTTTCACTTTACGAACGATCCACGTGTAAATTACAAAACTTATGGCGAAATTCTTATTTTAAAAAAAAAATAATTATTGCTTATTTTTAAGTAATACAAATAAATGATAATTATATCTACGGAAACACATTATCACAAAAGTAGTTCTAAATAATGAGTAGAGTCCTTCCAGCTAAATATTGCAATTACACGATTTGCTTTTGATCTAGATATTATTGTGAAAACCGCTAAATAGTTGAATAAGACTTACGACAAGTTTCCTGTCAGGTTTCATGTGCCAAGCATATCAAATTCAAAGCCAAGTCTGAGCCTAAAGTGAATCGGTTTCTTCTAGGCAAGCATCCTCAAATACAAATAAGTATTTTGTTGATAAAAACAAAGTCATGTATCCATTAATATTTATAAATAACATTAAATATGTCAAAAACCGTGCCGTGGTGGTGCCGGCGTAAGAATAGTACCCCACCCTCTCTACCCGTGGTCGCCGTAAGAGTCGACTAAGGGATGTAATCCGTAAAATGCGCAGCAGCGTCTTCCTTGAACAATCACACCTAACTGCGCTCGCCAACCCGCCTGCCAAGCGTGGCGAGTATTGGCAAAACCCCCCCAGGAGGAGGCCTATGTCCAGCAGTGGACGTCTTTGCTTTCGCGTTCATTACTTTGAGACTTTCAATGGTTAGTCTCATCAGCCCTGTTATTGCGCTAGCTACAGTACCCTTGAAACCGGAACACAGTAATAGACTTTTTATTACTGCGAATATTTCACGTGCTTTATCTTAGACCACATCTTCGTTTAACATCAGAGAAAATCGTGCTTAATTATAAAACATTTTACAAACATTAAACATCGACAAAATACCTACCAAGGGCACGAGCGCTTCAAAAGATGATTCAAGTAGTTATGCAGCGCACTGGCACAGAGTATGCGCCGCCTCGGAATCTCAACCTAATGAGATCGTATATCTTTTCCTGTAGAACCGGTGCATGATATTTACGCACTACGCACGCGGCATGCAAGTAGGTTTAAACAAGTGCACCATTCACTTTCGCGGGTTTCCCGCGTACGTCGGCGCCACGTGCCACGAGCGGTTTTGCCGGTTACTGCTCTTCCTCTCCAACCTGAAACCTGTCGCCTTGACCCTAGGATTCCCCTTATTTATCCTTTTAGTAGATATTAACTGAGATATAAGTTTGTATTTGACTGCGTCTTGTTTTTTTAAATGTAAAAGTAATGAGATTAACGAGACGCTCTCCTGATGGCAAGAAATAACGTCTGTCTATGATAATTGCAGTTTGACTTTGAGTAACAAAACAAAGTTTCATAGCAAGTTTCAGCAGCATAATTGGGAGACCGTCTGACGGACGTCCCACAGCACGCACCTCCGTCTTTTCTAAGTCATGTGCGTATTGCCGTGGATTTTAAACGGTAAAGGAAAACATCGTGAGGAACCTACATGTCGAAAAGTTCTAAAAAATAAACTCAGAAATCTGTGAAGTCTGCCACTACGCTAGCCAAGTGCAGGATGCACTTGGCTAGCGTAGTGGCTTTTAGCCATACAATGAAAATAAGCCCACGTCCAACAGTGGGTCAGTTTATGAAAAAACAAAGCTGATTCGGTTACTTTTCCGTAAATTTCCACATTGCGGGTGTGCTAATAAAATACGTGAAATGTAAATAGCGCTTTCTCGGCACGAGAGTACATGAGTTGCATCAAGTCTACCTTTATTTCGGTGGCAGTCATAATAGAGCGCGCTACGTCAGCCTTCATGACTAGGCATTTTCCGGTGTCAAGGTTTTTGGGGGCTTGTCAAGAATAGAAGCGGGGGCGATAGAACTTTCCAGAACCAATTAAAGGTATAGAATATGTATCGATTAAAATAGCACAGACATGGAATGTTTAAAATAATCTGTTTTATTTTTAGTTAGTATACTAAACTAAAAGTCGTTTGAACTATCTATAGGTTTATTTGCTTATACACGTAGTTTCAACTATCTCCATTTAATTTTAAATTAATTTAGTTTGCGTTCATGTAAATATAGCGACTGTTAGAATAAACTATTTTCATTTGTATAAAAGAAATGTTATTTTTGTCCGTTTGTAGAAAAAATTTCCTGTGTACCTTATAATTTAGTGTCTAACTATCAATACTACAAGCAACACCTAGCGGTGTCATCGACGGCGACAATTCAAATACAATTTGTCCAAAAATTGCCTGTGTCATTCCCCAACCTTTAATTTTTCATGCAAAAAAACTAACATTAATTTCATATTTGTAATATTAGCAAGTCAAGCTGTAAGGGGAGTTTTAATGTTCCTTTGACTGTTATGTTTAATAATAGTATTGTTTTATTCACAAAGTGCCGAAATATGCTCGTGAGTGTGGGAAAGTGATATAATATGTTGAAACATGGCTTGTTGTATTACTTCCAAAACTCCATCGACACAAGTTTCGAAGTTCAGTAAACACTATTTCCATCGAAACTTGAGTTGATGTTTACTGCATGTAGTAAACTCACTACTTCTTTACAAGGGCATGATTGGATCGGCACTGGCTGGACTTGACTAAGACTAGATTTTGATTGTAACTAGATAATTATGTTAGATATTAATGGCAAAAACCAAATAACATATAAAGATTAGGCATTAAGAACTCCATATCCGTTTGCCGATATAATATTAAAAAAATAATTAAATCACTCTGTTAGAGCTCAGTCATCTTTTCATACCATTTCACGACAGTTGTAGTAATGATAGCTCAGTGGTTAGCGCGGTCGGTTCACACGCAGATGGTCGTGGGTTCAAACCCCAACAATGAGGTTGAGCTGCCGGTGAAGGAAAACATGGGGAGGAAACCACAGCATGGTGGTGTCTTGCACTACTCGGCTGGCTATCTACTCTCAAGTTAAAAATCTGCCGCCAAGCACCTAATGGTGTGTTCCGGCAGCCTCACTTGAGAGCCAGTTCTATTCCAGGCTAGGTGTGACCATACCGTCACTTAACATCAGGTGAGCTGTGGTCAACACCTAGTTCGTAAAGCATAAAAAAGACAAAACAGCTAACTGACCCTGATATGATTTAATTTTATCAGGATAGGAAATTTTTCTTTGAGATATTTACAGGAAACATAGAAAATTACAGTAAAAACTAAAATTTAGTTCGACAGATTGCAATGGAATGATATTAAGGAAAGTTTGGATGACACATGTACCTGTACAAACATGAATGACATCAATATGTAAATTTAAGCAAATCTAAACATTTCTATAAAAACGACATTGCTACCGGAACATAAAAGTTACATGGAAACATTTCTGTCGTTGTGCAATAAGATGCAATAGTTAAGGCACCTTTCAAGATATTATCTTATATTTTATATAAGATCTATTGATTGGGTTCTTATCATATCCCTGCTTAATTCCTATTCGTAATATTTACAAATACAAATATTTTATTCATAACACCAATGTTACAAGTCAAGTTCCGTGATATCATTAAAAAAGTTACAAAACACTGATTACATGTCAATGAATATAAAAGCAAAAATGTCAAAATAAAAATTTTGTCAATATAAAATATCCTTGCTAATATTATAAATGCGAATGTTTGTTTATTACCTTCACGCGTAAACTACTCAACGGATCTGGGTGAAATTTTTCATGTAGGTACTTTAGGCCCTTGAATAAGATATAGGACTCTTTTTATCATCATCATCATCATCATCATTCATCACCACGCGGGTATTTTTTAATGTAACAGTAATCAGACGAACGAGACGCTCTCCTGATGTTAAGAGATATATCTGTCCATGACCATTGCAGCGATACACAGAACTTTGAGTAGTAAAACAAAGTCCAGAGCATCGCTGCTTTGGCGCTCATTACCTTGAGACTAGATGGTTAGTCTCAACAGCCCAGTAATTTCGCTAGCTGCAGTACCCTTCGAACCGGAACACATTAATGTTTACACACTACTGCTTAGCGGCAGAATATCTGGTACTGCGGTGGTACCTACCTAGACGACCTCCTGCTAAGGAAATCTACCACCAAGTTAAGGTAAAACCGCGGGGTGATGAATGATAAACCGCGCAGCCAGTGTTAATATAAAATTACAAGTGTAACTCAAAGAATCTGTGAGATAAAATAACTGTTGTAACGCATAAACTTTCCCACACTGGCGCTAGTAATTCAGCACTTTATGGATTAAACACCAGTATTTTAAGTACTCGAAAAAAACACAAATTTTGGAATAAATGCAATGGGGCGTTTCCGCTTAAACTAAAGTGACTTCAAAAGAATTCCTGTATTGTTTCAGTTCCCAAATTTCTTTCTATAATACTGACGCTGTCTATATCTTCTGACATTTAAAACTTTGACGTTTGTCGAGCTTCGTATGTCCAGCTTTTGGAAATGTATTTACATTTAAAACATGTTACAACTATTCTCTAGGAAAGAAACTGGTATTACCTTGCTTCCAAATTCATCAGGTAATTCACAGAAAATTACGCAAAGACAAAAAGTTCGAATATAGAGCCAAGGCCAACACGCAACGTCTGGTGACAATACTGTGAACAACTAATTGACAGTTTCATTCATGAACGGAAGTTGTGATAAATGAGTGGACAAACAGACTGGCACGCTTGGCAGTTGTCTTCGTAGACGCAAAGTCTACTTCAGAGACGAAGAGAGGCAGGGCCGAAACCATCCATGGTTTATCTTAGACCCAAAGTTGTATCTCATTAATGGCGCATCTAGCCTACGAACTGACTCTCAAGTGAGGCTGCCGGAACACACCGTTAGACGCTTGGCGGCAGATTTTCAACTTGATGGTAGCTAACCAGCCGAGTTCTAGAGAGTACCCTACTGCTAAGTACTAACTTGAAGCTCTTAACTCGGTAGAGCGGCGTGCTGTTCGACTAATTGGTAATGAAAAGTTAGTTGAACAACAAACTTTAAAAAAAAAAGTAAAACCGACTTCAAGAAAAAAACATCAGTACTAAAAAGCGTTTTTTTTTTGTCTTTTTGAAAATTTGATGTCGGTGCTTAGCCTAGCCTAGGTGCCGGTGCAAGTCAGTTTTACTGTTTTTTCAAAATTTGTTAACTTTTAAATTTTTAGTTAATTTATGTTCACGCCAAGAGACACTTGATGAATCTAGCTAGACTCGCTAAGGTTTAGAAAAAGTCTTGCCAAAGACAATAACATCGCCCACGTAAACAAAAATGTTCATAATGAAAACAACTGGGCCAAACTGTGTAAAATTTTTATGGGACCAAATGGCAACTATTCCGCATCAAGCTAACGAAGAATCACGTAAATCGGATCATATACATATCTCAGCGTAATAGGTGAACATACATTAAAAAAAAACAATTTGAGAACCTCCTCTTTTTTGAAGTCGGTTAAAAACAAGCTTTAGATAAATAAAAACTTTAACGCAGAAAAATAACACTTCTTTTTTTTCTCAAAAATTTTGAACTTCCTTTTTCCTGGACGATGTAAGGATTCTAACGATACCCCATACATCCAAATCTCTTAAACATTACAATCCTTTTTAAGCAGTCGTATATAAACATCACCATCAGGCGAGTTAATAGTCAAAGGCGGTCATATACGCGATAAAAAAATAAAAAAAAAACATTTTTCTTGCCAACAATCGTATGAATCAGGGCCGGTGAATGAACAGGGCTGTCACCAACATCGGTGTTTTATCATTAACACACCACATTTCACACAAATATAATAAATGTGAAAGTTACTGTCTACTACTGTCTTCTATTTTATTACCTTTTCACGTCTCATGAAACTAAATACTCAAACATATATTTTTTTTATGAAATTTGTCTAGTAATACATAACGTTTATACCACACTTCACACTAATATTATAAAAGCGAAACATTGTGTTTGTATGTTTGTTACTTCTTCACGCTCAAACAGCTGGTTCAATTTTGATAAAATCTTGTATGGTGGTAGTTGACACCCTGGATTGACACATACGTTCCAGAAAAATTAGTGTCCACGTGATGAACAGCGAGTAATACCGCAGGATGCAGCTAGTAAAAAATATAATCTATAATTTTATTAGAACTTAATTTTGATAATTGTTTAATAATATTTGACGATACTACCTTTCTACAATAGGCTGTCGCACGACATTCCAAGCGCTCCCTTGAGACAATCGTATAAACAGAAACTAAAGACTATAGAGCAGGCATTCTATAGGTTCAATGACATGATGAAATCGTCGTATAATTTTGTTTTAATATACTGAATTAATTAATTAATTATTTATTTATAATTTGACTGGATTTTTAAATTGTAATTTGATTTAATTAATTTTTAATAATTATTTGGGATATACTTTTTTATTGTATATATAATATATATATAATTAATATTATCTTAAATCAAATTACAATTAAAAAATCCAGTCAATATACATATATAGTTAATATATTACTTGGTGGTAGATTTCCTTAGCAGGAGGTCGTCTAGGTAGGTACCACCACAGTACCCGATATTCTGCCGTCAAGTAGTAGTGTGTAAACATTACTGTTCCGGTTTGAAGGGTACTGCAGCTAGCGAAATTACAGGGCTATTGAGACTAACCATCTAGTCTCAAAGTAATGAGCGCCAAGGCAGCAATGCCCTGGACTTTGTTTTACTACTCAAAGTTCTGTGTATCGCTGCAATGGTCATGGACAGGCGTTATCTTCTAACATCAGGAGAGCGTCTCGTACGTCTCATTACTGTTACATGAAAAAATAAAAAAAATACATATATAGTGTAATTAAAAATTGTAAAACATGAAAACATGTGGGCAAATTAGACATCATTCAGATATGGGATCGTTAAAATATAAAAATACCCACCTGAGTATATGACATGTCCATTATTATCCAACCAAATTACAACATCATTATGCCATATAAGTAACAGTGACTCATTCCCCGCCACCGGCTGCTTATGATTTGTACTACACACATTTCGGTAGTGTGTAAACTAACCGCTAACTGGGTCTCAATGGTCGAGGGTGGTGCTCCAAATTGTGCTAGTCACCATGACGTCACACCCTGTTTGAAGCGTGACGCCGACTTTCCAAGAACTTGTCATAATTCATGCCAACGCTTCGTCGGAAATATTATAAAACAAGCATAAAACCTGAAAGTTGAAAGTTCAACGCCAATGTGCTGCTTTTCTGAAAATAATAATTAGCTGTAAACAGTATGATATCAGGCTTATGGAAATTAACACAATTCATAAAAGGAAAATGATTTAAAAAAAACATAGAACGAAAACAACCGGACCAAACTATGTTAAATTTTTATAGAACCAAATGGCAACTATTCCGCACCGTAAATCGGCACATAAATCTCAGCGTAATCAGTGTACATACTTGTACATAATAAATAAAACAAAAACAAATTGAGAACCTCCTCCTTTTTGAAGTCGATTAAAAATATCTTCATTGGAGAAATGCATTGCTAAAAAAAACTACAGATAACTTTACTACAACGCCTGTATCAAGGTACCCTGTATTCCCGATTCCATTTTTTTTTTGTACATAAACCTCGTTACCGAGACTGATTTATATTTAATCGAGTTCCAAAAAATAAGGAGGTTCTCAATTCAGTTGTTTTTTTTTTGGTTACCTCAAAACTTCGTCATTTATAAACCGATATGGAAAAAAAAAATTTAATATTAATCAAAATCAGTTCTGTAGTTTGATTCTAAAATTAAAATAACTGAAAATAATATGTCGTCTAAGTAATCGAAATTCCGTATTCTGCTTTCCTGTCACTTGTCAGTGGTGTTTGCGTTTACTAGAATAGTCTCAATCACCTACTTACCTTCCGGCTTCATCATCAGATGACGATGAAACCGGAAGGAAGGCACCGGAACTCCGTAATTAAACAATATAACCTGTTTGGGCTCAGCGAAATGAAGTCGTATATTTTTGTAAAAAAAAAATTGTCTTTGCTTTTATCTTACTTGTCACCATATGATAGTGTCTTTAAGCATTTCGTTATTATTCTTTAAGCTTCGTAAACTTTTAAGCATAAAAGAAATACGTCGACGTTTATGTACAGGAAAAAAAAAAGACTTTCAACCCAAATAATATTAAATACAAGCAACGACCACCACGTTGACCCGCAATTCTTTAGGAGCCGTACATTTGACCCAGATAAACAGTAGCTACTTTAGCCATAAGTTAAGTCAGGCTTCGAGTTATCGCTACCCCGCATTTCCTTAAAATTTGTTGAGTCGTTATAGCGTGAAGAAGTAATAGAAAGATTCACACGCAAACTGCCGCTTTTAAAAAAACCCCAATGAGCTTGAGCTACCGGTGAAGGAAAACATCGTGAGGAAACCATAGCATGGTGGTAGGGTATTATCTAGTACTTGGCTGGCTAGCTATCGCCCTCAAGTTGGAAATCTCCCGTCAAGCACCTAACGGTGTGTCCCGGCAGCCTCAGTCCCATTCCATGTTAGATCGCACCATCACTTAACAACAGGTGAGCTGTGGTCAAAAACCAAACTTGTCAACCATTAAAAAAATATATACATAAATGTATAACTCTGCTTACACTCAACTTTTAAATAATCTTTTATAAATTTGGAACCGAGAACACCAAACGATGACTTAGTTGTTCATTATCAAAGTTACGCATACTTAACATAAGATAACGCTATCATAAGCGATAGATATTTAATAATACAGGTATGTGATGCAATCCCTGCAACGACTACCGAATTATATCAGGATAAGTTGCGCTAGGTCAAGATCACAGACAGGTTTTAATATTTAATGATTTTAGATTTCATATATTATATTTTCCCATCAATGGATCGAAACTAGTTTAAGCTATGCTTTCAGCAGATAGATGGAAAAAGGAAAGCTTTGCTTAACAATAAATTACAAATAAATATTATAGGACATTTCACACAGCGTCATCTAGCACCACAGTAAGAAAAGCTTGTATTATGGGAACCATATGACTGATAGAATACTTATATGCTTTTTTATTTGTAAGTACATACAGAACACCCAGACACAAAACAAATATTTAACCTCGTCATACAAACTGTCTTGACTGGGAATCGAACTCACGTCCTACAGCTCTTGAAGCAGACATTCTACCAAACGAGGTCAGGACAATCAACAGTACAACAATTAACTGAAAAAGTGGGACAAATAATATATGCGGTAGCATAAGTTATTTAGACGCGGCATCCATTGTTAGATTTCTCAGTTCTTTCCAGGCAGCTTGTGTCCTGTCCCACTTCCGGTGGCATCCTACTCTAATCGTATAATTCATAATAATAATTAAAATATTTCTGTGTTTCGGTTTTCGGTACTGCATCTAGCGAAATTACTGTTGAGAATAACCGTCGACAGTCTCAAAGTAATAAGCGCCAAAACAGCGATGCCCTGAACTTTGTTTTGCTACTCCACTTTTTTTTACTGCAATGGGCATGTGTTATATCTTACCATCAGGAGAGTCTCGTTCGTCTCATCACTACCACATTAAAAAAAACTTTTGTTCACCTAGTTTTAATCAGCCAATACGAGAATGTGGATGTAAACCTGATTAACGGTATCATTAAATTACGTTTATCGCCAAATATTTTACATGAGGCAATCAAACTATTTAAAAAATCGGACGAATAAATTCCTTCTGTATTAACGTCTGCGTGTGCTGATTTCTTTATTGTTTAATGAGAAGATAAGATATCAATCAGAGGCGCCGGCACCGCGAGTGATTCTAATCAAAAGTGGAGTGTCACCCGCTATCAGCGGATTAGTAGATTGCCTGATAGCCGACCTCACTCCCTATATAGACATTCGACACTTTTATTGGTATGCGAATTAAAAGGGAATTCCATGTGATTAATCTTGTCAAATAATGTGATTAACGATAGCTGTGACATTAAAAAATATCAAACGTTATTAAAATTTCGAAACACTACATAGATAAGAAACTGTAGGAAGCGTGCTCCTAACCTAGTACGTAGTGTCGACTGACTTCACCGTTTTTTTGTTCTACGAAATGTTGTGAAATATGTAAATGCATAGAAAGACTTGCAACTAGACTTATCTGAGAGGAGGATAAAAGCTGTAAGAAATCCATAAAAGGAAAAATTGCCCGAAAAAGTTCCCCAAAGGCAATTCGGTAGTTAGAGCGTTACAGCACTTGCACGGCACGTAGTGTGACGTGCGGGTCGTCACCTGTCTAAATACGCAACGTCAGAGTCGTGACGCGACGGCTAGCGGGTGCGAGCCTCGTGTTGACTCAGGCCTGCTTTATAATACAACTCCTCCGACACACCGACCAGAACACAACAGACCGTCGAAGAAGCAACACGTGAAACAAACAGTGATTGTGACAAACCTGTGACGATTGATAACAGTGATAAGATAGAGGCTAAGAGAAAAAATTGTGAAAAAAGTTCAGTGTATCTTTGTGACGATTTTTAAAATAAAAAGTGACAGTTAAAATGGCAAAATACGAGTATGTATTGTGCTTCATGATGTTAGTGGCAGTGGTGGCTGCGCGCAGGGCTCACCACCCTAAATTCCCGTATAAGTTCTCGGAACGGGACTACAGGAATACCAAAGGTGAATACACAAAAGGTGAATATGGTGATGGATTACAGTTATTGGATAAGTGAAAGTTTATGATGCAACTCTAGTTCTAGATAAATCATAACAGTGAATGACGATTGAAATTTTAAAAGTGAAGCGCGATAGTTATATTTATTTTCTTTTTTAAATCCTTCGTCAACATCGAATTTACCTGGTGAAAATCGGCGGTGCGGTCAAGGATACAGCGCAAACAAAAATATTGTATTGTCAATAAATGTTTTTTTTATTTTATTAGTAGCATTTGGAACTTTTACCTTCATCCCTAAGTTACTTTTAACATAAGTTGAAGAGAAAGTGCTATAACCGAGTTATCATTTGTCCTCAGTGGCCTGTTCTGGAGACAGGGGGATAGAAAGGGAGAAAATAATAGAAGAATCAAGATGTGGAGCACCAAGGGATGTCTTCATCCATTTAGAGCCTAAAGCTCCTCACGAAGAGGTAATTACCACTTAACGTATACATTAACATTATACTTATTAATTAAGACGCTTTTACATGATTATAGGTTTCAATTTAAATTGATTTTCGTAATAGGTAAACATTAATAACGACCAGTCATTTTTAATTAGAACAAATTTAAGTCATTACCTGAACTAATAGATGGGAATATTATTGATTTAGTTGTATATATGCCATAGCATATATCTTGAGCCCCAATTATTATTTAACCACCATCTCCCAAAGAGCTTGTGAACTCATTAGCCTTCTAAATGGCCATGACTGAGTTTATTACCCTGTTTCACAATATAATATAAAAGTTCAACTGTCAAATGATCTCCCGTCTTTATTAAGTCAATATTAAACAAAATTATCTAAACATGACGACTGGTAATGACAAAATATCGTCGCACCAACATTTGTTTAAAACTTAAGGTCGCCGCCCACTTGTAGAGAAAATATCTGTATTCGATAAGATCTGAAATATCTGCGCCTACGACGGTACATTTAAACAAACTGCCAAAAAACTCACATGATACACTCGGCGCCTGTTACTCATTATGCGAAATTAAAAATGTTATCTAAGATTTGTCATTGACGTAATTAGATCCGCGACGAGAACTTCCAAATTTAATCAATATAGATCCTTATCTATAACGGTTTTGTATCACAATCTTAGTTACGCAGAGAAGATAGCCCTAAGCAATATTTTTTTCTTATCGAATGACCACTCGTCCCCATCCTCTCTTATTTTAGAATCGTCAGGTAGACAGCTAAATAATTTGAATATTATAATTCCTAATTTCTAGTTTTACATCCGCGTACATAAAAGTGATTAGCGTGTGAAAATCCGGCTTGAAGGCATTGTGATGTTAACGAGTGTGTTTCCCCGCAGGTGAGCCCGGGCGCGGTGTGGTTGAAGCGCTGCGTGGGGCTCTGCGAGTTCGACAACGCGGGCTCGTGTGTCGCCACGGAGACCGTCACGCGACATATACCGGTAAGTTGACCGAAAAGGACCCTACTATAATATCATAAATGTGAAAGATTGTTTGTTTAATATTTGTTACAAAAACGGCTCAAAGGATTTAGATGAAATTTTATTACCTGGATTGATAGAAAACTTTTCATACCGGAAAATGTTAGGTTAGCAAAGGCATTTCTTTGCGAGAATTACAGAATTATTAACTTTTCGTAAATTATACGATCTGAACAAAAATTTGCGGGTAACAGCTAGTACGAGTATAATATATTATATTGCTTACAACTTTTGTGATTGCTTGACATGACGTTGTTGTAAATACTACCACTCAAACACACGGAATGGACATTTCTTAGCTGATTTCGGAAGCGCTTGTAAAAGTACGTCACAAGCGCTAGATACCATTGATTACCGAGTCTTATCTACTTTGTCAGTACCCTTGACACACTTCTCTGTGTGTTCACTTGCGTAACGAGCAACGATCTTAATGAGATAACTTTATACGCATCTATTTTAGTTTTAGCTCGGTATAGTGTATGTTCACGCGTAAAATTCGAAGTCATGGTCCATATCTTTAGTTCCGGAACTGTTTGATGATTCACGGCACGAGCCACAGTTGTGATAGCTTACAAGCGTTTGCATACGTGATTATCTTAGACTTTGTTACGAGCTAGAACAACCTTTACTATGATTTCGACAGACAAAACCTCATCACACTACAATTTTGACTGCGTTACAATCACGAACTCAAAAAAGTTTAACTGTATTCATTCGTCCTTCTAATGAAATATTATTACATGTTTCTAATCGAGAGTTTTCTTTCTAGGTTCGAATATACAACGCTGAAACTAAAAAAGAGACTTGCGCGACGTATCCGGTAGAAGAGCACGTCAGCTGCGGGTGTTGCAATAAAGAAGCGGGAGACTGCGCCAGCCCGAGGGTGTATGTACCCCGTAAGTGTTCCTGCCAATGTCCCAACACGGAGGAGAGGAGAAATTGCCTCAGAAAGGTTCGTAAGACGATGGATGTCGTAAACACACTGTACCCTGTCCGCACTGCATGCTCTCAGAGCGATCACTCTGCACCTTAACATTTCTATAAGACACTAAACTACTTTGCCTTCCATTGCGTTTCCTTACTTCCCGTGAAGTAAGCTTACTAACTCATCTTGCAGCTCCTGGCTTTTACAGTAAGCTGCGAGCCTCCTTTTTATGAAATAATAGAATACAATATTAATATTACACATTATCTTTCCGTTGTCGTACACTTATTTTTGCTCGAAGTACGTTTGATTTTTCTCATCTCATATTATTGAGATTTCATTTTTAAGAGTCTTCATTCCGTCCTAATTAACCTTGGACTTGCTAAGAAACTCCCAAAGTAATTGGAATAGCTGTCCATTTAAACGTACCAGAATTGCAAATGGAGTTTACGAAAAACAACGCAATTCCGCATTTAGTGTTTTAGTTTTTTCTTGCCTCAAGTATTTATCCACCGCTTCCCTAATGTGTTTGCAAAACGTAACTTTACACTACAAACTCTACACAGCTTTTAACTGCATTGACATCCATTGTCTTTTGAACTGAGCTTTCCGTGTTTTATTTTTAATTTTATGTTTTGGCATGTACTTTACTGGAATGGATTTTTGATGTGCTCAATTTGACTACTTTTAATTTGAATTTAAATCATTTCAATGTTTTCATTTACATCACGATAATTTTAATATACTCATGTATATACAACAAATTTTCCTTAAAATTTTAAAAACAAAAAAGTACAATCCATTCCCAGTTTAACGAAACATACAATTTGATTAAAATTGTTAGGTAAGTTAGCTTTGACAAAATCAGCAAATTCCTTTTTCTTTGTTACAGCGGAACCAGAATATGAGGTGGAATCGATCTAAGTGCGTCTGTGAAGAGCGTCGAAGAATGCACGTATAAATAATGGCAACACTTGCAGAAAAGCTAGATGATCGCCTCACTTTGAGTTGTGCGCCGCAAGCGACAAGCACAGCACAACCCAACTCAGTAGCGCTACGACCTAAAACGGTAGATCTACGATTCAAGCGGACAATGGTAAAACTCAAACGGATACGTGTGCTACAACAAAACTGCAGCAGAAGTGAGAAAGTTCTATGAAATTTATATTGACAAAACTCAACTACCGAAACGTGGAGAGCTGTGTTTTAAAAATGAACATTGATCCGAAATCTAAAAGGAAGATCTAAATAGCTAACAAGACTTTCGAGCCAACTCACGTCTTGTGTTACTACATGTGGGTGACGAAGATAATGCTCACTTCAGAATTTAGTTAAAACAATCTAGAGAACGGTTGTAATAATGACGTGTGTGTTGTGAAAACTAGAGACTTGAGGGATTCGATAATACGTGACAGTATACGTAAACAAGCGACTGAGAAATGTGTCTTATTAGTCATAAGTTAGCCCTTGAATCTGAGCAGTATTATAGTAATAAGTTATTTATTTAATTAGTTTAAGAATATGGGGCCAAAAGGTGCTGTGAGTAGATACTTCACTACTTTGTTCCATGACTTTTTGGTTGATGTACTTAATTTTTTTGAAACTCCAATATTATTAGGTTTATATATTGTATATGAGGGTTTGTAAATATGCTCTTATTTAATATGACATCGCTATTCAGTATTGCATATGTGTAAGGCGCGACGCTAACTGAGCAAGAGTCGGGACAGAAGTGAAAAGGTGATGTAAATTACACTTTACGACTAAAACTTTCCACCTCTGCCGCGATTTTTGAATCAGCGAAGGACCTTAGTTATAATTTTGACGGCGTAAATTGAATTTGCGCAATTCCTAAATTGTGATAATTATGATATTCTAATTCCAATTAGTTACTATTTAGGAATAATTTGCTAGGCATTTAATTGTAGGTTGTAAAGTATTTGCTTCTAGTCAAGCGATAACTTATTTTATTGTTAATAATGAACAGTGTACATACGTATCCGACCTTTTGCGAGCAGCTCTCTTTTTTACATAGATTAGGTTATTTATTTATTATACAGTGTTTCGTGTAATATTGCATTTTGTCGCCTGTTTAGCCGATTTGCCGCTAGTCTATAGTAGTGCCAAAGGCATCAAAATCAGGTATCACTAAGTATTTATTTCCTCCTAATTTTAAGTTTATTTATTTCCTTGATTTTATAATTTACACCCGAGCTTTAAAAGCTAAGCGATAGACATGAATAGTGTATAATTTACTATTTTAGTTTAAAAAGCTGAAAATAAAATTTGTACTTATTTTTTTTATAACTTTGCATATTATTGTGATCCCTTCCTAGATCCATTCCATCAGAATCTCCCTCGGATAATTCGATTACTATACAAAGTTTTACAATATTAGACCTAACATAATTATATTGGTAGCACATTGTCATTTTTGTAAGTAATTTATATACTACGTTATACATAGAATTGGTTGTTACACAAACTGAAAACGAGAAATATGAATAGCTAGTAATTTACAATAACTTGGTCGTTTATCACTATGCCCATTTTAGTACACACCTAAACGTTAAACTCTCGTTTTGTCGCTTTCATATTAGCAACAATATCCAGTTTAATAGAGCTTATAACTAAGATTAAAAAGAAACATCAATAATTTAAAAAAAAGAAAAATATTTGTCTATTACCTTACCAATGACAGTTACCAAATAGGGGACTAACCAACAGCATGCAGCACACTAACAACGGTTAATTTTACGTAAAATATCATCATCATTAGCCATAGGACGTCCACTGCCGGACATAGGCCTCCTCCTGGGGGGGTTTTGCCAATACTCGCCACGCTTGGCAGGCGGGTTGGCGAGCGCAGTTAGGTGTGATTGTTCAAGGAAGACGCTGCTGCCCATCTTCCAGATTAGGTACATCCCTTCGCCGACTCTTACGGCAACCACGGGTAGAGAGGGTGGGATACTATTCTTATGCCGGCACCACCACGGCTTACCACCACGTAAAATATATGATTTAAAAATTTACGTATTATCGACAAGGAATATAATATTTTGAAGGCCTTTTGAGGTAAATATCAACAAACGCAACAAAAAACAAATTTCTGGTGGCAGATTTAGTTCCTAAAAGTGCCACAGCCAACTTATGATCGTGATACTGTAATGCACAACAGTGAAAGTATTCTACTACATAATTACTAATTTAGACTTTACCAGCATAATTTACATTTGGAAAAAAGATAGAAAGTTTGATGTCTATCAGTTGGTGTAGGTAACCTTAACGATGACGATGATCTACTCTAGATTCCAGTGTTGACACGTTCAATACTCGCATGTGATAAATCGTGGGAGGCGGAAGTCTCCTTCTGTGAACAATAGATGTTCCAGTAAGAAACTATGGAGCGCGAACGGGACGTCACTTCATACTTTCCGATGCCTCGCTGGAAAATCGGGCGTTGGAGAATCTTCCACGCCTTTACTTCAAGTTCCAAAACCTCTGGCGGCGAAATCGGAGCTATTGGTTGCTCCACAAGAGTAAACCCAGATGTGGCCTTTCCTTGGAAGGTGAAAGTTCGGAAGTCCATATCTCTTTACTTCGAACACAGGGAAGATACTCCTAATAAGAAAGGGTCTCAGGAGACCAGCTCTTGTACGAGACTCAACAAAATTGATTTTACCTGAAAGATGGGACGCCAATTGTGTTGTTACGTTGGCACCGTCGCATCTTCCTAGAACTCTAAAGAAAAGCTGGCGCGTCTGCAGAATTTGCAGAAGACTTCGAAAAGCGCAAGCATAGTCACAAAACCCTGTACCCTAAACAGTGGCTACATCTTCGATGATAGCTCAGTGGTTAGCGCGGTCAGTTCGCATGCCGATGGGCGTGGGTTCCAACCCCAACAATGAGCTTGAGCTGTCGGTGAAGGAAAACATCGTGAGGAAACCATAGCGTGGTGGTAGACTACTTTCCAGTACTCGGCTGGCTAGCTACCCCCTCAAGTTGAAAATCTGCCGCCAAGCATCTTACGGTGTGTTCCGGCAGCCTCACTTGAGAGCCAGTTGCATTCCAGGCTAGATATGCTTTACCATCTTCGACCACACCGTCACTTAACATCAGGTGAGTTGTGGTCAAACACCAAGCCTGTCAGCTATTTTAAAAAAATGGAGCCTTTTGGTGTTGAAATTTTTTGACCGTTGTCGAGTTGTCATCTCGTCTGGTCGACGCCACACGTGACCAAAATGCTGACCTATATTTTGCCCAACGGTTGAATATTGCTATTTAACGCGGCAATGGGGCCAACGTTTTGGGGGCTATTCCTATTGATAGTGGCCTTTTAGATTGGTATAATTAATTTAAATATATTTATTGATTCCTCTGTAGTATGTATGTTTTTTGTAACTCAAAATCTTTTAATCGAGAGTAAAGTAAATCGCTACTTAACTTTTTAAAAGTTATTTACGCAACATTCAAATGAAGTAACCATAAGTAAGGAGTTTTGGCGTGTCGTGTCGCCCCATTGTATTTTTTTCTAAAACTAGTGTTTTTTCGAGTTTTTATGCATAAAAATAGTGGTGTTTTATTTATAAAGTGCCGAATTACAAGCGCGAGTGTGGGAGAATAATATAATGTGGTTAAACATGACTTTTCGTGTTGGTTACAAAACTCCGTCCAGAAGCTTATAGTAAAGTCGCCACTACTTTACTAAGGCATGACTTGATTTGACTGGGATCGACTGGACTTGATCAAGACTAGACTTTGACTGTAACTATAGATGATAAAGAAGCTGAAAATGAAGACTACTCACAAAATATAGAAACATTGAAACTGGCAGAATGCACAGAGTGCGATGCCAAGAAGAAAGAGAAAAAAAACCATAAGTAATGCCATTTGATTTTACGTGCCGTTTATCAAATTATATAATTGAGGGCATAAAGATTTCATGATGCGATAAGATCATTTCAAAGTAAACCCAATGAATCAGTAAAGGCCAGGTAATAAATAATTTATTCACAAGTTAACTTGTGGCCTCGATAACAACCATTCTGTTATAGTTTATCGGACGCAGTAGTTTTCTTGGCAAGGAAATGTTTTTCTCGGAAACTCGGGACATAACCGCATTACAAGGAAATGTCTCATAGTTGGTTACCGCAAAACTAATTGTTATATATCTTAGATAATATAATAATTACTACCTATTGCATCTACAAGAAAATCAGTGTAATGGTTACCTTTATATGTTTGATTTTGCACAGACAGCCCTATAATAAAGTTTTTTTTTTGTGTCATGAAATAATTAGGGCGTGATACAAGTCTATAAAATAGTTCAAAGTGTAGGTTGCTGATTTTTTGATTGAAATATGCTCTAATAAAGAGATTTTATTTCGCCTCGTAAACATCACAGAATATCACAGCGCCATCTATCTTGAAACTAAGCAAAGCTTGTATTATTAAAACCAGGTAACTGATACAATAATTATATTCTTTTTTTAAATTCATACAGAACACTCAGACACAGAACTAAGATTTATGCTTGTAAAAACAAAAATGTTTGTTCTGAATGGGAATCGAACCCACGTCATACAGCTCATGAAACAGATACACTACTAAATGGGCCAACGGAGCAGTCACGATGTAGGAATTCTAACGATCTGATCAGACATTTAAAAGTTATAGTGGAATTAACTCATATACATACATGAAGCCTGCACACATTATACTCCTTTTGTGGACAGTCGTGTAAAAAGGGGACAGGCTTTCATAAGTATTTGTGGATAGGGTCCATAGGCGGCTAATTGCTTGCATGCGAGCAAAAACAATGATACAGGTATCATTGTTATTTTACTGAACTTAAAGAATATGAAGAAATCCACAGCCGTGTCCTGATCGAGGGAACAACTTTGTGCTAAAATAAGTGCTCGGTCGGTCAAGTTCCAAGGTAAAGCGAGATTGTCTTTCGGCGCCCTGCGGTCGACGCTTTCCAACCATAAACTTATAATTACCAACATTTTCAATAATTAAAAAACAAAATCATTATAACAACAAACTCACATCAAATTTGAAGTGTCAAAAAAATTTATTCGAATGCAAAAAAAAAACAATCACGTAAAATCACGGATTAAAATAAGGAACGTATTTAAAGAAATCTCATATTGTTATGTTATAGTTTTGCATAGTTTTAATTGTTAGTACTAATATTTCAAGAATACAAAAGTTTCCGGTTAGGTACGTAAATATTGCTTCATTTATTAAGACATACTAATTTCGTAGCTGTATTGCTACGATGCTACGCCGTAGCCGATCGCTTGCAAGAAAAGCATGCCAATGGAACAGAAATAACAAATTTTAAGATCTATTGGAATGTTCATATTTTAACTGAATTATGTCTGATGTTTTAATTACATGTCAATTTAATATAAAATTTTGGAAAACAAAGAATGACATTTTTTTAATGATTGACAGGCTAAGTGTTTGACCACAGCTTACCTTATGTTTAATGACGGTGTGGTCGAAGATAGTAAATACACCTAGCCTGGGCTCTCAAGTGAGGCTGTTGGAACATACTGTTTGATGCTTGGCGACAGATTTTCAAGTTAAAGATGGTAACTAGCCAGCCGAGTACTAGGAAGTACCCTACCACCACGCTATGGTTTCCTCACGATGTTTTTCTTCACCGGCAGTTCAAGCTTAATGTTGGGGTTTGAACCCACGCCCTTCGGCATGCGAATCAACCGCGCTAACCACTGAGCTATCATTGCTACAAATCACAAATCTGCATTCACCGCATTCTCATAATAAATGAGAAACTAACCAGAGCGGGAATCTGCTGGAGCGGGAACCAGAGTTGGTCTAACTCTAAGCCTGTGACCTATTTTATGAATAAAATTCTTCGCCTCGGTCCCCCAACAACCACTCCACTGCGCCAGACACAAAGAAGTAAAGCGGTTCCATACCAGCGCATTTAAGCCTCTTTACATAAAATTCGTTTTTAAATAAACATAATAATCTGGAAGAATGATTGCTTACGTCATAAGACTGCTACAAGAATTCGTACTCAATCATTTGATATCAGATATTTAACCTATCTGATATCAAAGCATTGTTATACAAAATTCTTGGTAGGTTTTGTGACGTGACAAATTACGTCAACTAACCGCATAGATCTGGAATCTTTTGGTATTACTTGTCCTGGAAAATGTGGTTTTTCTATGTTTTATCATTTAAAATATAAGTACTCTCAATAGTGAAATAAATAGGAACGAAGTAATGAGCGCCAAAATAGCGACGCCCTGGACTTTGTTTAGCTACTCAAAATTTTGTGTGTCGCTGCAATGGTCATGAACAGACGCTTTCTCTTACCATCAGGAGAGTGTCTCGTTCGTCTCACTACTTTTACATAAAACAATATATTTTCAACAACACGTGTTTTGATGGATTTTAACTGACCAGTGGGATCGATGCAATAATCCTAATTCAGGTTTTGATGACCATTTGGACATTCAGTTTTTGTTTTTCTGATGGTATTTGTAATTTGAATTTTTCTTTCATTATTATTTTTATGTTTATAATTTTTCAATCATGTTGTAATTAACGTATTCTTTTTTCAATTTTTTTATTATGTGAGTTGTAATTCAATTGGCCTGATCGTGTTAAATCTTAATAAATGAAATTGAATTACATTTAACATTAACCGTCTTCATAAAAGGGAGGCAGTTCAGTTCAATTCAGTTGTATTTTTTAATGCTTGTTATCTTAGAAATTCGTTATTTATAAACCGATTTGAAAAAATATTTTATTTGAAACGATATACTTACAGATTAGTCCCTATAGAAATTTATCAAAATCAGTTCAGTAGTTTGATTTTTAAACGTAAAATAAATTTAAATATAAAACATACACAAACGCATTTTTTTAAAATATTTTTGACATATCCAGTGACACTCGTGCAATAAAGACGAATTTAACAACATATTATTCATCTAAATCGGTTCAGCCGTTTAGTAGTTACAAGACACCATAGGGACGGACATACATCTATAGGTTAAACACATTCCTTTTTTGTCTTCGCCGCAGTCGGGTGAAAAAGGGGTTACAATTTTAGCAGTCTTGTATTATGTTTAACTTCTGAACTACTAACTGTATTTAGACGAAAAAGGTTCTATCGACGCGTATTAACAATAGGTACGCGAGTCATAACTTCACAGTAAATGGTGGAAAATCACAGTAAAGTATATTTTTTGTTTCTTTTTTATGGTTGACAGTCTAGGTATTTGACCACATCTTACCCGAGGTTAAGTGATGCAACTGGTTCTCAAGTGACGCTGTTATAACACACTGTTAGGTACTTGGCGACTGATTTTCAAATTAAGAGTGGTAACTTGGTGGTAGATCTCCTTAGCACTCCTCCTAGTCCACTCGTCTAGGTCTGGCACCACCGCAGTACCAGATATTCTGCCGCTAAGTCGTAGTGTGTGAACATTACTGTGTTAGTGCAGCTAGCGAAATTGCAGTGCTGTTGACACTAACCATTGAAAGTTTCAAAGTAATGAGCGCCAAAGTAGCGATGCCCTGGACTTTGTTTTGTTACCTAGGTTCTGTCGCTGCAATGGTTATGGACAGGTGTTATCTCTTACCATCAGGAGAGCGTCACGTTCGTCTCATTACTATTACATAAAAAGTTAGCCAGCCGAGTACTATAAAGTACCTTACAATCATGCTATGGTTTCCTCACGATGTTTTCCTTCACCTTATGCTCATTATTGAGATTTGAAATCACGTGTGTACCGACCGCGCTAACCACTGAGCTATCATCATTGCAAAACTGACAAGACTGAGTGTGGAATCCTAAGAATAAGTAGATAAAGCAGCTAATCACCTACTTACCTAGTATAGTTTTTGTACTTAGCGGATATTTATATCAGTGGGTTATCCCTACCTTTGAATGGTATCATACTTAATTGGCTACGTACAATGTCCAACGTGGCCAGCATATCTGGAGACTAGGGCAAGGGCGCCACAATCGCCTTATTCAAGAAAAGAACTTTTAACTTCCATGGAAAACGTTAGTTCTGTAATTCAACCGTATCTACAGATTTGTTTCTACACGTTGTTTTGTATGGCACTACCTAATTCGATGCCAGTTTTTGTAGTTTTGCGTGCGTTTGTCTATTCCGTGATAGTGACTCACAAATTACAGTAATCACACCAAATATTACACGAGAATTAAACTCTGCTTTTGAACTAGATGATAATTAACTGAGCAAAGCAAAGTAATTTATGGTAACTAATTATATTTTCTATGTCCATATACGAGTATGTATGTTTCCATAACTTTTTTTTTAATTTAAAAATAATGAGACGATCGAAACGCTCTCCTGATGGTAAGAGATAATGCCTGTCCATAAGCCTTGCTGCGATATACACAACTTTGAGTAGTAAAACAAAGTTCAGGGCATCGCTGCTTTGGTGCTCATTACTTTGAGACTTTCGATGTTTAGTCTCAACAGCCCTGTAACTGTGTTGGTAAAGCACAAGAAGCAGTCACTAGATAATAAATACCCTATCACCACGCTATGGTTTCCTTAAAATGTTATCATTCACCGGCAGCTTATAGGTCAGTGCTGAGTTTTGAACCCAAGACCTTCGGCATGTGAACTGACCACGCTAACCATGAGCTATCATTGCTACAAAAAAATAGGCTAAGAGACGCTACAATGAATCTAATCTCAGTGGTCAGATTACACGTCCATCGCGACTCTTACGTGAATTAGCCACATCCCTAACTGATTGCTTAATTAGGTAGTCACCAACAAGTGTTGAGAGCAAAAACCGCCAAGGCCGGCCAACGGAATTACCTGCCACAGTTCCTGCCTACATGCGTTCCAACTCAAATTAGCATGCACTCACGAAAAAAGTAAATGACGAGAAAAAACTCTTGTTGAAACGATATTACAGATCCGTCTGTACACGTGAGTAGGTACCACCGCAGTACCAGATATTCTGCCGCCACGCCGTAGTGTGTACACATTACCGTGCGCCGGTTTGAAGGGTACTGCAGCTAGCGCAATTACAGGGCTGTTGAGACTAAACATTAAAAGTGTTAAAAGTAATGAGCGACAAAGTAGCGATGCACTGGACTTTGATTTGCCACTACATTTTTTGTGCATCGCTGCAATGGTCATGGACATGCGATATCTCTTACCATCAGGGAAGAGCCTCGTTCGTTTCATTACTTTTACATTTATGAACTTGAAAATTTTAAGCATTTAACACTGACATTGCACAGGATGTGGTAAAAAAAGAGAAAGGAAAAGAAATTATATTTATTATTGCTGATTTAAGCAAAACACAATTGAACATAAACAATACCTGTTATATATAATTTTTTAAACTTTCGCGATCTGATCACACATTTATCTGCAACGTGGCGGCGGTGGTCAACTTGTGACCATAGCCATAGCAACATGGCCAAAACGTCGAGGCAAAAAAAGCATTTTGTGCGCGATCAAATCCCAGTGCTAAACATAATTACAGCACCTGTTGGAAGCGTTTGATGGTACTGTCTCTTCAATACTTCGTTAGTACATAGCAATCAAGTTAGTCTCTAACAGAATCTAGTTTGCAAGCAACGGTGATGCAAATACTGCCCACCCAGAGGAAACATTAAAACGGTTCGATTACAAACGATTTGTTAGAACATAAAGTTCCACAACGAGGTCACCGTGCTGTGTTCTGCAAGATCTCCAGAAATGTGTGCAGCTTCCGCTTGAAATGTGGCCAACTATCCCAAATATTTCCCTTGTTGAACCCCCACCGCATTCTGATTTTAGAACTCTATTGCAATCCGTGAATATTTTAAAGAAAAGTCATATACTATTAATAGAGTTAAAGCTTTGACAAAAGTGCTAAATACATAGATCAAAAGATAGAGATTTATAGTGTTTATGAATGGACCGTATAATTTAGTAGTTCGGAGAAGATAATTTACTGGTGCGGTCGTTCTGTTGCTTTAGTGCTATGTTACTAAGTTATTTATGCACGTTAAAATAATCAACATAAATGGGCATCGATATAACAGCACCTAAAGCTGAACTTGAGTATTTCGGTATAAATAAAACAAAATCAAGCTACTGTGAATGAAATTACAACAATGTATGAAATTAGTGTCAACTTTGAAAAATTCCGCGTTTGTACCTCAGTGGTTAGCGCGTTTGTTACGCACGTTTTGTACCGTGAGTTCAAACTCCTAAACCGCTAAGGATATCGCGCTGAAACCACGACATGGCGATAAGCTACTTTCTTTTAGTACTCGGCTGGCTTGCTTCCCACCTACCACTTGAAAATTGTCGAAAAACATCAAATTGATTGTTTAACAGAACATATAACTCAAATAAAGATTTGAGACCTATACTAGACTATGTGATTATCATATTAGAATCACATCTCGTAGTTAACAAAGAGCTTTTAAAATTTGTACATTTAAAGTGTGGTTTGATACGGTTAAATGACAATATTTTTTTCTAAAGTCAAAGTCCTTTAGCGTGCCCTTACTTGTCAACCAAGACTGACGGCTGTCATGTCAACAAAGGTCATCGAGATGCGGCGACCCGTCAGTAATGGCGCGGCGTACGTGGGACTATTTTTAGACTGCAGCATCAGATTTAGTTCAATCCACGGTAATAGCCCCTAGGAGTGTAAACAGTGGCTTTAATTAACCGGCAGTTACGCATGCGTGTGGGCAAGCGCGGCAGATTCATAGCCGCCATCTTTGTTTATGTTTTGCCGCGAACTCGGACATGTTTGTTTTCCAACGGTCGATTTAGAGAAAATTCTCTCCGAGCACTGACAGACGTGTTATTCCAAGCTTCTTTAAGTGCATTTGTTTAAGATTTTTATTATATTTTCAAATGAGCCAATTCTAACTGGAACGATTAGCGGGTAGTTTATATTTCGCATTTTTAAAAAGAGAACGCACACTAAAATTAGTATCGAGCCGATAAACACATGGAATTTCGGGTTAAAAATACTTGGCTATTTTTGTTACCTTCAAAAAATAACTTTGCTCTGATTGGATTTCTTCAGTTTGTTATAGACGGGGTAAACATGAGAAATAGAACCACGTGGCGAGCGGGCTGAAATAAGATTTTTATTTATTTTTAAGCTTCATACCTTATAAGGAGCTTAATAAAAATAATTCGCACATTATTACCAACTTATAATAATAACCATACTTGTAAAATGAAAGAAAATAGCTTTATGTAATCACTGATACTTCTAACATTGAGAGGAATTTAACGACACTTCTACAATAAAACAAAGCTTTACCATTACAGATATAAATTTAAAATGCAATAAATAAAGTACCTAATATCATACATTAAAAACATTATCCTTCTTGAGCAGCTGGGATACTCAAGATTATTTTGTGATTGTTTATAACATAAAACTTTTTGTCACATTAACTAATTCCGTACTTGAATTTACTAATATATGGCAGCATGATGTGCTAATGAAATCCAGTATAATTTTACCACATTTCACTTATTTTATTTTTACTTTATCACGTAAATAATTACTTGCCTAGATAGAAAATCTACTCCTCTGCTTAGTAGTCATAAAATGCTGCTAAGTATCTCTAAGAGAGTTATAAAACCGGATTACATCGATTACCTCTCCAGACGAACGGTTACTAGGTAATAATGGCGGTTCAGTTTAGATTACCACTTTAATATAACAGTAGGTATATGTTTGTTTAAAAAGTTACTAGCTGCGCCCTGCGGTGTTACTCGCTACATTTTTTCGGGATAAAAACTAGCCTAGGTGTCAAAATCAGTCCAGCCGTTCAGGCACGAAGAAGTAACAAACATACAAACACACTCACAAACTTTAGCCTTTGGTGTGATCTGGTTCTCTTGAGAGGATCGTACATTGCACATTTATCAAGAAAATATATTATCAAGTAATTTTATAAATATTATATTATTCAGTAATTACATAAATAAAACGAAGAACGAGACGGGACGGGGAGAAAGTGTGATCGTAATTACTTTTACAAAGTCAAGCAGTGCAAGTCGCGAACAAGTCCAAGTCTTGTTTCCAAGATGTGAGAGACTTGAAGCCTTTTCGCGTTTTCCGGGGGGAAAAGCATTCTGTGTTAGACCGTAGCTTCGAAAAAAAAGCTAAAGTAGAACATAATTAAATAGTTATTTTTGCTTAAATAATATACTAGCTTCATCTTCTAATTCATGCGCATTGTGATGAAAAATGTAGACGACAATGACGACTAAAATATAGAATAGAGATAGATGTAGCCTTGGTTCAGTCCATCTCTGTACCAGATTTCATACGCTGCAGAGTTACGTAACAAACAGGCAAGTCATGACAAATGTGCTTCGTCCTATAGCATATCAGCACTTACCATTAGATGAGTTGCAATTTAACACTTGTTCATTTTATCATGAAAACAATTTTAATGAGAATTTATTTTTGCTGTTTAATACTAAATTGGGCTGAAAAATTAATTTGAGCGAAGTCCTTAATCCAACCCCTTTAACCCTGATAATGATATGGGTTTGCAGTGGATGGGCGAACGCCGTTGAAGATCAAGCCAGACTATGTGAGTGGTGTAACCCGGATAGCTACAGTACGAGTAGTTACGGAAAATCCCACCTCTGCACACGTTAACCACACATTTGAACGTATTTAACCCGCGATAAATACTTTTGTTCTTACTCATTTCACCAGAAACAAATTCCAATAGGTAAAATGTAAATACACATCAGCGAAATTAATTTTACTCCCACGTACTTAGGAACGTAAAAATGCGTAAAAAACAAGTTATTTCTCTTTGTCCGAGATTTTAAAAATAACTAAGGTCCAAAAGCCACTAGAGTTTGTAAAGCTAGAGACGCGACACATGCGTTTAGGCGACATAGAATTGTCAACTCTTTCCGCTTTACCGTAGACTCAAAGTTGCTCCGACATGTCACGCAGAATCTGTATCCTAAACCGTAGTTTGTGAGGTATAATTTTGAAGCCTAAAATAAACTAAACCCTGTAACTACAAGAATAAATTCCCTTTGTCCATTTTATCGAACAGACGGAAGCTCGAAAAATCATAATTGTTGCGAAACAGAATTTCATATTCTTCCAGGCATGAGAAAAAAAACTGTTCGTTTGTATCAGGGATGTAGCGGCAGTAGAGTCCGTGAAACGTTCGCCGAAGTCAAAGCGGTTCGTCGAGGGCCGGAATCTGTCTCTCTTGCTACCTGAGTTCTTACGCGCCATTTTTGTATGTTACGTATAGCACGTGGTGGCGTCATAGTCGAGCAGTAATCTAATTTCTACAAACACCACACATTTTTGAATTCTACAACTTCTATTGATCATAAGTATGAGTTTTATGTATCACACCTACTATAACGTATATTTTATCGAATGCGACCACTTCCACTCGAATCGGCCAATGTACTGGTTCGTAATCGCTAAATAAACACAGTGCACGTACATTTAGTTCCGAATGCGTCGTGTTCCGGCGAGCGAGCACAGGGCCATCAGTGACATATGCACTACCGAGCAATGACTTCTGTCCTTATGGTTATAAAATAATGCCAGACTAATACTTTCCGAATATAATAATACTTCCGAAGTTTTAAGCGATCCTGTCATAACGTATATCGTTACATTTGGTTTTTGTAACCGCCTACTGATTGAATGTAAGACGTTTCAAATCAAAAACACCAGACGAACTCAAATCTGTATACTTATTATAATTTAAAAAAAGAATGGATATTTCAAAGGTTTCTTTTAAGAACTATTCACATTACGCCGTGTCGCCACCGGTCCGTTGCCGTACGCGCCTCGCTTCTGCAGTGAGCTTTGGCCCTTAGTGTAAATTTTTAATCGGTCAATAGAATTATGGAGTAGCGTATCCATAAAATCTGAGGGTTAAGTAAAACAAGTAGAATAGCAAATATTTTTCTGGGTCATATAGAGCTTTGATTGAAGTCAAATATTTTTGAATTCCTTTGCAAATTTTATGACTCTCCTTGGCAAATACGATTTATGAATGTCTAAGTAGGTTTGTTTATTTGGCACTACCGCTTTAATTGTGCCAGTAGACACCTAGAAAGCTGACGTTTAAAAGCAATAAGCATGTTTTAATTTTCAGCCCGATCCATATTGTTCCTTGATACAAAGTCGTACCTACAAATACGTTGGTGCACATAATTTTTTTTTTTTCTTCAAAATGAAACTCATGAAATAATCTGCTTATTCAGCCCTTTCTTATGATGAAATTTGATTGATTGATTTAATTTTAGTCCAATTTCTAAGTAACGTTATTTAAGGTGCGTTTTGCCGTAGTGGTGCCGGCGTAAGAATAGTACCCCACCCTCTCTACCCGTGGTTGCCGTAAGAGTCGGCTAAGGGATGTAATCCGCAAGATGGGCAGCAGCGTCTTCGTTGAACAATCACACCTAATTGCGCTCGCCAACCCGCCTGCTAAGCGTGGCGATTATTGGCAAAACCCCCCCAAGAGGAGGCCTATGTCCAGCAGTGGACAACCTATGGCTGATGATCTGTTATTTAAGGTCGTGCATACAATTTAATATACAATACCACAGATTATTTACAATAGGTACTAGGTATTTATAAGACTCATAGGGCCTTACTTATAAAAGTCACATTAAGTTCACCAATGCTTTAAATGCAGACAACTTCACGCCGACATGACGTGAAAAATCACGCGTGAAAATGAGACAGGACTTTAAGCAATCATTTAAGTCAAGATTAGAATGTTTAAGCGGTGATTAAGACAGAATGGGGCGAACGTAAATTCCATACAAGTACTTACTTTTTTTTGACTGGTGCGCGTCCAAAAATGTGTATGAAATACTTTGTATGTAAGCTAATGGACCTTTCCATCATCGACTCATCCAATAAAATAAACCATAGATTACGGAAACTACAGCTCTGATTCACCAGTTTGTTTATATACGGTGTGATGAATGGTGCACGTAGGCATGTCCACGTAGTAACTGCTATTTTACCTAGGCACGAGTTTACGTACTATTGTTAAATGTGGGTGCGTGCCTTCTTGGTGAGCATTCCCTTTTGAAACATATGACGCGATAATTGTAACGTAACACGAGTTTTTATTTTTTATGGCTGTCATGCTAGGTGTTTGACCACAGCTCACCTGATTTAAGTGATGGTGTGGTCGTAGGTGGTAAAGCACACCTAGTCTGGAATGGAACTGGCTCTCAAGTGAGGCTGCCGGAACACGCCGTTAGATCGCCGCGTTAGATGCTTGGCGGCAGATTTTCAACTTGAGAGTGGTAGCTAGCTAGCCGAGTACTAGAAAGTACCCTACCACCACGCTATGGTTTCCTCACGATGTTTTCCTTCACCGCCAGCTCAAATTCATTGTTGGGGGTTTGAACCCACGCCCTACGGCATGCGAACCGACCGCACTAACCACTGAACCATCATCGCTAAAATCGTGTCATTTTTGACGGACAAGAGTTTATTTTGGTCACGGTAGCAAAACATATGTTTGCTAACATGTTTATGAAGAAATTATATAACACGCTACACCACAGGACAAACAGAAGAACGGCACACTATCATCCGATCCTCGTGGACGTTCCCAGTATTCGTATTTACGCAGCGATTCGTCCCTACTTTCTTGATGTGTACAGCCCATGAATGGAACCCATTGCCGGCTTTTTTGTTTTCTATGAACTACAATTTGAACGTTTTAAAGGCTAGTGAATAAATTTGTTCTAGATCGATGTGCTTCATTTTTGGCCGCACGCGAGTTGGTGGCCAGAGATATTCCAAATAGTTAAAAAAAAAGTTATGGCGGTAACGCGACAAAATCATGTAGCTCCATTGTGTTAGTCAGTCAATTACATTACTAGAGCAAGATTAGTCTCGATCTTTACTTGACTTTGTGTGACTTTGACTGTGACATAGACTTATTTACAATAAAATATTTAAAAAAATATTGAATTAAGAACAAATAATAGTCATGATCGGAGATTTTGTGGACCGAATATGAATAACATTCTGATTCTATTAAGATTCTGATTTGCCACTATCTTACATTCAACTTCCTCGTTTACTTTTTTTAATGTAAAATTAATGAAACGAATGAGACGCTCTCCTGATAGTAAGCGATAACGAAAGTCCATGACTTTTGCAGCGATACACAGAACTCTTAGTATTACAAAGTCCAGGACATCGCTGCTTTGGCGCTCATTACTTTGAGACATTCGATGGTTAGTCTCGACAGCCCTGTAATTTTCGAAAGGTGCGAAATAAATTCCAACAACATAACTTTACAATAAATACGTTAACACCATTTTTGAGGTTGTAGTTGGCCTAAAATCGTGTTATATTTGAAAATTTTAAACGATTCACATCATCAGCCATAACGTCCTCTGCTGGACATAGGCCTCCTCCTGGGGGGGTTTTGCCAATACTCGCCACGCTTGGTAGGCGGGTTGGCAAGCGCAGTTAGGTGTGTATGTTCAAGGAAGACGCTGCTGCCCATCATCCGGATTACATCCCTTAGCCGACTCTTACGGCAACCACGGGTAGAGAGGATGGGGTACTATTCTTACGCCGGCACCACCACGGCAAGTTAATAATTGTTAAACGATTAATGAACATAAAATGTATTTATTTTATTATCGCAATAAATTACAAATATAGTTACAATAAGTAGAGGAATCAAGGCATATTTACATTACATAAAATGTCTCACTTAAATTAACACTTTTTTTTAAATATTAAGCAGCTTTTCTGAGTCTTTTAAAATTCGGTAACGCAGATCTGGCACAATCCAGTCATGACTACAAAATAAAAACCAACAGCGAAGTACAAGAAATAAATACGAAGGAAATTCAATTTTAAATTACATAGGAATAAAATTGGAAACGCTCCGGTCATTTGTGATTTTTATGACGAACTAATTGCGTCCCCATGGATTCGTTTACGACTACGTCATAACCCTAATTTATCTTAATAAGAATACATTTCAGAAAAAACGTCCATGGCCTTAACTGTGATATACAAGTAGTTTTCATTCAAATAGACACATTATATAGGTACTAGTGTTACTTTATTGGCACAATACTAAAAATTACTTCCCGAAAATACTTTATATTTTATTGATATCGTAACTTGTGCGTATTATGCTTTAAGTGTCTTAATATTCTATTAAATGGTGTTATCAGTTAATATTGTGCAATTCTCAATGATTCAGGCATTACTTTGCGGACCTTTCCTGTGCCAATCTAGTCCAGATTTGACCCACGACAGGCAGATGGCATAACAAGAGAGGACTATACCCAGCAGGGCCGTAAAGGTACTTATACTTTTCTATGCAATTCACATTCTTGAGGTATTATACTCTGGAAGTTCTTTGGAAGCCAACGAATATTTCAGTTTACTTCGGTGGAAAAAAAAATTCGTAAAGAAAACTTCGATATACTATATGTCCGGCGAGAAAACTCAATTACATATCTGAATACACCAAACTGGGCCATATGCCCAGCAGTGGGATATTAAATTCTGATCGAAGATGAAATGACGTTTAACAATTTAAATTACATGATTTTAAGAAGACTATACAAAAATTAGGTACATTTTTTAGTTCATTATTACTTAGATAGATTGGTGTCGTTCTATTGTACCAATTGTAAATTTGGCAACTCTAAAATTGTTGCAATACCTTTCTCACATAGAAAACGAACATGTCTATGAAAATTATTTAAAAACTAGCTGTGCCCCGCGGTATCACCCGCGCTAGATGGCTACGTCATAGTAGCTTTATACATGCAAAGTCTCAGCCCGATCGGTTTAAAATTGACAAAGTTTCATACAAACTTTCATCCCCTATTTTATCCCCTTGGAGGTAGAATTAATCAAAATCCTTTCTTAGCGGATGTCTACGTCATAACATCTACCTGCATGCCAAATTTCAGCCCGATCCGTCCAGTGGTTTGGGCTGTGCGTTGATAGATCACTATGCCAGTCAGTCAGTCACCTTTGAGTTATATATATTTAGATAGAAGATAATAGATTTTTATATTGACATTTAATTATATATACTTATTTTTATATTTGACATCACACTAATACTATAAAGGCGAAAGTTTGTGTGTTTATTACTTCTTCACGCACAAAACAGCTAGAACAATTTTTATGAAATTTGGTATGGAGATAGCTGACCAAATTCAGGTGATTAATACATAGGCTACTTTTTATCCCGAAAATTGTTGTGTTCACGTGGAAACAGCGGGTAACACCGCGGGGCACAGCTAGTATCACTACATACGTGTTATCATATTGACATCTTAATCATCATAAATCAAATATTTAAAATAAATGCTATGCAAGAATCAACACTAATATATAAATATTAAAAAGAAGCTCCAATGCTGTTAATTTTATTTCACGAGTTCAATCCCGTTTGATTAAGTCATATACTTGTACTATAGTTTCGGCCACATCCGATGCCCTTTTTCAAGGAATCAAAGCGGGATACGACACGCACGCGCGACCTCGCTTTGCATCACAAAGGCCACCGGACGGGGTCGAAACTATAGTTAGAGTCCCTTATAAGTAAAATAAATATGTATCAAAATTGAGTCAGTTTCCGTTGCTGCTGTAATTGATGTTTAAATGACCTAATTTAACTGAAAGAAATAGGCATTTTATTTTTATAATTTCGGTATCTACGTGAAAAGGATGACAACTATTTTAAACTTGCCTTAGTTACTAAACTCCTATGGCATAATAAATATCAGTATTATGCTAGAATATCACTTATCCTACTATAAAATCAATTAGATTTTCAGTCTTTATGAGAACTTTTTCCATTAATCAGGTCCCATTTATATCAAAATAACCCTTATTAGTGACTTACGCATTATATTTACATTTAGATAGTCTGTGATTCTTTCTTTTTCTTTTCCATTCGTTTGATCACATTTCCACTTAAGTAAAAATAATAAATAATTTAAAAGACCACACATTATACTATTAGAATACCAGTAATTTTACAAATGTCAATAATTCCAATTCAGTCATAATGGATAAAATTTCCAGATAGTGACTTTATTTCATTGATGATACCAGACAGTGACTTTATTTGATTGATGATTCCAGATAGTGACTTTATTTGATTGATGATTCCAGATAGTGACTTTATTTGATTGATGATAGTGATTAATGATTCCAGATAGTGACTTTATTTGATTGATGATTCCAGATAGTGACATGATTTGAGAGTTTATTTGATTATGCAACTACCCTTAATGTTGTAGTCAAATAAACGTTGGTTTCTGGTAAAAAAAAAAGAAGTTAACGTATTTTTCGAGTCAAGCTAAAATAAACTCTAAATAAATTGTAAAAACCTAAAATGGTATATTGGTTACGTTAAAAATCCAAAGTACTAAGAGTTTACGGATATCATTCACTTTTTTTCTTTATAAATAAATAAATAGATATCGTCGGGCATTTCACACAGTGCCATCTAGCCCCAAACTAAGCAAAGCTTGTACTATGGGAACCAGATAACTGATAGAATACTTATATATATATGATTTTTTTGTACATACATACTTATAATACAAACTGTATACCCAGACACAGAACAGATATTTGTAGTCACACAAATGTTTGTTCTGGTGGGAACAAAGCCCACCCTACAGCTCTTGAAGTAGATATTCTAGTTTTGTGTTCGTTTTTTTTGCTTTAAGACAAATGTTTAACTTCAATCAATTAGATAACAGTTAGAGTTGTATACTGTATAAGCTGTGTTCAAGAATTATGTCTCTACTGTTTAGTGTTTGTGTGTGCTAGTTTATTTTTCTTTATTCATACAGCAGAAATGTTATACATCGCCGTCAACCTTTCTAGGAAGCCCGTTTCTATCCCCTCCCCTGTTATATCATTCCTAGCCTCCTTTGCCACATCCTTCTCCAAATGTCTCATATCTCCCACAACTTGCGTATTAGACACGATAGAACCGCTATAATCTTTGCCTTTTTCAACGTGAGTGTAAACTTGCATTTTCCCATCTGTATTTTCAGGTTTATAATGTGTTTTTTCCTCTAAGCCTTCAGCTCTATGTCCTATAGGTCTGAGTATAGCCAGTTCTCTCTGCTGCTGCTCATCTTTATATAAGACTTGGTTTCTATCATTATGATTGTATATGTGTTTTAATTTTGCGTATTCAACACGTCCGTCGTAAACTTCGATGTTATTTGAGAATTCGTCGTTTATTTTAAACTGTCCGTCTCTGTTCTGTACCGTGACGTTTGGGATGTCTTTCTTGGATCCTTTCTTTTGTTTTTGTATTTTTTTCATTAGGACTGCTTGTTTCGTCGTCGACGCTACGGCGATGTTCTTAATTTTCTTCGGCGGTGATTCCAACGGCTGTGGCTTCTCCTCATTTTCTTCCTTGGTGTCGGTCATTTTGGTTTTTTTATTGTTTTCCTTCGGTTTCGGTTTGTGTTCGTCGAAGCGGTTGCGCACTTTGTCATGTATGAGGGCATGGCGTCGCAGATCATATGCGGACCGGAAGGATTTAACGCACTCCTCGCATTTGTAAGGACGATCACCTGGAATGGAAATGTTTTATTTATTATAAGTGATTTCATAGACACAAATATTGTATTGCTAACATCAAAGTTACAAGTCAAATTCCGTAATGTCCTTCCATAATGTATACTTATAAGTGATGTACTTTTTCCTTCACCGGCAGCTCAAGCTCATTGTTGAGCTATCATCACTAGTTAACCCTGTATAACGTACCGGTGTGCGTGCGCATGTGTGTGCGGCGGTAGGAGGAGCAGCGGAACGTCTTGCTGCAGTAGTGGCACTTGTAGTTCTTCTCCCCCGTGTGGATCTTCACGTGCAGGTTCAGAGAATACTTCCTGGCGAACTCCTTGCCGCAGTACTCGCATTTGAAATGTTTCTGTTGGAATACAATTATAATTATACATAAATATATTTGTTTTGATGCGCGCCTACAACCACATCTCATACACTGTGGGTATGGCTGGCAGAAAATGCTTTCCTCTTTTTAACCGACTTCAAAAAAGGAGGAGGTACTCAACTCGAGTGGTTTATTTTTATTTTTTATGTTTGTTACTTCAGAACTTTCGACTGTGAACCGATTTTGATGATTCTGTTTTTATTTGAAAGCTGGTGCTTCCCGTGTGATCCCATTTGGTCTAGTTCTGACAATGGCATTCATGAGTTAACCATATGAAGTCGGTTTTGTTTTTGTTTTATTTTATAAGTGTGCAGTATGTATGTGTTTATATTGTAGTATTTAATATTGTTAATAAAACTATTTTTATTTCTTAAAATTTTGTAATTCTAAAATTTATTCATTTGTAGTTTAGAAAAAGTATTTTATGTGTTTTAATTTGGATATCATAACATTTTTATCAGGACAATTAATAATAAGACGACATGTTAGATGTTTGTCCACAGCTCATCTTAAGTTAAGTGATGGTATGGTTGAAGTATGTAAAGCATTCATAACCTGGAAAAGAACTGGCTCTCAAGTGAGTTTACCGTAGCACACCGTTAGAATATACATTTTAAACTTAAGGGCTAGTCAGCCGAGTACAAGAAAATACCAAGCTCATTGTTGGGGTTTAAATCCACGTCCTTTGGCGTGTGAACTGACCGCGCTAACCACAGAGTTAACTTCGTTACAAAAATAAAAATGAAGGTACCTTGTCGGAATGCAAAGAAATATTGTGATACTTCAAGTCGCTCCACTGACGGAACTCGCGCCCACAAACTTCACATTTATAAGGGCGGACGTTGTTGTGCACGCGACGGTGGATCTAAAGTGACAAAGAATACGGTTTAATATCGTGTGAATGAAAGCTAAGCATGTATGCCAAATTTAATGTTTTTTTTTTTTATTAGCTGACAGGCTAGTTTGACCTCAGCTCACCTGATGGGAAGTGTCGGTGAGGTCGTAGATGGTAACGCACACCTAGCCTGGAATGGAACTCAAGTGAGGCTCTCAAGTGAGGCTGCCGGAACACACCGTTAGATGCTTGGCGGCAGATTTTCAACTTGAGGGTGGTAGCTAGCTAGCTAGTTTTCCTTCACCGGCAGCTCAAGCTCATTGTTGGGGTTTGAAACCACGCCCTTCGGCATGCGAACCGACTGGGCTAACCACTGAGCTATCATCGCTACAAAATATGTTTTCTATAATGGGGTTAAATAAAATTCTGCTTATGTTATTCTTGAAATTCCAAAACATTGGACCTGTATTAACGAACACTATAGTGACAGTTAAATTAGCTCTTAAAAACAGAGACATAAAGCTCACATACCTTTAACGCGCCGTGAGTGTAGAACCCTTTCCCACATTCTCGACACTTATGTTGCTTCCCTTCGTGCGACAGTAAATGGTACAAAAGGCTGTTCCTATGTGAAAACACTCGATCACATTTCGTACAAAAGAAATGTTTGCCCTGAAATAAACAAAAATAAATAGATGACGGAAGAAAGAGACGGTTCCCAATTATGATATCGTGGGTTTATTCCCGATTCCCAGACAATGAATCAAAATTTAAACGAATTTTAAAATATCATGTCAGTAAAAATCACAAAAAGACTATTTAAACACAAAAATCTTTATAACACCAAACAAGTCAAATTTCGTAATATGATTTCAAATATATCAATAAATATGTCAAAAATATTTAATACCTGCCGATGAAAAAAAAAAATAGAAATATCAATGTAAATAATTACAATATTAAAATGTCAAAAAATATTGTCAATGTAATAAAATCTAACATTTTACATCATCAACTTAATGAAACTGGAGGGTAGACATTTCATCGGGACTATTCTAGTAACCACAAACACCACAGAAAAGTCACAAAAAAGCAAAATACGCAATTTCGTTTACTTGGATGACATATTTTTCTAGCTTTTATTTTAAACATCAAACTACTGAACCGATTTTAACGAAATTTCTGTCATATAAAAAAATCAAATAAAAAATATTTTCCCAATCGGTTCATAAATGATGGAGACCTGAGGTAACAAACATAAAAAAACTAAAACCGAATTGAGGTTCAAAAAGGCTTTTATCAGCCAACTGTGTTTAATAAATTTCACATATTTAAAATGAACGATATTACATGATGATTTTGAAAGTAACAAGTTTTGTTGCAATAAACATCATATAAAGAATATAAAAAGGTATAATATGTAAATCTGCTTCAAGCAACAGATTAAGGTGGTGTGATGTGGTTTTAGAGTCTATAATATACAAGATTTTAAAAAAAATGCGCAAATGATCAGAATCTAGCCAACAAACTATAAATTCGAAACCAAAATTGTCATTTTACACAGAAATGTGTTAGTGGCTCCATTATTTCTTTTACTACCTTCTTATGGCTAGAGTTAGAGGCGGTTACACAGAAAATTGACTTACCTTACCCACATTTCCATGCCTAATGATTTTGTAATGTTCTTGACTAGTTTCATTGTGTTCTTGTGTATGATCATTATGTTCTTGGCTATGATCATTATGTTCCTGGCTATAATCATTGTGTTCGTGATTATGATCAAAACGTTCTTGACTATGATCATTATGTTCGTGATTATGGTTACTGTGTTCCTGACTAATCCCATTGTGTTCGTCGCCATGATTATTTTGTTCGTGACCGTTATCGTGCCCGTGATTTTGTTCATTATGCCCTTGACTAAGTTGACTGTGATCCAAATGGTGATCATTTTCTTCCTGAGAATGTTGACTATGTTCAGTGTGCCGCAAATGATCATTGTGAATTTGAGTTTGTTCACTGTGTAAGTGAGAATCATGGTGCCCGTGTCGTTCATTTTGGTCATGACTGTGTTCATCGTGTCTACGGCCGTGATCATTGTGTCCGTGACTATGATCATTGTGGTCGTGTTCTTGATCGTGATCGGCAACGTCGTGATCAGATATCATGTTGTCTGCAAAATTTGCGTTGTCTGATACTTCACTGTCGAATATCCTTTGCAGAACTTCCTCTGTGAATGAAAATTATAAGTTTACTTTTGTCAAATTTTGTGCAGTGCTGTAATAATGTAAAGCTACTAAATTTAAATGTTATAAATGGTTCTTGTAGTTAAAGGCTGCACCCACACAATTACAATATTAGTTAATACAACTTTTTTTTTCTCCGAGACAATCTTGTTTCTCCATCCACCTCATACATCTATTGTAGCATAACTAATTGAAATAAATAATCAAAGCATAAAGCGCTGGCTTGTCGATCAGACGTTCTGTGGTTATAAAGATTTTCTTGACCATAAAGCCTAGGAATGTACAATTGTGCAAGGTCTTTTGTTTTATTGTAGCGATAATATCTATGGTTAGCGCGGTGGGTTCATAAGCCGTAGAGCGAGTCAACAACGAGCTTGAGCTGCCGGTGAAGGAAAACATCGTGAGGAAATCATAGCGTGGTGGTAGGGTACTTTCTAGTACTCGGCAAGCTAGCTACCACCATCAAGTTGAAAATCTGCCGCCATGCATCTAACGGTGTGTTCCCGCAGCCTCAGTCGAGAGCAAGTTCCATTCCAGGCTAGGTGTGCTTTACCATCTTCTACCACACCGTCACTTAACATTAGGTGAGCTGTGGTCAAACACCAAGCTAATCAAACATTAAACAAAAACAAATGTATAATTATTATTTTTCTTAATCAATTTGACATTATGTGATATATTTTGTTTAATCTAATTTATTTAACTTTGACATGTAAATTATGAAACACATTTGAAATAAATGAATAATTATGCTTTTCACCGGGTCTTCATCGCGCACAAAATACTATGAAATTAGTTTTATTTATTTACCTCGGCGTTAGGGCCATGAAAAAATGAGGGTGTTGCGACCTCTTATCCTCATTTTGGTCTTATAAGAACTAATTATAAATTAAGTATTTTGTACGCGATAAATCCCCGTGATAATTCATCATCATCATCAGCCTATCAAAGTCCACTGCTGGACATAGGCCTCTCCCAAGACACGCCACTCAGCCCGATCTTCGGCTTTTCGCTTCCATCCACCGCTAGCTGTCCTACGTATATCGTCACTCCATCGAGTCTCAGTACGCTACGTTTGCCAATTCGCGGCAACCTCAGAGAAATGCCAAGCATAATAATGCCGTAATAATTAATTTCATTCAATTACGTGTTTAAAAGCGATAGTTTCAAAGTTACATAGATCGTCCGAGTTTAAACATTACCTTTGAGCAGTTTGTAGGGCGTGTCGGGTTCTCTCGCGCACACGGCGCAGTACCCGCCGCACGCGCCGGCGCCCTGCGGCATCGGGCCGCGCCCATACCTACACGATAGACGAATTACACATTTTTTTATATTTAGATATAAAAAAATGTGTATATTATTACTTAGTACCTGGATGGCCGAGGTTTGCTCGGCTGAAAACACGGATAAAACGACGTTTTCTAAAAATGAAACCTAGCTAAATCGATTTATCACCCCCCTACATACTAAATTTCATGAAAATCGTTGGAGCTGTTTCCGTGATTCAGATTATAAAAAAATTTAAACCGAATTGAGATTAAAAAAGGCTTTTATCAGCTTACTGCGTTTAATAAATTTCACATATTTAAAATGAATGATATTACATGATGATTTTGAAAGTAACAAGTTTTCGTTGCAAAAAACATCATTTATATATCTATATACAATATACATATATAAATGATGTTTTTAATTTTTTTATGTTTGTTACCTCGGGTCTCCTTCACTTATGAACCGAATTGAAATATTTTTTTATTTGATTTTTTTATATGACACATTTCAGTAAAATCGGTTCAATCTACTATAAATCTATTATAAACTATTGAACCGATAATATTTAAGTTAGTTAAGTTTGTAATATATATATATATATATATATATATATAATATTTTACAAACTATTGAACCGATTTTAATGAAAAAATCAAATAAAAAAATATTTCAATTCGGTTCAATAGTTTGTATAATATTATATTTATATATATATATATATATGTGTGTATGAGTCCGCGTAAGTGTTATTATATATTTGAGATCGATAATGCCGAATGGATTTGAATGATCTTTGGTAATTTATATTTATTTTGTGCGTGTGCGTGTCTGTTTATGTGTGTGTGTATGTGGACCCAACACCGAATTAGCGAAATAAAATATCAGCTGTAGCTATAGAAAAATATTATTGACCTGTAACAAAAATTTACGTTGTGTCAAGATATTGCATTATGCAGAAACGAAATTTCACTCAAAAATTAGCGCCGCGCCATCTATTGATTAGTCGTTGCACTACTGAGAAATGGCCAACGTAAAGTCGAAATAGCTCATATAGTGCAATTTGTATTAGTGCGGTTTTTTGTATGGGATGATGTATCTGTGGTTGTGTGCAAGGGATGTGCGTGTAGGAGGCTCACCAGGCCGCGGCGTGGTCCTGATGCACGTGCCCGTTGTCGACGGTGAGGTGCGGCAGCAGGTGTGGCGGTGCGGCCGCGCCCTCGTACTCGCCGCCCACGCACACCTGGATGCCGGCCATCAGGTCCTCGGGCTCGCTGAACTCGCCCATATCTTCGCACTGGAACACCACACGACAATTACACCTCTATTGGTACATAATGTAGCACACACTTTAATATACTAGTAATAATGAACATCGACGCAAAATTGCATATCTGTCTGTTTACCACACTATGTAGAGCGCGATTCAGATTAATAAAAGTCATGTCTTTTCGTGTTGCTTCCAAAACTCTATCGAAGCTTATAATAAAGTCGCTATTAGTTTACTAAGGCATGACTGGACTCGACGATGGCTTACTTTTTGTGACTTTGATTGTGACTTAAGACTTATTTAGCTTGATTTTTCATTACATACGTAAAGTTTGACACTGGTAAATGTACAAATTGCAACGCCAAAAACAAAACAAAAAACCGGCCAAGTGCGAGTCGTACTCGCGACCGAGGGTTCCGTATAAACCTGTAGACATAATTATAAGTAAAAGTAATCATTTAGTGGACATTTTATTATATGGACAATATTTTTTTATATTGGCATATTTTTATGCCGACGTATTTTTGTATTGACGTATTTTTATATTGACATATTTTATATTGGCAGTATTATTATATTGACAATATTCTTATATTGACATGTTTATATACATTGACATTTTGTTTTTATTCCATTGACATGTAATCAGTGTTCTAAATCTCAATGTAATGATATTACGGAATTGACTTGTAACATTGGTGTTATCAATAAAATATTTGTATTTGTATTTGTAACGTTATTTTTTTTTTTAATAGTAATTTATGCTTTTCGCAATTTTTCCTTCATCTGTGCTATAAGACGTTGCTTCGTACCAAATTTCAAGATTCTGAGTTCACGGGAAGTACCCTGTAGGTTTTGATTCGCTTGCGAGTGTCGCAAATTTGCAGTATAAACGGCTGTATCTTTAGATTACGTTGGTTTAGAAGTTTGATCTTTTCACAGCTCCTAGGGACAGTAGACCTGAGTATTTGATATTAATTTCAGCTTGATACCTCCACGTGTTCCTGAGAAAAAGGGTATTGACAGACGGACAACAAAGTGATCCTATAAGGGTTCCGTTTTTTCCTTTTGAGGTACGGAACCCTAAAAAGAAGCAGAAGAGTACTAAAATCATAGTTATCTTTTGTGTAAACCTCTGAACTTTATTACCTTGGTAGTGTTGGGATGAGCGTCCCTCATGTGGGCCTCGCAGTGCTTCTGCTTGCGGAAGGTCCTCGTGCACTTCCCGCAGTTGTAGAGGTCTAACTTGTCGATGGTCGCGTACAGCTCTGCCTTGTCCGTCTCCGCGGGCGAGGGGTCCTTCACCATACTCGCTATCGAGTACTGCATCTGAAGGATAGCAGCACTCCACATTTCACATTCACCCTTCAACTCTATATCACGAAAGTTGTTTTCGAGTAACACGAATGACCTTTCGTTTCTAAGACTAGGAAATACAACAAAGATTATAAAAGTTGATTATAAGAATTAATCAGATTATTTGACTGTCAGCTCATTTGGTAAAACATCTGCTTCAAAAGTTGCAGGGCGTCAGTCTCATGAGAATAAATATTTGTTCTGTCTGGGTGTTCTGTATGTATTTACAAAAAAAAAAACGAAGTGTTCTATCAGTTACCTGGTTCCCATAATACAAGCTTTGCTTAGTTTAAGACTAGATGACGCTAGTGAAATCTAACAATATTTATTTATTAAGGAATTCGAAAAATTTATGTTTTTTTTAAATTTTCTTCGAAATATGAGGAGGTTCTCAAATCGGTTGTATTAATATTTTTTAGGTCAGAACTCCGTCATTTTACAACTTTTTGGAAAATTTTGTTTTTATTTGAAAATCTATTTTAGATTGGTCACGCAGAACATCAAAATCGGTTTAGTAGTTCGATTTTTAAACCAAACATTTTAAATATATAAAAAGATTTATTCAAATCGGTTTGAAAAGGACGGAGCCTTTAGGTAACTAAAAATTACTGCCCTGTTGGCTCATTGGTAGTATGTCTGCTTCAAGAGCCGTAGGGCGTGGGTTCGATTCCCACTCAGGACAAGCATTTTGTGGTATAATAAAAAATGTTTGTTCTGTGTCTGGGTGTTCTGTATAGGTACATTATTAGAAGGTATTTAAAAAAAAAAGTAAGTATTCTATCTGACTTCCAAAGTACAAGCTTCGCAAAGTTTGGGGTCAGATGGCGCTGTGTGTCCAACGATATTTAAAAAAAAAAGATGGCATCCTTGTCGTTGAAAATGCTTATTTTCTTAAAAACCTTTGCCCACATAAACTTTCTTTGGATCATATTTAGAGCTTGGAAGCGACATATCAATTACAATTATAAACTTGACAAATAAAACTTGCACTGTTAATTGTAAACAGAAATAAAAAGTAATACATACCTTATTGCTAGTGTAATTGAGTGTCTTATCACTTGAAGTGTAGAGTGTGTGTTTGTCTATGGGTTGGTAAAGAGTTTTCGGCACGGTGTTCTCTAGAGACAGCTCCACGATGGAATCCGGCAGCGTCGCCACGTTATCCACTATGCAGGTGTTCGACATCTGCAAAACAAATTATCACTCACTTGTTAACGTTATCCGATTTCAAACTGGAGGAATGTTTTTGGAATCTAATACCTTTAAACGAGCAATTCTTGTATATGTATATGTATATATATAATCTGAAACTCGGAAACGGCTTCAACGATTTTCATGAACATTAGTAAGCAGGAGGTTTCGGGGGCGACAAATCGATCTAGCTAGGTTTCATTTTTAGAAAACGTTTTTAAAAAACTGTAGCGCATCACTAAATATACTTTAAGTTTAGGATGAATGTTTGTTAGTTGATTTTGCTTGATCTAAAAGAAGATTTTATGTTTTTTAGTTGCTATTGCTGTTGTTTTTAACATTTGTCTGATTTTAAGTACCTAACTAAATAAAACATTAAAACATTTTAGTTTTTTTTCTTTTGATAATTTTGGTATGTTTATGTAACACATATGCAAATAGTATTTATAAATAATACAATAAAATAATAAAATGGCTTGCATGCAAAATTGATATATATATAATATATATATACCAAACTTGATATATATCATAAATATCCGATATTTTGATATTTATAATAAATATCGGATAATTTCGAACCCTGAAATTGTTACACATTTTGTAAGGGACCAATGAGGGTGACATAGTAATGTTTGACTGAACCCTCTGACAAAAAATAAGGGTATAAAACCCACTGTATACTGTACCTTATCGCAGGGCAGGTCGGGTACGGGGTTCTCGATGATGATGGTGTGTTGCGGCTCGTAGTGCTGCTTGAGGTGATGGTAGAACTTGAGCTGCTCCTCGCCGTAGTAGTCCCCGCATATCAGACAGATCAGCACCGGACGTACCTGCCAATGTTTGATAATAAGAGAAGAACCATCGGGATGATATTTTGTTAAAAATTTCAATGTCTTGACTGAATAACCTCATATTATAGTAGCACTAGATGCGCCCCGCGGTTTTACCCGCGTGGCGGATGATGATGATAATGAAGAGTAACCTATGTTTTATTCCAGAGCTTAAAGTATCTACATGCAAAATTTCATCTAGATCCGTTCAACCGTTCTAGCATGATTGAGTAACAAACATCCATCCATCCAAACTTTCACATTTATAATATATGTGGGATGTTTAGTTTTTTTTTTTTTTGTGTATCAGTAATGAGGGGAACGAGACGATCTCCTGATGTTAGAGATAACGCCTGGCCATGACCATTGCAGTGATACACAGAAATTTGAGTAGTAAAACAAAGTCCAGGGCATCGCTGCCTTGGCGCTCATTACTTTGAGACTAGATGGTTAGTCTCAATAGCCCTGTAATTTCGCTAGCTGCAGTGCCCTTCAAACCGGAACACAGTAATGTTTACACACTACTGCTTGGCGGCAGAATATCTGGTACTGCGGTGGTCCCTACCTAGACGACCTCCTGCTAAGGAAATCTACCACCAAAAAAGATGATAGGGCTTTATTTTACTATTTTAATACTAAATCTAATAAGATTGGTATCACGTTTACACGCACACAGGCCAATCTGACATGTTTGTATCAGTTTGGGACAATCCAAGTGTAGTGGCAGTTACCTCGTGTGAGATGTGCGTGGCGTGGGGCACTGCCACGTAGTTGTCCGGCAGTATCTGCTCCTGCTCGGGTGGCCCGGGCACTGCCTCGCTGCAGTTTATCACTACCAGCTGTTCCTGAATCACAAACAATATCCATTTTAATGCACCATTTTCAATACTAATAAACTTTATTGATATTACAAAAGAAATACATCTTAAACAAAAAACAGATTCTGCAGATCGTTACTTTGGTGTTATGAACAAATTATTGTATTGTAGATAACCTGAATAAATATACCGAGAACGACAGCCCTGTTGGCTCATTGGGAGTATGTCTGTCTGAGCTGGGGCGTGGATTCGATTCCCGCCAAGGACAAACATTTTATGGTATTAACAAATGTTTGTTCTGTGTCTGGGTGGTCTGTATGTATAAAAAAAAAAAAAGTATTTATGTATTCTATCAGTTATATCTGACTTCCATCACACATGCTCTGCTTAGTTTGGGGTCAGATGGCGCTGTGTGTAATGTGTCCTACAATATTTATTTATTTTATTATACATAATAAACATAATCATCATCAGCCGTTTGCTATCCACTGCTAAACGTAGGCCTCTACAAATGCACGCCTAGGCAGCATTCTCTATCCAGTTTTTGGCAGCTGCTTTAAGCAGGTCGTAACTCCAATCGTAGCCGCAGGTGTCCTACACTACGCTCGCCTAAACGTGGATTATTATTACATTTTTACATCGTTTACGTAAACAATGGAATACGAATATGAAATACATTACAATCTTTAATTTTCTCAAGAAAACTTAAGCATGTAGTATTTGTAGAACTTACTGTACCATAGAAAATAAATATCCCTAAAGATCACAAGATAGAGCTAAATAGATATTATGACCTTACAAATGAGTTAACACTTGTAACGAACAATCAACACATCAGGTCATGAAATGCTAATAAATTATAAACCATCCAATTTTTTTTTTAACGGCTGACATGCTAGGTGTTTGGCAACAGCTCACCTGATGTTAAGTGACGGTGTGGTCGAAGATGGTAAACACACCTAGCCTGGAATGGAACTGGCTCTCAAGTGAGGCTGCCGGAACACACCGTTAGATGCTTGGCGGTAGATTTTCAACTTGAGGGTGGTAGCTAGCCAGCAGAGTACTATAAAGTACCCTACCACCACGCAAAATATCATCATCATCATCAATCGATACCACTTGGAATGACCAATCAGCAAATCAGGTCTATACCTGTACCAACCAGCAGTATACTTCTCACCGAAGCTGGTCAGATACTGCTGTACATTTCACTCTTTTTCTCTTCCCGATGACACATTATTTACTTTGTATACTAACCTGTTGAGGTGTACAGTTTCCATTGTTTCGTTTGAGCTTCCTCGATATCCGTTTCTTGTGTGGAAGACTTTTTTGCTTATGACTCTGTTGCTTATGTTGGGCCGGGGAAGAGCTGGCCATTTCGAGGACTTGGCTGTCGGAGTCATGTAACATAGATTGCTCGTCCTACAATAAAACACCAAGTTTTTTTTTTATAGTTGACAGGCTAGGTTTTTGACCATAGTTTATCTGATGACAGTGTGATTGTAAATGCTAAACACATATACATCTATAGAGAATCAATTGGTAGTGAGTTCAGAAGCATATGTGAATTGAAGGTAACTGGTGTCTGAGCTCAGCCAACCTTATGGTCACTGGTACCATGCTATGGTACCAGTGACCATTAGGTGACCATAAAGTTGATTATTCTACAGAAACTATCCTGCCCTTAATTTTAAATCCTGCATGTTAATCTTAATTTTAACATCTACACAAAGGAGTGCTTGTAATTTAATTAAGTTAAGCAATGGAAGATCCGTTTAGTGTGTGGAAAACCATGAGTGGTATTTTTTTCAAAGTTCTACCATGGGTCGATTGTAGGACCTGGTTGTTTCTATAACAACCATCAAGTGTCTGAGGCTGCATATTATATCTGACACTAGGGTTGGTCACTCTGCCTATACAAACTTACTTTTTACCTACTTAATAGCAAAATAAAATATTGAAAATCAAACATCTAATCAAAAAACAATAAAAAATCTAATGAGAAACCTGAACTACTTTAACAGATAGATAAGCAGCCTTACTGCAAAGAGTGATTGAGTATAAAAATATGATAATTTAGTTACCTTTTTATTCTTATCAGTGAACCAGTCCGCATCAGCGCATCGCTTCATGTCTTGTAGTGGCGGTAGAGTCTGCATAGGCGGTAACTGCACTACGATTGGTTCGGTCTGGTGCTCCTTTAGCAAAAATAAGTTTTTTTTAAGATATCCTTTTCCCTTCCACAAACTCACTTACTTATAATATTTTATGACTTTTATTTATTATTTAAGGACTTGCATTATTGAATGTTTTTTATTAAATAATTTATCGAATTGTATTTAGTGAAATAATTATTAAAATTTATTCATATGAATTATGTATTTAATCATTGTAATAATTATTTAATATGTGACAAATTAATTTTATTCTACATGTATGTAGATTTACAACATCGTATTAGGAAAACCCTGTAAGGATGGTGTGAAATGTAGTCAATAAATTAATTTCCAGATGAGAACATTGCAATCTTGCTCGTACTTACCAGACTTTGACCATTGAACCTCATATTACCGTCCAGTATCACTGAAGTATCTACATCGCTTCTCACTTGTGCCACCTGCTAAAAAAACAAACATTAGCAAGATAGAACCTCTTTATTTGTTGATAGAACTCTTAAAATCAGACAAACAAGTATGCTTTTAACATTGTAGAAATCATAATTTTATTAATCATTAACCTTAACAACTGTAGGTGGTATGTTACCCGACTATGACGAAGCAAAAGGGAGGGTTATGTTTTTGAGCAGTATGTGTATATGTATGTATGGTCATAATTATGTTCTCTCATAACTTCTAAACAACTTATCATAATTTGAAAAATTTAAAAACAGTCTCTTCTCAGGCTTTCACATTATGCTTATTTATCGAAATGGGTAATCCATTGATTTTCACACAGACCAATATAAGATTGTATCATTAAAGAGGATCTTTATCAGATTTACCTTGTGTAGTGGTGGCGGATGTTGTCGTGAATTCTGCAAATGTGCAACAATGGCTGCAATCGGCCCTTCCAAAAGTTCTTCTCCCCATGGCCCGTCGCCCACTTCTTCCGTCACTGATACTTGCCTGGAATAACAAAGGCAAAACATAAGTATAGTTTGCAGAGGGTCTATCATATATATATAAATGTCTAATACCAAAATGTACGAAAACTGTATCAGCTCTGTTGGCCGTCAATAAAAACTAACTTGAAGTAGAGAGCATGTTTGATGCATTTGGACTTCAAGACACAAATTGGGAAAAAACTTTCACACTAGCGACTTTTTCAGCTTTTTTTAATGTTTGACAGGCTAGCCTTGACAGCTCACCTGATGTAGTGACAGTGTGGTCGAAGAGGATAAAGCACACCTAGCCTGGAATGGTACTGGCTCTCAAGTGAGGCTACCAGAACACACCGTTAGAAACTTGGAGGCAGATTTACAACTTCAGGGCAGTAGCTAGCCAGCCGAAATGTTAATTTTGCCACACTCTGGCACATACACAAGTTAAAAACTGCTGTAATTACTTTACTGACCTGCACATCTGAGTGGTGTATGTCTGTTGATGCATTATAGTGACTCGACCCGCACCATCATCTTGTACAGTCATTGGTATGCCATTTGTGTCTATGTGAACAGGCTGAAAACAAGACACAAATTAATTTGGTTGTCTCATCTACATCTATCAAACTCAGCCTGGATTTATCTTTACAAAGTGTGACTTATAAAATTGTGGTAATAAATAAGTAAGGAAGTAGCTATGTGGTTATTCAATAAGAAATGGTGTGCAAACATTGGATTTGAGATTATATATTTATCTTTTCAGAAAAATTATTTAGCATAGAGATATTTAAGAACTAATTCGTCAGGAAAACCAGAGCAATGTATTCTGAATTTAACTTCCAACTAAAATAACAGCTTAGAGTTAACCAGAATAAAATAAGTTTAATTCTAAGTAGCATTGTGCTGTTATGGCAAGCATATATTGCTTATGCTGTTATGCCATATTAGTAAGTGACTTTCTCATCATGTCGCACAAGATAATGCATTATTATTCAATTACTAACATTGGCTTGTTGGCATAAAAAATGCAAATTGCGAAGGCGTCAACTTTCAAGTTATTTGAGCACGAAAAAAGCACCTCAACATTGTTTATTCAAGTAGCGCGGAAAAATTGAAAACTTTAGCGCAATATTATGTTTAGAATTATTTCCGTGAGCGTTTAAACCAAATAACAGTATGATTGTGAACACAATGAAATTAATCTTTTGCATCCATGGAATTTGTAAGATTAACTTACTTCACTGGGATGGTGCGAGTTTATATAATGTGTAACGGCTTCATCCATTTTATCTTCTAGTAAATGCGTTTCTACGGTCCTCATTTCAGATTTAAAATATTCTGATACAATCTTGTTTATTCCATCATCTGTAATTGATTGAGGTTAGTTTTTTTGACAAGACAGCTGTTGTTGATTCTATTGTATTGAAGGTCACTATTTTTTACGCAATTTTAGAAATAGAAACACTGTTTGTATCACTTAAAATAAACAAGTTTGCAAAATCTAACTAAATACACTAATCTGATTATTAATTATCACCATTTCTTTGATTTTGTGACGTATAATTTGATTATATCAAGACAATGAAGAAAGAAAACAATATTACATACACTCAGAGTAGTCAGAGTCGTAGACAACGAAAATCTACATTCAGTACATTCCATTCCACAGATTAGTAAAAATCATTTCTACATCTACGCGATGCAACTGCAAACTCCTATGGAAGTGTAAATCATGAAGCTTCATGGTGTAAATTTACAAAATAATAACAACATTTTGTAAAGCTACAATTTTTAAAAATTGCTTATAAGTAATAAAATGGTCAAAGAGACAAGAGTTGATTATGTACCGAAGAAAGGTTTCAGCATCATATCAGTATAATTATAAATCAGCATACAGTATAATCTGAAGAGTAGACCACGGCTACAGGTCAAAAGCGAAGTTAATGACTTCGATCATGACTGTATTGATATAGAGAGTACTTCTGCTATAACATACAAAATGAAGTTATGATATTATACAATTTTTTTCGAAGTAAATCAATTTTTTGAATGAGACCTCGAAAAAAAATTGACTTTGACAGTTCACACTCAAAATAGCCTCACATTGACATACAGCCTTGAGTTTTGGCGGGAACGCGGTGAGCGTCGTGTCGTCCCAATGTATTTTTTTCTATAACTAGTGTTTTTTCGAGTTTTTATGCATAAAAATAGTGGTGTTTTATTTATAAAGTGCTGAATTACAAGCGCGAGTGTGGGAGAATGATATAATGTGGTTAAACATGACTTTTCGTGTTGCTTCCAAAACTCCATCCAGAAGCTTATAGTAAAGTCGCCACTACTTTACTAAGGCATGACTTGATTTGACTGGGACCGACTGGACTTGATCAAGACTAGACTTTGATTGTAACTATAGATGAAAAATTAAGACTACTCACAAAATATAGAAACATTGAAACTGGCAGAATGCACAGAGTGCGATGCCAAGAAGAAAGAGAAGAAGAAGACATACAGCCACACAATGACACAACACAGCAGTGTGACCAGATTTGGTAGATTTCAACTTTTTTGGTAGATTTTATGGTCCGTCCGGTTAATGTCTGTAGAAATAAATTATGCAGTATATTTTGGTAGATTTTTGAATTTCATGGTAAGGAACATTTTTCCTTCGTTTTATCTCTCGTTCTCGTTTGTGAACGGGGATTCCCACGTTTTACCACGAGTAAAGCCCGCCGCTCTTTGTTGTTTGTTTGTTATTCTGTATTCAGTTGTTCGTCCGCTTAAAAAATTAAAATATATAATTAATATAAATATAATTAAAAAAATGTGGCCAGTTTACTCCATGGAAAAGAATGGCTGCGACAGGAATGATCGTGGCTACATTGATTTTGAGCCAGATAAAGCAATAATAAAATTAATGGATTCCAAAAATTTGTATCATGGTGATAAATATTGAGTTAATAGTGATTCGGAGTAGGCAATGCTCTACAATAATAATTAATAATGTTGATAATTTTCACTGTTTATTTGTTAATTAAAAATGTTGATCATTTTCACTCTGTAGCAGTTAAAATACTAAGTTGTCCATTTAATGTTGTAAATTATTACATTAAGTAATTGTATAAAGTTATTATGTATTTTTATTTCAATCCTTACAAGCTTGTATATGTGTAGACTATTTAGTAGATTGCTATTGCATATTGGTTAGTAGAATTTAGTAGATTTTGTCCATACCGTGAGTAGATTTGTAAAATTAAATCTGGTCACGCTGCAACACAGATTGACATGACTTTGTTTTGACTTCTATACTATAATTTTTAGTGCGTAACAAAATAAAAAGATTTTTATACGTAATAAATAACCATTAAATCAATTAGACGACCATTTACCATGATTCGGAACACCTTATACCCACGCATGATCTATAGATCACAAGAGGTAAGCCATACACCGATTTATGTATAATAATTTAATTTTTTTTATGATTCCATCTTTTGATCAACGTTTTTCATCGCGTAGCCCAAATAAACCGATAGTTGTACTAATCCAGTGACTTTGCTGTATGCACACAATCATAATTAGGTGTGCAACCTTGATGGTCTAACCTTGGAAAATTTAAGAACATGGATTATCAAATTAAAATCTCAACATTCTTGTCATTATGATGTTGCATCATAAGTATTATCTCTAATTTCAGCGATGTAAACACACTGCAAAACTCGATGCAATACGAGAGAAATTGAAGGAAGGACCAGGCTTAGCAGACTTTGTATCAGAGGATCGTCCAGCAACTTGGGATGAATATGAGGGGAAACTGAAGAGGGAAAAAGGGGAGGCGGAGCGCTTGAGACTGCCTCCTTGGCTAAAGACTACCATACCTACAGGTACAGTACCATGTAATATTAGACTAGTATTATTAATGTAGTTCCAGTTCATGGTTTATCACAGTTAAGAGAAAAAAAAAACAAATCAATCATTCAATACTAACTACATCTAACAGTCTGACTTGCTATTGGTTTTGCTATTTTTATGAAGTTTCTGACCACATGCAATCTAGTTGTCATGCAATCTCTCTCTCAATACTTCTAATTAACTTCTATTAATGTAATAGAGGAAGTAGTCACCACAATAACCTCAAAATTGGCCCAACAAACAAGAGCTGCTTGCCTGATTACAATTTTAGAGTTATTGTGGTGACTACTTCCTCTATTCCCTCTACTTACTTTTAGCGATGATGGCTCAGTGGTTAGCGTGGTCGGTTCGCATGCCGAAGGGCGTGGGTTCAAACCCCAACAATGAGCTTGAGCTGCCGGTGAAGGAAAACATCGTGAGGAAACCATAGTGTGGTGGTAGGGTACTTTCTAGTACTCGACTGGCTAGCTACCACCCTCAAGTTGAAAATCTGCCGCCAAGCATCTAACGGTGTGTTCCGGCAGCCTCACTTGAGAGCCAGTTCCATTCCAGGCTAGGTGTGCTTTACCATCTTCGACCACACCGTCACTTAACATCAGGTGAGTTGTGGCCAAACACATAGCCTATCAGACATAAAAATAAAAAAAAATTACATTAATTAAGAAATTTAGAGAGAACAAAGACTAATAAACTGAACAAAAGGGCAAAATGGGCTGATATTGGTAATTGAAAAGGCGTCTCTCTCATTATTTAATTTCCTAGATAAGCAAGTTAATGTTTATATAGAATACAAAGTTAACAGTTGATAAAGTAGTAAACAAAATTAGAGTTGTTGTTGATAAAATATTTCTTTTATTTCTCCAAATCAAATATGCCTTTTCTTGATATAAGAGACAAAGTATTTGTGTCAGACAAAGTGATTTTTCTCTCTCTCTCTCTCCATTATTAAATTTAATAGCGGAGCCCTTCAGATTAAATTTATTTTGTATATACCTATATGTATTTTCCAGGATAAATAGAAATAAGCTACAATAATACTTTATTATTAGCACATAATAGACATTACAAAAGAAATAGATTTATACATATATATTAAAGAAAGCATATATGTGTAATTGTGTATATTAAAGAATACAGATAGGTACAAAAGGCAGTATTCTTAATAAAAGTAATCTCTTTCAGAAAACCCTTGTATGAGTGTCATCTATAATAAACATAGCAAACACGCTGACAAATGACCATGCTCATAATATTAGTGTGATTTCAGGGTCAAAGTTCAGTGAGTTGAAACAACAGCTACGCAGTCTGAAGCTAAGCACAGTGTGTGAAGAGGCTCGCTGCCCGAACATTGGAGAATGTTGGAGTGGAGGGAAACATGGCATGTCTACTGCTACTATTATGGTAAAGACTCTTTATTTTTAGCTTCATCTTAACCTATAAACTTCATATTGTCTAGTAACATTATTATCAAAATTACTCATCGTAATCATACTTTAATGCCTGCCTAGCATGCAAGCCTTGATTAAAATTTGTTTCCACTCGCGACAACCAGACATAGCTATTATACCATACTAGGTTCATCATATTTCTGAATCTTTTTACAATTTGGTCCATGGTAGACATAGACTACCCCAAAATTCCACTATAACTTTTAATGCCTGAACAGATTTGATTGTATGAGGTAGCGTTAGAATCTTTACATCAGCCCAAGTGACATTGGCTATTTTTTTTTTAAAGCAATTCTATGTGGCATCTTCTAAGGCTCTATTTTCAAATGGAAAAAAAAGTTTAATACAACTTTGTTTTAAGAGTTTATATTTTTTTATTGCAGTCATGTTTCTTTTTTCTTTTTTATTCGTAATAGGTTGGTGTTTGACCATAGTCTGATACCATAGCAAACATGCCTGCTCAGAAGAACTCCCTTCAAGTCACTACTATTCAAACAGCAGTTAGAAGACTAACGGATCTCAAAATAAAATTGAATGCATAGCTCTTCATTTATATTTATAGAATATAGGCTGGTTACTTGGTATAGACGATCAAAAAATCCAAAAAAATCTGTTATTTCCAGTTAATTTATTAAATTTCTGTCTTTAAATACAGAGTGAACAGGCTCCTCTAGGTAAGTGTGTACCATCCTAGACCGAATTATAGCTAAACATCAGGCATGTTATAAAGTTCATCAAATATTTTTCCAGCTAATGGGTGACACATGCACTAGAGGCTGTATGTTCTGTTCAGTGAAGACGTCGCGCGCTCCGCCCCCGCTCGACCCCGACGAGCCTCGCAACACGGCTCACGCAATACACCAATGGGGCCTGGGATATATTGTTCTCACTTCTGTAGACAGAGATGGTAAGATATTACCTAACTAGTGTGTGTTTGAGATATTATTTGTCCTTCTTACTTAAGAATGTTTATCACTGGATCTGACACAAAATACTATGAAATTAGTTTTGTTAAATAAACAAAACTGCCATATTGCAATAGCTGTAGTTGTAGCGACGATGGTTCAGTGGTTAGCGCGGTAGGTTCGCATGCCGAAGCGCGTGGGTTCAAACCCCAACAATGAGCTTGAGCTGCCGGTGAAGGAAAACATCGTGAGGAAACCATAGCGTGGTGGTAGGGTACTTTCTAGTACTCGGCTGACTAGCTACCACCCTCAAGTTGAAAAATCTGCCGCCAAGCATCTAACAGTGTGTTCCGGCATCCTCACTTGAGAGCCAGTTTCATTCCAGGCTAGTTGTGCCTTACCATCTTCGACCACACCGTCACTTAACATCGGGTGAGCTGTGGTCAAAACATCTAGCCTGTCAGCTATAAAAAAAAAAAAAAAAAAGCTGTGGTCATGAGTTGACTGAGTTGAGTTGAACATGGCCGAAACTTCGAGGTAAATAATCAAAACTAATTTCTTACTATTTTATTCGTTATTAAGACCTGGTGATAAACACAATTACGTGTTCAAGTCATGAAAGTTTAAAAATTACATCCATCATACTGTCAGTTGGTTGCCGACAATAATAGACTATGCAGGCTGCAAAGCTTTGGGTGCGCTAATCTGAAAGGGGTCATTGCACTCACCATCATGAACAAATTTTACTATGGGTAAAATCGTGAAAAAATGTCAACTACTACATACATTTTGTCAAGGGTCAACAAAATATTTATATGAAACAACATTTGCCTGATGTCATCGCCACCACTTTAAATGTTTAATCTCATTGAGCATAAGTTTTATAAGTTTTGTATTACAGATTTACCAGATGGTGGATCATTGCATCTCGCTGAAACTGTTACAGAAATAAAGAAACAGTAAGTTTTCATGTCAATTATGCTATTATAATTTCATTGTAATAGCTTTCTTTAAAAAAAAAAAGCTAAATAGGAACCCTTACTACTTACGGAACTTAGGATCATTGCTGTCCGTCTGTCTGTCTGTCAAGACCCTTTTTCTCAGGAACGCGTGAAGGTATCAAGCTGAAATTCATATCAAATACTTAAGTCCCTTGGAGCTGTGAAAAAATCAAACTTCTAAGCCAACGCAATCAAAAGATACAGCCGTTTATGCCGCAAATTTTCGACACTCGCAAGGGAATCAAAACCTACAGGGTACTTCCCGTGAACTCAGAATCTTGAAATTTGGTACGAAGCAACGTCTTATAGCACATGATAAAGGAAAAATTGCGAAAAGCATAAATTACAATTTTAAAAAAAAACCATAACTTACAGGTTTGTATGGAACCCTTGGTGCGCGAGTTCAAGTCGCACTTGTTTTTTTCTTAAGCAAATCTTTCCATAGACTAATTATAATCAGTCTTTGTCTAAAAAGGTATTACCCTAATTTCTTTTATAAAATTTCAGAAACAAAGACATCCTAGTGGAGTGCCTCGTGCCGGACTTCCGCGGCAACAAGCAGAACATCGCACGGATGGCGCGCGCGCCCCTCGACGTGTTCGCACACAACATCGAGACTGTCGAACGACTCACGCCTTTCGTCAGGGACCGACGAGCGGGGTGAGACTTGACGACAAAAAACCTTTTAAAGTATTTTTTGTGTAAATGTAATGAGACGAACGAGACGCTCTCCTGATAGTAAGAGAGAACGCATGTCCATGACCATTGCAGCGATACACAGAATGTTCAGTAACAAAACAAAATCCAGGGCATCAATTTTTGAGAATTGGCTCGCTTATTACTTTGAGACTTTCGATGGTTAGTCTCAACAGCTGTATTTTCGCTAGCTACCGGAATACAGTTATTCTTCAGTGTATGTTGTACTACGGTGCTATCAAAGTAAATAAAATAACATCTTGTTAAAATGAAGCCCTTGAAGGAATCACTTCATTGTCTATCTCACTGTTAAGACCAAAAACAATACTAAATTCTTTAGGATATTTGCCGTCGACCTAAAATCCTAAAAGATAAGAAGCGAAGTCTTATAGCACAAATGAAGGAAATAAAAACGAAAATCATTCATTTGTAAAATGTTTAATAATATTTATATAATTACTAGCTGCGCCCCGCGATTTTACCCGCGTGGTGATGGATGATGGTGATGATGAAAACTATCCTATATTTTATTCCAGGCCCTAAAGTATCTACATGCAAAATTTCAACTAGATCCGTTCAGCCGTCCTGGCGTGATTGAGTAACAAACATCCATCCATCCATACTTTCACATTTATAATATTAGTGGGATTACAAAAAATAATCATTAATAAGTAAAATCAAATTACCATTCAATGACATTTTTAAACTGAAATAATCCGCCCGTAATCGTTCCCGGTGCAAAGGTCACACTTGCCGCAATCCTGAATTTCCATGCCCACGCTGAATGGCAATGACCAACTGCACCAGGAACGAATCGGAGCGGGAGTGACTTGTTCTATACTAAGCTTGTGACCTATTTCATGAATCAACCTCTTCGCATCGGTCCCCTAAAGGTAATTTGTAATTAAGTATGTATATTGAAAAAAATAACTTTTTTAAATTCATCTTACATTTGTTATTGGGAAAATGACCGCGACTTATATCGATTATTATTTATTGATGTAAAGGAGATGGTTTACCGACCACATTGTTAAGTTTGTAAAATAAAATAAATGTCGCAGGACATTACACACAGCGCCATCTGACCCTGAACTAAGCAAAGCTTATACTATGGAAGGCAGATAACTAAAAGTTTTTTTTTGTAAATAGGTACTTATAATACATACAGACCACTCAGAAACAGAACAAACTTTTGTTTATACCTCAGAATGTTTGTCCCTGGTAGGAATCGAACCCACACCCTACAGTTCTTAAAGCAGATACCAGATACTACCAATGAGCCAACAGCTCAGTCAAAAATATTTAGAAAATACTTAAAAAGGAAAACATTGTGAGACAACCATAGCATGGTGGTTTGGTACTCTCTAGTACTCGGCTGAATTGCTACCACACGAGAATTGAAAATCTATCACCAAGCACCCAAGAGTATCTTTCGGTAGCGTCACTTTAGAGCCAGAGCCTATTACAGGCTAGGCGTAGTTAGGTCAAGTGAGCTGTAGTATAACATCTACCTTGACAACCATTAAAAAAATCTTCCAAATCATTACACTTTTAAAACTTATCATGGAAATAATTTCAGGTACCGACAGACGTTGGAAGTACTGCGAACTGCGAAGGAAGTGAATCCTGATTTAATCACCAAGTCCTCCATCATGCTGGGACTCGGCGAGACCGATGAACAAGTTGAACAAACTATGAAAGGTATGTTATCTACATAAAGCTTACAGTAAAGATAAGATAAAAAGATTAATTTAATTCACAGAAAGAGTATACAGAGAAAGGAATATAATGAACTTAGTACATCCAGAGGTGGTATTTGACATTACAATTCAAAATATAAGGGGCTAATAAGTGACGACAATCTGGCTTCGTCTCAGTTGCAAAGCTTTGAGCACCGTCGTAAAGTCGCTTGTTTGTCTGTCTTCTATCGGATACATTTCGGAGAGTGTGCCTTAGAACTGCATAATTTGGTTCCACCTGCCACTTTTTATTGCCGGACGGCTAGGCAGACACGGCCAAAGCGCCATCCTTACATGGTGGATATTCCCCATGTACGGACTAAACGCTTCGGCTCCACATTCTTAATATGTACAGCGAGGATGTGGAACTCTGCCGGCGGCTGTTTTTCCTGCGAAGTACAACTTGGGTGTCTTCAAATCTAGAGTAAATAGGTTTTTTCTAGGTAAACGTGCTTCATCTTAGACTACATCCTGCTCAACATCAGGCAGGGCGTGGTCAAACACAAACCTACACAACATTAAAAAAAAAACTAGTAAACAAGTCATTGGACCCCAAACTAAGGACGAAGCTTGTGTCATGGGCACCGAGTGCCTTTTTATTATATTCTGTGAACTTTAAACAAAATATTATTACAGTGGCTTGATATGTCGCATTCTTTAAGTAGAAAATCTGCAGATAATAGTTTTTTTTTATGGCTGACAGGCTAGGTGTTTGACCACAACTCACCTGATGTTAAGGGACGGCGTGGTCGAAGATGGTAAAGCACACCTAGCCTGGAATAGAACTGGCTCTCAAGTGAAGCTGCCGGAACACACCGTTAGATGCTTGGCGGCAGATTTTCAAATAGTGTGTCCCAGCAGCCCTCAATTGACATTGTTTACTTTCAGTGTTGCCATCTTCGCCGTTACTTAACATTATGTGAGTCGTGGTTAAACATAACAAAGTAAACGAATCGAAAACCGTCCTTTTCCTAATCGATAAAAAAAATCTTTGAAAATTCCAGATCTCCGCGAGTCCGGCGTCGATTGCCTAACCCTCGGCCAATACATGCAGCCGACCAAACGTCATTTGAAAGTATTCGAATACGTGACCCCAGCCAAGTTTAAGGAATGGGAGACACGCGGGGCCGAACTGGGCTTCCTTTACACAGCCAGCGGGCCTCTGGTCAGGTCGTCATACAGAGCTGGAGAATTCTTCATATCCAGCCTGATCAAGGAGAGGAAAGCCAAAACCGCTTGACAAAAGGAATGCTAAATGTAGTCTTTGATTTTTTTTAACACGCTTCTATTAGCTTCAATAGTTGTAACTAAAGGTCATCAGAAATTAGGCAAAGGTCATCGAAAACTAGGTAAAAACAAATTAGGCAAAGGTCATGAAAGTCTAGGGAAAAAAAAATTAGGCAAGGGTCATCAAAAACTAGCCAGAAACAAGTTAGGCAAAGATCATTAAAAACTAGACAAAGGTAATAAACAACTAGGCAAAAACAAATTAGGCAAATTGGGTGACAGTCAACATATTAGAAAAAATATAAAATTAAAGTTACCTACTTGTGAAGAAATCCATCAAATGTGGTTTCCTTAGATTTAAAAACGTAAATACTCGCTATTATTATTTTTATTATTTGTGACCAGAGTCTAATTTCTTCACCAGTGGGATCTTGGAACTCCTCAAATTAGGCCCCACTTGATGAATCTCGATCATTACAACAGCTGATACTTTTTTTTAAATTAAATGGTATAGTCTAGTTTTGATGTAACTATCGGAAGATAAGGGAACTGCCGTTCAGATATCCTTCCACTACGTTATTCATGAATAATTATTACTTATATCCGACGATGATTAGAATTTAAATGCTAATCTTACTATATTTCCGTTTTATATCGTTTACAATTCTGTTGACAGATCTTTAGTGAAATTTAACGAGGCACGCGAGCAGTAATCTATATAAATAAAAATAGAATAATAATAATAATAATAATAATATAACTCTTTATTATTCACACCAATTACAAACAATTATTACAACATAAACTTAACACTGGTGGAACAATTGGCGGCCTTATCGTTAAGAGCGATCTCTTCCAGGTAACCTTAGTATGGAGAGGATTTTACTAAGTTGAAGAATGGCATTTGTTTGGTAAGAAGGGCTATCCAACTAACGGACCTGGCAATTTTTTATTCGTAATATTCCGAATAAAATTAACAGGGAAAATAATTTAAAAAAAATTCTAACCAATCTAAAAAAAAATTGTTCCGTTCGACCACACCATAACTGATTTTAAGCTATTCTAAAATGGAGCACGTTTATGTAGGAAAAACCTGTTTACTTTATTTTTACTAGCGGTTACCCGCGACTTCTTCCGCGTGGAATTTAACAAAAAGTTTGTTCAGTTTGCAGTATAAAAAGTATCCTATATGTTAATCCAGGCCATAAACTATATGTGTGCCAGATTTCTTCCAAATCCGTTCAGTAGTTTTTGCGTGAAAGAGTAACAAACATCCATCTATCCAGCCTCACAAACTTTCACATCCCACTAATATTATAAATGTGAAACTTTGGATGGGTGGATGGATGTTTGTTACTCAATCACGCCAGAACGGCTGAACGGATCTCGATGAAATTTTGCATGTAGATACTTTAGGCCTTGGAATAAAACATAAGATACTTTTCATCATCATCACAATCCATCACAACGCGGGTAAAACCGCGGGGCGCAGATAGTTTATGATATTCGTAGGATTGCAATTTGGATAGACCAATGCTGTTGTGTCAGGTAGTTAGTTATATTTGTATATTAAATAAACGAATTGGTATCTATAGAATAGTGAGTGAAACCGTAGCGTGCTACCAACATTTTTCGTGTTATCTTAGATCATGTGTAGGGATTGAATATCAGGATACCGGACCTTTTTTTTTCGGTATTACAATACCGGTATTAGTAGACAATACCGAAATTTCAGTACTTAAGAAAAAAGGCTTCACAGACAGATTTCACCTTTTTTGTTTCATTCAAGTCTCGAAAAATGAACTTTCTTTCATCTTTCATGTATTGTTTGCTAAACTCGACGAAGTTAATCTCATTGCTATAAAAATAACTTCACTCAATTGGGGATTCAAAATTTTTGATAACATAACAATGGTAGAAAAGATACATAATCCTTTCGGAATAACTCGAACATAATTCGGGGGTTTATCTTCAGTTTTGAAATTGATTTCCGTAATTTTAATCCCTAAATTGACTACTATTATGTTATTTTTAGAACAATGAGATTAACTTCATCGTCGAGATCAGAAAACAATAAAATAAAAAGAAGATCTTTTTTCATGACTCGAATGATACAAAATTGATGTCATGTGAAACTTTTTTTCTGTAAATATCAAAATTTCGGTATTGACTAATTGTTGACTTGTTACACTCGATGCGTATTGTGCCATTTGTTATTGTTAGTTAATTTAAACAAATTTTAATAGTCATCATAATATCGGTATTCCGGTATAGTTTAGGTACAATAACGAAATACCGGTATTGCGATTCCTAGATTCATGTGTAAAGTACAAAAGTAGACTAGGTTTTTCTTCATACTAGTCAAAATAAAAATGGAATCTATCCAATGTGATTACAATAGTTGTGGTTGTTAGTTTTGTTAAGAAGTGGATCTATAATCAGCTATTTTGATTATTTTAAGTGCAAAGCTGTAATTATTTTTTGAATAAATGTTGAATTGTTAGCAATGATTTGTTTTAATAGAATTATTGTTTGTGAGTTTGGATCAAAGAAACAAAGGATTTCGGATCGTCCCCTAGATCGCGTCCCACCAAAAACTGCGCCAAAACGTGGCGGAGCAGTAGTTTGCATTCATTCATCTATAGTAGGTTAGTGTGCCCAAGAACTATAATTATGACCTAATCTTGCCATCGTCGTTTTACAACACGATCCAAAGATACTCTCTTACAGTGGAAATTCTCTTTATAACACCACCATTTAGCCCCAAAATGAGCAAAGCTTGTACTATAATGCTTGAACAGCATAACTGATCTAATAGAATACTTATATACTTTTTTTAAATACATACTGAATACCCAGACACAAAACAGTTATCGTCATATTCATTTTTGTCCTGGTGGGAATCGAACCCACGCCTTTTTTATCTACAGCTCTACATTTTTTTAAATTATGAAATATGCTTGCGTCTGATCGCCATCTCTGCGATCTACGAAGGCGCACGCTTGCCTAGAAGATACCGATTCACTCTCGACTTGAAGTTTGAAGATTGTAGGTATCTATTAGGGTACACCAACTAGGGTAACGTATTCGACGCTTTAGCCGTTCGAACAATGAAAGTGGAATTAAATCGTTTCGTACGAGTTTCAGGAACGTCGACCATGAAACGATGTCGCTTTTGCGAGCTTCTGGCCGTTCGTTAGAAAAATTGGCATGAGGGAATTAGAGCCTGCAGATCTAAAATGATCTGAACACTCCGAAATGAATCCGATATTCTACCAAATGAGTTAACAGGGCAGTCAGCACTTAAAACTGATAAATAGGTACAATATTACTAGAAACCTCACGATCTTTTGCCCAGCCTTCCAATTCGGTATCGAATGGTATTTACTATTTACCAAGGGTATATAAATATGGATGTGGATGCGGTAACGCACGACTGAGCACAACACACGCGGGGAGAAAAAATACCCGAACGCAGGGTGAATACAGACGATGTTGCTAATTTAACTGCCTTTGTACTTATCTTATCCTGTGGAGCTAAGAATAAATGGAGCGGGTAGATGAATGTCTTATTTATCGCGATAGCAAATAAAATCACAAATTCTTCATATACCTACGAATACATAGGTACATGCGGGGGTTTTGGGGGTGAAAACTCGACCGAAGTAGGCTTCATATCTGGAAAAATCGCGTTTTTACTGACATATCTTATAGGTAATTTGATATTTTGTTTTTTGGCATAATCGATGTTTTTGACATATTTAAAATGATATTACGGAATTTGACTTGTAACTTTGGTGTAGTCAATAAACCATTCATACATGTATATGATCCTTTTACTGTGAATACAACACATTTTTAATGTAAACAAGTGTAGTACTTATATCAGGATTTTATCAATTATCTGGTTTCCAAAGTACAAGCTTTGCTTGTGGACTAGATGGCGCTGTGTGAAATGTCCCAAGATATTTATTTATCACAAAAATCAACGAAGTATCAGCACGTGATCACGGCTATTGCAACACGCCAGAAACGTCGAGACGAGTAAACAAAACTAGTTTCATAGTATTTTCAACTATTTTGTGCACGATCTAGTCCTAGTGATAAACATAACGCATAAATATGTATCCTATAATGATAAAACGCCGATGATGTCGCATCCAGCCACTCGTACTCGTAGGTAAGTTCGCAAGTGTGTGCCGTGACGCCGCCGCACGTCCGGCTAGGCCCTGTTTGCTCCGAGGCGAGGCTTCGGTCTGTCCGTGCGTTTGTACCGGAGACCGACGGAGCGCAGTTTTTGGTAAATCGTATGTGGAAGGTATTCCTTTAATTTCGAACCCGATAAGTCAACTGTAAACGATAGTTGAAGAATGTTACTTTTAGAACCAATTAATTACTGCTAAGTATTAGTAAAGATAAAGATATAAGTATTTATTTGCATAAACATGAGTGGTTACATAGTATAGGTCTTAAGTTACAAAAGTTTCAACATGTTTTTGCCTTAATGAGCGTGCAAATGTTGACAATAACTAATTATTATAAAAAATCGCATCGCTCTAATATAATAAAGGCAAAAGTTTGTGAGTGTTTGTTACTTCTTCACGCTCAAAGGGCTGGACAAATTTAAATAAAACTTATTGGTATGGCGGAAGCCACACTGGATTAACATACTTTTTATTCCGAAAAAATGTAGTGTTCACGTGAGCTAAAAAAATAGTGTTAAAGCTAAAATTGTCTTGTATTTATAACCTAACAATAAGACCTGAATGTTATCACAATTTAAGAGTAAAAATTAATTCTAATTATTTAAAATTGTATTTTACTGTAAATGGCAATATTTTCCATTACTTAGGTACACCAGCTCTAAGAGTACCTACCTATACCTGCTTAATATTCATTGGAACTAAATTTAACATATACTCGATCTCAAAAACAATTATTTAAATGTTACATTTGTCTTTCTTTCTTTCTTCTCTTTATTTTCTAGACATGTCTTTAATTTCATTTTTTAGATCTCCTTAGCAAGAAGTCGTCTAGGTAGGTACCACTGCAGTACCAGATATTCTGCCGCCATGCAGCAGTGTATGAACATTAGTGTGTTCTGGCTTACTGTAGCTATTGAAATTGCAGGGCTGTTGAGCCTAACCATCAAAAGTCTCAAAGTAAGCGCTAAAGCAGGCGATACCGCGCCAAACCAAGAACAGCAGGGGCAGGGACTCCTGTAGATTAAGCTTTTTATCGCGATATATCTATTAGGCGCCCACAAAAAAACTTTGCGATTGCGAACCTTATTGCACAGACATACGATATGTGGTCGCGTAGCTATTTCCCGAGTGGTTAACAGGAATCACAATAAGTAGCTCAGAGTATGGGGCCGGACTTTGTTTTGCTACTCAATGTTCTATGTATCGCTGCACTAATTATGGACTTGAGTAATCTATTACCATCAAGCTTAGATGTTCTGCCGCCAAGCAGTAGTGTGTAAACATTACTGTGTTCCAGTTTGAAGGGTAGGTACTTTAGCTAGCGAAATTACAGGGCTGTTGGGACTAACCATCAAATGTCTCAAAGTAATGAGCGCCAAAGCAGCGATGCCCTGGACTTTGTTTTGTTACTCTAAAGTTCTGTGTATCGCTGCAATATTCACGGAAAGACGTTATCTTTTTCCTCTAGGAGAGCTCCTCGTTCGTATCATTACCTACTATTACCTACTTATATAAAAAAAATAAAGAATGCATAAATATCTCATTATTTAAAAAAATAAAAATAGGACCAGCAGGTGTAATATGTGCTCTTGTTATCATTCTAATTATGCAATAATGAAAAACGCACGCAACAGCATATCGTATGCCCACGCAATACGATTCACAGCCGCGTAACTTTTTATGATCGCCTAATTTGAATAGCAACAAGTGGTCACGGTAAACCCCGCATGACTCTTTTGACGAGGGAACAAGACACATAAGATGTTTTTTATTCGTGGTAGACTCCATAGTATAAAATACCTATTTAAAATGCGGTTCAACTTACATGGCACGCGACGGGCACTAAACCGAAACCTGTGAAACGCACCTGGCTACCTCTCTTTCATGATGATAGTTCCCACGGTCGTCATTTACAATGCAATCGCGAATTCAGATTGAGCCTTCGGATTCGGCATAAACACCGAAACAATTTTATACCTCCCTATCAAGTCTTACAAAAAAGAATGATTATTTATTGAAATAAACAAAAAATTCGACTGCGTTAAAAACATAGCTAGTGTTACTCGGGATGATGTATGAATTCTAACGATAATTCAGACACTCTTCAGGCATTTAATAATTATGGTGTTGACTACAAATAAATGGTATTTTAAGTATTAAGTAACTAGAAGTTTAGTAATTACTAATCCTTCCTTCTCCCTTGTCAGCACAACTAAGCAAAGCTCTTACTCCCCTATCCTACGTTTACGTAAACATTAGTTTAAGTAGCGGCCTTAACGCTAAAATTTATCTCTTCCAAGCAACTTGTATCAAAAGGATTCAGGAATAACTAGAAAACGAGATGTGCTACAAGGAAAATAAAGAATCAGCATAATTTGACATTGCAGACGTTAACAGCATGTTATCAAAAATAGCAAAGCATAATGTGATAAAACTTAACACAGAAACTCCTGTATTAAGTTTTATATAATGAAGAAACTGTATGAAGTATATACATAGGTGTGTATAAATGAGAATTTTTATTACACCCTGATAACTAACTTTTTTCAGCAGTCGTATAAAAATTAAACGCCGCTATGGTGGACCGATTGTTGGTTTCTGTTGTTTGTTTATAGAACGAACAGGTCATCAGTTGTTTATTTTCCTTCTTGGTTACATACATTTTGGTGGGGACTAGAAATAGTTAATCAATCAATCAAGTCATGTCAAGAAGCTTAAGGGCAGCACTATTTGGTTTGACGTAAAGTACAAAGTTGGCATCTAACTACTTAAGTATTTATACTAGAATCAACTACGCCGCGATGTAAGATGTACAGCCCTATTATACTTATATACAGGTAACAAATAACATGTATTAAAGCAGGTTACCTTGTGTTAGCAATAAAGGTATTTTCAATTTTGATTTCCAGATGCTGTAAGTTTTCATAGGTAAGTACGTACTTTGCATTTACTGCAATGGCGGAAATCGTATTTTAAAATATAATACCCTTTTATTTTTTGGAAAATTCCACTAGTGGCTCAAGGGAGAGAAAGCTAATTTCAATTTCATTTAGTTCTGGCGCTATTCCATGCACCGGTCATAGAATAAGACGCAACCAAGCATGTAGATGGGACACTTTACGTATTTACCTAAACCAAGTATTGGGTAGGGTTTATTAATATTTTTTTAATGTAGATATAATGAGACGAACAAAACGCTTTCCTGATTGTAAGAAATAACGCCTGTTCATTGCAGCAACACAGAACTTTGAGTAGCAAAACAAAGTCTAGGGCATCACTGCTTAGCCTATTAGCTAGTTAGGATAATAAATCAATAGTAAAAACAAAATGTATGACGATAATATTACAACATTCAAGGTACGTAATATATACACTAAGAGCGTTCGGGTTCGGGCGTTGGGTAAAAAATAGAAATATAATAAGCGGAAGGCTACGTACCAATTAGATAATGTAATATTAGTACATTCCTTGTCGTCTAATAATAACCAAATCAAATAGATATAAACAATATAAGATAGACATGATAATTTTTATTACATGTCTATCTCAATCTTTGCTAAATTTCGAGTTAGACAAGAATTTAAAACAAAATAATTTATTGTATTATAAAAGTAGGTACCTACTATAACCCCACTGAAATTATATAGATCCCAACAGTAAAACCATTATTAAAATTGGACTGCTAGGCGAAAATATTGTATGTTCTTTGTCACCTCTGCAACAGTTTGGTAGTTAGTCTATGCCGGTAGCTGCACGAATAGGTACTCGAGGCTGGGAGCTCCCGGGACAGTTAGGGCACGGTAGGCAGGCAGATTACACCCTGTCTGAGCCCCAATACGCAATTTCATTCGTTGCTAGAGGACTAGAGGATTTCGTATTTTTATCGGCACTGTTTTTACACTTCTACTATCACATTAGACTCAATGAGCGGATTTATTATCTATTACTTATTGACTCTATAATATGTTAAACCTTTTTTGGTGATAGATCCCAGCAAGAGGTGGTCTAGGTAGGTACCAACGCAGTAGGTACCAAATATTTGAGATTCTGCCGCCAAGCAGTAGTGCTTTGGTAATAATGTTTCTTTACTGTCTTTATATTGGGTATAAATTGCTCAAAATTCGTCTAAGAGAAACATCACAGAGCGACTTCTTTCATTGAATTATGACAAGACTGAAAGCCTTATCCCTAGTGTGTACAGTGATTAGTGGTTTTTGTACTATGCAGCTATAATTCATTATAAGTGCTTAATGGCTGAGCTATTGAGCTTATTCTAAGTAAAATTCATTGTATTATTTTGTAGTCACAGAATATTCAGTTAATAACGCATGCGGTCTCCAAGACAAAGCTCGTGCTTAGTTTAGGGTTCAATAATTAACATATTATACTTTGAATTGTAGTCATTTATCTTACTATCCAAAAAAAAAATATGTGGCAAAACCCCCCCAGGAGGAAGCCTATGTCCAGCAGTGGACGTCCTGTGGCTGATGATGTGATGTGTGATCTTACTATCTTAGATGTACTAAGCAAGTTTATTGACTTTTTTTCTCTGTATACCGTACTTCTTTCTGTGAAATAAATGTAGGTATCTTTACTTTATCTTTATTGCTAGCCACGGTTAAACATAGGGTTAAATCGGATAAGTATGCGACTAAAATGTTAATTAGCACACTTATTTGACATTAATGTTTATTATCGTGAATTTATATGACCAAAATTCACGTTAAACTAGTAATGATCACGTAAGTACCCAATCATTTACTTTTCGGACAATAATTCATTAGATCTCTTGATACTTAGACCTATAATACAACGGTTGAACAGTGCCAGAAGACGTGGTGAGAAATTGAACCGGTAACGAAAACATGTGAGCGGGAGGGTACCTAGGTAAAGTAAGTACAAAGCATAAAGACAAAAGAGTCTCAATCTACGACATAACGTGAACAAGTAAAGTACGGTACAGCAGTTCCTATCGGCCCACGAGCTATAGCAATGAACATCGGCGAAGTGTAATTGGAAAGGAAGACAAAAAAAAAACATGTGATAGAAACGATAAGTGTGTACTCGAAATTTTAGAATTTTGACGATGATGAAATTACATATAATAGTTTACATAGAAATTCAAGATAAAAGATGTGCATACTATGGATAATGTCAAAGTTATCTCCTATGGTTAATATGCATAATGTTTAAACTAAAAGTAGTTTATTAAGGATCCCAATAATAATAACTAGCTTTCCTGGGCCAATTTTCATAAAAAAATTGCATTTCTAGTAGGTTTTTTTGTCGAAAACAATTTAGAATATTTACTTTCTCTTGTTCGTAAAACTCATCATTGTAAATGTTTTTATAAATATCTAATGCTATTGTACACTCAATGCCTTCACTGACGTCAATTACACCTTTGATAAAGTGTGGTGCCACACGAAACCTTTCTTTGTTTAAACTGTTAAAGAATTTTATCAAGCCAATCTGGTACAACATGACAATAGAATCAAAGTAATTTTTAGATAGTACTCGTGCTTCTTGGCCAACGTATCTTCCAAATGTTTCACCGACAATTTTGTATCCTTTATCACGCTTTTCCTTATCGTCTAAAACTCCAGGCATTTCTATAACTGCATAACATATAGTTTTGTAATACAGCATGTTAAGATAAAATGGCACATATACTGCAAAGTATTTTTCTACTGGAATAACGCCTTGCATCCACTCCACAAACGTATTCATCACTGGCAAGCAAGACACATATTCGTTACATAAAAAGACTTCTGTGTACCTGATAGACTGTGAAATGACGCTTAGATATTTGAAGAACCTCTTTTTATTGTTTTTGTTTTCCCAAAATTCTCGCAATCGATCGAGATACATTTGACCAACATTTTTAAGTCTGTCTTTCTGGGATTCTTCACTTTTACAAAGCAACAAATATTTACCAAAAATATTCAAATATAATTCAGCAATCTTATCATATTCAAAATTGAAGCCTCTTGTTGGGGCTTTATCAAGGATGAATCTATTTTGAATAAACATTTTAAGAATATTTTCAACAAAAATCTCGTCTACTTTTGAAAGATTTATCTTAATACGAAATAACAGGCCCAAAGACTTGTTGAAATCAATTTCACTTATTAGCTTAAATGTTTCTGTGAGATACTCAGGTAAAATGGTTGAAGGTATTGAATCCACATTTTCAGTCATATTTTGCACAAGGTGAACATTTGGATTAGTTTTTGCAATCAATGGCTTAACTATTTTCCAAATTCGAAGATCCGATTGATTTCCCTGTTGTCGAAAATAAGTAAGTGCAGTTTTCAGGACCAAAATAGGTCTTATTTTTACAACAGATGCAAAGATGTCAGCCGCATAGTTGGTTCTTTGCGCCAAGATAATTGCCAATCTAGCGGTCTTTTTCCAAGTTAGAAGCTTTTTAATCATTTCGTCAACATTAACTGCTTTGCATTTGATAACTTGGTTTGCAATGAGTTTAGCACCAACATTTTGCCATTTTAGTAAATTTACGTTAAAAGCTGGCCTTGCGACGTGTGCGTTAGCTCTTATCCTAGCAGAAAATTGTTTATGTTTTTCAAGATTGCTGTCTAGATCCAGAATGTATGATTTTAAATTATCACCAATCAAAAAAGCGATTGGTCTTGCTAAATTTTTATGTTTCTTAGTTTCTTTGAGAGTAATCAAAAAACGACTAGCCAAATCGTCTTTCCCATTAAAATAAATGCTCATTTTCATAAGAAATTGTTCAGCACACAATTTATCATATACTACAGCTTTGATAAATGTATCAACTGATAGGATTGTAATATCGTGTTTGAGTGCATTCAAGTATGATTGATCCGTTTGTACAAACTCAAAATTTTCTCTGTACAGTTCTTTTCGTCCCAACTTAGAACGAAACAGACGCTCCAAAAGATATTTGACTACAGGAGGGTCTTTTCTTAGAACTGTTTTAATAGAATTGATAACGTCATGACGTGTATCAAATTTAATCTTATAAGCTTCAAGAGTATCAATTGCATATTCTAGAATTTGAGCCCCACTTTTTGCGTCTGCTTCTGCATTGGCACGTTCAATAAGAAGTTTTAGTAATGCTTCTTTGATATGGTCCGTTTCAACTTTTGTTAAAGAATAATCGCTAAATGTAGAAAAGTTTTTTAGAAACGCCGTTTTTATTGCAGGTTCACAATCATTATGAGATAATAGAGCACGTATTACAACAGCATGTATACCTTCAGTACAGTCTGCCTCTGCTACATTCCCATCTAAACCAAGTCCATGACCGAAAACTAAAATATTCTTCCAAATATTTTCGTCAATACGCCAGACTGAAACCCTTTTGACAAGACTGCGGATGACAGCAGCTCGAACCTGACAAGGTTCATTTTTATATTCCATCATCAAATGAAGTAAAGCTTCCAAACTTTCTGGTCTTCCTCCAGTTTTGCTTACTAGAATTAGAAACATATACATACGATTCTGCGATGAGCTCTCACTCCTTAATTTTTTACGAAGTTCAAACAGTGTCTTATCAAAGGTAAAGAATCTATATTCTTCAAATAAAGCATCAAGAAGAGTCTTTTTTTTAGCAACAGGCCCAGAGTAGCAACAACCTAATCTTTCTAATTTCAAATACCGGTCACAAAATAAGGAATCTCCAAAATTGTCGTAAATATTAGATTCTTTTTGTTCAAGGAAAACATCCGAAATATCATTATATCTTAATTTTTTTGGCACTGCATAAGGCCATTCCAATACAGGCTCTCCTACGTCTTTGTCAACAAAAACTTTTTTCTTGAAATTTGCTCTTTTAACAAAATCCAATCTTTTCACCAATGGTTCGACATTTTTGTAATCAAACCAATGTCCGTCGTATAGGTAATGCGCACATGCTAATTTAATGACAATATTTTCACATTCATCAGGTGTTAGACATTGTGCTACTGCACTTACATTGAGAATCTGAGTAATGTAAAGTTCTGGCTTCAGCATAAAACGGTCTTTTTGATGAGTCATTATTTTTTTTGTTAAAACAGTGCTTAATCTTTTAAAGTGAGGTAAAAAGTGTTGTTCTGTAATATCCAAAAATATTTCACTATTCACTTTTAATATGAATTTTAATTTGTCATAGTATTTGTGTTCATTTCCAAGATATTTCTTAAGAAGTATTTCATCCTTAGTCAACATTTCGTAGAACAGCTTGGCAACGGCAGGTGTCTTTTCACATAGCACTTTCAACCGTTGTGGTGATATTTTGTCCAACATAACACTTACTGGGAACTCACTTAAAATAATTTCATCTGGGCATTTACACAAAAATTTGAAGGCGTAGTTAGAATGTTTTTTAGAGTAATACTTGTAGAATTCTTGACATCGTAATGAATCATTTAAATTTATGACAATCCAATGCTTCATTTTATTTACTGCTGTGGTTATCATATGTGGATACAAAACTGTCTCTAGATGATCAGGATTCATGATGTGGCAGTACTGTTCCTCAAATAACCATGTTGATTTAAGAGCTCGACTAACAAACAGCATATCATCATCTTGTAGGTTCCTTATGATGTATTCTACATGCCTATGTTTTGATGCTAGATCAATTTTGAATAAACGATCTACTGCAGTTAATTCTGGTGATATAAGTATAGTTTGGATAGGTACAGCAATATTATATGCCTCTGTAACCAAAGAGTTGAAGTAACGATGACGTTTTCCTAAGTTTGGCCCTTTTAACATTATTGGTATATTATGTGACCCCATACTTTTTGTTCTCTGTATGTTGTTACTTGAAGATTCTGTAACAAAAAAAACATTAATAGATCACACAGAATAGGTATTGATGTGATTAATTATTTATTATATTTAAACAATATTTTTAATTTTTTTATAACACTTAATTGAACAATATGACCTGGAATAAATAAACAAGAATTCTAATTAATTTTTTTTTGCAGAAAATAATATTGGCAAGAAAATTATAACAGAAATTTATATGATACAATGATTTCTGTGATAATTTGGTCATCAATTAAAAATGATACACAACAAAGAATAAACTGACACCCTTTCGGTATAGTACCTACGCTCCAAGCCTATAACCCTGTAGTGTAGAGTAATAATTAGCTATAATTATTTTCTTTACTATTTTGAATGAAAAAAATAAGCCAGTTTTTGAAAAACATTTCTCGACACAGCGATCGAAAATTACCTTATCGCATCACACGCAGTATGAAAATGTCACAGCACAATGTATATCGACGTATCATATCAATATTACATTTTTAATCATCAATATAAAATCTCTAGTTATTTGAGACTGACAGGTAAGTAACCAAAGATGAAAATAAGGGCCAAAAGTATTAAGGAAGGACATATTAAATATACTCGGCTATGTATTTAATGCATATTCTTTGTAAATTCACATCTTACCTGTTAATGAAGACAAAACAATTTTTTTGCGTTCAACTTGTAAAAAATGTTACTAATTATTTCTTTCGGCCACTATCAGTCACTATCTCAATTCTCAACAATCAACAATACTCAACATTTGACTTCTTTTTTTATTTGCCTCATGGGGCAAGCTAAAGCTGTAAAGCCATACTGCCTTGTCTTCAGTTTTTGTAATTCATGTCTTACATCTATAGTTATAGTTAAAGTACAGTCTTGGTCAGGTCCAGTCCGGACCAGTAAAATCTGGTCGTGCTTTAGTAAAGTAATGGCGACATTACTATAAGCTTCTGGATGGAGTTTTGAAAGCAACACGAAAAGTCATGTTTCACTACATTATGTAACTTTTCCACCCATGCGCTTGTAATTCAGCCCTTTATGAATAAAACACCACTATTTTTATACATAAACACTCGAAAAAACACTAGTTTTGAAAAAAAAATACAATGAGGCGACACGACTCTTTCCGCGTTCCCGCCAAAACTCCATCCCGTACATCTAGGTTCTCAGGGCTTTATTTTGCTATTTAAAGTTCTGAAGTACCGTTGCAATAATCATGTACATGCTTTACCTTCTACCATTAGTCGTTTCATTATGTTACATTAAAAAAAGTATTTATTTCACAGACGATTTTGAGTGGTTAATACAAATTTGAACACATTAAAACTTTTCCAATCAAAATATTCTACAGCAAAAACTTCATAAAACACTCGTAACAACGGCGCTCAAACTGCAACCCCCTGACAGGCACACCCCCTACTGAAATATATTTTCATTACGACTAATTTTTGAAGATTGTCATTTTTTTTTAAACCAGTGCCGGCGGCGTGCTTTTCTGGAATAGGCATGATGTGTAAAGCGATAGGCATAATTTGACAGCCCTGTTGGCTCATTGGGAGTATGTCTGCCTGAGCTATAGGGCGTGGGTTCGATTCCCGCCAAGGACAAATGTTTGTTTGGTATTAACAAATGTTTGTTCTGTGTCTGGGTGTTTTGCAGGTATGTATTATAAGTATGTATTTACAACAACAAAAAAAGTATATATGTATCCTATCAGTTATCTGACTTTCATCACACAAGCTCTGCTTAGTTTGGGGTCAGATGGCGCTGTGTGTAATGTGTCCTACAATATTAATATTTAATATTAATAAACCAATGTAAGGTTTTTACGTGCAATGTGTGTGTTAACTAATTAGTTTCTAATCGAAAGCACAAAAACTAATATTTTACATTATACGATTTGAACACTAACGGATACGTTAAGTGTTCTAGGTACATAATTTAGTGTATTCCGCTTTTTAAGCGGAAATACATAATAAGCGGCTAATGGACATTTCCAGTTTATTTATATTACGGAGAGATTGATGATGTAGCTAAGTAGGTAGGTAATGTGAATACTAAAATTTTTACATGCGATATAGATAGTCGACTTGGGATGCAAACTAAACACCGTGGAAGGTTGGTGGAAGGTACTTGAGACAGCCTGCCCGATGCCCAGTTCGCATGCTGATGCCGGCGTGAAGTGCATCGAGTGGATAATGCATCTGTGATTGCATTGCCCTTGCAACTTTTCAAGAGCTGGCAATTTAGAATGGGTGAAACCAATCTTGGTCACAAGTTCGTTATTACTAGTTTTACCCACGGCGTCCCTCGCGTGGCCAGTCAGAACTAAACAGTAACTTCAGGCAGAAAGCTGAACAAATCAACCTAGTAGGTACTTTTTCTTTTTTGGCTCTTTGTGTCTGTGTCGATATCGTAGAGTATCTTAAACGGATGGACCGATTTCAATGCGTTTTTTTTTCATTTGAAAGTCAGTTTCCTTGCGGTGCTATGTTTGGTTAATTGCGTAGGGGGTTTTTAAATTTTAAATTTAATTACTTGGGTAAAGATTGAAGACTGCAAACAAAATACAGAAACATTGAAACTGGCAGAATGCACAGAGTGCGATGCCAAGAAGAAAGAGAAGAAGATGTACGGGATAGACATAAGCCGTCGATATGATTCACAGTGCTTATGATAATGATTCACAGTGTTAATTCTGTACATTTTTGAACTTTTTTTTATATGTATGATATTTTTTAATCATAATTAACATTATTTAATGATAATTATGATTAAAAAAACATTAACTTACATTTATAGTGCGTGATGGTTGTTGTAAGCGCCAGACAAACGTAGATGTAGCTATCGCTTATTTTGTGACAGCATGCTGTGTTCGTGAAGCGCGTGAACTACACTTTTTCTTAGTTTTTGGCGTTACACTGTGTGAATTTGCCAGTATTGATACTGGCAAATTTAAGTGTTATGGTAATTTCAAGAAATTATAAGTTAAATAAATCTAAAGTCACACGAAGTAAGTCTTGATCGAGTCCAGTTATGCGCTAGTAAAGTAGTGGTGACCTTACTACAAGCTTCGATTTAGGTTTAGAAGCAACACGAATAAAATAAAATAATAAATAAAATAAAATAATCACCACATCATATCACTTTCTGCCCATGCACATTGTTCGTCTCTTTATGAATAAATAACCACCATTTTTATACATAAGCATTAAAAACACTAGTTCTGTAAAATACTAGTGTGTGTCGACTAAGTAAATATAATTAAACAAAAAACAAAGACAAAACTTTTGTTCGGCTTAATACAGACAGGCAATTAAATAGTGATTAATACCATATTTGTAAAATAAAAAGAAAATTCGGGATACAGGTTTCTTCTAAGTAAACATGCTACATTTTAGACCGCATACGTATCGTTAACTGCGTCTGTGTTTTCAACTGAATACAACCCGAGGTTAATAATAATAATAATAATAATATAACTCTTTATTATTCACACCAATTACAAACAAACTGAAGAAAACTGTTCAACTTTTCTTAAACAACCCTGGGTTGTCGCTGAAGAAGTGCCTATACTTCTTGGGCAAGCGTGATCCATCTCCAGCCACATCGTCGCTTCCCATTAGGTAAGATCGTGGAAAACACAACTCTGTTGAAAAAAAAATCATGCTTAACATCAGGTATGGTTTTTACAAACACAAACCTATTTTGAATAAAAAATATATTAGTACTAGCGTATCCTGTACTTCTCCATAAAATGGCACGCCCTACCAACTGGTACCTACCTACAATAGTAAATTACCCCACTCACTGTACCTACCAACAGAAGTCCCAGAAGGGCCATATACAGTGGCAACTCTAGATTTATACGAACTCTCTATAATCATAACCGGAACACGGTGACTTTTATGACATTCGCGAGTGTTGGCATTTCAACTACGCCACGCTTTATTTGCATATTATTCCTTTATTACTCTCGCCGAATTCATATGCTAATGTCGATATTCTTCGGCCCTCAGGGCTGCCCGGCTATGACCCTAAAGGAACTAACACAAAAAAGCATTCATTCGTCACCATATCTACATGCGTTTACGGTGTTCCGCGAGACAGTAGAACTACGGTCTTTTAATTCACGGATAAATTAATGTAAACAGAGGTGTTAAACCTGTGGAAAAATTGCCTAGTTTACTAGTAGATTGCATAATTACATGAAAAACAATACATTTTAATTTATTAAACTAAGTTCTATGTTGCATTTGATATTTCAACAATATTGTATAATCGACGGCGACTTCGACTTAGACGACACCATCACTTAACATCAGGCGAGCTGTGGTCAAACACTTAGCCTGTCGAACAGTTAAAAAAAACATCTACACTAACTTATTTAAGTATTTTTACTTCATTTGATTAACCAGCTATGACATGCTTATAAAATCACATCACATATCATCATCAGCCATAGGACGTCCACTGCTGGACACAGGCCTCCTCCTGGGGGGGTTTTACCAATACTCGCCACGCTTGGTAGGCGGGTTGGCGAGCGCAGTTAGGTGTGACCGTTCAAGGAAGACGCTGCTGCCCATCTTCCGGATTAAGTACATCCCTTAGCCGACTCTTACGGCAACCACAGGTAGAGAGGGTGGGGTACTATTCTTGCGCCGGCACCACCACGGCTAATAAAATGCTTACCATAAAATCGAACGCTAATCTCAATAAATCGGCCGTTACAGATTGTAAAAACAAACACCGAGTAAGTACACCTATGCGCCCAGCAGGGCGGGCGGCGATCGGTGGACCATGAAATTGCCCGCCCTGACGCGCTCATAAAATATAACTGACAACTAATGATCTATGGCATGAACTTGTGCCTCCGAGACAGATTGCACAAACCACAAACTGTACGATGCCTTTTGACGACTGACATGACGTGAGTCGTCAATAAATGTATAGTACCCACTGCTTTACTGAGGAAACTGACGTGACGTTGACTTATATATAGGTTTTAAACAATTTTAAACATTTTCCCGGAATAAACTTAAAATCTAAAACAACAATTAAATAAATTACATATATGATAAATTAAAAATCTAACTAAAATAATTTTAAAAATTTAGCAGTAATAAACTTACAATTTAAATAAGTACAAAAATGTGTGAATTTTTTCAATTTATTTGCAATTTTTTTCGTTTAGTACCTAATTATTTAATTATTAATGCTTGTTTATAGTTAACGTCTATGAACCCTTCGATTGTTTAGCCGCCACCGACCAGCCATACGCGCTTCTCGACGAACCTACGAGCTAGTGAGCCAGGTGACAAATTATCGTTGTTTTTTTAGGGTTCCGTACCCAAAGGGTAAAAACGGGACCCAATTACTAAGACTTCGCTGTCTGTCTGTCCGTCCGTCTGTCTGTCACCAGGCTGTATCTCAAGAACCGCGATAGCTAGACAGTTGAAATTTTCACATATTATGTATTTATGTTGCCGCTATAACAACAAATACCGAAAACAAAATAAAATTAATATTTTTTAATTAAAACTTTTTCATAGATAATGGTACGGAACCCTTCGTGCGCGAGTCCGACTCGCACTTGGCTGTTTTTTAAATCCAATGCAATCAAGTACAGATAACCTTATTTTGTAACAGTGCCTGAATTGCTTGTGCTTGTTTTTTGTTTCTTTTATTAAAAAATTTAACATTTCTTACCTTTTTGTTTTTCTTTCTTTCTTCCTTTCTTTTTAGATGAACTTATTTACACAAAAATGGGCATTTAGAAGTCTCACGTGGGATTAGGGCGGGGGAGGGAAGGGGGTCGAGCGAACTCTCAAGGCATCTCACCTGCAGAGGGGAGCTTGAAGGCACAAAGATTTTATCCATCAGGGAACACACATTCTGGCAGCAAATTCCATGGCTTAGTGGTTGGTACAATGAAGGTAGTATCAAACCGTTTAGTTCGAGTTTTTGGAACATCTACCATGTAGCAGTGTCGCTTTTTAGAGCTCCTGGCTGTTCAATAGTAGAATGGGCACGGTGGAATTAGATCATGCAGATCTGAAGCGCACTGTCCGTGTGTAATCGATAGAATACCGACGGACAAGCAACTTTGCGTCGATGTTCCAGGCTATTCCGAACAAGCGAGTCATTGAACATTACGTAACAATATCTGTCCTTGTCGAACAAAGAAGACGAATTATATTTTTCGTAACTTTATACATAGGTATTACATATGTTTATTATTTAAAGTTAGATTAGTCTTTAGAGATTGGATATATAAATGCTGTAGTAGCTTTTTACGCAGAAAAAAAGATTTTTCTGAGTAAAAATTTTAATTGCAATTTGAGGGGGGAAAATTTAAAGTCCGGTCAGGAGTTCTCAGTTCAAGGTGAGGCTTTAATTACCTGGGCCTTCCGAGACACGGTTATATACGACGTACATGAAGTATGGATTGTTATGCTTGCTATGATATACCTCTAAATTACATTTAAATTATTTCTGGCTTGTGTCGGAAGTTTCGTAGCGATGATAGCCCAGTAGTAAGCGCGGCCGGTTCACACGCTAAGCACGTGGGTTCAAACCCCAAATCAAATCAAATCAAAAAGTCATTTATCCAGTTTAGGCCCTGGTAAGGCACTTATGAACGTTAAGTTACATGTTTGAATCTACCACCGGCTCGTAATTACACTTTAACTGAGAAGACTCCGGCAAGAAACTTAGCAAGGCATTTTTTTTTGTGGATCTTTCTTTTCATATTAGGTTACAATTTACAGTTATAAATATTAATACATACATTATGCTTACTACAATTGTCACTTAGCCAGGGGGAAACAATAAGCTTGAACTGCCGGTGAAGGAAAGCATCGCGAGAAAACCATAGCGTGGTAGTAGGGTACTTTATAGTACTCGACTGGCTAACTACCAGCCTTTAGTTAAAAATGTACAACTAAGCACCTTACTGTGTGTTTTGGCAGCCTGACTTGAGAGCCAGTTCCATTCCAGGCGAGGTGTGTTGACTCAAAAAAAACAGTAAAGTTTACGAGTTAGTACAAAAATACAAGAAATACACAGATTAAGACCACTTTTCCCACCAAAACTCTATATATATACATCTCATATTCTTATTCGGACATCGTTTTATAAGTTGATAAATATAACTTTTTGCTTATACTGTATTCTCCGTGTAGGGTGCATGGCGGAGATGCCAACGACGCGGGATATCAGGCCTGTCGGCTGTGACAAAATTAAAAAGCAATAAAAATGCAAACGATGGCAGTTTGCGGAAGGAGGCTCCGATAGTGATATTGGCTGAAAATTAATTGATAATGGTTAACTTTATAATCTTAAGACACGATTTATGTTTCTACGTAAAAATCATCTTAAGTTTTCTATAACACAGCGACAGTGTATTACTGAAACTTTTAACTTAGCATATCTTTTGTTTTAGATAGGCACATATTACAGAACTATGAGAATACTTGGAAGTAGAACTCCCAGGAGGTCGTTTATGTAGGTGCCACCGCATTACCTACCTGATATTCTACCGCCAAGTAGTAGTGTGTAAACATTACTGTGTTCCGGTTTGAAGAGTACTGCAGCTAGCGAAACTACAGGGCTGTTGAGGTTAACCATCGAATGTCTCCAAGTAATGAGCGCCAACCAGCGATGCCCTTTGTTTTGCTACTCAAAGTTCTGTGTATCGCTGCAATGGTCAAGGACAGACGTCTCTTATCACCAGGAGAGCATCTCATTCATTTAATTACTTTACAAGTTGAGAATAATTTTGAAGCAGAAACTATAGTAAAGTGACATTTTTGTTTCACTTATGCGGAATTACTTACGTTTCACTTATGCGGAATTACGTTTTTTTATTATGTCGGATAATCCGACTATAGTGTCAGCCTTGCAAATGAGGTGACGCACGCGTTTTGTTCCGCTTTGACTTCTTGAAGAAGGCCACCGGATGTGTCCGAAACAATATTTGGAGTATCCTGTATCTGACATAAACAACTGTGAGTAATCCCGCATTAATAAAACAATAATGTGTCAAATTAAAGTCAACTTCCAGGAACTTCTTATTCCGACCGATATCCAAAATTTTATAGTTTATCGTTGTCGAACCAATATGTTTAAGTTAATTTAACCCATTAACTTAAACATATTTGTTTGATACAGTATTGTCGAAACTTTACACTGTTTCTTGTGAAAAAATAATCGTGATATTTGTCGAGACCCCCCTCTCTTCCACGTTAGTTTCGGTGAGATGCGGCTCGGCCCCCTCCCCCCTAAACACCTCACGTAATTAATAGACGTCCCCTTTCAGCATCCCTGCTATCGTAAAGTTTGTTCGTAATGACGATTTTTTTTTTTTTTTTTATATAACTGTAACGAGATGAACGAGACGCTCTCCTGATGGTAAGAGATAACGCCTGTCAATTATCATTACAGCGATACACAGAACTTTGAGTAACAAAATAAAGTCCAGGGCATCGCTGCTTTGGCGCTCATTACTTTAAGACTTTCGATGGTTAGTCTCAACATCCCTGTAATATCGCTAGATGCAGTAGGTACCCTCAAACCGAAAACCAGTAATGTTTAAACACTACTGCTTGTATCAACTAAGACGACCTCCTGCTAATGAAAACAATCACCAAGTAATTCTACCATTCTATGTAACCCTTCGTAACTAACATAGAAAACGTTATTTCCCGGTCTCTAAGACGTCAAGAGAGTTAGAAGACAAACGATACTTCTAGCGATTAGTAATTAAGAGCGATGTTCCTACAACAAGAGCTGAACTAAGTATTTAGGACTTTGATGAACAATTCCCGGTAGATTACGTTACTTAGTTAGTTAGTTCAGTTTGTTTTAAAACGTTAAATCGGAGGAGAGAGCGTGAGGTAGAGATAAAATACGGATTAATAGAAGATAATATTACTTTATAGTATATGTACATTATAACTAAGGTACATATCTTAAAACAAAACATTGATTAACAGTAGTACAACGGCGGTCTTATCGCCCAAAGCACGCATACACTTTCTCCACTTAGAAATTCACGTAGCGTCATCTTTACATATATTATTTTGTAATTGCCCATATCTTTTTAATTTCAGAGATAATTTTTAACAGGTTGAATAATTATCACTCAAAACCAGGGATGGCAATCAAACGTATGTATATTTGGTATATTAACATAAACAAATAATTGGGACAGGTGAGGTACTTTCATAGACATTTCATAGACAGGAATATATGGTTGTAGTAGCTTCTCTCTGCACTTGGATCCTAAGTGACAATTGTAGCATAATGTATTAATATCTATAACTGTAAACTGTATAAGCTGTAACCTATTATGAAAAGAAAGATCCACAAAAAAAAATGCCTTGCTGAGTTTCTTGCCGGAGTCTTCTCAGTTGAAGTGTAATTACGAGCCGGTGGTAGATTCAAACATGTAACTTAACGTTCATAGGTGCCTTACCAGGGTCTAAACTGAATAAATTACTTTTTGATAAAAAAAAATTGTTTAATTTATGTATTGTTATGTATCAATGAATTGTAATTAAATCAATTTTTCAAATGACGTGTTAGTCGGATATGTATGAATTAAAAAGTGTCATAAAAATCTTACTACTTATAAGTGTTTGTTTGCACATAAAGCAACAGTGCCGAAAAATATGCAGTTCATAGGTATCCTAAAAAAATAGAAGTATGGCACACGCTCGTCATACATACTTTTTCATTAAATACGAATAAGATTTTAAAAAACATGTATGTATGTATGTAGGCTTTTTTTCATCGGCTTAAACAATTTTCAAATAAATAAAGCATACAAAACATTATACTATACAAACATAGCCACATAAACGTTTGCAACTAAACGTGGTGCAAAACTTGGGACGTTCTATTTGATATCCACTGATAGGGTGGTATATATGTACATTGCATATTGTGACATTCCTTCTATCTTGTTTTGTGCAGTTTGCGACCCTCCAAATGAAAACTTACTGCCAAATAAGATGGTATCTCTGTCTTCAGAGCTGCAGGACCGATGCAAGCGATTCTATCTTTATGAGATGAGATGAAACGAAAGGGTAGGCAATGTAAGGTAGGTGCGGGTAATAAGGCCTAGCTAAGGGAGATTTGAAATAAAATAAAAAGTATTTATCAGAATCAACAAATTTTAATGTTAATCAAAACTAAAAATCAAACACTGTCGAATATAAACAAAACATGGCAACTTCTGCCGTAAACAAAAACAAAATTAAACATTTACAAAAACCTTGTTCGTAGGCCTTATTATACTATGGTAGGATAATAAAGCCTAAGACTTTAACATATATAAATAATCGAAATGAGGTGCTTATATTTCATAATTGATATCAATAATTAATAATTATACATTAATCACGCTGTAGTCCTAAAAATAGTAATAAATATCTTTGATTAACATCCATCAAGACACTCAAAATTATCTCTATCATCCGCTGACAGACCGACACACTCCTCGTGATACCACTTGCCGCATAGCATAGCATTGTCTCACAGAAGCCATCCTGTCCTCCTCACAACCGTGACAGTACCAACTTTCCAAAAACTTCAGTTTAGCACGACGTCTACCTTTGGGGATCTTTTTTTTTTTGTTGTCTTCCTTCATTTTGTCAAACAAGTCTTTGGTGACTGGTGTTCCCCTGTAATTTATGGCCTTTCTTCTAACCGTTGGTGTTCTATGAGTATTTATTAACCTGAAGCTTTTAAGCTGAAATGCTGTTCTTTTTATTTGTGCAAGTGGCACATAACCTTCATCGTCGTCCGAACTAGAACTACTGTAAGTTGTGCGATAAAACATTCCAGGAGAAAAATGTAAACACTTATAATTACTTATATTTATTCATTCATTAATATATTATACCGAATATTTCAAAAATAAACTGTAAAACAGACAAATGTCGATACATATATAATAAATATAGCAGAAGGATAATAAGGCCTACGGTCGAATTTAGTAGGCCTTAATAACCGCCGACAACGTGTGTAAAGAAAATCTTAAAACAACATTATACAAATTATGATTAATTATTTAAACATCAAAAATAGGAATAACATGAAGTAATACAAAACTATAGCGTAAAATTATACATAAAAGTATATATTTTAAAAAAATACTTACGATTGCTTCGGACGAATTCTTATTAATCGAGTAGCATGACCGCCCCTCACAATTAATGACGCTGCACCGGTGGCAATGAGCAAGCTAACGCTTCGCAACAGGTTTGAAGCGCCATCTATGAATGTTAGGTCCATGCAAGTGCGACCTTGAGCAGCACCGGTCATTTTAAATCGTATTTTTGCTATTTAGGCCTTATTAGCCGACAGGCTTTATTACCCGAACCTACCTTATACTGTTTAAGATAGGAAGTTAACAAACATATATACTTGTGATTTTTTTAGGGTTGACAGGCTAGATTTTTCACTACAGCTCATCTGATGTTAACGGTGTGGTCGAAGATGTTAAACACACTTTGACTGGAATGGAACTGGCTCTCAAGTGAGGATGCTGGAACACACCATTAGGTGCTTACACAGATATTTAACTTGAGGGTGGTAGTTAACCAGCCGAGTATTAGAAAGTACCCTACCATCAACACGATGTTGTGATTTCCTTCACCGGCAGCTCAAGCCTATTTGTTGAGCTTTGAACCTACGCCCTTCGGGGTGTATGCGCTAACTACTGAGCTATCATCGCTATAAACATCAAGCAGTAAAACGTAACATTAATCTGACGTGTGATCACGTATAACTACAAAATGAATCGTTAATAACTGCCGAGATTAAACGAAGAATCAACAAAAAACAATTCATTCAGTTAATCGCTAGAGTTAAAATAGCCCGTTACAGGCTCCGGTTAAATTAACCGAGCGTTTTAATCCGGCGCGTATTTACCGGACTCTGTTTAATCCGCATATTGGAGCACAAATTAAAACGAGCTGATTGGCTCTGCAATAATTAGTTAATTATTTAAATCAACTATTTTCGACACATATATAATAGCTATATATGTATATATATAACCTCTAAACTTTAAAGAGTCTTTACTGACAGCCCTGTTGGCTCATTGGGAGTATGTCTGCCTGAGCTGTAGGGCGTGGGTTCGATTCCCGCCAAGGACAAACATTTTAAGGTATAATCAAAAATGTTTGTTCCGTGTCTTGGTGTTTCTGTATGTATTATAAGTATGTATTTACAAAAAAAAGTATTTAAGTATTCTATCAGTTATCTGACTTCCATCACACAAGCTCTGCTTAGTTTGGGGACATATGGCGCTGTGTGTAATGTGTCCTACAATATTTATATATTTATTTATTTATATTATATTATATTTAAGTGTTAAGCTTTACTATTTACTTGGTTGTCGTCTAGTTACGTACCACAGCAGTACCAGATGTTCTACCGCCAAGCACGGCTAGGATGTGGAAGTTTTTACAGAAGTCTGTTTCCCGAAAAGTACAATATGGGTGTCCTCAAATCGAGAGAAAAGGTTTTTTTATACTGTAGTTGTTCATGTTAACGAACGATGTGGTCTAGGATGGAACACGTATTTATAGAATTATAGGAAGTTAACAAACACTCATTTGTGATTTTTTTATGGTTGAAGTGTGCAAAGCAAGATGATGCCGAGATAAATAATCCCGCATTAGTAAAACATAAATACCTTTACTAGTATTGATAGAAATAGGTTGGACAGGCACGATAGTCTTAGCAAAAAGGTCCCATTATACTTATTTTTGGTACTAAACCCTAAAAAATGACAGCCTCGCTGAACAAAGTCAGGTCGTTACAACAAATTGGCATCATTTTCCCGGAGTAAGTACAATAAAACTTTTCATATAAAACTGTCATCTATTTTTACAATCATCACACGTTTTTATTTGACTCTGGACAAAATTACATCAAGCTGCTGAATGGCTGTCGTAAAATTCACACCAATTTGGATTCCCCGGGGTCCGGCGTCGGAGCAAGCGTCGGAGTAACAAACGTCGGGTAATAGAACGTCGCTGTATAATAAGTCGGTAAAACGTGTGTTTTATACGGCTGGCGAGACATGCCACTGTTTTTTAGATTTTTTCCTGTCTGTAAGTAGATGTCGATCGGGAATGTTGAATAAATATCTATGCAATGGCCTAGCTACTAAGGGGCTAGGCGGTACACGAAGGCCCGTCGAGCAAACCATGCCGAACGAACTATAACTTCTCTCACCTTTAGGACATAAGTATAACAGGTTGCAATATAACTATAATCATGGCAACTCAAAAGCAATTTAACTTTTGCCTTTACTATCTTCGACTGCGTCGTCACTCAATATAAACAATAAATAAAAAATAAAAAACTGGCCAAATGCTAGTCAGACTCGCGCACCGAGGGTTCCGTACATACCTGTAGGTATATAAGGAAAAGTTATGGTTTTTTTTTTAAATGGTAATTTATGCTTTTCGCAATTTTTCCTTTATCTGTGCTAGAAGACGTTGCTTCGTACGAAATTTCAAAATTCTGAGTTCACGGGAAGTACTCTGTAGGTTTTGATTCCCTTGCGAGTGTCGAAAATTTGCAGCATAAGCGGCTGCATCTTTTGATTGCGTTGGCTTTTTTTGTTAGAAGTTTGATTTTTTTACAGCTCCCAGGGACAGTAGACCTGAGTATTTGATATGAATTACAGCTTGATACCTCCACGCGTTCCTAAGAAAAAAGGTCTTGACAGACAACAAAGTGATCCAATAAGGATTCCGTTTTTTTCTTTTGAGGTACGGAACCCTAAAAAAACATCACTCAAACGTAAGACAAGAATGAAATCAAAACGCCCCGTTCATTCTCCAATTAGGACGTTTATTCTAAACAGGTCGACCGAATGACGTTAATCCGAAAAGCCTTAAACAATTAACGGCAATCCGAACGAGGTCTGAGGAGGCTGAATAATGCCATTACATGGCTCGCCGGCCGCGGCTGCCACCTGCCAGCTTCCACGCCGGGAATACCTATTCGGTATTTGATACAGTTATGTACTTATCATTTTCCCTATCCTTTCGTTAGTCAACAATATAAGACAATTTAATGCCTGTTAGCTCTTTTGATAGTGTATCTTGTGCAAGAGCTGTAAGGGGTGGGTTCAATTCCCGCTCCGGAAAAAAAATGTGTGACGTGCATACAAGTTGTTTTCGTGTATGTATTATCAGAATTTATATATTTACCAAAAATAAATATGTTTAAATATTCTGTCAGTTATCTGGTTTCCATAGTACAAACTTCGGAAGTTTTTATTATTTATTTATTAGCAGCTCTGCCTCATAAATTGTTTCGCGTGGGTTCGATTTCCACTTAGGACAAACATTTCAGTTGTATACGCCATCTGCGATCGTTGTTCTAAAACTTTTTTTTAATAATTTTCAAGGTAGGTGTTTGATTGCAACTTACCTGATATTAAGTGATGGTGTGGTCGAAGATGGTAATAACATCTAGCCTGGAATGGAATTGGCTTTCAAGTGCGGCTACCGGAACTCACCGTTTGGTGATTGACGGCAGTTTTTTTTAAATAGTTGACGGGCTAGTTGTTGACCACAGCTGATGTTAAGTGACGGTGTGGTCGAAGATGGTAAAGAACACCTAGCCTGGAATGCTAGGTACTGGCTCTCAAGTGAGGCTGCCGGAACATACCGTTAGATGCTAGGCGGCAGATTTTTTCTTCAGACAGTGGTAACTAGCCACCCGAGCACTAGACCACCGCCACACTAATGGTTTCCTCACGATGTTTTCCTTCACCGGCAGCTCAAGCTCATTGTTAGGGTTTGAACTTACGCACTTCAGCGTGTAAACCGACCGCGCTAACCACTGATCTATCATCGCTACAAAATCCTGAAGGAATCTTGCTGTTATTCTCTTATGACGGCTTTATCGAGCTACCAGTAAACCTGTAAAATTATCAAAGAAGCATCATTTGTTAAAACTCAAGTTAAACTATCAAGTTAGCGTCCTATCAGCGTCAACTTAAACTTATATCTTAACTCTCACTTAACTAGCTGACGTGATCGTTATTGATGCTCCACTGATGGCGTGTATTAATTAGTTGTTGCTTAGGTACTTGGTAATTAACTATCAAGTATGGTCGTGTAATCAATACTGATAAGAAAAGTTTCTTCCTTGATGCGGCTTCGAACCCTGTCGTTATAATACAAGGACAGTTTTTAGGATTCCGTACTTTTTACAGGCAGTTTATCTGTTATGGCTGACAGACTAGGTGTTTGACCACAGCTCATTTGATGTTAAGTGAGGGTGTGGTTGAAGATGGCAAAGCACACTTAGCCTGGAATGGTACTGGCTCTCAAATGAGGCTGCCGGGACACACCGTAAGATGATTGGCACATTTTCAACTTGAGGGTGGTAGCTAGCCAGCCGAGTACTAGAAAGTACCCTACCACCACTCTATGGTTTCCACACGATGTTTTTCTTTACCGGCAGCTCAAGCTCATTGTTGGGGTTTGAACCTACGCCCTTCGGCATGCGAACCGACCGCGCTAACCATTGAACTATTATCGCCACAAATATTTATAATTTTGTAGTTATGTATTTTAAAAAACCCACTTATTCATTTATTCACAAACTTGTAGTTATAATATTAAGACGATGTGATGTACTTTATTTTTAACGAAGAGTGTGTTGACCATAATAAAAATAGAATCTTGACAAGGTTGGCACAGGACCCGGACATAGTGTACAAGAAGTGGCCTATGCTCAGCAGTGGGCGATCACGGGCTGAAGATGATGATGATGAGTTCCTTTGTCTATGTAAACAAAAACACCGACGAAACACCCGTATTATTCAGTCCACAACTATTGGAAGACCTCCGCCCCCAGCATTATGCGCCGCGCGCCCCACGCAGCATGATGCGCAGAGGTTCCCACATTAATATGAAAGAAACCGATATAAAATTAAGTCAACAAGGTTCCCTCCAAAAATTATTCATAGAAAATCCCCTGGAGGTGAGAAGGAGAGGTGAAGGGCGCGGAGGGGAAAGGAAAAAGTTGGATAAGTTCGTTCATGAATTGGAAATGTAATTTTACCGCGTGAACCTCGAATTGTATCTTACGATTGTTACTCTAACCGGCGGAAGATTTGATGGACGAAGTTTTCGAACAGAGATATCTTTTTATCGTTGACCTGATGTTAAGTGACGTTGTGGTCGAAGATGACCTGTAAACCATAAAAAATATATTTTATCATCTGATTTAACATACTCAATCACATCACACACATCATCAGCCATAGGACGTCCACTGCTGGACATAGGCCTCCTCCTGGGGGGGTTTTGCCAATATTCGGCACGATTGGCAGGCGGGTTGGCGAGCGCAGTTAGGTGTGATTGTTCAAGGAAGACGCTGCTGCCCATCATCCGGATTACATCCCTTAGCCGACTCTTACGGCAACCACGGGTAGAGAGGGTGGGGTACCATTCTTACGCCGCCGGCACCACCACGACATACTCAATAATGAACGTCTAATAAGAGACTGAAATGACCATATCTTCATAGTTTTTTTTTTTTTTTTTTTAATTGATAGTATCTAAGTTAAAGGTCATTCCATTCATATTTAAAAATAACATTAAAAATATCAAAAAATGTCAATATAATGAAAATGTTAATATGATTAAAAGTCAATAAAAAAATATAGTTATTTACTAGTAATTCAATAATCTCTTATTTATTATTGTGAACAGAAGATAAACCACCAAAATATAACATGATAGTAACGTGGGTATGAAATCTCTAGTAAGTGGTGTATTTTATGGCAATGGATATTGAAGAATGGACTAGTTTCAGGGATTGATGTGATAAGTAAGTAGACATAACGACGCTTATCTGATTGAAGGCGGTAGAAGCGCACCATTAAACGACTTATGAAAAAAATTATGTGAATCGTTATCAGACTGGTTTTTTAGGATCTTCAATTTACAAAGAAATGTTTTGTCGATGTGTCTTAAACCATAACATTTCAACTTAGTTTAGATTTGACTAGAATAAAATTGCAATAATTACATACTCAACCACAGAATTGACGAGAATTTTTGAAATATTTCACATAAGCTAATATATTAATAAGTAATTAATTAAATAACCGCTTTAGTTAATAAAGAACAGTAGGTACAACAACAGTTTATATAATTTAAAACAATGCAAAGCGTTTCCTACTTTTTAGGTATTTTTTTAAATCTAGAATATTAGTTGTTAGAGTCTATACTATTCCCAGTTAAAAGTAATATTTAATAAATTTTAACTACGCAATAAAAAAAAAGTTTCTTGCGTAAGAAAAGTTTTCAATAAAGCCCAAACTCTTAATAAGTTATTATAAATAATTTTATAACGATATAGGATATTTTTACAACGTATAGGTAGGTAACCGTTTAGGCAACTCTTTTCTTCAAACCAAAAATAAATATGTTCTTTGCCAATTTGTAGATGCAGGTATGAAAATCTCGAGAGGGCAACCGGTCGGGTAATGGGCAGGGAACCAGCGGGTTTACCCGTATCCCAGCAGCTTACTTATTTACTGTCAACATTTAATGGCCAGTCTTGAACATGCCTCTTCGAAATATATTTTAATGTGGATATGTCTGAGTCTGAGTAGACTCTCGGGAAGTGATGTAGTCAAGATTTAAGATGCGAAATCTTTAAATTTATTGAATCTGTCATAAACTGTAGGTATATTAAATATTTTAAACAAATTTTTAGGGTTCCGTATATCAAAAGGAACCTTTATAGAATCACTTCGTCGGCCGTTCTTCTGCATATCGGTCAATACCCTATTTCTCAAGAACGCGTACTTATGAGTCATCAGCCATAGAACGTCCACTGTTGGACATAGGCCTCCTCCTGGGGGGTTTTGCCAATATTCGGCACGCTTGGCAGGCGGGTTGGCGAGCGCAGTTAGGTGTAATTGTTCAAGGAAGACGATGCTGCCCATCTTCCGGATGACATCCCTTAGCCGACTCTTACGGCAACCACGGGTAGAGAGGGTGGGGTACAATTCTTACGCCGGCACCACCACGGCTAGTGTAGGTAATATCTAGTTAAAAATACTCTTTTCTCTGTTTAAATATTTTAAAAATGACTTTTTTCCCTAATGATGTGAATAGATCAAACTTCCGAGTCAACGCAATCAAAAGATATTTGATTCAAACTTCCGAGTCAACGCAATCAAAGATATGACCTTTTGAGCCGCATTTTTTAACTCTCACAAGGGAATCAAACCTATAGGGTACTTGCCGTTGACGTAGACTCATGAAATTTGGCAAGAAGCAAATTCTTATCGCACAAGTAAAGGGTATAATATTTGAAAACCGTAAATTACACCATAGAAAGAAAATAAAGAAAGAAATTAAGTATTTTTTGTTTTATTTTTTGAACTTTTTTTTATGGTTGATAGGCTAGGTGTTTGACCACAGCTCACCTGATGTTAAGTGACGGTTGGTCAAGAAAAGATTTTGGTTTTCATCGGAAATACGTGACAACAATACCTTGACAATGATGTCTTGATTGTCAAGGTATTGTGACACAATAATGTATTATTGTAACTAAGATAAGTCACGGTTATTTTGGTATTTATAATAATTATGTCATACGCGATGATTCAATTCTGGTGTTTAATATAAATGGCTTATTATTTCCATCCTCTGTTTTTTAGATCTGGTGTTGATGTCGAATTAAGGTAGTGTACTGTGACCTTAATTTTATTTTTAATTAAAGTTCAAGTTACCGTGAAAAAGTTCCGCCAATGCAAATGAGAGTCCCGGAGGAGAGGCAAGACCTGGAATAGCCCTCCTCTAACTAAATACCTAATATCGGATCGGAACAATTTTCTTTCTCGATTGCCCTCTTTTATTAGGTTGAAAGAAGATTGGACGTTTTGTTGAGAAAGTGACGTCATTTTGAACGAAGGTATCGAAGCACCTACATATTAGACAACCTGTTTTTTACAATTTTATTTTATTGTTTCTATGACCAATATTTTTTTTAATTTGTTTTATTTGTTTAGATTTTAGAACATCTGCTAGCAAACGTTTTTTGCAAGGTTCGCCTAAAATGTCATAATTTATAATTGCTACTTATAAAACCGCCAAATAATATAGTGGAATCATGGCTGTGTTTCATATAAAAGGACAAAATTCCTAGTGGTATTACTTAGTACAATTAAATAATGTCATATTTAACTCCTTTGCGTGCTCATTTCGATTTTTCTTAACGCCTGTTAAAAATCTGTTAAGGTTGCGTGTTTTGCAAATACTATTTGTTCAGGCGCTTGCAAATTCAGGTTCAATCCTACGCATAACAAAAATGTACAGATTTTCAAACTAATAAATGTAGGATCTCATTTCTGGGTTTCCGCCATAAATCTCAAACTAAACTAAAACTAAAACTACTAAAACTCAAACTAAATATTTTTGGCAAAATTCACGAAATGCGATTAAATGTTTTAACAACATAATATAATTTTCTTTTATAAAAAAATATAAAACGTGTTTTCGACTCTCGTGGTACATACCTAGATGACCTAAAAAGACATCTACCACCAAGTAAGAATTAAATAAGAATTTGAATACTTAATAGTAGGCGAGTAGCTACTCCAACCAGTCAGGAATGCATTTGTGTAGGTATCTACAGGTATATTCTCCGAACAGAAAACCTCCATTATTCTAGACTGTTCCAAGCTTTGACTGAGCATCCATTGAATCCCTGTCCCTCGTGGTCACTGCTTGAAAAATCCATCGGTGAAATGAGCGATGGATCAAAGGGCTCGCCCCTTTGACGGACAAGCCGACATTGATGTTTGCATGTGTTATTAACTAATAAAAATGTTAGAAAAAGGGAAATGCTGATTACTGTAACAGGTACTTATGCTTATAAAATTTAAATGTGATTAGTTTTTTCAGAGCGATGAGGGGAAAAGCGGTAATACACAGCGGTGACTGAACTAATTGTAGCATCTTATATATTTATCCTAACGCAAAGAAAAAACATACATACAAAGAGCCAGTTCCATTCTAGGCTAGGTGTGTTTATATTCGATCATCCTAACTAACAACCCAGTTTGTCAACAATAAAAAATAAAAACTTACAGTACGACGATCTTTAGATTTTTTAATTTTACTCTAGTAATAGCTTTATCTATAAGTAATTATATTTACACACCATTTGCACCAAAAAATTCCCTGCAGTATAATACATAATATAGTATAAGTACTTCATTATACTGCATCAACGGTGTAATTTTTTGAGAATTTTCAAGTCGGTTAAAACTGTATTTCCGTTCTTCGTTGGAGATTAAGCCGGTTTACATTTACCTTGTTAAAAATTATGTAAATCAATGAATATCCCTTGAGGCAGGTCAAAGATAAATCCAACAGATGGTAACAACTTCCTGTCGATGCCTAAACAAATCTTGCAAGTCAAATATTTGCCTAAATCATCAACACTTGGACGCAGATGATAAGACAGTTATTGGTTCGGCACACAGCGACAATCATGGGTCGGCCGGCCAACCGGACGGTTCCATTGTAAATAGAATAACAACTTGCAGTACAGAGAGAACAGCGTTATTTCTGGCACGAAAGACTCTTTTAAAGTTTTTTTAACACGTAGATGTCCGCGTTTGATACCACCTCGAAGATTAAGCACGCAGACTTAGAAGATACCTATTCAAATCTTGAAAGATCCAGTTGATAATATTAACCACAAAGTCAGAACCTCTTCAAAAGGGTTTTTTATGTAAAAGTAATAAGATGAACGAGACGCTCTCCTGATGGTAAGTAATAACGCCTTTTTATGTCCATTGCAGCGATACACAGTGGAAATTTCGTATAGTTACGCACTAAAAGTCACTTCAATTGATCACTTCAATAATAACGTGAATAAGTAATTCCTTGGCAAACAAGGAATTATCCTTGCTCCATCTTCGACCACATCGTCGCTTACCATCGAATGATATCGCGGCCAAATGCAAGCTTAGTCTGTAACAAGCTTTCTGAAAAAAATTAAAAACAGACAAATGCCTACTCATTCATTTTTTTTCCAAATGATTATAGCCAGGGTCACTCGGGATGATGTAAGGATTCTAACGAGATCCCATACTCCAGTTTGTTTCCAGGCAACCTTAGTATAGGAAGGATTTGTGGTAAAAGTAAAGGATGGGGTGTGCTACAATCAGAAGTTACAAGTTACTTAAAACAAATAACTTTTGGGCAGTCATAAAGACACCAGAAAAGGATACCTACTCTATAAGGAAAAACTAAAAAAAAAAAAGATTTTTATTTATTCCATCGTGCACTTCTGCCCAAATATTAATTAAATTGTACGGCATTAGGCCGCTCGGTCAACTATTTGCATTGGTAACTCATAATAACAATGTTATTGCCAGTTCGACAATCCCGTCGCCCTTTGATTTGGGCGTTAGGTAATTCTATTTGCTTCGATTCTGAAGGTCCGTTCTAAGTCTGGAATCAAATAGTAACTTTTAGTCACGCTTTGATTTGAGCCGTTCAATCGAAATGATTTTGCCACAGTTGTTTCATTGTGAGGAATTTGATGTTTCACAGTTTAGAAGAGAAGTCTTATTCAAATATTATATAGGTGTGTATGAGTGTACGCACACAAATATACACACACACTCATATACTACACACACCACCCATACACGCGCGCGCACAAACACACTACACGCATGCGCCTGCACACACAACACACAACACACACGCTGCACACATTACACTAACCACACGCATACACTGCACACACGTACGCAACACACATAGACGCATAATATATTAATTTACACATATTAAAAAAAAAAATGTTTTGTTGTTAAGTATATGTTTATGGCATTTTGATCTTGAATCAGGTATTGGGAGAAATCATTGGTTTCCGAAACTGATGGAAAATAACCTGATTTGATTACAAATATAAGTTTACAAATTAAAAAAACCGACTCCATGGTCAATTGGTCAAAATACGGCTAGCTTTTAGGTATTTTAGTTTAAAAATCAAAGTACTGGACCGATTTTCTCACAATACCCATGGCAACAATCTAAGTATACCTATCCTTTTAAAGTAGAGTAGTAAAAAAATATAGAAGAATTATTCAAATTGGTCCATAAATGATGGAGTTCTGACGTAATAAACATAAACAAAAAAATCAACCTAAATGAGAACCTCCTCCTTTTTTAAAGTCAGTTAACAAAATAGCTAAACTGTGAAGTGTTAAAATACAAAACGTATATGTGTATAGTCAGTAGGTACCTCTATCAGCTCTAAAAACACAATTGCTCCGAGTATTCGCCTCACGTAGTTAGCCTGTAGCCCGAAAGGCGAACACCAAAAATGGCTCCACATTGGCATCTAGCTGCCAAGTCAGTTCATTACTGTGGTCTACTCGCTTTGTTTCTTGCCAAGCCAACGTAAATACGACCGTGAAGCAAGGTAAATACGAGTAACAACCCAGTAAGTTGGAAAATGTACATCTCTTTAATATAGTTTACAAGTTTTGGATTTGCTAAGTCGTCGCTTGCAGCTTGTAAGGTTTGGATTGCAAAAACCAGAATACATCTACAGGGACTATATTAATTACAAAAAAAATTATTGTCATTCCCTACCAAATATGGTATCACCCGTCGTATTTTTTGTTTGATTCCGTCCTATGGTTGCCTGGAAGAGATCGCTTTTAGCGATAAGGGCACCACTTATGACACTAGCTCTTGTTATGAATATTGAGACTTTCAATGGTTAGTCTCAACAGCCCTGTAATTTCGCTAGATGCAGTACCCTTCAAATCTCAACACAGTTTTGTTTACACACTACTGCTTGGCGGCGGAATATCTGGTACTGCGTTGGTACCTACCAAGACGAATTATGAGAAATACTCTAAATGTGAAAACCTATTCACAAACCTGTTCACTTCAAGCTTAACTTTAAACTCCATAGCTAACTCTGGGTCCTGAACCAGACAAAACACTTTATACAAAGCCTTAGTTGGTTCAGTGCCCGAATTTGCATGGGAATGGCTGATCGCAGTGGCACTACAGGCGGCGTGGGGCAGCAGGACCTAGCGTCGCTCAGGTATACTGGCTAGATTTTAAATTTGAGTTGCCAGGTACGTTCTTTAAAACAGTTTTTACTCTTGTATAGGACAACAATAATTCTCCTTGTTATTAAAAAAAAATCTGAGTTTTGGCAGGAACGCGTAGAGAGCCGTGTCGCTGCATTGTATTTTTTTTTTTAACTTTTTTAATGTCCGACAAGCTAGGTTATCAAAGCTAACCTGATGTTAAGTGCACATCATCAGCACGAAGATGACACACTTAGCTTGGAATGGAACTGGCTCTCAAATGAGGCTACCGGAATACACTGATAGGTGCTTGGTGGCAGATTTTCAACTTTTTTTTTTTTTTTTTTTTTTTTATTTTTTTTTATTATAGCTGACAGGCTTGGTGTTTGACCACAACTCACCTGATGTTAAGTGACGGTGTGGTCGAAGATGGTAAAGCACACCTAGCCTAGAATGGAACTGGCTCTCAAGTGAGGCTGCCGGAACACACCGTTAGATGCTTGGCGACAGATTTTCAACTTGAGGGTGGTAGCTAGCCAGCCGAGTACTAGAAAGTACCCTACCACCGACAGCTCAAGTTCATTGTTGGAGTTTGAACCCAACCCAAAATTCCTGCGTGAGAACCGACCTCGCTAACCGCTGAATTATCATCGCTACGCTTGCCATTTAATAACTGCTATTTGCTATTTTATAGACTAGCATTGTCTGAAAAAACATTTTGCCAAAAAGCTGAACCTTCCAAGCCTGGCAACACCAGATTTAAACTCGAAGTCCACTGTTATTGCTGAAATGATAATATATTCCGGTTTAGGAGTTGGTTAACGTCGGCCGAAATAGGATGCTGTTTCCGCCATTTTGTGGCCAACTTTCGGGAAAACTGTTAAGTGAATAGAAGTTAAAAGTAAGTACATGGCCAGTTTATTTGCGGAAAATAAGATGGTTTAAATGTTAAGTGTAGTTGGAAACTTAGTTTATCCGGAGTATAAGCAGACGTAAAACTGAAAATACAATCTTTGCATCCTTATTTTAGATGGAACGGTCACAAGATTTTCGTCTGTGTATTGCTTTAAATTTTAAACTACACTTTCACTAAGTACTTTTTATTTTAATACCGGTTCTCATTTGATAGAGCCAGAACGAAGACCAAGACATTGCATCTGAAAGACGCATTCTTAAAGTGTTTACTTTTTCTGTGTGACTAGCAAAATTACAGGGCTGTTGAGACTAACCACCAAAAGTCCCAAAGCAGTGATGGCCAGCAGGCGTACCATGAGGTTTTCACTTTCCAGCCAATTGCGGTGCAGTTCAGTATAGGTACCTACCTAAACTGACTCACTTGTTTTTGTATCATGAGCATATTAAAATAGAATCGCATCTGTATGGCTAGACATCTCCAAAGACCGAACGACAATCGTCTGTCAAAACCAAAGAAAAGGACAGCGCTATACAAAAGTATAATTGTGTCTTGTACGAAAATTGTGTTCTAAAACTTAACTTGACTTCTATTTTACAATGGAAAAGTATTTTAGGGCAAAATCTAAATGAATACTGAATGGCAGTTAGACATAATTACAAATAGGTAAGATTAATTTCATAAATAAGCGAAATCCCTCTTTCTGCCCAGTTTGTGTTGACGTTGAGGATTCGGTGGAAAAAGCTGGCGGCAATCTAAACTGCCCCGCTATAAGGACCTCATGGTATGAATTTTAAAACGGGTCAGTTTAGAGCCTATACTGAACGGCTCTAACACCTCATAATCACGGAGCTGATGACGTCGCAATTAGCTCTGTGTGCTGGAATATTCCTGATACCGGTGAAGAAGGGTTTCAGAGCGCACCGGCACACTATGCGTTCCCACCTCCGCGTCCGCGCATCAAGCGCCGTCTTGACATGTGATGCGCGCAGCGGCCCATAGTGCGAAGCAAGACCAGGCCGCGCGCGTATTGTATCCAACTTTGTCTCCTTGAAGAAGGCCACCGTAGACGAAACTACAATCGGTGTATACAATATAATTAAAAGTGACTAATCCCGCATAAGTTACAATTTTTTTTTCCAATTGTACATTATCTTAATTACAGTCTTATGTAATTTCCACGCAGCTATACCCATGCCATAACAATAAACTGGTGTAACTTATAAACACTGCTTAGTAATAATCTTCACCAAAATATAGCAGAATAGGAAGAAAACAGATTCCGTGTGAGAGGTGCAGTTTTTAATCCAGGATTCAAAATCCTAGTGTGAGAGTTAAAATTATACTTATGACGTCATCTATAAGTTGGTAGTCTAACTAGACCTTCGTTTTCTGACTGTAGGGTAGAGAAAGACAATAATCATGGTAATCATTTTGTAAGATAGCTCAGTGGTTAGCGCGGTCCCATCACTCACTTCAAACCCCAACAATGAGCTTGAGCTACCGGTGAAGGGAAAACATCGTGAGGAAACCATAGCATGGTAGTAAGGTACGGTCTAGTACTCGATTGGCTAGGTACCACCCTCAAGTTGAAAATCTGCCGCCAAGCATTTAGCACCGTGTTCCGGCAGCCTACTCAAGTATTGTCTATCGCTTCAATAGCAATGGACGTTTCAAATTTAAATTATTTATTGACATAAAAACGTTACACAATTACATCTATGTCACAAAATTATATGAGTAAACAGAATAACATGTAATATCAAGTTCGAAATAAAATGTCAATCTCAAATACAATGTCGAATAGATATAAAATGTCAGGTTCAAATACAATGTCAAATTTAAAATGCAATGTCAAATACAAATACAATGTCAAATTTATATACAATGTCAAATTTTACGTTATTTCTTACCATCAGGGGAGCGTCTCGTTCGTCTTATTACTATTAGTACCTGGATGACCGAGCTTTGCTCGGCTAAAAACACGGATAAAACGACGTTTTCTGAAAATGAAACCTAGCTAGGTCAATTTTTCGCCACCGAAACCCCTTGGATACAAAATTTCATGAAAATCGTTGGAGCCGTTTCAGAGATACAGATTATATATATATATATATGTATAATTGTATGTACAAGAATTACTTGTTTAAAGGTATTAGATAGATAGATATATAAAAGAAGGAGTAAGTTGTATGTGACGCGGCGTCGAGTGCGGCTTTGCGTTCACTTTGATCGCATTTCACAGTCAACAAAGTTTGTCAACAGATTGCTTCTAGTTTCCTCTCTGTAGTACTCTGAGTAACGAGTAGCACGTTACAAACACGGCGTGGATGAAACTTGCATATCTGCTCAGCATCTCGAGGGTAAATATCGGAGGCGATAAATTAAGAGACAAACAAACTTTCCGCGGTAACTGCGACTGGGGTGACCATCCACTTGTACTTTCATTATTCTGGGGCACGTTTCCGTTGTTGCAAACGACTTTTTCATTTTTTGTAACACAAAAATAACAGATTCGGAGAGCATAACTGCTAAACAATGGAATTTGCTACCCTTGTCTCAGTCTGTTCTTCGATGGATACAATCCGGGTGCCTTCAAATCAGGAGTGAATCGGTTTCTTCAAAGCAAGCGTGCCCCATCTTAGACCGCATCTTCGTTTAACATCATGCGAGTTCTTAATACGAGTGTTTCAGATATAAATGTGTGTTTTACATGGTTTTTAAAAAAATGTAAATGTAATGAGACGTACGAGACGTTCTTCTGATGGTAAGAGAAATGCATGCCCACTGCAGCGATATAAGTATAGAAAGTTCCGAGAATCGCTGCTTCGTGCTGCGGCGGTCATTACTTTGAGACTATCGATTATTATTATTTTTTATGAAAAAAAAGACGAACGAGACGCTCTTCTGATGGTAAGAGATTACGCCTGTCCATGACCATTGTAGCGATAAACAGAGCTTTGAGTAACAAAATAAAGTCCACGGCATCGCTGATTAGGCGCTCATTTCTTTGAGATATTGAATAGTTAGTCTCAACAGCCCTGTAATTTCGTTAGCTGCAGTACCCTTCGAACTGGAACACAGTTATGTGTACACACTACTGCTTGGCGGCAGTATATCTGGTACTGCGGTGGAACCTACCTGCACGACCTCCTGCTAAGTACCACCAAGTAAATTAATGTTATTCCGACTTTTTCGTGTAACAACGAAAATGCACAACAAACTTTCAACTCAGTACATAAAGACGCACGTGGCTGTAATGACTGTACCGAACTGTTTGATTTAAACTGGCAACAATTGTGTTTACAGCACCCCGCTATCCCCTATCCCCCCTTAAGAATAACCCCCTCTCCTCCCGAGAGGAGGCAAAGTTACACGTAATGGATGATCTTTGTCTATTGATAAGATGTTTAAGTAATTGCACTCTCGATTTTGATATTAACGGCAATTTAGAAAGTTTTGGAAGAAGAGAGGGCTTTTATAAAGACCCTGAAACAGATTGTAATTAATCTTTGTTCCATCGAGCATTCTTGTTTTCATTTCGACGAATTAGATAACAAATCATAGTTGTTAGGTTTTATATACAAAGAAAGAAAGAAAACATTTATTTTTTACACTAGATCTAGTGTAAAAAATAAATGCTGGCATTTACTTTGGTCAAAAGCTTAGCATTGCCATCCAATGTGGCAATTCTGCCAGCATTCTCGCTACATATCCCTCATCTGACGGCCTTTTTGATTAAGGTATTTTTATAAGTTTGTAAATAGTATTAATTTATATTTTGTTATTAGGTCAAATTAGATATCTACAACTATTACTTCTAGATTTACTATTACGTTATCTCTAGCCTAGACTATATGTCCATTCAGTCCTTGCATAGTAAAATCAACAATTTAGCGGACAGAATTAAATTTGATTTAGCTCTCCGTTTTTCCGTAAGGTACCAAAGGCTTATTCTCATTGAAGTGACTCATAAAAAGCGTTCAAATAATAGAGTCCCAAAGAAACTGAGGGTAATAACCGTCGGCGGATGATTTCAATGAAATATGTATTAAATCTGCGACTGGCGAGATTAAGCGGTGACGGCGAGATCCGATATTACTGCGGCTGGGGTGGTCCACCACTTGAAGCGATAATATATAACAGTGAAAAAAATTTCAACTTTATTGTTTGGAAGGCTCAGAGTCGCTGTTGGAGACCGGTGTTCAAACCTTGTACGAAAGATTGAGTACTAAAATATAAACATTTGATCTAGAATTTGAGTTTTACTGGTTAACTTCAGTATAATACATACAGAACACCAAGACACAGAAAAAACTTTTATTGTCATATAAATGATGGTGGGAAAAGAACTCACGCCATACATATCTAGGTAGCTCTAGCTATATGTATATTAAAAATAAAAATAAAACTACTCAAGTAAATCTTAACAGAGCTCCCAAGAGACCGGCCTAGCCGAATTTGGGGCCAGTGTATTTTCATTCGCCGGAGCCAATTGATAACAAAAGTAACACAATATTTTTGGAAATAAAGTATTATTCAGTTGTTCAGTATGTTTATTACGACGATAGATATTATATTAATTTCGTAAATCCGAACAATATTTTTTTTATTGATTTTATATTTTTCTATTTTACCCGATTGTTCAAAAACAATATCATATGCATAATATCTTTTTCTTACCTACATATATTTTAAAATATGTCTGCAATTTCATCCTACATAACTGACACTAACTGATTATTCTTTCAACCCGAGTTATGTACAGGGTTATAAACACGGATTGTATTAACTCGAAAGGGATTTCTGAAAACAAGTTTGACTATGGAACCAGCGTTGAGATCGCGAAAAAATAGATAGAGAAAGACAGAGAAAGATAGATAGAGAGTAAATTAAAACACGATCGCGTAAATGATGTATAGAATAAAGTATCGCGTGTCTTTCCTTTGCTGGATCCCGACACCACAGTTAGGTGTGTTGCGCAAAGAATTTAATCTACAATGAAAGAAGTTGGCGCTCTTTGTGCGTGTCACCTACCGCCCGCCGACCCTCGGAACCTACTGGGAACGACGCTGCTAGCAGAAACTGATGCGTGGATATGACACGGCAAATAGACAAAGAGAAATCTGTAATACGAGGAAGTATACTTATGTGCGTCTATTACAGAAATATAAGGAAGTGTACTCATATGCGTATAGAACAGCAAAGCGAGGAAGTATAGGTACTACTTCGTATGCCGTGCACTGTGACTGTAGGTAGTAAACTCATTTAAAGTGAAAAAAGATTATTAAGTGTTAGAATGAAAGATGATTCTGTAAACTCGTATTACATACGTTAGTAATATAATTACAATACTCCATCTTGTATTTCTGGTTGTAAAACAATTAGTCTTATCATAATAAGGGTAGATAATTTATGAAAATTCGATGTATTATATTCGATAATTCCATAGATATTATAGATAGATAAACTTTTGATTGTTTACTACAAAGAAATCGAATACCTGAACATTTACATTACAATAGAAAAAATAACCCTATAAACAACATTTAGTGTATCAATATTGTCGGTCTTATCGTTAAAAGCGATGTCTTTCATAAATATTATAAACTATGTAATTGTTTTTGTTTCCATACGACAGACAGACCCACGATTTTAACTAAAAACCTCCTCCATGGAACGTACATCCACGCCATTTTCCTTACAATTCAATATCATCCCTTTGTTGCTGGTTTTCTCTTTAATAAATGCGGCGGGTCTCCAGTTTCGCCTCAAATAATATTGTCACCTTCGTGTGGGCCACGCCCATGGTACACTTTCATTGCTACTTTTTACTTTGGTCTACTTTCATTGCTGCTTTTCGCTTTGGCACATTTTCATCGCGTCTTCAGCTTTTCAATGGGAAAAAGGAAATTTAAATATCGTTTGAGCTTATTCGGGTTTTATGGAAAGAGTTTCGAGTTTGAGGAAAAATTTATCTCACAGACGTTACAAGTACAAATTTTATCCCACTTTGTATCTAGTTTGTGAAATGTGGTGATTTCATGTAAAGCCGCGAATGATCGTCTGTTTTTAGAGAGTGATATTATTAATTACACGACTCCCCAAAAAAAGGGTTCTTTTTCAGGGTTTTCAGGGTTCATATATGTATGCGAGTTTCTTTATTCCACTATAACTTTGAAGAAATGTCTGAACAGATTTGGATGTATGGGGTATCATTAGAATTCATTATCCCGAGTAACACTGGCTATTTTTTCAATATAGTCGTGTATTTATTTTATTAAATTTTTAGATTCTTACAACGCAGACGTTCAAATATGTTTTTCGATCAAGTACATCAGAATTAAAAAAAAACTTTTACTTTTTTATAGTAGACAAGCTATATGTTTGACCACAGCTGATGGTAAGTGACTGTGTGGTCGATTGTAAACACACCTATTCTGCTAGCTGTCAAGTGAGACTGTCAGAACATTCCGTTAGGTTCCTGACATAGATTTTAAACTTTAAATCTTGTTTAGAGTATCTTACCACCATCCTACGGTTTCCTCACGATGTTTTCCTTCACTGGCAACTCAAGCTCATTGTTAGGATTTGAACCCACGCTACGAAGTGTGATCCAGCCGCGCTTACCACTAAACTATCATCGATGCAAAATGGTTAATTTTAAGTAAATAAAAAGTTTTAATTTATTGACCGTTCATATAAATTTTATTCAATACGTGTCATCTACGGGCAGTACAATATTCCGTTCGAAGAATTCCACAATAGTCCATTGAAACTTGCACCGACCCCTTTTCTATTCGTATTCCAACTTAACTAAAGCAATTCTTAAGTTAATTAAGTTCAGACTCCAATCTTGTGAACCTTAACGTTCCTGTTATTGTTAAATATTGGAATTAAATACTGGAATATTGTTAGATCTTATTAATTTGTTGTTTAGCGGCTTTCAAGTATCTTTGGCAAAGCAAAGGGGTCGGTTAAATTGTTTTGCCTTTGGCGTACTTAATTGCTTGTTTGCTCCATGTAGGGGGGACTTTCAATATTAATTTTGCCAGGAAAATAAATAATAATGAATTACTAAAAAGATCTATAAGACACTAGAAAGGACAAGTAGCAAGTTCAAGTAGAACTTGCTAGTGTCTAGATCTCCTTAGAAGGAGTTCGTCTAGGTAGGTACCACCACAGTACCTGATATTTTGCCCCTAAGCAGTAGTGTGTCAATCTTACTATGATTATGTGCACTCGAGCATTCATGCTCACCATCGAAGGCTCCTTCTTGCGGCGGCGTCGTGTGTCGTGCGCTCTTTTCCCTCAGATATGGTTGAGGAGGGATATGGCTGGCACATGCGTCATACTCGTGATCGGGTGCTGCTTGCGGGTCGCTGGTCTGCTCGCGGTATACACGCAAACTAGTACTTGAACCCTAGATTAAGATTAATTTGACTAACATTCCTCTTTCCATAAAGTAAAAAAAAAAAGAAAATATAATTCTAAGTTGACAAAGGTTTAACGATGATAGCTCAGTGGTTAGCGTAGTCGGTTCGCATTCCGAAGGGCGTGGGTTCAAACCCCAACAATGAGCTTGAGCTACCGGTGAAGTAAAACATCGTGAGGAAACCATAACGTGGTGGTAGGGTACTTTCTATTACTCGGCTGGCTAGCTACCACCCTCAAGTTAAAAATCTACCGCCAAGCATCTAACGGTGTATTCCGGCAGCCTCACTTGAGAGCCAGTTCCATTCCAGGCTAGATGTGCTTTACCATCTTCGACCACACCGTCAATTAACATCAGGTGAACTGTGGTCAAACACCTAGCCAGTCAGCCATAAAAAAATGTCACGGACCACGGTGTCTGTGGAGAGTTATTTTAAAAAACTAAAAAAAAAACTGCTGCATCGCCAGTACTGGGCTGTTGAGACTAACCGTCGAAAGTCTCGAATGTAATGAGAGCCAAATTCACTATAATTAACGCTAATAACGTAATGCATTGGCAGCCTAGTTGGTAGAGCCTCTGGCTTCCAACCTAGAGGTCTAGGGTACGAATCCGACGGCACGCTCTGTTTTTTCTCAGCTATGTGCGTATTGCCGCTAACTTCAAACAATGAAGGAAAACATTGTGAGGAGACATACATGTCTAAAAATTCTTTAAAAAAAGTTTTGATAGATATGTGATTGCCAACATGCATTTGTACATATTCACTTATAATACCACAAGAGCTTCAAAATTATCGGGTATTTCCCGATAGGTTCACCTTGAGGGAAATGCCAGATAATTTTGAAGCTCGTGTGGTATTCGGGGGATTATTTTTCCGACCCAAATATCGACCAATAGAATTGCACCATTCGACGTCACGTGGTACAACCTACATGTCAAAAAATTATCAGTATAATACCATGTAGGTTGTACCACGTGACGTCGAATGGTGCAATTCTATTGGTCGATATTTGGGTCGGAAAAATAATCACTTATAATACCACAAGAGCTTCAAAATTATCGGGTATTTCCCGATAGGTTCACCTTGAGGGAAATGCCAGATAATTTTGAAGCTCGTGTGGTATTCGGGGGATTATTTTTCCGACCCAAATATCGACCAATAGAATTGCACCATTCGACGTCACGTGGTACAACCTACATGTCAAAAAATTATCAGTATAATACCATGTAGGTTGTACCACGTGACGTCGAATGGTGCAATTCTATTGGTCGATATTTGGGTCGGAAAAATAATCATGTTTATTTATTTCGTAAATATTACTTACATGTCAAATTCAAATAAAAATGAAACATGTCAGGCAATATTGACAGCCTTGTTGGCTCATTGGGAGTATGCCTGCTTGAGCTGTAGGGCGTGGGTTCGATTCCCGCCAAGGACAAATGTTTGTTTGGTATAAACAAATGTTTGTTCTGTGTCTGAGTGTTCTGTATGTATTATATGTATGTATTTACAAAAAAAAAGTATTTATGTATTCTATCAGTTATCTGACTTCCATCACACAAGCTCTGCTTAGTTTGGATTCAGATGGCGCTGTGTGTAATGTGTCCTACAATATATTTATATATTTATTTATTAATATTACAATAATATATTTTGAAATATAGTCTCAACAGCCCAGCTGCAATACCCGTACAGTAATGTATAATAAATATACAATGCTTGGCGGCAGAATATCTGGTACTGCGGTGGTACCTACTTTGGAAACTTCCTGCTACCCTTTAGCAGTAAGTGAACCGTTCCTGGGCTTTTTGGTCAAGGATATCTTTATAACTGTGGTTACACTTCGCTTGGTAGTTTAGTTCGTTCGTTAGTCAGCGTGGTGGACTAAGGTCTTACTCTTCTCGCAATGAGAAGAGGCATAGTAGTGGGATAGTTTATAAAAACAGTGCTGATTCGGAACGCTAATAATTCAGATTACGCGCATACATTATTTCTCAAAATAATGTATGCAAAGTTACATTCATCAAACATACATAAATGAAACTCAGGAGACGAAAACGCCTCTTGTACGCAAATTATTCATTGAATTCCCTTCAATTCCAAGGCTTACTCTTTCATTCCCTAATGCTGAGCAGGCGGCGGTTCCCGCGCCGTGTGCAGACGCGATCTGAAACAATCTGTCCGAGCTCCAGTTATTGACATGTGAGCATGTTTGTTTGTATGTTTCTGACTAATATTTAATGGGATTACTCACGTTTAATTTTATACTATAGTCTGAGTTTCCGATAAAATTAAGCCTGAGTTATCCCGCATGAGTAAAACAAACATATTGTCAATGTAAAAATGAATATCAATGTAAAATATGTAACTTTAAAAATATTGTCAATATAATAAAGTGTCATAAAAAGTCAAAGTGTCATAAGGGATCGCTCCTATGACGCTCTCTACTTTGAGACATTCGATAGTTAGTCTCTATAATTCTATAATCCTGCAGGTTTCCGCGAAGCATGGTTCTTTTGCATTCCGTGGGGGGCAGCGGGTGAAGCCATAGCGCACATATAGTCCAGTATAATCTAGATATGGTGTGTGGCAGACGCACGTTACAATATTAATTATTCATTGGCTCCGGCGAATATACCAATTTCATGGTTCTTTGCGCATGTACCGCTTGACGCCGCTCCGCCATTGCACTTGTACAGGGTGGGAAGAGATCATTAATTCAGGAGATTGGTAGACAGTACGATTGTATCATTTCAAAAACTTTGTAAAGCAAACATTAGTATTAGTACATTATTAACTCAATCTCTATTTTTACTTTTCATCTCAAACGAAGAATACAATCAATTTGAGCTCGACCTTCTTGGTCTTGTTAATAAAGGTGAAGCTCATATTTTGCATAATATTTAATTTTGACGTTATTATGAAAGTTACTTTTGACATTTATTATTTCGTGTAGTGTCCTACCATTATAGTTTGTTTTTAATAATAATTTTAGCATTGTACAATTGTACATTTATACATTAATGTTAGTATATTTTCGTTTTTTTTTTTACTATTGACATAGTTATATTGAGGCATACATATTGTTAGTAATAATAATAGAGATAGTAATATGGTCATGTATATTACTGTATTAGTTAAATAATTAGTTGTATGCAACCGTTTTAGTTATTAAACAATTAAAAAACATTATTGTTTTAGTGCATTAAATTCTTAACGTTGTGTATTTTTTACCATATTCTACTCTAATTTTTTACCTACCTTCTATTTTTATAATAATAAATTTAAATTAGTATTAAACCTAGTATTTTTTTTAAATTGTTGACAGGCTTAGTGTTTGACAACAGTTCACCTGATGTTAAGTGACTGTGTGGTCGAAGATGATAAACACACCTAGCCTGAAATGGAACTGGCTCTCAAGTGAAGCCGCCGGAATACACCGTAAGGTGCTTAGCGTCAGATTTTCAACTTGAAGTTAGCCAGTCGAGTACTAGAAAGTACCCTACTACCACGCTATAGTTTCCTCACGATGTTTTCCTTCACCGGAAGGTCGAGTTCATTGGTGGGGTTTGAACCCACGCCCTTCGGCTTACGAACCGACCGCGCTAACCACTGACCTATCATCGCCACAAAAAGCTGTAAGTTTTCTTATGATAATTAATAATTATTTATATATGATAATGATAATAACTTAAAATAAATAATTAAAATAATTTATAGGTTTCTCTTAGACTGCTATTAGACTAGATTTTAGCAAATAAAACAAAAAAAATGTTTTTCTTATTGTCCGTTACTAAGCCGTTAAATTATAGTCATATACGAGTATGTATTATGCGTATATCTATCTATACTATATATAAAAGCAAACACAAAAGCATAATAGCAAATTTCGACTTAATTCCATGCCCGTGAAGGCTTAAGTCTGAGAAACTTTCTAGTAAATCTGAAAAATTAAGAAAAGTCTGATCAAGTTAATGCTTCTCTTAAAGAAATAATGCTTAATGTTAATGCTTCTTTTGTAGCGATGGTAGCTCAGTGGTTAGCGAGGTTGATTCGCATGTCGAAGGGCGTGGGTTCAAACCCGACAATGAGCTTGAGCTGCCGGTGAAGGAAAACATCGTGAGGAAACCATAGCGTGGTGGTAGGGTACTTTCTAGTACTCGGCTGGCTAGCTACCACCTACAAGTTGAAAATCTGCCGACAAGCATCTAACGGTGTGTTCCGGTAGCCTCACTGGAGAGCCAGTTCTATTCCAGGCTAGGTGTGCTTTACCATCTTTGACCACACCGTCACTTAACATCAGGTGAGTTGTGGTCAAACACCTAGCCTCTCAGCAATAAAAATAAAAATAAAATAAACCAAATAAAATGTTCAGACAAACTGTAATACAGCTATAGGTTGAAAAACTAAAACCATTTATCAACAAATTATATAAATTTGGGATGAACTTCTTAGCCCTTTTTTTTGACACCTTACGTACAAATTTGCTATACCTATGCCACTTGCCATATTCAATTGACTTCATTTACATTTCGATTATTTATGTTTTTCGTTTCTTGGAGTTTTAAAAGTTACCATTAGTTATTTAGCAAATACTAGAGTACGAACAAAGACTTTTAAAATCAAAACTTTGTATAGTTGAGTATAATAACGTTTAATGCCAACATTTGGCAACTGGTAGTTGCTGCAAGCGAAAAACCAAAGTGTGCCTTGAGATAGCCCTATATTCGGCAGTAGACTATGGATAGGCTGATTAACCATGATGTTGAATGCTAACATAGCTACAGAAAGACAGGTAAGTTGCAGTATTTGAAATTTGTATACAATGCGCTTTTAGAGCACGCTGTACGAAAATTACTAAGCGTTACCCGGTAAGCTGAAACCACGCGATCAAATTTGCCGCGTCAGCGCTCACGCAGCGCGCCTCCCGCGCCCGGCCCGCGGGCCACGTTAGCCTTCACGACACTATCAACTACTAAGAGAAGACAAGATAAATTTACGAGTAGCTAATTTTGTAGACATTTTGTAGTATTATTTTACATATTATTTAGACAAACCGCTAAATAGTGCAATTCGCTGGTTCTTTACGGATACAATCTGGGTGTTTTCAACTCACAAGTGAATCGATTTTTTGGCATGCGCTTCATTTAGGCTGTCAGGATGGCAATCAAACGCAAATCTATGATAGGTTTGCATAGTATAAGTCTAGATAGTACTGTGTCAAATGTCCTACGATATATAGACCGCGGGCCCCAGCATGTATAGCGACCTCTCAGACTTGAAAAGCCGGTGCGATGACGTTACCAGTTGGTCTTTCTTTTCATTGCTGCAAATATCCAACGTCCTGTGGACGCCCTTACGTTGAAATTTACCTATCTATCTATATAATCTAATACCTTTAAATGAGAAATTCTTGTATATAGGTATGTATGTCACATCATCATCAGCCATAGGACGTCCACTGCTGGACATAGGCCTCCTCCTGGGGGGGTTTTGCCAATACTCGCCACGCTTGGCAGGCAGTTAAGTGTGATTGTTCAAGGAAGACGCTGCTGCCCATCTTCCGGATTACATCACTTAGCCGACTCTTACGGCAACCACGGGTAGAGAGGGTGGGATACCATTTTTACGCCGGCACTAACACGGCACCCGGCACCACCACGGCATGGCACGGTATATGTATATATGTATATTTTTATAATCTGAATCTCGGAAATGGCTCCAACGATTTTCATGAAATTTAGTATGCAGGGGGTTTCGGGGGCGACCACTCCATGTAGCTAGGTTTCATTTTTAGAAAACGTCGTTTTATCCGTGTTTTCAGCCGAGCAAAGCTCGGTCATCCAGGTACTGTAATATGCGTTAAACTGGCCAAAGGTTGTGAAAATCCAAGATTTTCGGTCACATGATCAAAAGCTTTGTTTGTCTATAGTGTATGTGCACCAGACAGTCGCTGCAAGGGTCGTGTATCGTGTCGCCTGCTGTAAAGCGAGTCAGGCCGCAGCATGCGCTTTTACGTGGACGACGTAATTATTCCCGTCGGATATTAGCGAGATTGATACCAAGCGATACTGATTGAACCAAATGGGTTCGTTGCCAAATTTTTGCCATTCCGAAAATGGGCCTTCATTTTCTGTTGCACCAGATAATTCAATGCATACGATACATTTTTATTTCATGCATTGTGTAGCTTATAAAAAAAAAGACATTTTACCTTCTTTATTTATACCTTCAACGTTTAAAATAAGTACATGCCTTTTAGATACGGACCACCTCTAGCATTATAAGATATCCCACCGCTGGGTGTGGGCTCTTCTCAATGTGTGAAGGGTGAGTCTATCATGCTGGTTAAGTGCAAATTTGCAGATTTCACACATTTTTTTGTTGCGACGATAGCTCAATGGTTAGCACAGTCGGTTCTCATGCCGAAGGGCGTGGATTCTGACTCCAACAATGAGCTGTCGGTCAAGGAAAACATAATAATAATAATAATAATAATATAACTCTTTATTGTTCACACCAATTATTACTAAAAACAATTTTAAAGTGAAAACTTAATACTAGTTGAACAATTGGCGGCCTTATCGCTTAGAGCGATCTCTTCCAGGCAACCTAAGTATGGAGAGGGTTTAGTAGGTTAAGGACGGGGTGTGTTGGTAAGAGAATTAAAATAATATAATATATACATCGTAAGGATATCATAGTCATCATATAATATCATGGTGGTAAGGTAGTTTCTAGTACTCGGCTGGCTAACCTAACCTAACCTACCACTCGCCCAAGTTGAAAGGCTGAAAAGCATCTAGCGGTATATATCAAAACCTAAATTACACGTCTAAGAGTTTTTAATGTACGCAAAGATTTTTTTTATATGGTATGCTAGGTTTTTGACCAAAGCTCACCTGATGTTAAGTGACGGTGTGATCGAAGATGGTAAATACTCATAGCCTGGAATAAAACTGCCTCTCAAGTGAGGGTGATGGAACACATCGTGAGATGCTTGGCGGCAGGTCTTTAATTTGAGGCGGGTAGCTAGCCAGCCGAGTACTACAAAAACCCTACCACCACGCCACTTTTTTTTTTTTTTTTTAAATCCGAATACGAAGACGAAGAATAGAAGTAATGATGAATGGTTACAAGTTAGTCTTTAATTTTTCGAATTCATAACCATTTTAACACCTTTTACTTTCCTTAATTAATAGTTGAATTTCTAAGTTTGAATATGAAAACGCCGGGTAATTTTTGTCCGGTTGACGAGCGTCATCTAATTACCCGGCCGGGTGAGTCCGGGTATTCCCGGACGGGGAGCGTCTTACGTTTACCCGGTCCGCTGGCCCTCATCCGGTTTTGAATTTGGTTAATTGTCAATTGAATTAAATTATTTAAATACAAGGTCTATGTTGTTTTTTGAATGACGAAACAGAGATTGCGCGGAGTTAACTGTACTTAAAATTATACTTGCTCCAGTTGCAAAATAGGTTTTGTATAACAAGTTTTGTTTTTTTAAACTTTTTATATTGTTACTAGCGACCCGCCCCGGCTTCGCACGAGTGTAACACTAATAAGGCGCATATCTATATATTATACATATACCTACATCTTCTTCGTGAATCACTTTATCTATTGATGAAAACCGCATTAAATCCGTTGCATAGTTTAAAAGATTTAAGCGTAGAGACAGCGGGATGCGACTTTGTTTTGTACTCTGTAGAGATGAGCTTAATTTTTTTTCTACAAAATACAGCAAATGTGATAGCTGACATCTTTTTTGTGGCCTACTTCTTCTTCTCGTCGTGCCAAGCAAGACGAGACGCTTTTTACTCTTGCTTTGATTCCTTAAAGAAGACCACCTGATTTGGCCGAACATATAGCCGGAGTATCTAACATAATTATACGGGAGCAATCCCACCTAACTGAAACAAAAATGTGTCAAAGCCACATCCTTTTCATAGTAAGCCAGCTGAGGTAGCTTGCCTTAAGCGATAATACGTTTAGTTACACAGACTTTCAATTCTCGATCTTTTTTATTCATTTTGGTGCTAACAATGAAGAATTGATCTAGCAGAGGCGCGGCAAATGTCCTTAGAAATCTATTTTTCTTCATCAGCCATCAACGCAATTAAAGATGAGTCAATATTATTTTTGATGACGCGTAAATGTCTGCGAAATACACCGAATTTGTATTTTATTTCAGTAGGTAGCAGTAATAAAACAAACCCTATTTAAATTTCGGTCTGGCGACAAACTTATCTTCACCCCAACTAGACAGCAGTAATTCTAGACACATCACAATCCAAAATTCTCCATCCGAATAATTCCACGAAAGTTAGCGAAGCACCGCGTCTGTTACAATAAATTAGACGTACACCCCGACCAACTTACACGTACAGTTCATTTGAAGAGCTGCTATCGTACTTTATATACAAAATGCCAGCTATTCTATGAAAATGTTTAGTACTTCATTTGTCCAACAGCAAAAATAAATTTGTTGGTCTGTGGTCTTTAGTCTCTACCTACCCTCAAATACAGCGTTTTATTGCGCACTATAAAATAATTAAATTTCCATAACGCTGCCCGCTTTGCCCCGCTGTACTATTGTGAGGAAATTTGTTGCACTGCTTTGTGCCGGGAACGGTTAGAGCAGAAATGACCTACTTGTAAGTAAAAAGCTTACCTAAGTGAAAGAATAGTTGAATATTTCTAGTGTTTTCTTTTCTGGATCTATTAGTTATCAGCGCCAATGCAATGGTGCTTTATGTTGTCACATTAGGTGAGCTGTGGTCAAACACCTAGCCTGTCTGCCATAAAAAAAAGTATTTATTATAATATGGAGATGAAATTCTAGAATGGAATTTAAAACTTAACCTCTTTTTTTTTCTTTAAAGTTTTTTTGGTTGTTTTCAAAAAATCTATAGAAAATAATAAAAATCGAGAATTAGGGCTACCTTTCTTATCTACGTATTGCATAATATTATATTACGCAGCGCGCCGCAATGCAAAGCAATACAGCACAAGAAAATTCTAAGAACAGCCACTTACACTTAGTCCATATAAGGATTATTTGTTTGGTTTTGTTGAAAAGTTTGGTTAACTGATATTTTACAATGGAAACTTTCTATAAGTACCCTGCAAACCAGCTGCGAGTATATCGCAGAAGCCGCGGAACCTCGAGTCCACTGGGAGCCGAGGAAGGACTTTTAGTGATGTTCTAAGGCTTGTCCTGCGCTTTGTCGCCTCATTCATTAAATGAAGACCGAGAAGAATCAGTTTCGAACTAGTGACCAAATAATTCTGTTTATTTTATTCTTTTTTGACATCACGCTTTGTGCATTCTGCCAATATCAAGTAGTCCATATTTCCAAGTGTCTCATGATAAACTTCAACAGAAAGATATTCCACGTCAAGTGATTATTAATTAATGAATTTAGATTGTATAGATGAATTAATTAATTGCATATTTTAGTTGTCAAGAATAATAATGTAAAGATTGAATAACTAAATAATAATTGACTTGTAACTAGGGTGTTATTAATAAATTATTTGTATTTGTATTTGTATTTGTGAAAAAAAAAAAACAGAACAAAAACCAATAAAGTGAAAATTGGCGACGCTTTATATTTTCAAAACTGAATCAACTCAAAAAAAAAACATACCATAACAAAATGTGACATATACTTATTATGTGGAATTTACTAAGAAAGCTCTTTCATGATCAAGACTGTGATATACCGTCGTATCGTGAGCTTTTATTGCCATCCAAGACCTCATATCGTACGCCTATTTTTTTTTAATCAACTATAAGGAGACGAATGATACACTCTCCTGATGGTAAGAGATAACGTAAAACGCATGTTCTTGACCAATGCAGTGTTACACAGAACTTTGAGTAATAAAACAACGTCCAGGGCATCGCTGCTTTGGCGCTCATTACTTTAAGACTTATATTTATTTATTATTTCAAGCCGACATACAGTGTAATGTTTACACATTACTGCTTGGTGGCGAAATATCTGATACAACATTGATACCTACCTAGTCAACCTGGAAATCTACCACATAGTAAGAGTCGGCTAAGGGATGTAATCCGGAAGATGGGCAGCGGCGTCTTCCTTGAACAATCACACTTAACTGCGCTCGCAAACCCGCCTGCTAAGCGTGGTGAGTATTGGCAACCCCCAAGGAGGAGGCCTATGTCCAGCTGTGGACGTCCTATGGCTGATGATGTCATGACGTTATGTGAATTATTTAAATAAATATTCGAAATAGAAATCGCTCAGCACCATGTAGCTATGGGGACCAGACAACAGATAGAACAATTACATACTTTTTCTGTAAATACATACTCAGACTTAGAATACAAACAGAACATCTAGACACAGGACAAACAACTATGTTCGTCACACAAATGTTAGACTTGAAAGCGAATCGAACCCACGCCCAATCAATTGTCTTGATACAGAAATTTAACCAAATTAGCTAAGAGTCAGTCAGTGTTTATTTAAGAATCCTAATTAGTATCTCATGTAATAGTAAACCAATGTGAAAGTCGTCATTTTGCAACAATCACACACGTGAAAAAACAATAAGCGTATTTTTGTCTCGTTGAATAAATGCAGTGTCAAATGATAATGTTGATCTGTCGCGGCCGGGACGCCTCCCACGCGGCTTACCGTGACGGCAGACGGGCGCCCGGCCGGGGAAACAGCAGGAAAACGCCGCAGATAATAATGAGCGAGGTTGTGTACTCATGGCGCGATGATATTACAATATATGCGATTGATATCGGGCAGATCAGGAATCATAGGAACATCTACATTGAAAACATTTTTAATTCAAAAGGCATATTACGAAATTGCAGAATTAATCAGCGACAAATCCTTTTATTTTTAAAACAAATTTTACAAATCCTTTTTATTTTATTTTTATCTTAATAATCATTAAATTTTCAATTTTTTAATTTTTTATTTATTTTATTCATTATTAAAAGTCAATAATAATAAAAAACATACATATTTTTTCCAATTTTTTAAATATTATTTTCATTTGTGACATTTTATATTCTGGAACCTGACTTTAAAATTTTTATACATAAATAATTATGGTAAACTAGCTGCCCCTCCGGTGTTACCCGCTGTTCTCACGTGAACACTACGTTTTTTCGGGATAAAAAGTAGTCTATGTGATCCAGGGTGTCGGCTACCTCCATACCAAATTTCATCAAAATTGGCTTTGTTCTTGAGCATGAAAAAGTAACAGACACGTGAATATGTAAATAAATTGTCTTGTGAGTATTTCTTTCCTCCAATTATTTATTAATATGTTAAGCAGGTTAATATTCTAGCAAAAGAAAACGTCTATGATCAGTTTCAGTATTATATTTCAACAAATAATCAATTCCCGTTATTCATTTCCATATTTGCCGTGGTGGTGCCGGCGTAAGAATAGTACCCCACCCTCTCTACCCGTGGTTGTCGTAAGAGTCGGCTAAGGGATGTAATACTTCTGGGCAGCAGCGTCTTCCTTGAACAATCACATCTGCGTGATTTTGCGTGGTGGTAGGGTACTTTCTAGTACTCGGCTGGCTAGCTACCACCCTCAAGTTGAAAATCTGCCGCCAAGCATCTAACGGTGTGTTCCGGCAACCTCACTTGAGAGCCAGTTCCATTCCAGGCTAGGTGTGCTCTACCATCTTCGACCACACCGTCACTTAACATCAGGTGAGCTGTGGTAAAACACCTAGCCTGTCAGCCATAAAAAAAAAAAAAAAAAAAAAAAATCTAACTGCGCTCGCCAACCCGCCTGCCAAGCGTGGCGAGTATTGGCAAAACCCCCCCAGGAGGAAGCCTGTGTCCAGTGGACGTTCTATGGCTGATGATGTGATTTGTGACACATCTGCTACATTAATTCTATTTTTTGTAAATATCAAATAACTTAAATAAATGTCTAAAAACGTCCGTGTGGCGCGCACTTGTCAGTGGAATGCGCATTGAAGGGGTGCGAAACGACACGTGTCCTGGCTCCCTGATTGGTCCGCACCACGCAATTACGCGTAATAAGCGAATAAGCTGATTCACCATCACTCAGTACACTACTGTGTTTTTGCAGGTTTTTATATGTACAACTTAATGCATAGATTATTCTGCTCCAATCTATGGAATGTACCAAAGAGGTGTGCAAGAAGGATGACTTTATCTTCCATTTTTTTTTATAGCTGACAGGCTTGGTGTTTGACCACAACTCACCTGATGTTAAGCGACGGTGTGGTCGAAGATGGTAAAGCACACCTAGCCTGGAATATAACTGGCTCTCAAGTGAGGCTGCCGGAACACACCGTTAGATGCTTGGTGGCAGATTTTCAACTTGAGGGTGGTAGCTAGCCAGCCGAGTACTAGAAAGTACTCTACCACCACGCTATGGTTTCCTCACGATGTTTTCTTTCACCGACAGCTCAAGCTCATTGTTGGGGCTTGAACCCACGCCCTTCGGCATGCGAACCGACCACGCTAACCACTGAGCTATCATCGCTAAATATCGCTATATTTGACGAGGAGATAAGATTGCACAAGCATATAAAATACCTACCACTGGTTTGACTTGTAATTTTGCTTACAACCAATCCATGGGTCCAAGTGGGTGTAAGTTCCAATCAGTTCATAAAAAAATATATTTAAATATAAATATATTTAAATATAAATATATTTAAATATAAATATATTTTTTAAATGTGAAAGTAATGAGACGCTCGAGACGCTCTCTTGATGGTAAGAGATAACGCCTGTCCACGACCATTGCAGCGATACACAGAACTTTGAGTGACAAAACGAAGTCCAGGGCATCGCTGCTTTGGGTATTATATAAGATAATACAAAATCACACTCACTTACGTAATTACATAATTAAACACACAAACATAATTATAATCATACATCTAAAGTTAAGATAACTTTACTTTTTTCCATATTTGGGCAAAATATACCGAGTTCTTTACGTAGTTGTACTTATTTTTGTCTCTAACATATGGAACATAAAAACCCGCATTTGGCTCCCCAGAGAGTGTCCTTTTGATACTACTAATGAAATCCACGACCTTAAGCCAGATAAGTAGGTCTTTCTTATTACAAAAAGACTCATAAAAGGTTTTATTGCCTTCCAACTTACTTGAACACTTCACTTTATCTAGATTCGGTTGTGTCTTAAGAGTTAAAAAGTTGACAATGATCTTAAAACGAAATCTTTTAAGTAATACATTGTTAAACAAAACTATTCAAAGAGAGTGTGACTGTTCAGAAAAACAAGTTTACACAGATTATGACGTTGCAGACTCTTTCATGGTAAGATTACGATGAGAGAGTCTTGTTAAATTTTTAAACTTTCGTGACTTAAGCAATTAATTATATTTATCACCGGATCTTAATCGCGCACAAAATAATATGAAATTAGTTTTGTTTATTTATCTCGATGTTTCGGCCATGTTGCAATAGCCGTGGTCATTAGTTGATAGAAGAGTGCGGGTAGTCTTGATGCAAAAAATGAGTGTGTTGCGTTGTCCTACCTTCATTTTGGCCTTATAGAAACGTAAGGCTGTCCGTACATTAAATTAACTGTATCAATAGATCATTCTAAAACTACACCATGATACGAGCACTTGTTTTGACCGGATTCCACGACGACGACATCCTAAATCCATGTTTTCGTTAAAAAAAATGCGATTTTTCTACGTAATTGAGACTCCGTGATAAACATAATTAAGCGTCTAGTTTGTCTTGAAGTGGATTAAAATCGAGAAATTTAGATGAAATATATATTTAACTATATACAGAAGCATATGGGTAGGCAGATATAGTACGTTGGTAGTTATTTACAGCGATTTAAAGAGCATAATGCTCAAATCAGCAGGCCTATTAACCATATCTGGTATTCGAGGCGCGTTATGAAATGTCGTTTAACACATAATGTGGCTAATTGTTATGCAAACGGCAGAAGCGCGATAATTGCGCGACAGGCCTGCCGGACGTAGCGCTGCCGTGATGATGCAGATCACACAAGGCCAGAAGGGCAACTTGGACGGGATAGCAACTAATAGTTAAAAGAGGTATCTTATTTTTGTAGGACAAAATCCTTTCAGCCTTGTGGTAAGTATAATGGTTATTTCATTTAATTTATTTATATGTAATATAGTAAGACATTTCACACATCCTCACCAAACTCAGCAAAGCTTGGATAATAATTGATTGATACAGGTGTTACTTTGCGGCGGTCATTTTGAGGATTCAAGAGATATATTTCCAGTGCGCAGCTAGTTAGACATAAATTGCAAAACCCGAAGTTTATTAAAGATTATTATTGTTGGTTTAATTGATCATAAAATTAATTGATATTTTAATAGATACGGAGTCCGTATACATTTGCCAATGAATTATAAAAAAAAAAATGTTCATCTGTTTGATATAATCTGTGTTACGTTTTCGCAATGAAAAAAATACACTAAATTGATGTCTGATCGGTATATTAAAGTCTTATGTACATTTAAAATTGCTTAAGTGGGTGTTTTAATGAAAAATATGTCGAATTTCATGACAAAAAATAATGACTGTGTATTGAATGATGTGTATTGAAGCGATACTTGTGGCTCAGTTTTAATGGGTGTTCCTTTATCATTAATGAAGAACAGTTTGTGATTTTGGTGTTTGAAATAACAAACTGTACGTCTTGTAATTGTACTTGGTTGTATAATTTTCAGTGAAAATTAAGATTAGTTTGAGTAGTATAGGGAATAACATTTTGTGCCAAACTGCAATCATAAAAAATATTTTTTTATTTTAATTTTTTTATAGTTGACGGATTAGATATTTGGCCACAGTTAACCTGATTTTCGAATGAGGCTGTTGGAACACACCGTTAAGTGCTTCTTCTCTTTTCTGCACTGCACCCACTCTCTGCAGCTCTTGAAGCAGATATTCTACCAAATGAGCTAACAGGGCAGTGTACAGAAATCGCATCGTTGCAGTTCAATTATAAGTAGATAACTTGATTCAGTCCCAGTAAGAATCAAACCTATATCAGATTTGGTCGTGTACTACAGACGACACGAAATTACTATTTGAAACATTTAATTCTGTATTTTAACAGCGTTTTATATATATCTTAGTAGTTCTTTCAATTGTACGGAGCTTCACACAAGTGCATCGCAAATTAAACAGAGAGACGAGCAAACACAGACGTGTCTGCGCTTTGAGGTGTACTAACGCAATTTGCGTCGCGTTGAATGACGCCTTCTAATTATTTACATGGAAATTTTGATTTAATTCAATGGCGGTGGGAGATGAGGATTTAAGGGAAGTATGTAGTGTGATAGCTCAGTAGTTAGTGCAGTCGAGTCACATGCCGAAGGGTGTGGGTTCAAAGCCTAACAATTACCTTGCGCTGGCGGTAAATATAAACATCGGGAGGAAACACCAATCTTTTTCACCAAGGAATCTTTTCAACACCAGTAAGTCGAACAGTTTTAGGCAAACGTGCTCCATCGTAGACCGCATCTTAGCTTAACATCATGTGAGATGGCTGTCAAACGCAAGCTCACTTAAAAAAAACCTAAAAAGTATTTTTTTAAATGTAATACGAAACATATTGATATAAACTATATGAAATGGTACAAAAATAAATTCCCCTTCTCCCTTCAAATTAACCTGCAGATAAGTTAATCCATTACTTTCTACACTTGTTCCCTTTATCTAGGATCTCATTTCTGATATACGGATAATCCCATAAGTTTTAACGAAGCTGCCAATCAACTGTATACAAGTAGAGATTTCAATTTCGATTAATACGACCATACCAAAAGTTATTGTTAACATAATTTTTTAATTAAAATAATAAAAATAAATATATTTAATTTTACAGGCCTGTCGGCTCGTTGCTAATGTATCTGCTTTAAGAGCTGTAGTTGCTAGGTTCGATTCCCACCCAGGGCAAACATTTTGTGGTACAAAAAAAAATCGTACTGTGTCTGGGTGTCCTGTATTTATTTACAAAAAAAAGTATCTATGTATTCTATCAGTTATTTCATTTCCATAATACAAGCTTTGCTTAGTTTGGGGTCAGAATTTGACCCCTAACTTGAAGCATGTACTAATGGTGCTATATGTAATGTCCTACGATATGTATTTATTTATTTATAATAATAAATTATTTTGTTTAGACAGTACAATGAAATACAAATCGAAGAACAGAAAAACTAAAAATACGGTGAAACATAGATAATACCAAGTAATGTTACATAAGTATGGATCTTGCACTAGGGTGACCTGTGCCGTGGGCTTCCGCTAACAAATATTTATATTATGTTTATTGTGAACAAAACTGACAAGTGTACAAAAAATACTATATAAGCTGACGTGGTTTTGACACATTTTTGTCGCGCATCAACCGTTCTCTTCAAGTGCGGGTGCGCAGCGGGCAGCAGTACGAAGCAAGACGAGGCCGCGCGCGCGTTGTACTCAGCTTTGTTTCCTTGAAGAAGGCCACCGTATGTAGCCGAAATTATAGCTAAAGTATCCGATATAATTAAACGTGAGTAATCCCACACAAGTAAAACAAAAACGTATATTTTTTTTAAAATTAAACTAACCATTTTATTATATCGTGTATAAATAAGTGAGGAGCGTCACTAACTGACGGAACTTCGTATTTTAATCCTGTCGAATTGAGTAACATGTTTCGTTGTGTGTGTGTGTTTTGTTCTCATATGGTGTAAAGGACTAAAATATGACTCAAGTAGCTCCATTCATTGTTATACTAAAATATTAAACGAGAAAATCCAAGGTACTTTTTTTTAAATCGAATTTGCAACAGAAAAGCAAATTTAAGTAAAATCGAATCGATTTAATTAGTTTATTCGGTAGTAGCTGTAGTAATTTGGTATGCATGCTGTACCTTGAGCTCTTCTATTGTTACTCTAGACAAATTAACTTTGTGGTAGATGTTGATTAAAAAATTCAATAACAAGAATGCCCGCAAATATATTTTTTTCATAAAAATATAGCCGTTGTCATGCTGGTGTGATCAATGATGTAAGGATTCTAAAGAAACACCATAAATCTAAATCTGTTCAAACATAAAAAAAGTTACGACCTTTTTTAGGCAGTCGTGTAATAATGACAAAGAGTTTTTTAAATATTTTCAAAGCTCTTGAACGAGCGAACGAACCACCCATTTGCTCTCGATACTTCACGCCAAACGCTAAATTTTATCAAACACTAAACTAGATAGTAGTCACATAAAAAAGTTAATCAAAAGTACGCGAGCACAAAGCCGGAATGCCTTATCGAATGCCACGTTGGACAAAAAACTTACTTTTCTATCGACTGGTAAAAACAACGACTTCGTCTCATAGACACTACATATGCGAGCAAACTCAGTAAGCACATTAGTAGAAAAGATCTTATAAAAATCAAAAGCCACCAATGGCGTAGCCTCATAATCTTAAATAAACACACACACTATTAAAATAATTAAATAATGAAACGCAATACTGGATAATACGCATTACGCACTTTTGGACAACAAATCTACTCTAACAATGCGCGATGGTAGCTGAATGGTTAGCGTGGTCGGCTTACTCGCCGAAAGGCGTGGGTTCAAACTTCAACAATAAACTTGAGCTGCCGGTGAAGGAAAACATCGTGAGGAAACCATAGCATAGTGGTAGGGTATTTTCTAGTACTCGGCTGGCTAGCTACCACTCTAATTGAAAATCTGCCGCTAAGCACCTAACAGTACCAATGTTATTTTTTTGTTCCACCTGTACTTCCCCCGACACAAATCGGGAATATGGTCTAGCTGAACATTTTAGGCAATTTCCTGGTATATTGATCGGCTAGTTTGACAACATTAACTAAATGCCAAAGCATTTATCTTTTTTAGTTTTTTTTCTTTTTCAACTCCAATTTTTTTTGTACGGTACGTTAACGGAATGTTCCCGCAGCCTCGATTGAGAGCCAGTTACATTCCAAGCTATGTGTGCTTTATCATTTTCGACCATACCGTCACTTAATTAACATCAGGTAAACTGTGGTCAAACACCTAGATTGTCAAATATTAAACGGCAGGTCTGGCTACTGAATTTTCGCCAATTTAATAAATCTAGTTGCTTAAATATTTTTGATGACCATGTTTCACACAATTTCTATAGAGCAGGGGTCCGTGACCTTTTGACAGGCAGGGGCCACAAGGTGACAAAATAAAGCTAATGCGGGCCTCAGTTGCAATACCAACCCTAGATGCTTAATATACGTATAACTGGTAATATCTTACAGAATAGATTTAAAAAAAAATGCTTTTAAAAATTGTTAATATAAAGGCAATATAATTCTTATACTTGTAATATTTTCTATTTAGAATCTATAATATTTTGGATATTTATGACCAATTTACAAAACAATCACGGGCCGCAAGTAAGACTTCCGCGGGCCGCGTGTTCCCGACCGCTGTTATAGAGTACCAAGTCGATGAACAAAAAAACTAAAAAGCTGCGATCCCTGCCGTCCACATGATTGAACCTCGACAATAGCCAATTTGACACTTCAAGTGATAAAAAAGTTGCAAAAAGTGACAATTAGGGTTGTCACCGCTGCATTGTGTGACGGAAGCGAGTATTTAAATTTCCATTAGGCACCGTGAATGGGCTATTGATGTTACCTTTTTGACTTTTGAAATGAATGGCGGCACCTCGTCCTGTGATATCGGGAGCTTGGAGACAATAGAGCACTATCTCGGTCCGGGAGCTTCTAAATTAGTAGACATCTCTTTCAGACACATCTGTAAAGACTATATTTATCTGTCCAATTATATATATATATGTACATAGTTGCAATCAGAGTATGTATTAACTACCTACATTTTACTCATCATAACATTTATTCACGATAAAGTTTTTCCTTGACATTTATTTTGATGAAGAATGGATGAGAATCTCGATATAAACTATTTCTTTTATTTTTTTCATAAGAACTGCTTTAATTGTACCCTTTTAACGACGTCAAAAAAGGAGGAGGTTCTCAATTCAGTTTATTTTCTTATATGTAATTTTTTTTTTTCAAATTTTGCGAATGTAGTTTCCGATTCTTATTAAATTCCTATATTACCTTTTCCTATAGAAATGTCATCGAAACCCAGTAGTTTGAAAGTAAAAATAAAAACCAATCAGCAATTGTCAGTAAAGTATAGCCGATTAAATTTACCGATAGTACCATTTCCCGATCAGTCCCCGCCAGCCGCAGAACAAATGTGACGTCACGTGTCAAGTTATTAACGGTCGTATTCGTCCATTTTGCTTTTTTAAATTTCGAACGCCGCATGATTGGCGACTGTTATTGAACGCGCGTGTGCATTCGGCTAGAAACGGGCGCACTCGGCCAATGAGAAACTTTTGATGCAGTTTTCGAAAACTGAAATATATTTTTTTCATTTGGTGACTAGATACAACGTATTTAGATTTTGTGAAATAGACTAACGCATAAATAAAACTTCGACAAAGCTCGAAGCTTGTACCTTCGCGTCCATCACACCGCAATATAGAAACTTTTCCTTCTTACATATTGAAATGTGTACTACAACCTGCTGAGCAAAGAATAAAATTTCGAATTTGCGAGTACTTTGTTGTCAATATTTGACTCCAAATTGATTAAAACTAGCCAGGAAGTGAAATAAAACCTGTGAAGGGCATTGATGTAAAAATACAAGAAATAAATGCATTGTAACTATTTTTTTAATTCAAATTAGGTTCGCGTTTGACCACACTCTGCCTGATGTTAAGCATTAATGCGGTCTAAGATGGAGCACGCTTACCTAGAAAAAACCTATTTCGTCTAGATTTGAAGATCCATATTTTATCTAACAGAGAACACAGACTCCGGTAGAGAGTTAAATTATTTCATAAAGCTTAATTTTCGATAGAGTTATTATATAACAAATGCAGACAATTTTAAGTCAAGACCAAACACATTAGGTTAAAACAGATATAAAATAAATTATATAGTGTAGTGTGGTGGCTATATGGTTATTTTTTTGGCTTGTTTTTTAAAATTGAGGTTATATTATATGAACATATTTTTATATTAGACATATTATTATAAAATATCAAAAAGAGTTTATGCCCTGGTTAGGCACTTATGAACGTTAAGTTACATATTTGAATCTACTACCGGCTCGTAATTACACTTCAACTGAGAAGACTCGGGCAAGAAACTCAGCAAGGCATTTTTTTTGTGGATCTTTCTTTTCATATTAGGTAAGTACAGTTATAGATATTAATACATTATGCTTACTTATACAATTGTCACTTAGCCAGGGGGATGCAAGTGCAGAGAGAAGCTACTACAACCACATATTCCTGTCTTCCACGTAATGAGCCACCTTATATTGACATTTCATTCATTTTGACATCTTTAAATATACCTATATTAAAAAATGCAGTAAAAGAACGGGAGATGCTAGAAATATTTTTTATATCGTCAATAAATAAATACTACCAGACAGTTATTAGATTTGATCAGTACCTCTATATCTTTATTCTTTGCCGTCCGCTTTAAAAACATGGCAAATTTAAAGGTGCGCGCACACGTGTGTGTGTAATTTAATATCTCGAGTGGGCGCGACTCGCGTCGAATCGTAATAGGGCAACTTATATCGTCATTGCGGGCAACTGCGGGCAACTCGGGGCAACTTTACAACAAGTTTGATAAGCTCTCGCGGCCAATTACTGAGATTAAATGCGAGAGAGAGATTGGGCGGTTGAGTTATATAGCACGTTATGTAGGCTTGTCTGCGAACCGAGGCGAAGTACAAGTATCAAAATATTTTATTAGTTGAAGTTTATTTAGATGAACTTTGTAAAGCTTTTTTCATGAATTTGAATTAAGTTGGCCTTTAATTTGAGTGAAGTATAAAATTTGAAATAAGATTGCATTTCGTGTTCTTTACGTAAATAAAGTACAAATTTAAAAATGCACATTTTAGCTCTACTGTACAGCACAGCTAAGGCAATTTTTATATTTTTAGTAAATTTGTGATTAATTTTTTAGAAGTTATTTTATCGGAAACTCCGACTATAGTTTCAACCACATCCGGTGGCCTTCATCATGGGGGAAAAGCCAAGATAAGGCGCGCGCGACCTTGTTTTGCTTCACATTGCGGGCCACTCAAATTAAACGTGAGTAATCCCGCACAAGTAAAACAAAAATGTGTCAAGACCACGTCAATTTTCATAGTAAATAATTTAATTTATATGTCTATATTTACATTTTTAAAACAAAAAATAAATTTAATTAATAATAACACAATGCTTACTTTATCGACATTATTGTTTTGTTTCCCTGCGATACAAGCTTTCGCTTAGTGCAGGTAACTGTTAATCTTATGTATACGTGCACTATAATGAAATAAATAAAGATTATTATTATTATTATTGTTTAAAATAACGCAACAGTTTATATTTTTGTATGTAATTGAACGAACGAGACCCTCTGCTGATAGTAAGACATAACGTGTGCTTATGACTATTGCAGCGATACACTGAACTTCTAATAGCAAAACCGAGATCAAAGCGTCGTTGCTTTGGCGCTCATTACATCTATCTATCTAAATATATATAACTCAAAGGTGACTGACTGACTGACATAGTGATCTATCAACGCACAGCCCAAACCACTGGACGGATCGGGCTGAAATTTGGCATGCAGGTAGATGTTATGACGTAGGCATCCGCTAAGAAAGCTCATCATCATCCGCTCATGATCATCATCATTCATCACCACGCGGGTAAAACCGCGGGGCACAGCTACTGAGACATACGATGGTTAGTCTCAACAGCTCTCTAATTTCGCTAGCTGCTGTCCCCTTCAAACCGGAACACAGTAATGTTTGCACACTACTTCTTGGCGGCAAAATATCAGATGCTGCTGTGGTGCCTACCTAGACGACCTTCTGCCACCAAGTAAAGTGGTACTGTGAACACTAGTTTTTAAAAATAGCATATAATAGCGACATGTTTTTTTTTGCAAAAAACACATCGCTCTTTGAAGCCTTATTGCAGAAAAAAATAATTATTTAGAAACTTGATTCTCACCATCAGTAACAAACCTCCACAATAGAGAATCTTACACCCAAAGGAGTATCTTCAAAGCGTCTCACGCAGGGTTGTCAAACGCATCTCCCCGATACAATAGCAACTGACCAACTTACTAGTAGAGTTGAATGGGGCGACACAGTCGCATTTTCTGCGATTAACTGAATGCCTGTTATATGTAACTTTGATCTTAACATTTAGTCAACTCTTTAGATAAGTTGGTCGCTACGTAAAAACGGGTGATAGTCACAAATGTCCCCTAAAAGTCCCCGATTGTCCGTGCGTCCCCTAGGTACCCAATTAGAGTGCCCCACCCCCCGCTATCTAACGAGCTGTCAAAGTTTTTGTGCACCCCTTGTTTGGGACGCGCCTATTGATGGCAACACTGACATATTATTGTGATTGTTTTTTAAAATACCTACATATTTTAAGGGTTCGAAGCGGATTTGATTATTCTGTTTTTAGATATTCACTAATATCTATACAGCTTCGATGAAGTTTTTAGAAGAAAACACGTTTTTTGTTTGTTCTATAACAGCAACATTATTATCCTCATAAATAAGCTGGAAAACTAAATTTGACTTATTTAATACCAATACAAATATTTAATTCTAATTAGATTGGACGAAATATTACTACAAACTGGTTTTGTGGGTTATCCTGTCTGTCTGTACTTCAAAATCAAAAAAAATATGCTATATTAATGTTTTCTCATCTCTATTAGCAAATAAGCTTAGTTTTAATATGCGAAAACTGATAAATAGTGTTAAGAATGTTAAGATAGTAATACTGATTTGTAATTAAGATATTAAAAATAAAATTAAAATAAGTAACATTTCCTGGTAAAAAACGTTCGAAAAGACTTTCTGTTGAATTTTTAATGTATTTTTGTAATAAAGAATTAAATAATAAGTGCGAGTCGGACTCGCGCACCGAGTAATCCGTACAAACCTGTAGGTATATAAGTAAAAGCTATGGTATTTTTTTTAATGGTAAGTTATGCTTTTCGCAATTTTTCCTGTATCTGTACTTTACTGTATCTGTACAAGACGTTGCTTCGTACCAAATTTCAACATTCTGAGTTCACGGGAAGTACTCTGTAGGTTTTGATTCCCTTGCAATTGTCGAACATTTGCAATTGAACGGCTGTATTTTTTGATTGCTTTGGCTTAGAAGTTTGGTTTTTTCACAGCTCCAAGGGACAGTAGATCTGAGTATTTGATATGAATTTCAGCTTGATACCTTCACGCGTTCATGAGAAAGAGGGTCTTGACAGATAGACGGACAACAAAGTGATCCTATAACGGTTCCGTTTTTTCCTTTTGAGATACGGAACCCTAAAAAAGGACCACCAGGCCATGTCAGACGCCTATGAGCTTCACGTGGGCTCTAGCACAAGGGCTTAGTTTCAAATTCAAATTCAAATTCAAATTCAAATTTTTTATTTGCTTAAATATAGGTACAGGTCAGGTCGAACATACAAAAGTAGGCATCTCTATATTCAGCCTTCACTAGGCGTGCAAAATACAAATAAAATTTATATAACATTAGATTAGGTACATAGTATTGACTTTAATTAAAATAGTATATTGTATTCATCTAAATAAAACTGGTCATAAGCTTAAAATATAAAAGAAATGTCAAAATATAATTACAACGTCAAATGTCAGGGGAATCTAAAACAATCGTAAAATATTATTAATTATTATTATTATTACCACTCAAACATTCTTGTCAACTAAGAAGTCTCGTATTGAGTAGTACACTTTATCTAGGAGAAACTTCTTTAGTGTAAAAGTAATGAGACGAATGAGACGCTCTCCTGATAGTAAGATATAACGCATGCCCATCACCATTGCAGCGATATACAGAACTTTGAGTAGTAAAACAAAGTCCTGGGCATCGATGCTTTGGCGCTCATTAGCCAGTTGAGTACCCTTTAATCCGGAATACAGTAATGTTTACACACTACTGCTTAGTGCTAGAGTATCTTGTACTGCAGTGTAATTAAACTACTTAGTCTTTATGAATTATACTTGCCTACTAATTCACAGTTAAAAAAAGGGGTTATAGTTTTTATTTTGAAAAGTGGTGCTTAAGAAGATTTTTTACTTTATATTTCAATTGTGACTATTTACACAATTGACCGTCAAAATAATCGTCAACTCTATTTATGTGACGCACGAGGAGGTCGGTCGACCGTGACAAATCGAATTGTAGTAAATTCGCGGAGGTTGCCCGATCCGATTGGCAAGCACGGCGGGGCAATGAACCAAGGCGGTCTACCGGTCGGTCGGTTTATATTTTTGGGTGCATACAGAGTTTTATGGTTGTATACATTATATGTTTGGGTGTATGTGACACAACTTAGAAATCGCAAACAATTCGGCATTTAAACGTAATAATAAAGTACAGGAATAGTGAATAAATATGTCGAAATGGTTTTGGAACTAGTAAAGTATTCTTTTCTTTACATACTGAATTATTAGGTAATCGTTATAAACTTCTTTTGAAATAAATTAATTATATTATTATTAAATAAATAAATATCGTAGAACATTTCACACAGCGCCATCTAGCCCCAAAATAAGCAATGTACTATGGGAACTAGATAGCTTATAGAATACTTATATACTTTTCTTTTGTAAATACATACATAACACCCAGATACAAAACAAACATCCAAGCCGCCAAGCATCTAACGATGTGTTCCGGCAGCCACACTTGAGAGCCAGTTCCATCCCAGGCTAGGTGTGCTTTACCACCTTCGACCAAACCGTCGCTTAACATCAGGTGCGTTGAGGTCAAACACACAGCCTGTTAGCCATAAAAAAAATTATCGACGCATAACTGTTTGTAATGGGTTTAATCAAACCCACGCTTTAAATTTAATTAAAAAAAAAGTAGAAAATAAATTTCATTAAATGAAATTTAAATGCAAGAACGTAGAATGCAAGCTATCAGCCTTGACCTTGTAAGCAGCACATTCCTGACAGCGTTACGGATAGGATAGCGATCGCCCCCCAGCGACCTAAATAAGTCCACTTAGCAATTCGGAAGGCAAATCCTCGCAGATTAGAAGATCAGCCACCTACGCGGCATTTCCACTTTCTCCGCAGAAAGTTGCAATAAATTACGTCGCCGTCGCGATACTTGGAATTAACGTGACGTCTGTACCAGCCCTAAGGAGATAATGAGAAAAGTGAGAAAATACCTCGTGCATTCACTGCCGCTTATTGCGATTGGATTGGTGAGGCTTGTGACGATGTAGTAGAGTCCAATTTGAAAGACTTTATTTGATGTTTTACCTACTTAGTTAGTGGACATTTTTATCTATACTTAGAGGAGTAAAAGTCTTACTATTTATAAGGTTAACACAAGATCGGAACGAGTGGCGTACAAGAAGAGAAATCGTGGGTGACTACAGGCTGAAAATGATGATGATGATTTTACTTAGAGAGTTTTTAGACTTATCTTCTAGCTCTACAGTAGTAGATATTGTTTATTAAATGAATCATTTCAATCCTAAATTTTTCTAATTCACGGAAGCTTTTATCAGAGTAATTTTTTTTGCCGAGTGAGATAAAAAATGTTGAAAGAAAGTAAATAGTTGATATTAATTGTAGATCTTATTAACTAGTGGCGGTATTATCGCTAAAAGCGATTTCAAGGCAACCATAGGTTGGAAGAATATTCACAGATTAGTGTAGGCAGGAATTGATACAAACTTTTTTAGTAATTACTTAATTAAAAATAATCATCAAATTTATTTTAATGGCCCGTATAAGTAAGTGCCTTTACTTCATTCCTGCTTATCGAATCTACATTTCATTTATGTTTTATGAAATGTTGGTAAAATAGCTTTTGTAATCGAAAATCGATTAAGAACGAAAGTCTCGTACATCAGACAGCATAAGTCTGAGGCTGGTGGCACAGTCGGAGAGCGGCCTATATTCAACGATGCATAATGGATTGTATTTGATAATAATTCTTTCCATTCCTTGAAAAATGCGAAATGTAAACTTGAGAGGTGGGAGTGAAGAGCAAAGATAAAACAGCTCTGCATAAATACTTCCATCAACATACAGCCACATAAAAATTATCTACAGAATAAAAGGCGATAATAAAGACATCACTAAGCACAATAGACAAAGACAATTATAATCTTACAATGAACCTTTACGACAACTACAAACCTTCCTCCTTAATAATCACAAACACCCGAAACGTATGCCGGCTTCACATCAAGCCAGTCACTGGCGTCAGTTGTCCGAAATAGTGCTCAGTTTTTAAGTACAAAAATTCAAAAATATGTGAGTTTTAGCAGTACGAATTTGGCATCAAGTTTGTGGATTTTGGTGAATTAAGGAAGGTGTTAGTTTAAGGGGTCTTAAAAAAATTGCCACAATAATTGCCAACCTATAGTCAACGACCGATTTTATGATAATTATGATTTACCTCAAACCTTAACGTGCTTTAAACTATGTCCGTTAAGAAACCTAAAAAAACACGAATGCCCAACAAAAGTATAAAAGTTTTTTTTTTCATAAAATGTTTAGTTAGTGCCACTCGGGATGATGTAAGAATTATTTACGTTTGTATGACAGCTTGATAAAAAATACTTAAGCAGATGCTCGTAGTAGATAAAAATAATTTTGAGAGTGAAGCCAAGAGAGGGAGTAGCATTTCAATTACTACGTTGTGCCTTCTCGTCATCCATTCCGCAAAATCTCAAGACAAAAGTGGGTTCTGCCTGTCATGACATACGGACCCAAAACGTGGACACCCATAGTGGAAATAGTCAAAAAGCTATAGGTCCGAGCTGTTCGAGTGGCTGTGTTCCTTGATAGATACAAACTGGGTGCCTTCAAGTCGTGAACGAATCGGTTTCTTCTAGGCGAGCGTGCTCCATCATAGACTAAATTTTCGCTTAATATCAGGCGAGATGGCGGCAAGCTTATTTGTGATAATAAACATACTAAGGGATCCGAACGAAGTAATTCACTAGAGAACGAAAGCCCAGCGTATCAGCCAGCTAAAGTGGCAGTAGGTTGGATATACCTATCGCGGAACCGATAACAGCTGGGGTAGACGAGTTCTACCCCAAAGCAAAGCGGTGAATGAAGTGTAAGACGCCCTGAGACTCTATATCAACATCATCATCAGCCATAGGACGTCCACTGCTGGACACAGGCCTCTTGGGGGGGTTTCGCCAGTACTCGGCACGCCTGGCAGGCGGGTTGGCGAGCGCAGTTTGGTGTGATTAATCAAGGAAGACGCTGCTGCCTATCTTCCGGATTACATCCCTTAGCCGACTCTTACGGCAATCACGGGTAGAGATGTACAACCATGAGGTACAATTTTTACGCTGGTACCACCACGGCAAAGACGAGACTCTATATATATATTTATATATGTAGGACAGTTGAAGGTGGCTGGAAGCGAAAAGCCGAAAATCAGGTTGTTTTGATTCCCATGTTCAGCAGTGGTCAACGATAGGCAGATGATGATGTTGACAATCTGATATAGCGCGCAGAATATTTGTATAGAAGAAATTATACGTAAAGATAGCGACGACGCGAGTACTGGGAAAATGCCACGATGCTTGTGTCATCACGTAAGCCCGTCCCTACACACAGGGTGTCTCGCTTGGGTGTAATCACCGAAGTTGTGTGACAATCGAGACATATTTGCATATGCCCCGGGGCCCGTCAGCTAACTTCCATTTACAAATCATTTGGTGTTGCGTGTTTCGGTAACAACCTGTGTATGACGGTGGATTGAGATATTACGAAGTTTTGGAGTTCCAAGCTTGTTTGATAAATGGGGAATGTTTTAGGTTATGCGTTTTTATTTCTTTTATTTGTACTGCTGCAATGAGTATTGATGACGCTGACTTCATCCATTTAGCAAGCTTAGACCAGCCTTTGTTCAGAATTATTAACAAAATTAACGAGTCATCCGACCATGATAGGCTCAAAAAGAAAATTTAGGTGTGCTAATTGCTATTAACATAGACTTGAAAATTATGGTAGATGTAACAGTAGCAAAAAGAACGACTTAATGTGTTGTTAAATTCGATTTATTATAGTATACAGTCATTATATTAGCATTAAAAAGAGTATTATCAAATGAGCTTCACAATATAGACCTAACCAAACTAAGCAAAGCTTCGGGAACCACATGAGTAATAGAATACTACTTTTTCGAAACTACGGCTTACAGCTCTTGAAGCAAATATTCTGTCAGTCAAGCTTCAATAAGTAATAAAAACGTTCTTAAAAAATCACCAATGTCTATCAAAATAGTCAACTAATCCAATCCAACTGATATGAGATGATTAAAAAACTAACAATGACCAGCCGTGTTTCACACGACGGATTCCGACCCCTTGTTTATGAATAATAGACGCATTATGTTAATATATAATCCTATATTGGCTGTAACGTGCACCCTGTATGTGTTTGCATTGGAGATAAAAAAAAACGGTAGTAAGAAAATTCACATACGCGGCTATAATACGCATGAGCGAAAAAGACCGGACTTAAGGGTCAGCAAATCAATTTGCGAGATTCTCATAAAATGTATACGTATGGGAAGCGAAACAGCGCCCTGACAGTTTTTTTTTACTGGCAACTGTTTACTATATATGTACGGTATAGTTATTTTTAACTTTACGTAGATATTTTTTTGACGTAAGAGACTTAGAGTAACATATAATTGTAGTAAAGATAATAAAACTACCTATAAATTATATCCTAGCATATATACCTACTACAGGTTTTCTAATATAAATAAATCGAATGATGACTGATTTTTAATTTTTAGGGTTCCGTACCCAAAGGGTAAAACGAGACCCTATTACCAAGACTCTGCTGTCCGTCTATCACCAGGCTGTATCTCATGAACCGTGATAGTTAGACAGTTAAAATTTTAAGAGGTGATGTATTTCTGTTGCCGGTATAACAACAAATACTAAAAAACAGAATTAAATAATTATTTAATGGGGCTCCAATACAACAGACCGTTTTTATAGATAATTGTACGGAACACTTCGAGCGCGAGTCCGACTCGCACTTGGCCGGTTTTTTATATAATTTACTAGCTTGCACCCGCGATTTGTCCGCGTTGAGTTAAACATTGGGTTCATTCAGAGAGAAATGAAACATGCATTGTGACAAAAGCAATATTTCATCCATCATGAAACTTGCGCTACTTAATTATCTAGATTAATATAAAAGACACCGTTCGTTCTGAAATAATATTCCGTAAGACATATCTATACCAAATTTCAAGTGCATACGTCCAATTAATCTGAGAATCTGTCAATCCGTCAATAAATAAAAAGGGTTTCAAATAAAGCAAATCTGATGTAAAAAGTATTCTAAGCTATGTAATAAGCTATATGTATACCAAATATCATACAAATCCGTTTAGCCGTTTTTGCGTGATTTAGTAACAAACATCCAAACATACAAACATTTATAATATTAGTAGGGCTTAAAATTTAGATTTAGGTAAATTTCGGATAAATATTTAGAGTTGTTTCAAATTAAATACGGATAATTATTTTATTTATTACTGTGAAAAATATTTAAAATAGTTTTAAGTTACATTGAATACTCGTTCTTGTTGTAATCAAAGCGACTTATAAGCGGATATACATTAAAAATATAACTTCAGAATAACTTTATTTGATTTTGTTAAACTTTCTTCTTTTACATATTTTGTAGGTTAACTATATAGAAGTAATAACAAGTAAAATTTTAACAAAAAAAAACAGACTTGATATGTTTTTCTCACGGATGCCATTGTCAGAAATGGACCAAATTGAAATGGGACCAGACGGGAAGCACCAGCTTTCAAATAAAAAAAGAATTATCAAAATCCGTTCATCCAATCGAAAGTGCTGAGGTAACAAACATAAAAAATACAGTCGAATTGAGAACCTCCTCCTTTTTTGATGTCAGTTAAAAAGTTTTTCAATTAATAATTTTCAAGAACAAATTAAACCGCAACTTGTATTCCATTACACACCATATACCTACCACACATATACAAAACTTACTAAAAATCTTCGTATGACGATTGTTTTTACTCGACTGCTCCAAAAAGGAGTGTAAAGTAATAAAATCGTTAATTGCTAAAAAATTCAAGCAATAAAAATTCTATATAGAGTTTTATTCCCTACTAAGGGAACTGATTTTCTTTGAAAACGAAATTCAGATAGGCTAACGTGTAATTCTACATTTCTCAATGCTCATGCACGCAACTTAGTGCAAGTTAAGTTACAACCTTCCATAGCCTGAGAAACTTAGATTGCTTCCCAAAATGTAGATGAAGCTCCGTATTCGGCGATGCAATCAAATGTTTAATTCAATCAGATTCCGCGCTACTTAGTACTTACCGCAAAGTGCGCGAGTTTACTTGCATTACTCGTGTGATACTTGCATTACTTGAGGTGTGTTAAACTAATCATTTTCACACAAATAAATTGTATAGATTTCACTTAGGCTTACCATCTGTATATATTTATGGAATCAATTCTGTATGTATTTTATGTAATATAATCAATGTATCATAATCATCATCATTAGCCTTTTGTAATCCACTGCGGGACATAGGCCTCTCCCAAGCCATGCCACTTAGCCTGATTCTCGGCTTTTCGCTTCCAACCACCGACAGCTGTCAGCTACGTATGTCGTCACTCCACTCAGTATAGTATGTATTATTTATTTTAAAAATTATATCAGTTATTTGCTTCCCATAGTACAAGATTTGCTTAATTTGGGACTAGATGGCGCTGTGAGAATATCCTATGATGTTAAAAAAATATTAATATCGTTTTGTTGATATCTCAGTGGTTAGCGCGATCGGAGGACACACCGAAGTGAGTGGGTTCAAACTTCAACAATGAGCTTGAGGTGCCGATGAAGTATAATATCGCGAGGAAACCATAGCATGGTGATAGGTACCTACCCACCTAGTCCGCCAAGTACCTAACGGTGTGTTGCGGCAGCGTCACTTAAGAGCCAATTTTTTCCAGGCTTGATTACCATCTTCGACCACACAGTTCGTCTTAACATTAGGATATTAGTAGGCTAACACATTAAAAGAAAAAAAAACCGAAGCATCAAATAGAATTGTAGTTCTTTGTATTTTCTATCAATTTTTTATTAGGAATGCAAAACATAGATTTATATATTTCTTTTCATTTGTATTAGGAACTGGTTCTGGACTAGGATTGCAATACATACTGGAGACAGATTATTATGATTTTGAAGATCTTGAAAGAAAAGAAAAGATTAAGCGAGCGATGGTGTCATCAAAATCTTTTCTCTATAAATATTAGTAGGTACCTGGATGACCGAGCTTTGATCGGTTTTTTTTTTCGGTAAACGACGTTTTCTTAAAATGAAACCTTGTTACATCTTTAGCTGACGTAGCGGTGTAAATAAAAGCATTTGCTTGTCGGAATTACTTGTATTTAATAAAATATTTTTAACAATGTTGTCTGTGCTGGTTCTTTATGAAGTTGGTACATAGTGAACTGACAATTAGGCGCGCGCCTACTTTTACTCGTATACTAATTACGTACGACGCGCACACTGCTACTCGCTTTTCTTAGGCTCCTTAGACAAACCTAGCTAGATCGATTTATCGCCCCCAAAACCACCTGCATACTAAATTTCATGAAAATCGTTGGAGCCGTTTCCGAGATTCAGAATATATATAAACATATATACAAGAATTTCTTGTTTAAAGGTATTAGATTAGATTGCCGTAGAACTAAACTTTCTATTCGTGTTTCCACTTGGAAACATTCACAATTTCTGTAGAACCGCAGCACAACTAGTATTCAACACAAACCTCGGTTCAATATAACCTAACCTCATCCCATAACGCGTCCAATCACAAAAATACAATTCCCCCTCCCACCTGAAAGTGAAACAGAAATACAAAAAATATAAAAGGAAATCCCCCGATATAAGGAATTGAATCGGCGCACGTACGTCCCCGACAATTACACGTGGACAAAGATAATAAAGAGCCTGTACCTTCAGCTCCACACTACGATTATCACGGCCAAATGACCGTCTTAAGACTGGCCGGTGGCGCAAGCGGAGAGACGCGGCGTCACCACAATACAATAAATTGGAATGGGACGGGACGGGACACCAATTAACCCAAACCATGAACTTGTGCTACCGAAGAAAAACATCTTGAAGATCCCATAGCATGGTGGTAAGGTACTTTCTAGTTCTCGGTTGGCTAGCCATCGTAAAGTAGAAAATCTGCCGCCAAGCACCTAACAGCGTGTTCCAGCAGCCTCACTTGAGAGCCATTTCCATTTCAGGTTAGATGTGTTTACCATATTCGACCACACCGTCACTTAATATTAAGTGAGCTGTGTACAAACACTTAGCCTATCAACGATAAAACAAAACCAGATAATTGATTGATTTAGGCGTTACTTTGCGGAAGTTCATTTTGAGTGTTCAAGGTATATATTTAGTTTGTTTCCGCTTAACATTTTTAAGCGGAAATAAACTCAATATATGTACTTGAACACTCAAAACAAAACTATATATAGTAAGTTAAAACTTGCAATAGTCGCCTCTCGTGACTTGCGCGGCATATGAGTGAAGGGAGTACAAGGGGGCAGCTCTGTATTGCCATCATTATGGGAACTCATCTCCCGGCGCGGGGAATTGATAACTGAACCATTTCATTTCACAAAAACTACTGATAGTTCAAAGGGGCTTCGGAAAGAAAACGTTTTATCGCATAAATGGGAATTGTAGTGTTTATTTTTTGTGTCTGGACCAAATAATATACTTTTAAAACTCGGCGCTAATAGTTAGCTTTATTTTCATCAATCTTTATTACATCATATTAACCGATAACTTGCATGACTTCTAATTTACTAGTTGTTACCCCCGACTTCGTCCGCGTGGAATTTAACAAAAATATTGTTCGGCTTGCAGCATGAAATGTATCCTGTATGTTAATCCAGGCCATAAACTATATGAGTGCCAAATTTTTCATATCATAGGATAGTACAAAAAAGAAAAATACCGAAGTAATTTTATTATTTTAATCAAGCACTAAATGTCATAAAACTTATAAACTAATTTATCAGTACGAAGCATAGAGCCGTGGTGGTGACGCCACCCCACCCTCTCTACCCGTGGTTGCCGTAAGAGTCGGCTAAGGGATGTCATCCGGAAGATGGGCAGCGGCGACTTCCTTGAACAATCGCACCTAACTGCGCTCGCCAACCCGCCTGCCAAGCGTGGCGAGTATTGGCAAAACCCTCCCAGGAGGAGGCCCATGTCCAGCAGTGGACGTCCTATGGCTGATGATGTGAAGCACAGAAGTCACGCCACGTAGTTACGAAACAGAGCTAAAAATAACTATAGTTCTGTGAAGAGTCATGGAAAAATTGTTGGGAAATGATGAAGTTATTTGCGAAAAGTTTTGTATTTACTAAAATAAGCCTGACGAAAATTTTTACATTCAATTGGCATAATCCTCGTGGTTTAGATGTATAAATTATGGTTTTAATTTTCTGATAGGTCAACTCTATGATTAAAGATAAAGATATATTTATTTCACAGAAAGGAGTACAGTTTGCAGAGAAAATAATTTAATAAACTTAGTACATCTTACGGTGATAGTTGAGTTTACAATTTAAAGTATAAAATATTTATTACTGGATCCCAAACTAAGCACGCACCTTGTATTTCGAGGACCAAGCGCGTTTTCAACTGAAAATTCTGTGATTATTAAAGAAAAATACTTAGAATAAGCACAGTAATTAAGCACTTAGAATGTGATATTGTATAGCTGCATAGTGCAGAAAAACTATTCACTATACAAACTAAGGATAATTAAGGCTTGAGTCTTGTCATAATTCAACTTAAGCAGCAACTCTGTACTGTAACTTTTAAAGATTGTCGAGATCAAATTTTTAGCAGACTTTATATTCCTACATTGACTAATTCATTTCCCAATACTATTAAAGCAAAAAGATGCTTTCTGAAGCTGTACCACAAACGAAATACCATCTCAATAACATAATCAGATATGCGAATATCCTTATAAAATCTTTCGTAAAAATCGTATTATTAAATCATGTTTCCAACCCAACCCAATCCTTCCAAGCCATTCAACCACGTAACGCGCCTAATGGAATTTCCTTCGGACAGGACCTTAATAAAGAACTATTTAAAAAAATACTCAGGTCAGTGGCGGGTAGGTCGGAAGCCAATCAGCGAGGCCCTTCTAATAAGTTTAGTGACGCGGAATAACTGGCTAGTGACAGGAGTCCGCCCCTAGGGGGCTCCACTATACAGCTGAGAGGTAAAACTTCACTGTACTGGTTGAGCTGGTTTCACACACTGGACATGTTAAAGATATTTTTTTTAATAAAAATTGGGATACAATTTGCTGCCGTCTCGCCTAAAAGCAAATATGCGGTCTAAGATGGAACACGCTTGCCTAGAAGAAACCAAGCAAGAGAAGAAGGCTTTTCTTGTTGAGAAGTCTTCCTTTTTTAATGCAAAAGTAATAAGTCGAACGAGACGCTCTGATGGAAAGAGATAACGCGTGTCCATGACCATTGCCGCGATACACAGAACTGTTAGGTTAGCCATATTTGTGTTGTTTGAGGATTTCTGATTTAGATGCGGCAGTACCATTGTTTACAGATGAGACAGTGCCAGGGTGTCGACGCATGTTCCATCTTTTATGAAAACTATGACTTGCCTATTGCAACTGAAAGTGTTATAAAGTCAATAAACAATTCTAATTCTACTTATCGGTATAGTGTGATACAACCCTAATTCCCGACTTCCCTAACCCAAGGGTCAACCGTTCTCGCATTGAAATAAAAACTTTTTAAAGGGTTGTAAATGACGGGGTAGCGCCAAATGTCCGCTTAGAGAAAACGACACGAATATGGAAAATAAACAGTGTTTAGTGTTTTTGTCGCGGGTAAATGTTTACTTTGGAGGGACTCTCTTATAGTCGAAGAGATTTATTTTTATGACGCTGGAATGGAATCAAATCTGCCTCTCAAGGTTGAGGGGTAAAGTTTTAGTGCTTTTGTTTTTATTTTGTGTGTTTGCTAAATTCATGTATTGAAGTTTGTTCTTTTGTGTACTCGTGTGAGGAAATAAACATAAAGTAGATCTCTTTAGCTGGAGATCATCTAGTTATGTACCACCGAAGTACCGAATATTCTGTCGCCAAGCAGTAGAGTGTAAACATTACTGTGTTCCGTTTTGAAGGGTACTGCAGCTAGCGAAATTACAGAACTGTTGAGACTAACCATCGAAATTATTAAAGTAATGAGCGCCAAAGCAGCGTTACCTTAGACTTCGTTTTCTGTGTATCGCTGCAATGCTTATTGACATGCGTTATCTATTATTTGCAAATAAAAAATCCATTTTGTATGAATTATAACAAATTAAAGAAATTATAATAATGATAGTTGTGAATGATTGCAGTTTAATATAAATAATTGCTATATAATAGTTACCGGTACCTTATTGCTAAGCTTACTGTGTCTGTTCGTCCTACCTTTTTCGATTTACATATATCTCACGTAATAAATAACTAATTGAAATTCACACAAAATATTTGCTGCTTGAGGGGGTACCCTGATAAATACAGTCTGGGTACCTTTAAGTCGCGAGTGAATCGGTTTCTACTAGGCAAGCGTGCTCCATCGTAGACCGCATCTTCGCTTAACATCAGGCGAGTTGGCGGTCTAACGCAAGCCAAATGCTTGTTGCTTGACCTTACAATTTTAATTAAAAAAATACTAAAAACAAATCAAATATAAGACAAATTTTGTGCAATTTTTCTATAGTTACTAAGTCAACAAGAAAAACAGATATGTCAACATGCTTATTATTTTTTCTGTGAATTCTATTTATTTTGTACCTATATGGTGATTACATTTCCCGAATTTGTCATGTAAAATAAGTTATTAAAATATGTTTATATTAAAGGTATATTTTATATAAATAACCTTTAATATAAAAATATTGAAGCATTAATTTCACTCCAAATGTAAGTAAGTAAGATGCAGCTCGCAGACTGCTGCAAGAAATAAAATCCGAACGCAGCCAAGAAATAGAAGCTGAAACGCAATTGTCAATTCTACAAGCGATTTGGTTCAGGCTTTCTTGGTTCTTACTAAGGCTTAGGCCATACAGACTTAAAGTAAGATATTTGAGTTCAATTATACTTTGAACATGATATGTTGTGTGTTTATTATTACCAAATACATAAACCTGACAATAAACAAATCTCCCGCCTACCCACTATTGTTTGTTTCGTCTCGCTCGTAATTTCTAAGTAGGTACCCTACATCACATCATCATCATCAGCCATAGGACGTCCCCTGCTGGACATAGGCCCCCTCCTGGGGGGGTTTTGCCAATACTCGCCACGCTTGGCAGGCGGGTTGGTGAGCGCAGTTAGATGTGATTGTTCAAGGAAGACGCTGCTGTCCATCTTCCGGATTATATCCCTTAGCCAACTCTTACGGCAACCACGGGCAGAGAGGGTGGGGTACAATTCTTACGCCGGCACCACCACGGCATACCCTTCCTACCTAGTACCTACCCTAGTTAAGAATAATATGTTTTTTTTTCCACTAATAAGTGAATGTTCAATATTGTTATGAGAAATAAATATCTTAAACCATAAAGCTAGTTTTACTTCCTTTTTATTTTATTAGCGAATGTTCATGTGTGTAATATGTATGTATGTCTTTTCAAATATATATTTTTGTAATTTAAATGTAATAAGTACAGTAAAACTCTTTTGTATAAATGACTAGCAGCACCCCGCGGTTTTACCCGCGTGGTGATGGATGGTGATGATATCCTATGTTTTATTCCAGGGCCTAAAGTATCTACATGCAAAATTTCATTCATATCTGTTCAGCCGTTCTGGCGTTATTGAGTAACAATCCACATTTATAATATTAGTGGGATGGGATGAGAGTTGTGTGAGTAAATAGTGAATCATTTTGAATGAGTATACGTTATACTATATACACATACGTTTATTTCTATTATTATTATATTTTTTTAATGTAAACATAATGAGACGAACAAGACGCTCTTCTGATGGCGCAGATGCAGCGATACACAGAACTTTGAGATAAAACAAGGTTTAGGGCATCGTTGCATTGGCGCTCATTACTTTGATACATTAGATGGTTAGTAATAATTTTGCTAGCTGCCGTACCTTCCCAACCGGAACACAGTAATGTACACTACACTACTGCTTGGTGGCAGAATATCTGGCAATGCGGTGGTACCTACGTATACCACCTGCTCAGGAAACCTACAACCAAGTAATCATTTATAGATCCTAGTAAATCAATTATATATTATATAATCTAAGTTTTACTGGTTTTTTTTTTTGTAATTAAAAAACGAAACAAACCTCTTACGATAACCCTATTTTTAAAATCTCTATGATAATAAAAGCACAAACGTTAGAACTCCTATACTCTAGTTTTAATAAAACACTGATCTTATTTTCTCTAGCATATTATTATAATTTTTTAAACTAACAATATACTTTTTCTTTCTTTTAAAGACAAATTATATAAGCAACATTAAAAAGTCTTTATTTGTGTACCAGTCTTCCAAAAAAAACGTTCCAAACTTTTAATGATTAAATTACCTTAACTCAAAATTAGGTTTTCTTATTTATTTTTTAGTAAAATAAGACCAATGCAACTTACACAACTTATTATGTACAACATTTCATTTAAGACCAAAGCTCTGTTAATAAGTTACGATATGTTTAAATAACTAAATATTCTAGAACATTTCACACAGCGCCATCTAGCCTCAAACTAAGCAATGCTTGTACTATGTTATCCAGATAACTGATAGAATACTTATTTACTTTTTTTTTTGTAAATTGTAATAGTTATACTTATAATACAGAACACAGAACAAAGATTTATGCTTGTCGCACAAATGTTTCTCCGGGGTGGGAATCGAAGCCACGCCCTGTAGCTCTTGAAGCAGATACACTACCAAATGAGCTAGCATGACAGTCAAGACTTTATTTACCCTGCCACCTTTAAGCAGGAACCCTCTTCCCTATGTAAGCACCTTTATCGTTCAAGAATTCCAAACGCCCAAATCCTGACTAAGGATTTGAATAAAACGGATCAAAATTATCATAAGCCCGTATTTGTTCTTTTAAGTTTTGGCTGCATTATTTGCAGCTTAAGATTCGTAGGATCGGGGAATCGATCCGAAAACTTTATGTTCCAGATCGGTTTAAGCTGACAGTAAAACTTAAGTTACTTGTATCCGAGCGTTAGTGTAAATAAAAGTAATAATATTTTTTTTTAGGTTACATCATAGACATGTTTTATTAATCACTAGCTGTTACCCGCGACTTCGTTCACGTAGAAATTAACAAAAAAAATTTGTTCAATTCGGAGAATTTACAAAATATTAATAATTCTGTAATCCTCGCAAAGGAATATCTTAATTTTTAGTAACTTTACATTTACCAGTATGAAAAGTATTCTATACTAGCTGCGGCCCGCGGTTTTACCCGCGTAGTGATGATGATGAAGAGTATTCTATGTCTAATTCTAGGGCCTAAAGTATCTACATGGAAAATTTCATCCAGATCCGTTCAGCCGTTCTGGTGTAATTGTGTAACAAACATCCATCCATCCATCCATCCATCCATACTTTCACATTTATAATATTAGTGGGATGTTAATCCATGTAATAAAATTTCATCCAAAACGGCTTAATAGACGTTTAGTCGTTTTTTTGTGGGTGACAAGCTAGGTGTCTGACCACAGCTCACTTGATATAAAGCGACAGTATGGTCGAAGATGGTAAAGCACACCTAGCCTGGAAAGGAATGGCTTGGACAGCGTGATTGAGTAACAAACTTTCACATTAATAATTTATTTTTAAAAAAAGTGAATTTTTGTATCAGCTTTTAGTCATTATTTTACAGTGTAAAGAAGTAACATACATATAAACACACAAACGTTCGCTTTATATTAGTGTGATCACATACTCAGCAAAATATTATTTTTTTTAACTTTTACTGTACGTGTTTATTAAAAACTTGGTATTAAAAACATTACCGAATGATTCCACCAATAAAACAGCGACGACGCTTCATTTGATTCGTTAAATTATAATTGGCGTTATTCGTTGCGCTTTTTGAATAGCGCCGTTATGCCGTTGGAATAACTAAATAACGCAATAACGATTCGGTCAAACGCACAATGGCGATTTTTAATCGTGCTACGAATACATACTCTGGTAAGTACTTTATTAAAATTTCAGAAATAGTGCCGTTCCTACATTTAGGATAAATGTTTCTAAGCAAATCACTCCTAAATCATTTAGTGCCCTCTTGGCTCATTGGTAGTATGTCTGCTCCAAGCCGTAGAGCGTGGGTTCGATTCATATTAAGAACAAACATTTCGTAGTATAATAAAAACATGATTTTGTTCTGTATATATTATAAGTATGTATTTACAAAAAAAACATATTTACGCTGTGTGTACGATATTTATTTATTTAAATTCGTCTCGTAAATATACTTTTAAAAAAACAGTTATTAAACATTAAATAATATATGAAATTATAGTGTCATAAAAAATAAATTAATTGTATAGTTTGTATTGCACAACGTCTGTGCATTCAGACCGTTTTTTATAAAACGCTGGGCACGGATCTCTTCTCATTGTAAGAAAGGTGAGGCCGTAGTCCAGTAGTTTTTATTCATTGGACGTTTGGATTCTTCTAAAATCATAATCTTTATTGTGTAGTCGGGTAAAATAGTACTTGCAATACTATTATAGTTACCCTTTTGAGTTGCAAAATATCGCCAAGTGTGCGGTTTTGCTTGCATACACGTGCTTTTAGCATTTCGTACACGTATGTCTGCGCCGCTTGCCGCTCGCAAGCGAATTTGTTAATTTTAACACTTTTCTGTCTATTTATGTTACACAACACCTAATAATACCTTTAAATGGTCATTGTATCATAAGTTTGTTAACTGTAACAATATACTAGTAGCAATAAACAAATACAGTATTTTACGACAGCTGCAGACCAAGCAGTAGTGTGTAAACATTACTGTGTTCCGGTTTCGAGGGTACTGCAGTTAGCAAAATCACAGGGCTGTTGAGACTAACTATCCAATGCTCAAAGTAATGAATGCCAAAGTAGCGATGCCTTGGACTTTGTTTTGTTACTCAAAGTTGTAGCTATGATAGCTTAGTGGTTAGCGTGGTTGGTTCGTACGTCGTATGGCGTGGGTTCAAACTCCAACAATAAGCTTGAGCTGATAGTGCAGGAAAACATCGTGAGGAAACTATTGCATGGTAAAACTGGGTAGCTACCACCTTCGAGTAAAAAATCTGCCGCCAAGCACCCAATGGTGTGTTACGGCAGTCTCACTTGTCTGTTCCATTCCAGACTAGGTGTGTTTACCATGTTCAACCACACCGTCACTTAACATCAGGTGAACCATAGTCAGGCATAGTATGGCAGGCCATAAAAAAAGTTAAATTAAGTTAGTGTGAAACAAAAGTATCATATATATGTCGGAGGCAATTTGTATGATTCCGCTTTTTACAATCGGCGTTGTCTCTTTACATTCGCAGTTTTGAAATATGACGAAGCCAAATTGTATATTGCCTAGTCACTATATAAAATGCCACAACATTTGATAGACAATTCAAACGCTGCTTACAAATTGCCGCCTCAAATTGAAGTATTCATACTTATTCTTTATAAAAGTTTTTAATTATTATTTTAATATGTGTGTCATCTTATCAGTTCAAATGTTTTTTTAAGTACTTTAATATTTTAAAAGAGCACATATTAATTTACTCTTATTTTAAGTCTTGGTACCTGATTGCTAGAATAAAGTCTGATTAGTTTAACCTGTGTTTTAATCATCCTACAATAACAATCAATGTTGGAATTAAAACATTGAACAAGTTGTCAATTTGCCTTTTTAAACGGGCAATACCGTTTGTAAAAAGCGAAATCATACAAATTGCCTGTGACATATATACTGAAATATTACAATCATTTACCAATCAGAAAGACAGTGAATGAATATGAAGTTATACTTGTGATAACAAAGTCATTAGAAAAACAGTTCAAAACAACCAAAAGTACGGAATCAACTCTGCAAAGGAAGAATTAAACTTATCTTACATTAGAGTGTATGCTAAGTGCATACTGGTCACCGGAATGTGCCTGATTAGATTTCCGACGCGCAACTATTAGGGCTGTATATACTGAAATGCTACTCAATGCTATATATCTAGTTGCTAGTTGTCTAGTTTCTAGCCTCAACCTAAACAAAGCGTGTACTTTTCCATGTATAACGAATCGAATACTTACTTTTTTGACAATGCATACGTACCTATAATAGATAATAATTATGTATCTTTAACACCTAGACACAGAACATAGATGTTCTATGTTCGTCACATATATGTTTTTTTACAGTTGACAGGTTATGTGTATGACCACAGCTCACCTGATGTTAAATGACGGTGTGGTCGAAGATTGTTGTTTAACCATCTTCGACCACACATCACTTTTAGGGAATGGAACTGGTTCTCAAGTGAGGTTGCCTAATTACACCGTTAGGTGATTGGCGGCAGAATTGATGACTTTGCTCGGGACGACTTTTAAAAATATTAATATATGCTTACAATGCTTACTTGTTGCTTATGTGCTTACAAAGTTCCATGCTCACTTGTTGTGTAGTCGGTACCTTACAAGCCAGATTTTCGGGAACTACGGAAATCGGCAGTAATTAAGTGGATTGCTCTAGCGTCTGCATAGTTGACTGTTTGTCTTCGCGACCGGTGTAACTTACAGCTACCGTTGGTCCAAGCATCTGTGCTTATAACTGTAGTAGTGATGTGTGAGATAAAACAATAAAAAAATGGTATCATAATATGTGCAAGTTCAAAGTGTATTGCGATCACAAAACGAATTGTTTAGCTTGTTACTCACAGTTCTGTGTACCGCTGCAATGGTCATGGACATGCGATATCAGGAAAGCGTTTAAAAAAATTGTTAAATCAATAAAACGTATGAGGTAAGAGGTAACGCCTGTCTAAGACCATTGCAGCGATTTACAGAATTTTGAGTAACACGATAAAGTCCAAGGCGCTCATTACTTTGAGACTTTCGATGGTTAGTTAGTATTGACAAAGCGTACTATAAGGTGGCTCATTACGTGGAAGACAGGAATATATGGTTGTAGTAGCTTCTCTCTGCACTTGCATCCCCCTGGCTAAGTGACAATTGTAGTAAGCATAATGTATGTATTAATATTTATAACTGTAAACTGTAACCTAATATGAAAAGAAAGATCCACAAAAAAAATGCCTTGCTGAGTTTCTTGCCGGAGTCTTCTCAGTTGAAGTGTTATTACGAGCCGGTGGTAGATTCAAACATGTAACTTAACGTTCATAAGTGCCTTACCTGGGCCTAAACTGAATAAATGACTTTTTGATTTTGATTTTTAGATTTTGATTTTGAGTCACAGAAGTCCTGTAATTTTGCTAGATGCGGTACCCTTTAAACCGGAACATAGGAGTGCTTAGGTACACTCTACTGCTTGGCGGTAGAATATCTGGTACTGCGGTGATAACTACTTTTTGTTATTAAATGTAAAAAGTAATTCAACGATCGAGACGCTCGCGTATTGGTAAGAGATAACGCTTGTCCATGACCATTGTAGCGATACACAGAACTTTGAGGAGCAAAACAAAGGCCAGGGCATCGCTGCTTTGGTGCTCATTACTTTGAGACTTTGGATGGTTAGTCTCAACAGCCCTGTCATTTCGCTAGCTGCAGTAACCTTCAAACCGGAACACAGAAATCTTTACATACTACTGCTTGGCGGCAGATTATCTGGTACTGCGGCGGTAGATACCTAGCCGACCTCCTGAAAAAAAAAACATTTAAAAATCAAGGAGTTCACTAGACTGATCCTATTAGCATCTTAAATACGCAGCAAGAAGTTTTATCCTTCTGCAAACTTTTGTATGAAGGTCTTAATGATGATGTCAAATAAGCACAACTTTATCTTTAGCATCAAAACTCAAATACCTGTAAGTTGTTTTTTTTTATATTTTCTTGGTGTTTGACCACAGCTCACCTGATGTTAAGTGACGGTGTGGTGTAAGATGGTAAAGCACACCTAGCCTGGAATGGAACTGGCTCTCAAGTGAGGCTGCCGGAATACACTGTTAGATGCTTGGCAGCAGATTTTCAACTTGAGAGTGGTAGCTAGCCAGCCGAGCCAGCCGAGTACTAGAAAGTACTCTACCACCACGCTTCTTCACGATGTTTTCCTTCACCGACAGCTCAAGCTCATTGTTGGGATTTAAACCCACGCCCTTCGGTATGCGAACCGACCGTACTAACCACTGAGCTATCATCGCTTTAAATAATAAACGTCCGTGTTGTACGTAAATAATACTTATAGTAATTTTAACACAGTAGGTACCATTATGGTCTATTATCGCTCAGCAGGCGGTCTGCAACAAAACGTGTATGTCAACTAGTTAAGGACCGCAAACACGACTGCGAACGTATCGCAATCAGACGCATTTTGTTTGGATTGACGCGTCTCGTTTGTGAATGCTGACGTATATTATTATTTGGAAGAAAGTTTATATCGTTTCCAGGCCACACAGAAAGTTTTGCGAAAAAAAGTTTTTATGTATGAGACACTGGCCAATTATAATTTATTTAAAAAAAAACGAATATTTACAAATAAAAATATGAGTTTCGGCGGGAAAAGGGCTAATGAGGCGAATTACATCTAATGTAGAAGGGTACTGCAATTAGTGAAATTACGTTGAGACTAACCTTGGAAAGTCTCAAAGTAATGAGCGCCAAAGCAGCGATCCTTTGTTTTGCTGCTCTAAGTTCTGTGTATCGATGCAATAGTCATGGACAAGCGTTATCACTTACCATCAGAAGAGCCTTTCGTTCGTCTCATTACTTTTTATAAAGAGTCTTATTCCTTTTCATACGAAGTACAATAAAAATATAACAGATCAACTTCTTTTTAATGTAAGAAATACATAAAACACGCTTCAACTTCACATAGAGTTTCATAGCGAATAGTTGAACGCAAGTTTGGGTGCTTACCTCAAAGGTTGTTGAGAAACTCGAGCCCCTGAACTCTAATCGAATTTGCGCATCGAATCCGGATTATAAAGTTTGGCGCGGAATACGGAATCCGGGCGCATATTAAACAATATTGTTAACTTCAATAGATTGTTTGACTATCAACACTGTTAAAAAGTCCCTGAGAGCTTAGACAAAGTAACATTCGATATATTCGATAACATTAATAGAAAAGTCAAACAACATGTCGACAGCTTACAGCCCCGTACATTTTTTATCTCTTTATTAGCGTTATCGCAAATCGAATATTATTTTGTCTACGCCCTCATTATTAGCAAACCGCATTTAACATATGATTTGCTTAACACTTATCTTACCTATTTATTGGCAGGTCATTTGGTAGTATCTGCTTTCTCGGGAATTGCGTTAGATTCTATAATAAAATCCCACTTGAGGTAACTAAAATGTCCTATAATAAATTCAAAGATTTTATAAAGCAGAGGTTAATTGACAAAGCCTACTATAAGGTGGCTCATTACGTGGAAGACAGGAATATATGGTTGTTGTAGCTTCTCTCTGCCCTGCATCCCCCTGCCCTGCATCCCCCTGGCTAAGTGACAATTGTAGTAAGCATAATGTATGTATTAATATTTATAACTGTAAATTGTAACCTAATATGAAAAGAAAGATCCACAAAAAAATGCCTTGCTGAGTTTCTTGCCGGAGTCTTCTCAGTTGAAGTGTAATTACGAGCCGGTGGTAGATTCAAACATGTAACTTAACGTTCATAAGTGCCTTACCAGGGCCTAAACTGAATAAATTACTTTTTGATTTGATTTGATTTGAGTGGACGTGGGTTCGATTCCCACCTAAGACAAACATTTATGTATGTGACGAAGAATGTTTGTTCTGGGTGTTCTGTATGAAAAATAAAAATGATGTATGTATTTTATCAGCTATCTGGTTCCTATAGTACAAGCTTTGCTTAATTTACGTTGTGTGAAATGTCTTCAAATATTTATTTGTTATATCAAATTTGAAGCTCAAATTAATTAGACATGATTATAAATAATTCATATCTCTATTATTACACGTGTGTGATGAAATTATGGCGTAAATTGACCATTGGTGCCTGATTACCAGTCACCGAGTAACTATTAGTCGTATTAATATTCTGACCACATACTGCCGTGAATAAGAAATGACCCTAGGGTAGCGCCGTGGTCACTAAGTCCCTGCGTGTGTATTGGAGGTACCTACAACTGCAATGTCGATAAGCTAGCTATTTGACACGCACCTGATGTTTAGTAATGGTCTGTATAGCCAAAGATAGTAAATGTATCTGACCTTATTGACAAAGCCTACTATAAGGTGGCTCATTACATGGAAGACAGGAATAATTATATGCTTGTAGTAGCTTCTCTCTGCACTTGCATCCCCCTGGCTAAGTGACAATTATAGTAAGCGTAATGTATTATTATTTATAACTGTAAACTGTATAACATCACACATCACATCGTCAGCCATATAACGTCCACTGCTGGACATAGGCCTCCTCATGGTTTTGCCAATACTCGCCACGCTTGGCAGGCGGGTTGGCGAGCGCAGTTAAGTGTGATTGTTCAAGGAAGACGCTGCTGCCCATCTTCCGGATTACATCCCTTAGCCGACTCTTACGGCAACCACGGGTAGAGAGGGTGGGGTACAATTCTTACGCCGGCACCACCACGGCCTAATTAAACTGTAACTTAATATGAAAAGAAAGATCCACAAAAAAAAAAATGCCTTGCTGAGTTTCTTGCCGGAGTCTTCTCAGTTGAAGTGTAATTACGAGCCGGTGGTAGATTCAAACATGTAACTTAACGTTCGTAAGTGCCTAAACTGAATAAATGACTTTTTAATTTTGATTTTGACATGAAATGTAAATTGAGTTTAAAGTAACTCAAAAATACCGTTATGATGAAGACCGTGAATGATTGGTGATTTTCCATTTGAAGATAGTTAATCGAGTTTATCATTATCTATCATCAGATCACATCAGAAAAGAGCAATAGTAATAAAATATATTAAATTTATGCATGTTGAATAAAGATTACTTAACATAATAAGAAGACTAAATAACCACAAAACTTAAAAAAAAAAAAAAAAAAAAATCCTAATTAAATTTAAACATATTATTATAATTAAAATGATAAATATAAAATAACTAAAATATATTATTAATATATATATATATATATATATATATCATTATCAGCCTGTCGAAGTCCACTGCTGGAAATAGGCATACAAAACCAAAACACGTCACTCAGTTCTACATGTATATCGTCACTCCATCGAGTCTCAGGGTGTCCTACGCTACGTTTACCCATTCACGGTCTCCACTCTAGAACACCTCTACCCCAGCAGTTATCAGATATGTCCAGCCAATTCCCACTTCAGCTTGCTAATACGCTGAGCTATGTCTGTGACTTTAGTAGAGATGGCAAGCATAGCTCTTTACATAACTCGTTGGGCGTCTTTGCGGACCATTCCCGCTGTGTGTCTACGTTTTAGCTCCTTAGGTCATGACTTTTCTCTTAAGACTTTGCGGTATGGGTGACGAGAATACTTGGCGTAGTTTTCTGAATGCTGCCCAACCCAACCGTATTCTTCTGTTGACTTCACTTTCAAAATCAAGCGAGTACGAGAATGTTTTCTACTATTTATATAAGGTATCTTGATGTTTTTTCACAGGCATCTGAACCTCGATTTGAACCTAAATCCTACAGCGTGAGATTCGAGCATGCTAACCACTGAGCTATTGGTCGGACTTAGCCGAAATAGTTCTGTCTTGAGATTTCAGTAGAAAATTAACAAAGATTAAAGTGTATGTGTGTGTTCAAAGTTACGGATTGTATTTCAATATAACATAGTCTGTCAAAATGCTCTGTTGTGAGTGCACTCAAACACAGGAATAAATAAACAATAAAAAAAAAAAAGACTCCGAGCGCCTAAGCTCAGACACGGCTAGCTTTTAAGTATTTGGGTTTAAAAAAAAACCCAAATACTTAAAAACCGAACCGTATTTCGTAAAATTTCTATGGGACCAATTTGAAAGTATGTCCTTTTAAATAAAAAAAACATAATCGGTTTATAGATGACGAAGTTCAGAGGTAACAATCATTAAAATAAATAGAATCGAATTGAGTCTGTTTCGGATAAATCATTGTTCTAAGTTACATTCAATTCTCGTCCTTGTTGTAACCAAAACGACTTACATGCGGTATTATACTAAACTCTATAATGTTTCTAGATAACCTTAAAATAGACTTCCGCAACGTAACGCCTGAATCAAACAGCTATCTTATGAGTAAGTTCATTAACAAGCACTTTTCACATAAATTCCACGCAATATAGGCTTGCAACGCTGTTTCATAGTATATTTAGAAGAAAGAGAAACAAATTTCAAGTTGAGTGTAAAAGAGAGAGACAAATATATGTTGGAAGTTTCGTCGTCAATGCATCAGTGAATGCATTTACAGTAAGTACTGATGGCAGAAAATCTCTACAAAATTATTTAAGAATGCAGTACTGACATATTATGCAAAAATGTCAAAACTCAGCATAAGTAAAGTTGATCAGTGATGTTTTTTTTATTAGAATGTGTACTTATACTAGTTTTTTGATATTAAGTGACAGCGTGGTCGTAGATAGTAAGCACATCTAGAACTAACTCAAAAACAAGGCTACCCGAATACAACACTGTTAGGTGCTTGCAAGCAGCAGATTATTATCAACCCAGCTAGCTAGCCGAATACTATAAAATACCCTACCACCATGCTATAAAACCAGACCAGCATACTATGGGTACCAGATAACTGATAGAATACATACTATAAGTAAACTTAAAAAAAATTAAAAAAAATACACATAATATATACATAGAGATCATCTAGACACAAAATAAACATTTATGCTCGTCACACAAACGTCTGTCCTGAGTGTCACGCTCTACAGCTCTTACAACCGAATGAGCTAACAGAGTACATTGGAAGCTAGACGGCCTCCCAAGAACTATTATCATCATCATCTCAGCCGTAGGACGTCCACTGCTGGATATAGTCCTCCCCCATAGACTTCCACAAAGACCGGTTGGAAACGGTTCGCATTCAGCACGTTCCTGCGGTCTTTATGAGGTCGTCTGTCCACCTTGTGGGTAGACGTCCTACGCTGCGCTTGTGAGTGGACGCGGACTGCACTTGCCGGTCCGTGGTCTCCACTCCAGAACTTTGCAGCCCCATCGGCCATCAGTTCTGCGTATTATGTGCCCTGCCCACTGCCACTTCAACTTGCTAATCCGCTGGGCTATGTCGGCTACTTTAGTTTGTCTACGGATCTCCTCATTTCTGATTTGATCTCGTAGGGAAACTGAGCATAGCCAACAACAATATGATGCATTTTTTCAATTAGAACTCAGGCTCACGCTGACGCTACCCCACCACACGTGTGGCGCAAACGAGCCAGCCTTATAATGAATAGCCGTCGCCCGCCGCCATATTTCAACGAATTAACAAATGACCTCCTGTCATTGCTCGCGCGGCGCACGATTTTTCTACTCCCAGTACTCGGCTTGACGTAGGTGCGGTTGCGGCGGTGCCACGTTGCCACAATTAATGTTGCGCTTATGGGAATAGGTAGGCTTGTTCTATAGACGGTCTCGGTGGATCAACCAAGCTATGCGCTTGTTACTTTGTGCTGGATCTCTTTAGCAAGAGCTCGTCAAGGTGGGTGCCATATTATGCCGCCAAGCAGAATTGTATAAACGTTACTATGAAGGATACTGCAGTGATATTACCGGGAAACAGCGAGACCTACCATCGAAAGTCTCAAAGTAATGAGCGCCAAAGAAGCAACGCCTTTGTTTTGCTATTCAAAATTCTGTGTATCGCTGCAATGTGCATGGAAATGCGTTATATCTTATTATCAAGAGACCGTCTCGTTCATCTCATTACTGATATATACAAAAAAATGCACTGATCCTCCTGTTTAAAATGAACCTAGTTTTTAATTTCAAGTTATGTACTTGATTGTATATCACCTTAGGAGGCCTCCTAGATCTCCTAGATAGATAGAAACTCATTATATGTACACCAGAAACAGAAAAATTTACATAAAACAAAAGAACCTTATGAGCTAGTGCCACAAGTGGCGGCCTTAACGCTAAAAACAATATTAAAATTCTAGGCAACCAAGAATTGTTGAACCAAGAACCAAGAAAACACTTTACGGACTAAGAACAAATGCACTATTAAGTTATTTAAAAAAAAAGTAATATATAAAGGGTATTCTGCCGTCAAGTAGTAGTGTGTAAACATTACTGTGTTCCGGTTTGAAAGCTAGTGAAATTACAGGACTAAACATCGAAAGTCTCAAAGTATTGAGTGCCAAAGCAGTAATGACCTGGACTTTTTTTTGTTACTGAAAGTTCTGTCTATCATTGCAATGGTCATGGACATGCCTTATCATCAGGAGAGCGTCTGTTCATCTCATTACATTCAAACATAAAATTAAAATAGTCTCAGATACTGTGAGTTTAGTTTGTTACGATTGCATATAAGTTATGCGGGTAACATTTTTGTATGTAAAAGTTACGCACACATAAATCTTTAGTTGTTAATAAATCAATGACAAGTTTCAGCGGGATCTTCGTCCGTTATCCGACAGGTGACGTCCCGTGGGGCTCAATTAGTTGCCGTGACCATCGGTCGACTGGAGGTTTTATACCCAACGACTTTACGTTTTACTTGGTGGAAGATTTCCTTAGCAGGAGGTCGTCTAGGTAGGTACCACCGCAGTACCAGATATTCTGCCGCTAAGCAGTAGTGTGTAAACATTACTGAGTTCCGGTTTGAAGGGTACTGCAGTTAGCGAAATTACAGGGCTATTGAGACTAACCATCTAGTCTCAGAGTAATGAGAGCCAAGGCAGCGTTGCCCTGGACTTTGTCTTACGACTCAAAGTTCTGTGTATCGCTGCAATGGTCACGGACAGGCATTATATCTTAACAAGAGGAGAGCGCCTCGTTCGTCTCAGTATTGTTACATTAAAAAAAAAAACTGTACTTTTCACTATTACGGTAGTTATAAAATCCTTTTTTTATGGATGACAGGCTAAGTGTTTGACTACAGCTCACCTGATGTCAAGTGACGGCGTGGTTGATGGTAAACACACTTAGCCTGTAATGGAAGTGGCACTCAAGTGAAGCTGCCGGAACACACCGCTAGGTGCTTGGCGGCAGATTTTCAACTTGGGGTAGCTAGCCAGCCGAGTACTAGAAAGTACCCTACTACCACGCTATGGTTTCCTTACGATTGTAATTCGGTCCTTGTATAAGTGTCTCTAATTCTAATCCTACGGGATAATCAAACTTAGTAATACACTAGCTGTGCCCCGCGGTGATACCCGTTGTAGTCAATTAATTAAAAGCAACAAACATACAAACACTTACACACTCACACTTTCGCCTTTATAATATTAGTGTGGCATAGATACGATTGTCGTGTCGTGAATACTAAAGATATCCGACCGGATTGGCCGGATTTGGTCCCCGGACAGGGCACTGGGAGAGCATTGTGGAACTGACGTCGACCTGAGTTAGGCACTGGAAGGATTTGAGCTAATTGTTTCAACCATTTCTTCTTACATTCTGATTGTCTGCAGCAGAGAAGTGTTTAGACAATCAATACTAAACAATTTTTTTTACAGCGTGTGTCTTTTTGTGACTATATTATGTGTTCAGAATTTTGTTGATAGCACCAATCTTACTATTTCTTTTTGGTTCGTTTATAAAATAGCAGTCGCACTTGCGAGTTCTTCATGGTTCCATTCTAGACTACGTGTGCTTACAATCGTTGACCACACCGTCACTTAGCATCAGGTGAACTATCAAATATCTAGCCTGTCAACAATAAAAAAAAAAAAACTAGCCTGATACTAAAAGATAACGCCTGTAAAAGATAACCATTACAGCAGTATCCAGAACTCGAATTACCAGAAAAACAATTGGTCATTCTGATATGGCGCTCCTTACTCTGAGATATTTAATGGTTAGTTTCAAAAGCCCTGTAATTTTACTGGATGGTGCTTAGAGTAAAATATCTCAATATCGCTGGTTGACCTATATATGCAACCTCTCAGGATTTCTACCATCTAGTATGTATACATTATCAGATGATAAGGATTTCTTCGCCACGATTAAATAAATCCATTCATATTTGCTTCATATGTACATACAAGATTACACCGTGAAAGTTGAAGTTATTATATTTAAATATATTGTATTTTTATACATCTGATACCATAGTCGTGACGAGAATATTCTAAAAAATAATAATTTTTTTTTGGTTATGTCTCCACTTTGACCTTAATTGGATGTTGACCAATATATAAATTAAAAACTATGCTCGACTTTACCCAGCTGCGATTTAAAATTGTATAATGAAACTAACATTTTATTTTTAAAATACTTTATGCGGCTGAATAATGAATTTACAAGACGTGTAATGGCAAACTGTTGTTTAAGGTATTTAGTATCCCTAAAAAAATACTCAGTTTTTATAGTTGAAGTTAGATAATTGATCACAGCTTTACTTGAATGAAACTGTCGTCGAGAATAGTAAGAACACTTAACCTAATTTTCATTAACAAAGAACAAAGTTCGCTAACCCGTTATACCAGCCTCCTGCCCGAAAAGATTTGTAATAAAAAAAAGTTTTCAATCAATATTTTACCAAATGATTTGTAATCTTATAAGTATTTATCAATAACTTAAGTCCATGTCTTTGTCTAAAAAGTTCATGCGATTTTTCAACTTACTGACACGTTTTGGATGTGTGAAATAGTTTGTCCAAAAACACACGCTGAATTAAGCTTAATTTTAACAATTACTTTTGAAAATTGACAATCTTTCAAGCAAAATAGCCAATAATAGCCGACTAACTAGACACGTGTATAGGCACGTGCATGTCAGAATGAACAAGGCAACCCTTTTGTCAGGGCGCAATGACAAAGGGTGAAATAAAACTGGTTACTCAATTACTGTGTGTCGTTACAGCGAATAGTTCAAGTAATTGGCCCCATGGATGGCTTGGGTACCCCCTTCATCTTTTAGATGCATTTAACAACAAAATGTGCTACTCAATATAAAATTCCGAGCTAGAATAATCATCGATCAATTAAAGCGGAACATTACCAATTTGATTTCACATTTTATTTAATTTTTTAATATTTTATTAAATATTTAATTACGTTTTGCAAAACGTAAATTCGATTCTCATCAAAACCAATGACTTTAAATTCACAGGGTTTTATAAGTGACAAAACAAAAGCCCATGGCGCTGCTTTGGCGCTCATTACGTTGAGACTTTCGATGGTTAGTCTCAACAGCCCTGTAATTTCGTTAGCTGCAGAACCGTCCAAATCGAACCGAACACATTAATGTTTAAACACTACTGTTCGGCGGCAGAATATCTGGTACTACCTATCTAGACGATCTCCTAGAATATATTATAATCTAATATAAATAGTTACATAGCGTTGGTTTCGTAGGGCCCACTCGCACCGACAGGCTAGATTGTATCGTAATATCGTCCTCCATTATTATTCACCCAGAACTATTTAATTCAAAGACCTGGCACCAAGATTTCCACCACAATTCATCACGAAGTGTTGATGGCTCTATAAATATTTGATTTGCATATCTACATTTGTAAGTCCCTCTAGAAACCGACTATGATTGTTATTTCACCACATTTGAATATTATGAGTGCTCCCTATGCATACGGAGGGATTCAAGTGTCTGCTGTATAGATTTAGTGGGTAGTTATTTTAATTTATTACGCTGATGTTATGACAAATACTGGAGACGAACATTTTGATGTTGCTTCAATTCATATTATTGGAAGTTAATTGAATGTTTATTTTACCTAAATTAATTGATTTATGATATAAGTTTCGGCATCCTAATTTAGTTCGGACCTCTGAAGTCTTCCAATAAAACTTGGAGGTCTTGGTTTTGTATACCACGACACACGGTATCATTATTAGAGTGTATTCTCGATGACTTATTGTTGAAACTGTGAAAACATCGAGAGAAAGCCTACATGTCCAAGTTCTTAAAAAAAGGTCTCTTCTTGAGAACTTTTGCCATCCCGCACTTGGCCAGCGTGGTGGACTACGCCTATACACTTCGCACAGGACTGGGACAGCTTATACAAATAGGACTGATTCTTATTCGGAATAATTTATTTTAATAATATATTTTTTGTTATCCTTATTTATATTTAGTAAGTAATTTATTTATATAAAAGTAATTAGACGAACGAGACGCTCTCTTGATGGTAAGATATAACACATCTCCATGACTATTACAACGATACACAGAACTATGAATAACAAAACAAAATCTAGGGCATCGCTGCTTTGGCGCTCATTACCTTGAGACATTCGATGATTAATCTCAACGGCCCTGTAATTTCGCTAGATGCAGGACCCTCCAAATTGTTTACACACTACTGCTTGGCGGCAAAATATTTGGTACCACAGTGATACCTACCTAGACGATGTCCTGCTAAGCAGATCTACCACCAAGTAAAATAGTAATTAGCTATTATTATTTTTCATTATGTTTATCATCGGAACTTCTTTTTTTAATTAACATGTGTCCACGGCTATTGAAATATGAACGAATAGGCGATATGGACGCTCAGCGACAAAGCCAACATTAAATAATAAAAAAAAAAAAAAAAATCGATACGTCAAAATAAATAAATGAAATATATTTACAATAAAATTAATAAGACTCATTTATAGCAATTTTGTGTAGCATAAGGCTGACTGACAATGTATAGTATTATATCTTAGTATTAATGTATAGTCTTATATTATAGTGATAATGTACATCATCATCATCATCTCAGCCGTAGGACGTCCACTGCTGGACATAGGCCTCCCCCATTGACTTCCATAAAGACCGGTTAAAGCGCCTCGTATCCAGCGCGTTCCTGCGGTCTTTATGAGGTCGTCTGTCCACCTTGTGGGTGGACGTCTTACACTGCGCTTGCCGGTCCGCGGTCTCCACTCCAGAACTTTGCAGCCCCATCGGCCATCAGTTCTGCGTGTTATGTGCCCTGCCCACTGCCACTTCAACTTGCTAATCCGCTGGGCTATGTCGGCTACTCTAGTTCGTCTACGGATCTCCTAATTTCTGATTCGATCTCGTAGGGAAACTCCGAGCATAGCCCTCTCCATAGCTCGTTGTGCGACTTTGAGCTTATCTAGAAGGCACATAGTCAGAGACCACGTTTCAGCACCATAAGTCATCACTGGTAACACACACTGGTCGAAGACTTTCGACTTGAGGCACTGAGGTATATCAGACGAAAAAACGTTGCACAGTTTTCCGAACGCTGCCCAGCCGAGTTGGATTCGACGACTGACCTCTTTCTTGAATGTACAGTCTTATATCATAGTGATAATGTACGATCACATTACAGAGTATCGGTCAAAACTTAAATGGCTGAAGATCCGCGAAAGAAGAAATGCCAGGATTTTGGGATTGCTGTACACTGTCCTGAATGATCCCAAATCTCCTTCCTATCTAAAAGAATTTTTCACTTACCTTTCTGATATCCATTCCAATCCTCCTAGATCTAGTAGATTTCTTCTTCTCAGTACTCCTACTCATACTACTTCTTTCGTTGGTGACTCTTTTAGGGTTGTGGCGGTGCGCCTTTGGAATGAGCTCCCAATTAAAATTCGGCAAGCGCCGTCTAAACCAATTTTTAAAAGGATTGTTCGCGAATATTTTTTAAAAACTGAAAAAGTAATGCTGTGATTTTTGTGCAATTGATTCATCATCTGACAAGGATGCACATATTTATGTCAATTTATGTTTATTTATGTGTATATTTTATTTTATAATAGTTTAGTATATATTTATTGATATTTAGTACTATTATATTTGTATGTTGTACTTTTATTTTTATTTATATATATGTATACATACATTTGTTTTGATGCGCGCCTACAACCACATCTCATTTACTGTGAGGATGGCTGGCAGAAAATGCTTTAGCATTAAGTCCTCCTTTTGTACATATTACCTTAAGTGTGCAATAAAGAATTAAATAAATAAATAATGTACAGTCTTATATCATAGTGATAATGTATAGTCTTATATCATAGAGATAATGTATAGTCTTATATTTTAGTAGTAATATGACGTATGTATGTGTAGAAATCGTGAAAGTTTAAAAGCTATATAAGTAGGTATTTTTATTCTTTATTCTGGTCCGTAATATACTCCGTTGAAGAGTTCGTGTAACTCAGTAGGCGACAATTCAAAGTTGACTGTGAAGTAGAACGGTTTGTTTAGAGCGACTTCCAAAGTATTGGGCGGATCTCTGAGCTGAAGGCGAGCGTATTCTACAAGAAAAAAAATATACTAAAGTAATAATTGTTTTTTCTTAATCTCTGCACACATGAATTACGGCGGGTTTCGCAATCTGGTGAAGCAGCGAGGGACTCCAGTGTTTTTTTTTTGTTCGAATCATAAGGTAAACGATACGCTATCGACTTGTCCATTACTATTAAAGCAATACAAAGAACTTTAAGTAACAAAACAAAGTCTAGGACATTAGGTTAAACATTAGGTGGTTAGTCTCAACATCCTACAAACGGGAACACAGCAATGTTTATACACCACTCTTGTATTTTGTAGCGATGATGGTTCAGTGGTTAACGCGGTAGGTTCGCATGCCGAAGGGCGTGAGTTCAAAACATCGTGAGGAAACCATAGCGTGGTGGTAGGGTACTTTCTAGTACTCGGCTGGCTAGCAGTTACAAGTTAACAAGTTGAAAATCTGCCGCCATGCATCTAACGGTGTGGTCCGGTATCTTCACTTGAGAGCCAGTTCCATTCCAGGCTAGGTGTGCTTTAGGTACCATCTTCGACCACACCATATCACCACACCAATATCTACCTACCTAGACAACCTCTCTATTCTTATATGTGTTAAGAAAAAAAATCATTGAGTGTAAAGTGACTGTATGGTTGAAGATAGTAACACTAGGTGTGTTGCCTGGAATAGAACTGGCTCTAAAGTGAGGCTATCGAAACATACTGTTAGGTGTGTTACGGCAGTTCCCTCACAATGTTTTCCTTAACAGGTAGCTTAAGCTCATTGTTGGGGTTTGAACCATTGAGCTATCATCGCTACAAAATTATTCAAACCGCATATTGACTTAGTTTCACATTATCACAGGAAAGATTAGTGTACTTTAGTGTCGTTCTGACATCAATAAGTTAACAAAGCTCCTTCACAGTAATATTAATTACCGTCCTCCACTCTTGATACGCCAAATTCATCAACTTCAATGAAAAACTTTTGTCGCACTTTGCTGACATGTACGTTGCTTGGGTTCGATCCTTCTTTGAGAATCGCATTCAAATCGGTTGATTTACTGTTGAAAATTTCTTTTACTCCACTCTGAAATATATATTATGCAAATTTCATGATCTGTATGACCTTTTACTTGGTGGTAGATCTCCTTCGAAAGTATCAAAGTAGCGATGCTCTGGTCTTTGTTTTGCTACTCAAAGTATTGTATATCGCTGCAATGGTCATGAACAGGTGTTATTTCTTACCATTAGAAAAGCGTTTGTATAATTACTTTAACATTAAAAAATGTGGCGGCCTTATCGCTAAAAGCGATTTCTTACTGGCAACCAAGAAAGGAAAACACGTAACTGATTAAAAACAAATGGGATAATAATAATAAAAATATAATTTGTGATCGTCACATAAATTTCTGTTTGGAGTAGAAGAATCGAACCTACATCCTTCAGCTCATGAAATAAAGTAAATACCGAATGAGCTATCCGAGCAGTCTGCAATCTTCCTTTTTTTCTCTTGTTAAAGATCCCACAGTAAAAATTGCAAGTATATATATATAATTACTAACTTAATTCTAGCAGATAATAATTTAGAATTATTACCGCCAGTAAAAAACTGTCCAAATCGATCTGACTTTTGACCTTCATCCTTGGTAACACAAACTTTATATACTGCCAAGTCATTTTTTCTCTGATTTCTTTCATTGTGTTAGGGTTAGAAACCAACTTGTCCAGTACAGTGTCCAGTGAGAGAAAATCTGGTTGTATAAATGTCATGCTACAACCCCACGATCCGAGTCTCTTTGTTATGATCTGATAATGAAAGAATGATAAAGTAAAGTTGCGGGAATCCAGTTGGTAGACCTTCTGACTTCCTTATTTTGAGGTCTGGGTTGAATTTGATGAGATGCTCCACTACCAGTTTCAAGTTATCGCAAACATAACTTAACATCAGGCGAGATGTGAGGTGTGTGACCTAGCCTGCCAAATGTAATAAAGTCACAATTCTCATAAGCCATGGTTTTAAAAATATACAATTATAATTAAACTGAAGATTTAAAGATTGTGTAAACATTACTGTGTTCCAGTTTCGAGGGTACTGTAGCTAGCGAAATTACATGGCTGTTGAGACTAACCGTCTTAAGTCTCAAAGTAATGAGCGCCAAAACAGCGATGCACTGGAATTTTGTTTTGCTCCTTAAAGTTCTGTGTATCGCTGCAATGGTCATGGACATACGTTATCTCTTACCATCAGGATAGCGTATAGGGCGTCTCATAAGTTTCAAAAAAAAAAAAAAAACATGTCAAACTGTTTCTTAGTATTCATCATTTATCGGGTGTAGCATATTCTTTAAAAAAAAAACCGGCCAAGTGCGAGTCGGACTCGCGCACGAAGGGTTCCGTACCATCTATGCAAAAGGCAAAAAATCGCGTTCGTTGTATGGGAGCCCCCCTTAAATATTTATTTTATTTTGTTATTATTGTTGTTATAGCGTCAACATAAATACATAATTTATGAAAATTTCAACTGTCTAGCTATCGCGGTTCTTGAGATACAGCCTGGTGACAGACAGACGGACGTACAGACAGACAGCGAAGTCTTAGTAATAGGGTCCCGTTTTTACCCTTTGGGTACGGAACCCTAAAAATGGATGTCGTGACGTGCACTAAATGTTTTTTTCGAACAAAAAATCATATATTTTCAAGATGTTTATAGAGACGTTAAGGTTATGCACCCAAACCCCACATATTTGACATAACACATGATCTGACTTATTCTGAATTTTTACTCTGCCTAGATTTAGATGTAAAATTGCTAACGCGTCACGTCACGTATGTTGGTTTTGAGTTTTCATTTACCCGAAAATCTTTTGTATCATAAAACTGTAAATAATCCGATTTTATCATCATTGGTATATCTACTCTCGTGTTGTTGAGATATCGAAATGTGCGCATTACAGTCAAACGCGAATCAAACCGCTTTTCCCATGAGGGCTGTAAAAAATACAAATTGAATTGAATATCTTCCTCTTTTTTAAAGTCGGTTAAACGTAAGGCTGTGTACACCGAGTAGTTATTATATGGGGTTACACGGAACGGTGGCACTAAGCCGAAAGGTCATTGTGGCCATCATTGCCTACAGGTATTCTTAGCTCATTTGGTAGAATATCTGCTTCAAATTCTGTAGGGTGTGACTTCGATTCCCATTAGGATAAACATTTATATTGATAAATGTTTGCTCTATGTCTGGGTGTTCTGTATGTATTTACAAAAAATTGTAGATAGAAATTACAAAAAAAAAATGAAAAGAAAAATGTTAGTTAATCCCCCGGTAAAGGATAAAACCGTGAGGAAATCATAGCGTACTTTTTATATGGTATACAAAGGATACTTTTTACTACGCGACTGGCTAGCCACCACCTTCAAAGTGGAAAATCTCTTACCATGCATTTAACTGTGCGTTCTGAACGCCTCATTTGAGAGCCAGTTAAAATCCAGGCTAGGTGTGTTTACTATCTTCGACCACACCGTTACTTAACATCAGTCGAGATGTGGTCCAACACCAAGACTGTCAAAAAACCCGTATTGCGTTTATTACTTTACAAGCTTTACCATAAAGATTGCCATTCCACGCGTATTTAAATCTAATTCCACCACGTCACGTAAACGTGGCGCGTTACGTGCTAAGTACTCATACCCAAGAGAGCGATTTTTTCATCCCGTCCATTATCATCATCTCAGCCGTAGGATGTCCACTGTTGGACATAGGTCTTTCCCAATAATTTCCATGAAGACTGGTTGAAAGCGGCTCGCATACAGCGCAGCCTGTTACTTTTACATAGAGTATAGCCCTTCGAGCATATTCCTTTGCCCAGCTGTGGGATGTTATACGATACGGTTTACTTTGAAATGTCCAGCAGTGATTAGCAGCAATGAAGTCAGATTGTTGATATCACCTGGCTCCAAAATATTCTCAACGCGCCTGTAAGTTGTTGTGGATATCTTTAACAAAAACAGATTCGGTTATTCAACTAATTCTATATCATCATCAGCCGTATGACGTCCACTGCTGGACATAGGCCTCTCCCATTGATTTCCATAAAGACCGGTTGGAAGCGGTTCGCATCCAGCGTGTTCCTGCAGTCTTTATTAGGTCGTCTGTCCACCTTGTGGGTGGAAAACTAGTCCTGGTTACAGTAATTCTATGTATCTGGAAGAAAATCGACCAGATTACATTTTACAAAACTGCCATAGTCATTTAGCCACCTAGTATAGTTAGGTGGGTTTAATGACAATTATGTGTATTGATTAACTATATTAAATGTGTTTACTATCTTCCATCACACTGCCACTTAACATCAGGTGAGCTGTGGTCAAACACCTAGCCTGCAATATATTAATAAAATCAAACCTTACCCCTCTATTAATAAAGTTCATAGCAGCCCTGGGTAGGTTGTAGCTGACTTTGTCGACGTGGACTCCATAGAGTGCACTGGAATTTTCCGCAAACTTCAAATCTATATTCTTACTATAATCTAAATATATTTTGTTTACGTATGTGAGGTCGTATTGCTGCGGGAGCTGCATTAGTTCTTTGAATTCCGAGTAAAAGCTGTTGACCTGAAACGGATATTTAGGATTGGTAGTTTAGATTGATGCTAGATAGGAAAAATTGGAGAAAAAGACAGCAGGTTCCTTTTTTCTATGTAAAACGTTAACGAGACGCTCTCCTAATGGTAAGAAATAACCAATTGCAACGATACACAGAAGTTTGAGTGACAAAATAAGGTCTAGGGTATCGCTGCTTTGGACATTCGATGGTTAGTCTCAACAGCCCTGTCATTTCGCTGTAGTATGCTTTAAACTGGATCAAAGTAATGTCTACACACTACTGCTTGGTGACAGAATATCTGGTGCTGCGGTGTTACCTACCTGGAAGAATTCCTGCCAAGGAGATCCTCCACAAAGTTTGGTTCTTGGAAAATATGACTTTCTCACAATAGGCCGCCGCTACGCTGATGTCCCTTCGATGCATAGCGTGCAGCTTGCCTAGTTACCCCGTGTTCAGAAAAGCATAATATAAATGCATTTTACCCTTGCAGCATTAGAAAATTGCAAAGCCTTGAGCAGTTCCTCTTTGGCCCTACCTCGAGCCACAGAAGCGATCTTGCAGAATAAGAACTGAAGGGGTAGTATCGCCACTGCTGTGTTTTTAGCAGACTTGATTGTTGATTGCAATATCTCCTGTAAATAGTAAATAAAAATATCATCTTTTTTTTATCTAAGCACACATAAAGGGCATTGAAGGGGTATGATTTTGTTGGTTCTTAAAATGAGACATAACTTCTTAGCAATGGTTTCGGCGCGCGGGTGGCATGTCCAACGCATTGGAATCCGTACAGTGTTCAGGTTTGAGGGAGGGAGAGAGAGGCAGAGGGAAGGACAGGGAGAGACAGGGAGGGAGAAGGAGGGAGGGGGTGGGGGAGAGAGAGGGAGGGAGAGGGGGGGAGGGACAAGGAGACACAGGGAGGGAGAAGTATGTAGGGGGAGGGAGAGAGAGAGAGTGGGAGGGAGGGGAAGGAAGAGGGAGGGGCATGAAGAGACAGAGAGGGAGAAGGAGGGAGAGGAAGGGTTTATTTACATTTATCACTCTCTAGTGATAGAGATAAATGTATGGTTTTTTAATTGCTATTTCCGCTCCAGATACCGGGGTCTGTGACCTTGGTCAAATTAACAAAATATGTTTTTGACTTTAACTAATATATCTTGATAAAATTATGTTTATAGTGGTTATATTTAATAACAATAAAAATATTCTATCAGTTATTTGGTTTCCATAGTACAGTTTTGCTTAGTTTGAGGATGGATAGCGCTGTGTGAAATGTCCTAAGATATTAATTAATTCATTCATACATACATTATTTGATCCAGTTATTAATTAATTCATTCATACATACATTTTTAGATCCAGTCATTAATTTATTAATTCATTCTTCTAGTCATCCATGTATTCATTTATTTATTATTTTAAATTATTTATAGTTATGTTTTTTCTGACCGCGGCAGAAGGCATAACAAGAGAGAGACCTATAATACCCAGTAGTGAGATAAAGAAGGCTGTGGATGGTGATGATGATGTTTTTCTGTCTTATTTTTCGTATAATGTAACAATTAAGAAGTTCCAAAATAAAATACTAATAAATTAATTAAGCGATATTTACCAGCGCTAATGTGCTTCGGATATCCTTAACGGTATTTTTTTCTTGACAGTAAACTTTTTTTGTCAACGCAAGGATTAGTACGAAGACTTGCACGTAATACAAACTCGTGGCCATTTTATCCAGTTAAATAATAAAATATTATTAATATCATCTAGTTAAATTAGGTAAAGTACTAAGTATTCATTCAGTGAAACTACTAGTATTCGTAAATATTAAATTTACAAGGATAATAAGTGCTGCACAAGTTAATTCAAAAATTATTATATTTGATATCTAAATGTAATTCTCAAAGAAGTTTCTCTTATCTGAAATATATTCTTACCTTTCATAAAATATAACTTTATTGTAAGATATAAGTATTGCGTTGTCGTATATTCGATCGCAAAACGAAATTGTAGTCGATAAGGCTACCATAAACTGCCTGACTTTGTATTAGAAAAGTGTTTCCTATTTGGGAATTTATCTAAAGAATTTCTTGACAAATATTCGCGTTTTGTTACAAGGTAAATAAGCTTGATCTGCTATTGAAGGAAAACATCGGTGCGTTCCGGCAGTCTCACTTGAGAGCTAGTACCATTCCAGCCGAGTTGCGTTTACCGTCTTTGATCACACCGTCACTTAACTTCAGGTCAAATTCCTAGACTAATAAAAAATTATAAAAAAAATTGCGACAACAATATAAAAATAAAATTTAACAAACCAGCCAAGTGCAAGTCGGACTCGCGCTCCGTACTAGGGTTCCGTACTAACCTGTAGGTATATAAGTAAAAGTCATGTTTTTTTTTTTAAATGGTAATTTATGCTTTTCGCAATTTTTTCTTTATTCACGCTATAAGACGTTGCTTCGTACCAAATTTTAAGATTCTGAGTTCACGGGAAGTACCCTGTAGGTTTTGATTCCCTTGCGAGTGTCGAAAATTTGCAGCATAAACGGCTGTATTTTTTGATTACGTTGGCTTAGAAGTTTGATTTTTTCACAGCTCTAAGGGACAGTAGACCTGAGTATTTGATATGAATTTCAGCTAGATACAGAGGGTCTTGACAAACAGACGGACAGCAGGTTCCATTTTTCCTTTTTAGGTACGGAACCCTAAAAATGTATGTATGAAGCAAATTTCACACCTTCATCATCATCTCAGCCGTAGGAGGTCCACTGCTAGATATAGGCCTTATTCAATGATGTCTACGAAGACCTATTGCACCCAGGGTGTCCACGTTGTGGGTGGACGTCCTACGCTGCGCTTGCCGGTATGTGGTCACCACTTCAGAACTTTGCAGCCCCATCGGCCATCAGTTCTGCGTGCTATGTGCCTTAGTTTGTTTACGGATCTCCTCATTTTTAATTCAATCTCGTAGTGGAATCCCGAGCATAGCCCTCTACATAGCTCCTTGTGCTTAGTGCAAAAAAAATAAAAAAATATATATATTTGTATTCTATTCTAGACATAAATGTATAATGTAACAGATAAGTATTATAATCAATAAATTATCATTAAATTATAAATTAAATTAAATAAATTAATTATCATTTGGTTACTAATAAGGCCCATAGTCAGAGACCACGTTTCAGAGCCATAAGTCATCACTGGTCGAAGACATTCGAATCGAGGCACTGAGGTAATCACACCTTAAAAATCTATGGAGAGCATTAGGCATAACTGGATGTAATTACTTGTCATCTTTTTAGTATACGATGATCTTATTTATTAGAAACAAAAATAAAATGTTGAAAAAAGAACATTACTGACTTCTTTTTTGTCATAATGCTCATACTTTTTTCTTTATAGACATCGTAATTTATACATTCTACCAGTGTCAAGTAGGTCATGATTTCTAGTGAAATAAGTCACAGTTAATGTCATAATAATATAAAATAAGTCACACTCAATTTTATATCGTTTTTCCATTATTGGTTGCCTTGAAGAGATCGCTCTTAGCGATATGGCCGCCACTTGTGGCACTAGCTCATAAGATTCTTTTGTTTTCTGTACTCTTTTTTTTCCGTAGGCACAATAAAGAGTTTCTATCTATCTATCTAAGGAGACCTACCGCCAAGTAAAAAAGTAGGTAAGTTTATAAATCTCGACCCATAATTTTATCTTTCCATCTACAGTCAAATTTTTCTTTAGAAGTGTCAAAAACCCATCTCGATGACGTCACTAAGTCCCGAGTCGGGAGCCAATCACTGCGCCGGCCAATCAATCGCGTCTCACCTGCAAAAAGTAAAGGAAACCCCATCCACTGCTAATAAGTTTGCGCACTCTTGCATGGCGGGACGGAATTGGTGCAATTCCGCCTTAAAATTTGCAATCGGAACGTAAACGAGATTTTTCGCAGCTCGATTTTCGCGACGGTGTCGTGTGTATGTCGACTGTAAAATAGGTCAGTTTGCCGAGGAAAAGAAAAACGTTTAACAAGAAATGAAACTGCATTTTAATGGAAATCAAAACGTATTACTACCGGCATATTGTAGTTTGTTTTTATTAAATGGGACAGTCCATTGCGTGGGTTTCTTCTTATTTTTTGTATGGTTGACAGGCTAGGTGTTTGATCACAACTCATTTGATGTTAAGTGACGGTGTGATGAAACATGTTAAACACATCTAACCTGGAACCGAACTGGTTCCTACTTTTAGGTGCTTGGCGACAAAATTTGAAATTGAGAGTGATAGCTAGCCAGCCGAATACTAAAAAGTACGATGATTTCCTTCACCGACAGTTCAAGCACATTGATGCGGTTTAAACCACTGAGCTATTATCGCCTCTTCGTATTGTGAGATGGTTAAAGTCAATTTTGTGATGCCTTGTTAGCTCCTTTAATAGCTCTGCTTCAAGAGCTATGTGGTGTGGGTTCGATTCCCATTCAAGGCGAACATTTGTGATGAACATGTTCAATGTCATATGTAATTTTACTTATAAAAAAAACAGTCATTTAGTTCCCATAGTACGAGCTTTGTTTAGTTCGGGACTAGATGGCGCCATGTGAAGTGTCCCACGAATATTATTTTTATAGCCATGCTGACTAAGTACAGATTGACATAAATATCATCAAGAATATTGAGAACTCTCTAAAATGTAGATTTCCAAACGGCAATTGACAAAAAGTACATAATTGAAAAGACTGAAAGGTGCGCACCGTCGATTTCGCGCCAAACATCTAGATTCCATTTTATTTAATTTTATCTGAGACCCACACATGTAACTCGTAGGCATGTATTTCCATTTATACGTCACTCACACATGCAAATGTCCCCATTTCCTCAGCTAAAAATCCGGGAACCACCGCACACGTCTCAGTCAACAATATTAGAATAATTGATTAACTAAAAGCAAAGAGAAATAATCGCGATTCAGCGTTTTGCGAATAAGGTTGACTATACACGTGCGACTTGTATATTGTGAGTCGCAAGCGAAAGTATATAAAGCATTTTATTAAAGGAATATCTATTATCACCCTTAGTATAATAGTGCAATTGAAACATGCAGATCGTGAATTTAATAAAAAATTATCAGATATTGTGTCAGAGCCCTATTTAGATGGTTAGGATAGTTTTTTTTCGGCTAAGGTTATCTATTTGTCATAGTAATGAGACGCACAAGACACAGAACTTTAAGTAACAAAACAAAGTCCCGGGAATCGCTGCTTTGGCGCTCATTACTATAAGAATTTCAATGGTTAGTCTTGACAGCCCCGTAATTTCGCTAGCACCCTTAAAACTGGAACACACTACTGCTTGGCGGCAGAGTATCTGGTACTGTGGCGAAACCTATCTAGACGATCTCCTGCTAAGTTAAGGTTTATGCGATTTATAAACATCAAAACTTTGTGTAGGTTTTGTTTAAATCGACGTGCACTTGTTGATCGTATAAAAGGAAGTTTTGCTAATACATAATTATAATTGTAATGATTACAAAAAAAAACTGCACCGACAAAAGCAAAAAAAATATAAAAATATTTGTAACATGGTGATACAGTGTATTTCCGTGCATAGAAACTGAATAGCTCAGATTTATGTGCCATAGTATATTAAATAATCTATTGCAGCCAAAATTCTATTGCCGAAATAAATTTTATAGACAAGCAGAACGTTTATGAACAAATCATTTGTCGTTTATTTGAATTCAAAAATTAAAAGACGAACGCTACAGATGTTAACAGTTGGTAGGAGATAACGCTTGTCCATGACCATTGCAGCGATACACAGAACTTTGAATAACTAAACAAAGTTCAAGGACATCGCTACTTTGACGCTCATTACTTTCAGACATTCATACATACATAATTACATAAAGCCGGATAAAAACACGGACACAAACTTCTGCAAAGCCAACCAACCTTTCAAGAAAATTAAGATTTGTGTTCCTTATAAAATATAGAACGAAGTACTGAGAATATAACGCAATAGCCTCGGCCCACATGTACAAACAACGTCTAGACTTTGTACCATACATCACCCTATAAACTTACACGCGATGATTCCTAATATATCTTCCTTGTGCAGCCGGCCTAAATCTCCTTCGTGCCAGGAAAAATGATTTATAAAAGCTCGCTTCCATCCTTTCATCCCTGTTTCTCTCACACGTCTTGTATGTAGCCGTCTTTGTCTGTTCTAGTCCAATTTCACAGCCTGGTGGATGCTTCCATAGGTCCCAAGTAATGCCTCTATTGATTAAGAAGCTTGAATATTCATTCAATTATATGGAAGCACGGTTTTCTGATGAAACGCTTGTGGTTTTACGTTTTAAAGGGTTTTGTGTTTACATTTTGGTCGGTGGCTTTATTGTTTAAGTGACTTGATTTATTCGTGTTCTGTTTGCAAATCATTAGGTTTGAATGGAATTGCGTTTGGGACGTCTTTTCTAATATTTCAAGGGGATACCTTTTCAATGTGTCCTTACATTATTTTTTATGCGATGAATAGGGTTCCGTAAATTTCTATAATCTTTTGTCGTTCCGATACTTGTAATCAACAAATTAGAAAAGAGCAGATAGAATTTGGCGTAGAAAATGAGTGAAGTCTTACTATGGAAACTGACGTAGTCTTGACACATTTTTGTTTTATTTATGAGGGATTACTCACGTTTAATTATGTAGGATATATCCGGTGGCCTTTTTCAAGGAGTCAAAGTAGAGTACAACACCCGCGCGGCGTCACGCCGTCGTCTTGACACTATGGGCCGCTGCGCGCCACCCATTTAGAGACGATGGTGGGAGCGCGGGTGGCCCGCGCCAACTGCAGTGGCCGAAACTATAGTCGAAACATTCGACAGTCGTCCCGCATAAGTAAAACAAAAATACAGTTTTCCAATTTGAAGATGAATCGTTTTTCTAACACAAGATCCCCTGGTACTCGTCCGGGTTCAATAACGGATTCACCGCTGACAATACACGGGGTTAGCACACAAAACCCCAATCGGCTGACAATATCGACGTTCGCAAACAAAATATTCATACACGGGAAGATTTTTCCGTGAACACGGAGACAGGAGGCTGCCTTGCAATCTATCGTGTATAATGGAGCTGTTAAAGACAATATGGAGGGAAACATATTGGATGCAGCGAGAGGAATGTGTAAGCGAGCGGCGACGAGTACGTACCCGGTGGAGGCACACTGGGAGAAATTTATTTTTGTTGTATTCACACGACCATTCAAGCTTAAACGTTGGATAATAAGGACTGAGTCACATGTATATATTTTCGTTTTATTTATGCGGGATTACTCACGTTTCGTTTTATCGGAAACTCGCATGTATATACAAAATAATTATACCAATCTTCAAACGGCTAAACAATTTCTTTGGAATCATAACTAAAACTACTTTAGATCAAATTAACTTTCAAGCAATAAAAAAACCGTCACTTAAGATCAGGTGAGCTGTGGTAAAACACCTAGCCTCTTTTTAAAGTTTTTTTATGTTATAATGTGTCGGTTGTTGGCGTACAGTAAAGTTGTATTGTATTCTAAATATGAAAACAAAACCTGCTAAATATGAAAAAAAAAATAGACACGATAAAAAAAATGTGGTTAAAAATAAAAAAGTTTAATTTAAGTCACAAATTTTTTTTGATAGTATTTTCTTCTTATAAAGCGTCTATTTAAATTTAAAACTGTAAAGGCAATTTCCCGTGGTGGTGCTGGCGTAAGCATAGTACCCCACCCTCTCTACCCGTGGTTGCCGTAAGAGTCGGCTAAAGGATGTAATCCGGAAGATGGGCAGCAGCGTCTTCCTTGGACAATCACACCTAACTGCGCTCGCCAACCCGCCTGCCAAGCGTGGCAAGTATTGGCAAAACCCCCCCAGGAGGAGGCCTATGTCCAGCAGTGGACGTCTTATGGCTGATGATGATGTGATGATGATAGTCAATAGTTAAAAAAGTAACTATTTTACTATTTCTCTACTTTCTTGATGCGCATGAATGGAATTCAATGCTGGCTTCTTTGTTTCCTAAGAATTATTGTTTGGGCGTTTTTAAGGCTAGAGTGAATAGATTTCTTCAAGATCAGCGTGCTCCATCCTCGGCTGCACAGTCGCTTTTCATCAATCGAGTTAGGGCCAAAACGTAGATCTATTAAAAAAAAAAGTTTAATGTTAAAAAAGGCACGGACTGCGAAGTCTGTGGAGGTATATAAAACAAAAATTCCAATGTTGTCAGGGGAGATTTCAATGAAATTCTCTGTAATGTATCTTTGCCTTCACGTGGTATACTCTCAGTGCCGCTGCAGCGCGGCGAAGCGATAAATCCGCAGCTACATCTGGGCCGGCGCTCGGTTCAATTTTATTACTATTCTCTCCGACTTATTTGATCCAGCCGTCAAAGCAAGCGGGCTACATTATCGCCTATCTTTAGACTATCTCTAAGCCTTTGTGAGACGAAAAGAGTGATCCAATTCTGTCGCCTTCCGGCTTTATAGTGCGGCAGCCAATTATTTTACTGTATAGTAATTGTTTTTTCGGAACGTTCTAAGGTTGGTGAGATTTTGGGACATGGTTTTTTTTTATATATAAAAAAAAGTTTTCATTGTTATGTGAATAGTAGCTGGTTCGTACACCGAACCAGATTCCTATTATTTTTCCATTTGTTCTATTTTCAAATTTGAATTCGCGCGTTCAATGCAAGTCTATTGTCACGTGACCATGCATAGATAAACATTCATTCTCGAGTTTGGTGTTGGTGAGAACCCCGCCACGGGGTGAGTGTGAGACAAGCTTCCGGTCGCGTCGCACGTCTCCCGGAGCTGAGTGTGCATCCTCGATACTCGAGGTGCGCGAGCGCAGACATTGTCACCTTTTCGATTCTGCCACCGTATTTTTGAGTGACCGCCGCGATATCGCGTGTGAGACCAGTGCCGTCGGGTGGTCTTTGAGTTCTGTGCCTTTGGACTGAGCATTGAGGAGGGAAGGAACCGTAACCACACCACGAGCGCTGCTACGGACTTCAAGGTCGGTAGCACTCCCCTCACCATACTTTTTGATGTTTCACGGGCCTCAGTGGCTTCGCGAGGAACCCACTGCTTGGCCAAAATCTAAGTACATTCCCGCTACGAGCGAGGAGCAACGTAATATACCTATTGCGTCATAGGTCGAGGAGGTTGAATTTATTGATAAATACTGGAATACATTGATATCCTTTCGATTCTGCCACCATATTTGTGAGTGACCGCCGCGGTACCGCGTGTGAGACCAGTGCCGTCGGGTGGTCTTTGAGTTCTGTGCCTATGGACTGATCATTGAGGAGGGAAGGAACCGTAACCACATCACGAGCGCTGCTATGGACTTTCAAGGTCGGTAGCACTCTCCAACAGCAACAGTATTTACGCCGTTTTTACTTACATGCCGTCTCTGTTACACAAGTGAGAGGATTGATGCTTCAGAGTGAGACACTGCCAAAGCTGGCCAACGACGCAGTTCGTGAAAATGGCCAATGGGCAGCACTCTAAGAATCAATCGCCGTGGGCGCGTTCCGTCGTTCACACTCTCGCATCTAACATCTATTATTTATTATGTAAAATCAGCAACCGCCATCTTAAAACACACATGCAAAGTTACCTTTCTTTCCTTCATCCATCCCGCCTTTACACCATATTCCCTTCTTCTCTTCCCTCTGTGAAGTGAGTTATTATTGCGTGCGTTATCCAGCTCCAGCTCCGTTCCAGAAGCCAGACTGCAAGCCAGGTTAGTGCTCACTCCTGTACTTCTTCTTGGTTGTGTAATAGAGGATCATTTATACATTTATACACCGCATCGCATCCGCGTGACCAGATATTGCGTGCCCATTGTTTTTTTTGTTCCATAATTTTGTGGGTAATAATATATTATTATTTTTTTAAATTATAAATGGATTGCTGATCGCACATCAATAAATACGTATACTATAAAGTAGATCTGCAGGTTGACTAGGTATTTCGATCCGATATTTCGCCACTAAGCAGTAGTGTGTAAACTTTACACTGTATGTTGGCTGGAGTAATGAATAAGTGTAAGTCTCAAAATAATGGGCGTCAAAACAGCGATGCCCTGGAGTTATGCCGTGAAATCAAACAATCGACACATTAAGAAGCTTGGTCGAATAACACTGATTCTCAAGTGAGGCTACCTGAACTCACCATTAAATTAGAATACACGTATCTAACTAAAAAAAAACAACAAGTATTGTTCAGTACGACAAATAAGGTCCTCGTGCCAGAGGAAATATTTAATAAAATTATAATAAAACACACCGCTAGTTGCGTAGCGATAGATTTTCAACGTGAGGCTTGTCAGCTTGTTTTACCACCATGATGTGGTTTCCTCATGATGTTTTTCTTCACCGGAAGCCTAAGCTCATTGTTGCCCTTTGACGCGTGATCCGACCGTGTTAATCACTAAGCTATCAGAGTAAAGAGAGAGGCACGCGAAACTTGTTTTGTTCGCTATTGCAATATGTTCCTATATGCAAATACAAATATTTTATTAATAACACCGATTACATGTCAATGATTAAAAAAGCAAAATGTCAAAATAAAGTATGTCGTAAAAGTATCTATCTATCTATATCTTTAAACGAGCAATTCTTGTATATATATATATATTCTGAGTCTCGGAAACGGCTCCAACGATTTCATGAAATTTTGTATCCAGGGGGTTTCGGGGGCGAAAAATCGATCACAAAAATATTAACTTTTTTAAAATCAAAATGCAAATCAAAATTCATTTATTCAGGATAGGCCCTGGTAAGGCACTTATGAACGTTAAGTTACATGTTTGAATCTCCGGCCAGAAACACAGCAAGGCATTTTTTTGTGGATCTTTCTTTTCATATTAGGTTACAATTTACAGTAATTGTTCTTGTTACGTAGTAGTGTAAAATATCAAAAACGAAACACTTGATACTGGAAACATTTATTTAGTGCGATATAAAAACAATGAGGCAAATAATTGAATAAAGTATTCATAAGACGTAGTAGTGTCGCTCTCGTGATCTTGAGTCGACTGCCGTTAGCGGTGCGCCCCGCCCCGCACTCCGCTGCGCGGGCGATGGATACCGGTTCGAGGCGTCAACATCCTCCGCGACGTTGAAAGCAGCTGCTTTCAAGGCTTCAGCTGCTTGACATAGGTAGCTGCGTGTTCCCGTTGACAGTAGAAGTGTTGTCTACAATTTTGGTTTCAGGGTTCGTAACTGGTAACAGGCACATCCTGTTTACTGCTCTTTTTAGTGAGCCCTTGTCAGTCAGAATTTCAGCGACACGACATACTCCATCTGATCCTGGATAGAGACGAGTAACTCGACCTCGGCGCCAATGTAGTGGCATCAGGTTGTCTTCTTTTAATAAGACGAGATCACCGACTTGAAGATTTCTTTGGTTTTTCTTCCATTTAACCCGCTGTTGTAGTTCCGCCATGTATTCACGACGCCATCTGTCCCAGAATTGCTGCCGGATTTGCTCGATGCGTTTGTACCGAGTAAGTGAATTGCCGACGACAGGCATTGTGGGTATTGACTTCAGTGGACGTCCAATCAAGAAATGCCCGGGCGTGAGAGGGTTCATATCAGTAGGGTCTGATGAAAGTGGGGTAAGTGGACGTGAGTTAAGGATGGCTTCTATCTGTATGAAAAGCGTAGCAAGCTCCTCAAACGTCAGATTCGCGTTACCAGCTACGCGTTTTAAGTGATATTTCGCGGCCCGAACGCCGGCCTCCCATATGCCACCAAAATGTGGCGAATACGCAGGTATGAACTTAAATTTAATGCTTTCATTAGCCGCGTAATCGGTTACTTGAAGACGGCTGGATCGTAAGATCCTACCTAGCTCATTGTGGGCCCCTACAAAGTTTTTCCCATTGTCGCAATACAATACATCTGGGTTACCCCGGCGCGACACGAACCTGCGTAGACAAAGTATGAAAGCTTCGGTTGTCAGATCACTAACAAGTTCGAGGTGAATGGCTTTGGTGGCCAAGCACACAAATACACATAGGTAGGCCTTTGTGTTACGACTACCGCGTCCTTTCTTACTAGCTATCATAAAAGGACCAGCGAAGTCGATTCCAGTAGAATAAAAGGGGGGACTAGGATTAACTCTAATATTTGGTAGGTCACCCATTATAGGCTGTACCGTTTGTCCCTTCATACGAATACATTCTACACACTTATCCGGAATACTCCGTGCCAGATTTCTACCACCTAGCGGCCAGAAATCTTCACGAACGGAAGACAGCAGTAACTGAGCACCTGCATGGTATAATCTTAAGTGCTCATACCTCATTATTAATTTTGTTAAGTAATGTTTCGCATCTAACAATATTGGATGTTTTTTATTATAACGATAGTCAGAATTCTTTATTCTCCCTCCCACTCTTAATACCCCATTTATATCAATAAATGGGTTTAGAGATAAAAGTTTACTTCGGTGATGAAGCGGATTACCTTGACTTAAATTTAGCACATCTTTGTGAAACGACTGCAGTTGACATCTTTTAACTAAGAAAGTCATTGAGGCGTTTAGTTCTTCAACTTGTAATGTGCCGTATAACCTGTATTTTTTAGGTTTTCGACAGTTGCAAACAAATCGTAAGACGTACGCAAAAGCCCTTTTCAATCGTATGTAACTAGAATACCGATCAAATTTTACAAAGGAATCACATTGTATCGATTGTATGTCATTAGAAGACACTAAAGTCTTAACTTCGGGCAAATTTGACGACGTAGTGTGAGGTTGTAACGGCCAATCTGCGGGATCCTTCCTCAGAAACGGAGGACCCTCCCACCACAGGGATGAAGACTGCAGATGCTGCGGCTCGACCCCTCTGGAGGCTAGGTCAGCAGGGTTTAAATCAGTAGGTACGTGTTTCCACTCATAACACTGAGTTTGTTGATTTATCTTATTGACTCGATTGCGAACAAAGACTTGTAAATTTTTTGTTTGCATTTTTAACCAACCGAGTACTACAGTAGAATCAGTCCATATAATATATCGTTTAGCAAATAATTTTATTGATTGAGTAACCTTTGTGCACAATTGAGCTCCTAATAATGCAGCACATAATTCTAAACGTGGAATCGTTAGCGTTTTGATTGGTGCTACCCTGGCTTTAGCGCATAACAATTTAATCGTGACGCGATTCTCGTTATCAAAAGATCGTAAGTAGACGCAAGCGCCGTAAGCTTCCTGAGACGCGTCCACAAAGCAGTGAAGTTCAGTACATTCAGTATTGGGAACGTCACAAAGCACGTGCCTAGGTAAGTTCAGATTAGCTATATTACTTAAATTATTAATGAAGTTCAACCATCTTTTTTCAAATTTAGAGGGAACTGGATCATCCCAGCCTAGTTTTGCAGACCACAAATTTTGAAGGAGAATTTTAGCCTTAATAATACAACAACACAAGAGCCCTAAGGGGTCGAACAACTTACAAGTTGTAGATATAATTATCCTCTTTGTTATTTCGGGTAAAGTTTTAAATTCTATAGGAAAGTGTAAAGTGTCCGACTGAGGAGACCATTTTAGACCTAAAACGCTTGCTTGTGTGTTGAAATCAAGACACTTTGTGGATCCTGTCTTATTTTCAAGAATGGTTGGACAATTTGAACGAAATTTACGAAGTGGAAGGCATGCTGAGTCCAAAACTTGTACGACATTATTATAAATGTGTTTTAACTCATCAACAGTGGAACATCCTGTGTTGAGATCATCAATATAGAAATCATTTTTAATGACGTTGGACGTAATTTCATCCTGACAATCATTGGCCAGCTGCAAAAGACACCTGGTACTTAAAAAAGGTGCCGAAGCAGTGCCATATGTCACTGTATTAAGCTGGAAGATTTTTATTGGCTGATCGACCCGATCTCTCCATAACACAAGCTGCAAGTTACGTTGTTGCTCGTCGAGCGAGATTTGTCTATACATCTTTTCGATGTCAGCTGTAAGGACAAATCTGTTAGTTCGAAAACGCAAGAGTATGGACAATAGGTCGCTTTGAACGACTGGACCAATAGCTTGTATATCGTTCAAGGATTTGCCTGTGCTGGTTTTTGCCGAGGCATCGAAAACTACCCTAAGTTTAGTGGTTTCTTTTTGTTCCCGGACAACACAATGATGGGGCAAATAACAACCAAATAGCGGACGCTCAATTTCAGTCATATGACCTAAGTCCGCGTATTCTTTTAAAAAATTACTGTATTCGTTTTTAACATCTGGAATTTTATCTAACCTTTTTTCAAGGTGAAGAAAACGTCTCATAGCTATAGAGTATGAGTTGCCGAGAGATTCCTCGGGCTTTTCTTTCAATGGCATCTGTACAGAGAATCGACCATCAGGTAAACGACTAGTGTTTTCTATAAATTGAGACTCGCAAAACTGTTCATCTACTGAAAGGGAATTACAATCGGAAGGCAACTCTTCCACCTCCCAAAAGCGTTTCAAAGACTCGTCGACATCATGTAGTGACGCCTTGTGCCTTGTTGTGGCTAAATGACAATGACTATTAGCTGTGTAGTAGCTCTCTCCTGTTAGACCAGCAACTATCCACCCTAGTTTGCTGTCTTGTAAAATTGGCTTGTTTTGACCTAATTTCAATTGTTTGGAGTTAATGATTTCAAAAAATTTATCAGCTCCTAGTAAGATGTCAACCTGCGAGGGACTATAAAATAGGGGATCGGCAAGACTAATACCGTCAGGAAGCTCCAACCTCTCCAAATCAACCTCAACATTGGGTAAATTACCCGTGATTGTAGGGATAACCAAACAGTCGGCGTCTATTTCAAATGTATTCACTCGAGATTTAACCGTTATTTGAACACGTTCAGTTATTTCTGTTTGTTTACCATTGATTCCAGAAATATGAAATGAGTTAATTTTTTGAGTGGGTAACCCTAACTTTTTCTTTAAGCTTTGGGTCACAAAAGAAGACTGACTGCCGGTATCCAATAAAGCACGAGCCTGATAAGTTGATTTACTATTTCGACGGCAAACTTCAACCTGAGCTGTGCATAAAAGCACTTGACCTGAATTACCAGTGGATAAATTAGTCGATGTGTTAATGTCGTCATTGTCACAATTGTCGGAGACTAAAACATTGCTGCTAACAGCACCCTCGGCATGTAAAAGAGAGTTGTGCTTTTTTCTGCAACTACGACATGATCCTTTAAGAGTGCAATGTGAACTATCGTGGCCAGTGCGAAGACAATTAGTACATAATTTATATTTAGAAACTTCTACTCGCCTCTCTTCAAGGGTCATGTTCTTGAATTTATTGCATTGGTACACGTGATGCTTCTGTCCGCATACTAAACATGATTTAATTTTCGAACTATCGAAAGAAGTCACGAATGTTTTTGGGTATTTATTTTCTTTACTAACGCTCTTATTTTCATAAGACGTACTAGAACGACTACAATACACGGTTTCTAGCACGTTCGCTCGATTACGTAAAAAATCTTTAAATTGTTCTAAAGTGGGAAGTTCTGACAAATTATTATCATTATCGTTGGAGGGCAGGTGATTCCTAAAATTTCCCTTAAATTCTTCCCACTTTCCATTCGTCTTGGAATCTAACTTCGCTGAGACCAAAAACATAATTAAAGGATCCCAACCTTTTGTAGAAATGCTCAAAGTATCGAGCGCACTTAAATTCTTAGAAACGGTATCTATTAAATATCGTAACGCCTTAAACGACTCCTTCTGTATAGGATGAATGTTAACAATCGCATTTAAATGATTATTAATAAGAATATTTTTATTATCATATCTGTCACACAATGTGTTCCACGCAAGCTCGTACCCCTTCGCGGAGAACTCGATGGATCTTATTACGACACTGGCGCTCCCTTGTAATGAATTTCTTAAATAATGGAACTTATTTATCGGAGCAATCGAATCATTACCATTGATCAAAGACTCAAACAAATCTTTAAATTCCAACCATCGCGTGTAGTTACCATCAAAGCTTGGCAAACTGATCGTTGGTAAACGAATAGGATTAAATTTGTCATGACAAGACGTTGATTTGAATGACTCATTTTGATCACTGATTTTTTCTGAAAACGAATCGATGATGTCCTGAGCTAAAGCGATTTGAGAGTAGAATATATTTTCAGTCTGTGTTCTTTCCCCAAACTGCTCGTCCATGTTAGGTGAAATATCTTCAAGTTCAATTTGTACTTTATCGTAATCAACCATTAACTTTCTTAGCCCATCTAATCTCAGGCTTAACTCCTTTATTTGATAACTTGATAGATCAGAACTATTTGTTTTTTGAAGATTTTTCACAAAGTCTTTAAATATAGTTAATTGGCTCCTTATTTCGCCACGTCTTTTACTTAATTTTCTAATACGATCCGCAGTACTCATCTCTTCGTTATCAGGCATTTAAAATAAACAATGAGCTAGGAGAATAAACAGGTTCAATCAAACCGGTAACTCGATCCAGCCGCCTTCAGTGCCACCGCCGCCGAGCCCGCCAACAGCACCGACCGCGTCAGACGGGGACCCGGTGAGTGGTGCACAACCTGGAATACCGCGTAGCAACAGCGCGCACAAGTAGCCCGCGTCGCCGCGCAGCGACAGGCCTGGAATGTTCCGAGTAAAGACTTTGAAGAATAAGTTACGACTAGTTATAAGTTATGCTTTATCGAACTATACCTTTAACTTAAATTTTAACATTTATTTATGTAATTTAATTTTTACCATTAATTTTTTAAGATAGAAGGTTGAAAGTTGAAAGTACGAAATGCGCAAGGTGCAAAGCGTAGAATAGGATTCGACTAGCGCTTTTATTGCAGGCTATAAGATTATCTATTTATAAGCGAATTATACGTGCAATATTTAATATTGTTAATAATTATTTTATTTATTTACTTGAACTTATATAGGGTTCATATGATAGAATGCGAAATAAATGAATGACAATGCAAAAACATAGGTTGGTACGCAATATGCTAGATACCTAAAAGAGTAAATTAATGATTTGTATAGAAATCACTTACGACAGAGCGGTGCTAAGTAAATAACTGTGCAAAATAGGCCGGTACGCATGAAGCTAGATACACGACCCGACGATTTTAGGCAGCCAGGCTTTACATAGCAGATAGAAGTCGGAAATAGGGACAAGGCAAATAAAAGGAACGGGCTTACTTGATGTCGCTGGCGTAGACTTTCGATGCGTAGTATCAAAATGCCACGGTTACAATCCCGATTCTTTGTTCTTACACAGGTACTTCGTTATATTCCCACGGTCGCCATATGTTCTTGTTACGTAGTAGTGTAAAATATCAAAAACGAAACACTTGATACTGGAAACATTTATTTAGTGCGATATAAAAACAATGAGGCAAATAATTGAATAAAGTATTCATAAGACGTAGCAGTGTCGCTCTCGTGATCTTGAGTCGACTGCCGTTAGCGGTGCGCCCCGCCCCGCACTCCGCTGCGCGGGCGATGGATACCGGTTCGAGGCGTCAACAGTAATAAATATTAATACATACATTATGCTTACTACAATTGTCACTTAGCCAGGGGGATGCAAGTGCAGAAAGAAGCTACAACAACCATATATTCCTGTCTTCTACGTAATGAGCCACCTTATAGTAGGCTTTGTCAATTAATTTATTTAAATTAAATATTGGTTGCAATTTTTTTGTAGTAGAAAATAAAGTTCAATGAAGCGCCAATTCATGTGAAGTAAAAGGTCAGAATTGCAAGCTAAGCAACCGCACGAGACAGCTGTAAGTCGTCCATACATCCTCCATCGAGCCTGATAAGGGTTGCGTTCGAGCGTGAAGATACGGATTGAGCTGCCGGGGTCAGGGCGAACGGGTAAGCTCTATGTAACATTGTAGAACAATGTGGCAGTACATAAGATTTGCCAAATTGTGGTAACAGCCTTTATAATAAGGGCCGTTCAAGTATTACATCTAACTAATCAGGGCGAGCGAAGCAACGCAATTAACAATTTTGTATTCATTGGATAGAATGTTATTGTATTACTAACGCCATCTGTTAGAAAACTAAAGAGTTAACATCGCTGCAACAGAACTAAACTCAATACTCAAGCACATCGTAGTTAATCTACTTAATACTAGATGACACCACTAGAATCAGGTTGTAAAATAACGGCGTATCAGTGTTCCCAATTTGAGGGTTTTATAATTAAAAAAAAATATTATTACCTGTTAAAAAAACTACGCGAGCCCTCACAAAGCTCAGTTTTTTGCTAGTTTAAGTATTATCTTTATTAGAATGTATGTCTATGTTATACTTAGGTTCGTATGTTAACCTGATTAGATCCTTAGCTTATTTTTCATCCTTATTGCCCTGGATTTATGGACTGTCCTGGTAGCTAATTTTGGTAGAATATCTGCTTCAAGAGCGAAAGAACGATTCCTCCCACGACAAACATTTATGGGACGTTAAATGTTTGTTCTATGTCTAGGTGTTCTGTATGTATTATAAGTATGTATTTACAAAAAAAACGTAAAGGCGTGTTATCTGGTGCACGCTTTGCTTAATTGCTCGATAATACTGTGTGAAATGTTCTACGATATTTTTTATTCACTATTGGCACACCTCGTTTTCTACTAGTTTCTGAATCCTTTCATATTCATATTCATTTATTTCATAAAGTGGAATTTACATGTCAACAATTAAATTAAATCAGATTAAATTAAATTAAATTAAATTAAATAAAAAAATTTATAAATGTCATTCTAAAGTTGCCGATAAGAGATCACATTTAGCTATTAGGCTGCCAATTGTTCAACAAATTTATAAGTTGTATTTGATATTTATATTTGGTGTAAATAATATATAATTAATCTATCTAATCTTCTAAATTCTACCAAAGCTACTTTGGAGTCGATGAAGGAAGATTATCCGTTTAAGGCGCTTCGGTGACTACGAGCCTCAGAAATGAGGGACCGATTGAAAAAGAAGATTCGTTGAAGTAAAAGCTATCAACGGTAGAGAATAATCTTGGTAACTGTCTCTAAAGTACATCGTGCCGCAGTACAACGGATTTATTGTTTAAGACTCGCGACTGGACAGTCGCGTATTTCGTGCACAGACACTCGATATGTGACGGGGTTTTCTTACAATGAAGGGGAAACAAACAAACAACATGAAAATGTATGAAAATTGGAAAAGATTACACTTTTCAACATTTTTTGTTAACATAACCGACGAGAAATAAAAATACATGATTTTTTTTATTTCTGTTTAGAACACGATTTAAAAGTAATGGTTATATATATAAAAGTAAATAAATCTCATAGAAAAAAATTACACTTATATAATAAATTCGAAAGTTTTTCTTTATGTATTCGTGTTCGTGTGTTCCTTTTTTGACATTGAAACTTTTTGGCTTGACAGATTTATATGAAATTTGGAGCGCTATTTTTAAACTCAAAAAATAGTTTTATTTCTTGCTACATTATATAAAAAGGGCAGTTATGGGGACTACCGCCATAAATGAAAATATAAAACGCGTCTCGTTAGCATGTTGGTCACGCGAACCCATAAGTTTTACTCCTGCCGAAAAAAAACGCTCGTTGCGGCTAAAGAAGTTTTCACTCGAACAGTACAGACTTATTTTTATAAATTATATGGAAACAAACTTAGTAAGTTCGGGAGCAATATTTGTCTTTTATATGATATATTTCGCTTTTACGATTTAAACAGCAACTTACAAAGCTTATCTTCAAAGAAGCTAAACTCAAGCTTTTGATCTCCGCAATTGAACAAAATTGCAGTGAAAATGGGCCGCGCTCGGACAAATGTATAGTGACCACCCGACTGTCGGACAAAAGGTACATTTACATAACAAATTGAAGGGCTACGGATGTGCTACGCCGTAGCAATGGTGCTACGAACGATGTCGCTACGAGCTACGGCTTCATTTGTTTAGCTTTGACATCGGACGTTGGACTTTGCTATTATTATGCAATTCAATCAAGTTGGTTGATCTGGTCGGACAAGTCTCAACAAAATAAGTTTGTCAGTAGTAAGAAAATCCGTATAGGCTTAGTGGCCTGCCCTGTCAGAGTTTAGGTGACACACGAAGGCCCGAATGTTGTTATAAAAATCTAGTACCTGGTTGACCGAGCATTGCTCGGCTGAAAACATGGATAAAACGACGTTTTCTGAAAATGAAACATAGCTAGATCGATTTTTCGCCCCCGAAACCCCCAGGTACAAAATTTCATGAGAATCGTTGGAGCCGTTTCCGAGATTCAGAATATATATATATATATATATATACAAGAATTGCTCGTTTAAAGATATAGATATAAATGAAAACACATGTATGACATCACAAAATCATAACTTGATAAATACATACTTTGCGTGGTGCTAGGGTACTTTCTAGTACTCGGCTGGCTAGCTACCACCCTCAAGTTGAAAATGTGCCGCCAAGCATCTAACGGTATGTTCCGGCAGCCTCACTTGAGAGCCAGTTTCATTCCAGGCTAGGTGTGCTTTACCATCTTCGACCACACCGTCACTTATCAAATACCACAACTCACCTGACCAGTCAGACATAAAAAAAAGCTCGACCGATTTCACACACACACACATCATCAGCCATAGGACGTCCACTGCTGGACATAGGCCTCCTCTTGGGAGGGTTTTGCCAATACTCGCCACGCTTGGCAGGCGGGTTGGCGAGCACAGTTGGGTGTGATTGTTCAAGGAAGACGCTGCTGCCCATCTTCCGGATTACATCCCTTAGCCGACTCTTACGGCAACCACGGGTAGAGTGGGTGGGGTACTATTCTTACGCCGGCACCACCACGGCAACCGATCGACCGATTTGGCTAATCCAAACTAATATTATAAATTTGAATGTGAGTTTGTTCGTATGTGACGCCTTCACACGTAAACTACTCAACGGATCTGAGTGAAATTTTGCATGTAGGTACTTTAGGCACTGGAATAAAACATAGGATACTTTTTATCATCATCCATCACTACGCGGGTAAAATCGCGGGGCACACCTAGTTTTTTCAAAATTTGAGATTTGAAAATCCGCCCGCAAGTTTCTTTTCCATTTTCCAGCAAGCTATATGTGGATATTTTTTATTCCAATTTTAAATGTGTTTAATATTATTGATAATATGTTGAGTAAAAGAAGTTTTCTTTGCGGCAATCGCTTGGGCCACGATTCATTAAAAAATAACTTTAGACTGGCTATAGAAGTTTTACGACGATCCCGAATTTTAGGTTGGTAATTTTTAGTGAATTGAAATCATTATTTGATATTATTCATCACTATAATACAAATTACTCGGTAATAAAAAATGTTAAGAGCCGAACTTCCAAATTAAATTTATATGCAAACGAAAAATATCCACTAAAAGCTTTTTTAGCGTTAAACACGAAATGGAAACTTATCCAAAGAATTATCCGAAGAGTTTTAAAAGCGTTCCCCGGTTTATTTGCGGATAGCCATTAATTTATTATTCAGCATGTAAATTGTTGGCCAACTTCTCAAATCGGAATGTAACTCAAATCGGAATCTTGAAAAACTTTGACTTTTTACATCTCTCTTAGGCTGGATCCAGACAAGGCTAATCTATTTCGAGTTGATCATTGACAACTTATCGGAATATATATTTAACACCGAAAATATCGCTCCACTAGTGTATATAAGGGGCGGTTTGTATGCCATCAGGCGTTAATAGTGATGGTAGCTCAGTGGTTAGCGTGACTGGTTCAAACCCTAACAATGAGCTTGAGGTAACGGTGACAGAAAACATCGTGAGGAAACCATAGTATGGTGGTGGGGTACTTTCTGGTACTCAACTGGCTAGCTACCACCTCCTACCACCTACACCCTCAAGTTAGCCTCCCGTATAGACTTATAACGCATTATAACCTGCACACGGAAAATCTGCGCACACTTTTTAGACTGGGCTTGGTGATAGTTCAGTGTAATTAGTTTTAATACATCCCTAAGGGTATGCTGGAATAACAGTAATTATTATTTTTTATATCCTAGCAGAATGTCCAGTACTTCGTGTACCAAAGTTAGTGTATGTATGTGTTTATTTAAAAAATAGCCAATCCAAGCAATTGAATCTTGCCATACATATCCTATGTATTGTTTTAGCTGGAATAAAAATACACACAAGTGTCAAGCGACGCATCAATGTGATTGACGTGCTCGTCTAACGCCACCCTAAATGTTCCACAAACTTCCCGATTAAGAATTTTCCCGAACGTTTTGAATTAACATGGAAATGTACTTTTTCCGTTTATCTTTCGGATTAATTTTTACATAATCATGAGCATTTTTTTTCGTAATGAGAGGTTTAATATTCATCTTTGCGAAAGTCGGAGGCACCTTACGTTTACGTTATAATTTGAATGATGAATATGTAATGTTGAATTAAAGTATCATTTTTTCTATGAAACAATTGCAATTTTTTTAACAACTGAGACGAGTTTTTGTGACTAAAAGTGTGTTTCAGATTTGCATGATCTAATTCTCCTCTGCCTATTCTAAAAACTCATACATAATGCTAAAAACTCTAATATAACGATTTGATTCCTCTTTCATTATACAAACCGCTAAAACGTAGAATTTCATTCCTGGAAGATTGTTTCTAGGTAGTTACAATCTGGGTGTATTTAAGTCGCGAGTGAATCGGTTTCTTTTAGGCGAGCGTGCTCTGTTGTAGACTGCATCTTATATTAACATCAGGCGAGTTGGCGGTCAAATGGAAGCTTATTAATAACATAGAAATAATAAGCACATTGGTTCGTACACCGAACCAGATTCCTATAATTTTTCCATTTGTTCTATTTTCAAATTTGAATTCCCGCGTTCAATGCAAGTCTGTTGTCACGTGACCACGCATAGATAAACATTCATTCTCGAGTTTGGTGTTGGTGAGAACCCCGCCACGGGGTGAGTGTGAGACAAGCTTCCGGTCACGTCGCACGTCTCCCGGAGCTGAGTGTGCATCCTCGATACTCGAGGTGCGCGAGCGCAGACATTGTCACCTTTACGATTCTGCCACCATATTTGTGAGTGACCGCCGCGGTACCGCGTGTGAGACCAGTGCCGTCGGGTGGTCTTTGAGTTCTGTGCCTATGGACTGATCATTGAGGAGGGAAGGAACCGTAACCACACCACGAGCGCTGCTACGGACTTCAAGGTCGGTAGCACTCCCCTCACCACACATATTTGATATGAAATCAAAGGATATATCTATGCACGTTCAAATAAGCTGTTCGTTAGAACGCGCTATTCTCTGGAACTATCAGTCAGATTTGAAAATTCTTTTATGTATTTGATAGCTCATTTCTTGAGAAAGGTTAAATACATGCTATTTAATAATAATAATAAATATTGTAGGACTTATAGGACAGCGTCATCGAGCCACAAACCAAGCAAAGCTTGTACTATGTAACCAGACAACTGATAGAATACTTGTATTTTTTGTTGTAAATACATACTTATAATACATACTGTACACCCAGACAAAACCTTTATAAATTATTGTCCTGGTGGGAATCGAACCCACGCCCTACAGCTCTTGGAACAGATATTCTACTTAATGAGCTAATAGGGCAAACAAACAAATAGCATCACGATACGACCCTTAGAATCCGATGGCGGGTGAAACCACCAGGCACAGCTAGTACATAATAAGTTCAAATGCTCTGAGTGATCAGTCCTAGAGTCACAATTAAGCCAGGTTTTAATAAAACCTTTGACATAATTCGACAGTTTCTGTTAAAGAAAAATTGCCTATGTAAAATATTTCAAAACAAAATTGAGTAGTCATCGGAACATCTGCGTAATTTGTATGTTTGAATTTGGAATTCAACCCAAAATAATTGGACGCGTTGTTTTATCCCAGAGCAAAAAATGTAGTTTACCCCCATTCACACATTAGCATTTTTATTGCATTTTCAAACCATTTCATTTTCAATAAAAAATTCAATTATTCTTTTCCTTCAGAAACACTAAATCACTTTTCAACTCTGCATACTCTTGTGATAGATTAAATCTCATCCAGAGATTAATAAGCATATTTCCAAAGAGCGCTATTTTATCCCGTACGTTTGTAAGGTATATTATGATGAAATAACTCGACATCAGTTTGAGTGACTGGTTCTATTACGAAGGTGATCAGGGCTCAGACTTTGTGTCACGCGTCGTTTGCCAACTTGATTCTAAGGTGATCTTAATGCTCCGTGTTATTGATGATTCATGTTTTTGTTATTAATACAGGGTGTTAGGGAAACGCACTCGAAAATAGCGCTGAATACTGTAACATTTTAATTGTTGAAAATTATTTATAAATTGTATTGTAAGTGTTTTAAATAATCTATTATGAATTTGTTTACTCCATTTTCAATAAAAAAAAATATTTTAAATAGTTAATATCAAATATTATGTCAAAACTAATTAAAAAAAGACAACATTAAAAAAATGAGACAAAACATACTTCGAGGATTTGAAATATGATAAGCATCGTAAAGTTGACGGCAAAATCGGCACTTTCACTCTTTGCAAAAAGCTATCGCTATAAAGGTCAACATCCCGTAGTTTGGAAGCTTAGTTAACATTTAGCAGGTAAAGCTTGAAGGTAGTTACTTATATCGTATCTAGTCTACGTTCACGCCAACAATAGCCAGTTAGACTCCGGATACAATTTACATATTGAGGGGCTCAGTGGCGCCCCCGCTCGGCAATTGGCGTCTGATTCGATGACGCGATCATTCGATGATCGCTGCCGATTCAATGCATATGTAAGTGAATACGTCGATTGATTGGGATATGAAATGACGTATTGCGGGCTGCATAGCTCTGGTTATTGGATGATGAATTCTTAGAATTGTGAAAATGGTTTCAAAATCATTAGGAAATCCAATCGAAGTCATAAAGTCTTTTTTTACCCGTATGAAATTTAAAATAGTTAAAGTATAGTTTTTTAGTGTAATGGGTACACACATACACATTTTTATGGACACACAAATAATAAAATGTATAAAGTTTGAATGTTGAAAGTTTGGCCGTGGTACCCCACCCTCTCTACCCGTAGTTGCCGTAAGAGTCGGCTAAGGGATGTAATACGGAAGATGGGCAGCAGCGTCTTCCTTGAACGATCACATCTAACTGCGCTCGCCAACCTTGACAAGCGTGGCGAGTATTGGCAAAACCCCCCCCAGGAGGAGGCCTATGTCCAGCAGTGGACGATGGCTAATGATGATGATGAAAGTTTGAATGTGGCTATGATGTCAGAGTATCCGATTTAATTAAACGTGAGTAATCCTAAATAAGGAACACAAATATTTGTCAAAACCACGTCAGTTTCCATAGTGCTGCAACTTATTAATATAATAGTTTTGTAGCGATGATGGCTCAGTGGTTAGCGCGGTAGGTTCGCATGCCGAAGGGCGTGGGTTCAAACCCCAACAATGAGCTTGAGCTGCCGGTGAAGGAAAACATCGTGAGGAAACCATAGCGTGGTGGTAGGGTACTTTCTAGTACTCGGCTGGCTAGCTACCACCCTCAAGTTGAAAATCTGCCGCCAAGCATCTAACGGTGTGTTCCGGCAGCCTCACTTGAGAGCCAGTTCTATTCCAGGCTAGGTGTGCTTTATCATCTTCGACCACACCGTCACTTTACATCAGGTGAGCTGTGGTCAAAAACCTAGGCTGTCAGCCATAAAAAAAAAAAATAATAATAATATATTAGTCAAAAATATTAAAAATGTGCCGAAAGCTGTGTACCGCTCCAGCGGCGGATATTGACGCAGCTACCATTTCCGTCCGCCGTAACGGGCGTACGGACTTAAGTAGTAGAGGAGACTGAGGTAATGTTGTCCTGACATAAACAATAATTAATTTCACGTCATTTCATGTCATGTAATCTATCAAAACAAATATAAATTCACAATTAAAAAAATGGTTTCCATGTCCCTAAGCCCAAACACGGCTAAGTTTTAGGTATTTGGTTTAAAATTCAAACTACTGAATCGATTTTCATGATTTTATGGAAATAATTAAAAAGTATATTCTTTAAAGTTAAAACATAAATAGTTCATAAATGGCTGAGTTCTGAGGCATTAAAAAAAACAACAGAATTGAGAACCTCTGAGGAGTAGGTTTGAAGTCGGTTAAAAAAATCATAGATCTTGAATATAGTTAATAAACAAAAGATAAAGAGAAACTATTTTTGTGGCAAGAAGTAATGTAACGAATAAAACATTCACTTGATGGTAAAAGATTACGTCCACTATAAGAATGTACAAAAATATCCTAGGACATTTCAAACAGCTCCATCAAGCCCCAAACTAAGCAAAGCTTGCACCGTGGGAACCAAACAGATGACAGAATACTTAAATACCATTATTGTAAATACATACTTATGAAACAAACAGAACACCCAGACACAGAACAAATGTTTATGCTCGTCACACAAACTTTTGTCCTGAGTGGGAATCAAACCCACGCCCTACAGCTTTTGAAGCAGATACACAACGAAATGAGCTAACAGGGCAGTCTAGGCAGTCAGTTAATTGAAAGAATATTACGATAGCAACCTAAAACCTTAGCACGGAGGCTCATATGGGATAGGATAGGATAACGATTTGATATTTAAAAAAAAGAAATTACAAAAATGTATCACCCTAGTCCGGAGTATCCCCATTCTACCCGACCTGTTAAAGCAAAAAGTATGTTATTGACGTACGAGAAATATTTTAACATCATTGCAAATCACAAAATGAGGTTCAGAATTCCAAGTATTAAATTGCATTGGTGAAATTAAAAAGTTGTGTTTTATAAAATAAACTACCTTTTATGTTCAGACCATAACTTTAGCCTTTTAAGTTAAAATACAGAAGTTCTATTTGTTCAGTCTCCTAAGCTGACTGTCGTCTAAGTAGATACCAAGCAGTAGTGGGTAAACATTACTGTGTTCCGGTTTGAAGGGTACTTCAGCTAGCGAAATTATAGGGTTGTTCAGGCTAAACTCAAAGTTCTGTGTATCGCTGCAATGATGCAATTCAATCGCGCTGATTAACATAGGCTAATTTGAATTCCGACATTCCCACGAAATCTGGATTAACGCGGTTGAAACCGCGGGGCACAGCCACTTTTTAAATAATCGTCAAAGTCATAAAATAAGGTGTCTTGAAGTCAAGGTTTCAGCTTGTTTCTGAAGCACGCGATAGAAGGTGCGTCCCGGATGGAAGCGGGTACGCGGGTCCTAGCATGTATACTTCTCCAGCATGACGAGCCGATGCAACAACGTTCCTAGTCGGTCTTCTTTTATTGGTGCGAATATCTAACGTGCTGTGCCCCTGCGTTACATACTGGTTTGTTACACCTGACCCACGAATGAGTACAGGGTGTCACATTAACGTAGGCCGGCGCGCGGCGTAGTTTCATTAGTACAATAGCATCGTAGTTTCCGCGCTATAGACTTTTATTTTTGCTATTACGAATATTCATGACGTTCAGGTGTGTGGAGGGAGAAGGACAGTGAGGGGCGACGGTGGGATAATTTGATTGGTACATTTCGTTGTAAACAGGTGTCAGCGAACTAGGAATGTATGTTTATATTATAGTTATGAATTACCCTATATTCCGTCGTTATTGCACCGTCTTTTTTCTTCTACAAAGAATGCCTCGGTTTCACAAAAAACAAAAGTATAGACATTTTACATAGATTTGGCCTCTCCTGTTAAGTTTAAACAGCATATATTAGGGGAAACCGCTTTTTTAAATATTATCTATAAATGTAATTTTAATAAATAATTAAATAAATATCGTAGGATATTTTACACAGTGCCATCTAGCCCTAAACTAAGCAAAGCTTGTACTATGGGAACCAAATAACTGCGAGAATACTTATATACTTCTTTTTAAATACATTCTTATAAAATACCCAGACACAGAACGAACATTTATCGTCATATAAATGTAGAATGTTCTGGTGAGAATCGAATGAGCTGACAGGGCACTCAATTTGATTATTACAATATATTGAAGCAAGTTGAAGTGGCAGTGGGCAGGGCACATAGCACGCAGAACTGATGGCCGACGGGGCTGCAAAATTCTAGAGTGGAGACCACGGACCGGCAAGCGCAGCGTAGGACGTCCACCCACAAGGTGGACAGACGACCTCATAAAGACCGCAGGAACGCGCTAGATGCGAGCCGCTTCCGACCGGTCTTTATTGAAATCAATGGGGCAGGCCTATGTCCATTCCTAGTACGGCCGAAATGATGATGATGATGAATCCCGCATAAGTAAAACAAAAATAAACTCTATTGTTAAGTTTTTAATACCAGTTTAAAAAATACTGGATATCTACGCGAAGAATTATTTAAAAGCACTTCACTTTCTATCTACACATCTTTCTCTCTAATATAACTCCTTCTTTTGCGCACCAGAGAAACTACATACCACAAAATAACCTTATGAGCTACATAGAAACCATTTGATTCTCAAAATTCTGGGCGCACTACTACATTGGTCATGAGCAACTGTTATCTCTTACCATCACGAGAATGCCTCGTTCGTATTATTATTTCTCACGATAAAAATTTATTGTTTTATTTGATGTTTTAATTTTGCAAACCAAAATAAAAACATCAAACAAAACACAAACGGTCTGGACAATTATTATAAAACGCTTCATTTCTTTTCTTTTGGAATAGCCGAACAAAGCTACTTTAAAATTCATCAGCTTTTCTAACAGATATACATTATGGAATTTGTAATGCAAACTCATGATTGCAAACAATAAAAGCTATCATCTCTACCAATTGTCTCAAAATATGCACCCTCCACTTCATATACATTAGAATGGAAAAACTTCGTGTCATTTGTAATCATTCCCCTTATGAAAAATGTTACTTTTGTCTGCTCACGTCTTGTAGAGATAACGCTTAGTGATAACTTACTTGTAAAAATCAATGGCAGCCTGATGATCAATTCACTTACTGCTAATAACAAAACATATTAGACACACTAGCGAGTCATCTTTGAGTTGCGTCATGTAGCGATAATCATGTGCCGTGGTGGTGCCAGCGTAAGAATAGTATCCCACCCTCTCTACCCGTGGTTGCCGTAAGAGTCGGCTAAGAGATGTAATCCGGAAGATGAGCAGCAGCGTCTTCCTTGAACAATCACACCTAACTGCGCTCGCCAACTCGCCTGCCAAGCGTGGCGAGTATTGGCAAAACCCCCCCAGGATGAGGCCTATGTCCAGCAGTGGACGTCCTATGGCTGATGATGATGATGATGATGAGGATGTAGCGATAGTAGCTCAACTTAAGCTCAACTTAATCATGGTGGTAGGGTACTTTCTAAGACTCGGTTGGCTAGCTACCACCTTCAAGTTAAAAATATGCCACCAAGCACCTAACAGTATATTCTGACAGCCTCATTTCAAAGCCAGTTCCATTCCAGGCTAGATGAGTTTACCATCTTCGACAACACAGGTGAGCTGTAGTAAGACATCTAACGTAACAACCATAAAAAAAAACATCGTTGGACCATTTACAATTGATGTATTTTTTCATGTTATTTGTATTTTATATTAATTTGTATTATGTTATTTCATAGTTTGTTTTAGACTCTTTTATTGCAAACAAATTCCTATATTTAATGTCTCAAACTAATGGTCGCCAAAGCAGCGATGCCCAGAGCTTTAGTTTGCTAATCAAAGTTCTGTAATTAGCTGCAATAAAATGCTCATACGATCAGAGAGATTCTTGTTCATTTCACTACTTTTACATAACAAGATTAATTAAGAACATTAAAAACATGAATGCCCACTAATTATTTACTTTTTGCAATAAAATGGCCAGTATTTTTGGAAATGAAATAAGGATTCTAATGATACATTCAAATCTGTTCAAACATTCGAAAGTCATCACTACATATTATAAAACAAAGTCGTCCGCCACGTCTGTCTGTCTGTTCGCGATAAACTTAAAAACTACTGAACGGATTATCATGCGAGTTTCACCCATAGATAGAGTGATTCATGAGGAAAGTTTAGGTGTATAATTTGTCAAGGTTTTATGTAGTATCTACATTGTACCCGTACGAAGATGGGGCGGGTCGCTAGTGGTGGAATAAACCACTCACGTGCAAACAACCTTGAAAACATACTCCTTTTTTTGCGCAGTCGTGTAATAAAATGAACAGAACAAACCTTACAACCACAAACGCTACAGGCATTTAAAACTGTATTCCAAACAAGAAAACCACAACCAAACGCCTGTATTTAAATAATAAAAACTGTCACCCCACCGTTTACCATTTTGCTATAAAACAGATAGGGGAATCAGAAATAAGTGTCTACCGAGCGATGTATCCTTTTAATCTATAAATTATGTATGTAAAGTGGAAATATCCCTCCGGGACTAGAGCTTAATAACTCTATTTGTATTTGAGTTTGCGGAAAATGCGTAGGCGCTTTCTAAAATTAAATCGTTTATCGGCTCGAATACTGATTTCCCAATTCAATTCAAGTACAGCTTAAAAGATATGACAATATTTAAAAATAATATGGACAAGTGCGAGTCAGACTCGCCCACCGAAGGTTCCGTACAAACTATGATAAATAATAGCATAAAGGCCTTATAATTTGTGATTAAATTAAAAATTCTGCACAGTTTTTAGATTTTTTTCCTTTCTGTACTATAAGACTTCTCGCCAAATTCTATAGTTCTAGGTCAACGGAAAGTATCCTATAGGTTTTGATTCCTTTGTAAGTGTCGAAATATACGGGTTTTTTGTGATATTAACGGCTCTAACTTTTAGCTGTAAGAGACTACAGATCTGCTTATGTTTTAATTTCAAATCGAAACCTTCTCGCGTTCTCCAGATAGAAGGTCTTGACAGTCGGACAGAAGTACAGTCTTGAATCATATAAACAAACACCCTCACATGTACTTTCGTTAAAATATTAGTACCTTTAACCTTTATAACCGTGTGCATCCACAAAGACTGATCTGCCTAAAAAAATCTGTCGCCGGAAGTTTTGTTAACCACTCGGTCACTAGAGACAGATTATCATCTCTCTATACCTGCAAACCTACACAGATTAAGCCAGAACAGTAATATCAGTTGTAAAATTTTACTGCTATCTCCTAGCTTATAGATAAGCTCCCTACTGGCAAGTTAGGCGCAGGTATTCTGCGATACTGTGCCACTGTGTTCTTATCAACTTGTACTACTGCTTCTTGTTAACTTGTTACAGTGGCTTTTAGATAATACGGAAATTTAGAAACTATATAAATACAAGATGGCATGTTTAAGTACCAAAGATGGCATGTTTTAGAAACAATAACGTTGTGTTTTATATCAAAATATAAGTTGTTTTTGTACCAAAGATGGCGTGTTTTAGTACCAAAGATAGCGTGTTTTAGTACCAAAGATGGCGTGTTTTTGTACGAAAGATGGCGTGTTTTAGTACCAAAGACGGCGTGTTTTTGTACCAAACATGGCGTTTTGGTATTAAAGAAGTACAAAGTTTGGGTATCGGAAGCCAAGATCTAGTTTCGATCCACTATCACACTGATATTATAAAGGTGAAAGTTTGTGAGTATGTTTGTATATTTGTTACTACTTCACGCTTTAACGGCTGGACTAATTTTGATGAAATTTGGTATGGAAGCAGCTGACACCCTGAATTAACACATAGGCTTTTTGACCCGTAGAAGTGTAATGTTTAAGTGGGGTAAGCAAGTAATTAAAAAAAAATTGCGGTAACACCGCGGGACACAGCTTCTACAGTAATACTTTTCATAATGAGCTATTTATAAGCTCAACGCTCAAAAAGCCCAGTATTCGAAAAGATACCTTTTGATTTTCCGGATTTTAACGTTTCAATAACACAGTCATTCCAATTGGCATCAATCGAACCTCATTACCGTTACAACCCACCGCTGGGAATGGAACCGTTACCGTAATGAGCCACTATCGATATCGAGTGCACCCATTCGATTCCATTCGATAATCGGTATAAAACTTTATGGGTACATCACTAGCGAATTTGATTTTATTGGGCAGGTGAGTGAGTAAAGGTTAACAGTCGATTTTGAGCTTTAAGTTTATTGATATTAAAGTATTAATTGTTGTTAATAATAATACACCACTTTATTAATGAAGCGCTAGAAGTTAGTTTTTCTCCATAGATCTTGACGCAAAAGAAATTATTATCGACATAAACAACAATTTTTCGAGTGAAATCGAAGAGAAAGTTCTCTAGAAAATTGGATATCGATAAATCCCTATCAAAAGCCATATCTAAGCGTAGTCAAGCGTTACGCTTGCGTTTTCACCAATCAAATCAATACAATCTACCAACTTAACTAAACTAATCTCTCAACTCTGATTGGGTAACATTAATCAGTCTAGCTAATTTACTAAAAATTTTTTATGGTTAGGCTAGGTTTTTGACTACAGCTCACCTGATGTTAAGTGACATATTTAACATTCAAACTTGACTCTACGTTCGCATCCCTACGGCCAAGGGAAGAAGCTGCCGGCTTCCTTGTTTTCTGAGAGATATAATCTAGATCTTTTCGAGGTCAGAGTGAATAGATAGATAGAAACTCTTTATTGTGCACGCCGAAAAAGAAAAAGAGTATAGAAAACAAAAGAATCTTATGAGCTAGTGCCACAAGTGGCGGCCTTATCACGATCTCTTCCAGGCAACTAATAATGGAAAAACGATATAAAATAAAAAGCAGACAGCAACACTAATAAGTAAAAAAAAAACGAATAAAACTAATTCATACTTATAAGGTGAATAAATAGAATAGGTTGAATAGGTGTCTTCAAAGTCTGCGTGCTTCAAATTCAACCACATCATCGCTTACCATAAGGTGAGCTGGTAGTCAAACGCAGACATATCAGTATTAAAAAAAAAAAATTGAGCCATCTCAAAAGTGGGTATTTTGAAAAGTAGAACCTTTAACTTTTATAGAAGTACATACAAGAATAAATTTTAACCATTAACTTAGTATTCATCATCATCATCAGCCGTATGACGTCCACCGCTGGACATAGGCCTCCCCCATTGGTTTCCATAAAGACCAGTTGAAGCGGCTCGCATCCAGCGCGTTCCTGCGGTCTTTATTAGGTCTTCTTTCCATCTTGTGGGTGGACGTCCTACGCTGCGCTTGCCGGTCCGTGGTCTCCACTCCATAACTTTGCAGCCCTATTGGCCATCAGTTCTGCGTGCTATGTGCCCTGCCCACTGCCGCTTCAACTTGCTAATCTGCTGGGCTATGTCGTAAATACTAACTTAGTATTAGCACTTATATAGTCCATAAATTTTAAATGTAACCAAAATTTCAAATGTTTTGAGATGACTATAATGTGCCGAATTTCTGAGCACATTAAAGAAGCCTCCTTGCCGCAGTGGCACACCGCACCTGCTCAAGAACCCCGAACGAGCTGACAAACTAACAACTCCGAAAACAATTTACATGGCACCGGGCGGCGCGGCGGGTCCATTTCCATAACTAATTAAATTGTGGACCAAGTTAGAGCACAGGTGCGACCGCGGCCGCTCCGCCCGCCGCCGCGGTCACTGTGAACATAATGCACGCAATCATCATGACTGCCCTGTTCGCTCATTTGGTAGAATATCTGCTTCAAGAGCTGCAGTGCGTGGGTTCTAATCCCACCAGAACCAACATTTATGTGACGATAAATTTTCTGTCTGTGTTCTGTATGCATTATAAGTATTTACATATTTTTTTTTTATATTAAAGATCTACGTTTGGCTCCACCAACTCGCCTGATGGAAAGCGATGGTGCCGAGGATAGAGCATGCCGATCTAGAAGAAATCTATTCACTCTAGTCTTAAAAACGTCCAAGTTATAGTGTAAAGGAAGGTCAGCTGGCAATGAGTTCCATTCATGAGCTGTACGTATCAAGAAAGTAGAGTGGAATCGCAAAATAAGTATTATAAAGTATAAGATTAGTTATCTGGATCCCATAGTGTACTGTACAAATAAAACTAACTAGATGATGATGTGTGAAATGTCCTATGATGTCTGTTTATTTATTTCTAGGATCACTTCTAAGTGAGTGCGCAAATTTTGCATACGTATACCTGATTGAAATTAAAAAGACTAGTAATTTTTGTTTGACCCCTTCCAGAACAAAAATATCAAAATAACTTAACCTGAAAATTTCCGTATCAACAGCCGATGTCATCATCAAAATCATAATCCACTGATAGTCATATGTCTCTCTAAGACACGCTACTGAACTTAATCTTCGGCTTTTCGTATCCAACCACTGTCAACTGTCCTATGTATATCATCACTTAATAGAGTTTCGGGACGTCCTACACAACATTTGCCGATTAGCGTTTTTTATTCCGTAATAAAGTTCATATCCCAACAGCTTAAGCTGCCGGTGAAGGAAAACATCGTGAGTCATAACGTGGTGGTAGGGTCGTAGTACTCGGCTGGCCAGTTACCTAAGGTCAACTCAGTCGCCAAGCTTCTAAAAATGTGTTCAGTCAACCTCACTTGAGAGCTAGATTCATTTCAGGCTGGATGTGTTTACCATCTTCGACCACACCGTCACTCAGCAACAGGTAAGCTGTGGTCAAACACATAACGAGTAGTGACAATGTAAGTTTTCAAGTCGTCGATTATTTATTATACAATTGGATTACATGAGCGGAAATTTGAAAATAGGATTTGTGTTTTTTTTTTCTTTCTTCTAGGCATCGCACTCTGTGCATTCTGCCAGTTTCAATGGTTCTATATTTTGTGAGTAGTCTTCATTTTTCAGCTTCTTTATCATCTATAGTAACAGTCAAAGTCTAGTCTTGATCAAGTCTAGTCAGTCCCAGTCAAATCAAGCCATGCCTTAGTAAAGCAGTGGCGACTTTACTTTAAGCTTCTGGACGGAGTTTTGGAAGCAACACGAAAAGTCATGTTTAACCACATTATATCATTCTCCCACACTCGCGCTTGTAATTCGGCACTTTATAAATAAAACACCACTATTTTTATGCATAAACGCTCGAAAAAACACTAGTTTTAGAAAAAAATACAATGGAGCGACACGACGCTCACCGCGTTCCCGCCAAAACTTTCAGCATTTGTGTTATAGTTTAAGTCTCATAAATCTGTTACTCAAGGCAGTTTACCTGAAAAATACATTCATAGTGCTTGACGTAGTATTATTTTAGAACGTTCTAAAGATAAACTTGACTATCATGTCAGAGCCGCATCGGGCGCTGTGAGTGAAAGCCTTAAAGATGGTGTAGCACAAGTGACCTACGGTAAACATGTCAAGTCCCAAACGCACTCTAACATTAGCTTACATAAGTCAAGATAAACGAGTCCAACTAGCTGCTTGTTAATAGTGTGGGGAAACGTTATATTATATGAAAACTGACGTGGTTTTGACATATTTTTGTTTTACTTACGTTTAATTATGTCGGATATCTCGATTATAGTTACGGACACAACGAGCTATGGAGAGGGCTATGTTCGGAGTTTCCCTACGAGATCGAATCAGAAATGAGGGGATCCGTAGACGAACTAAAGTAGCCGACATAGCCCAGCGGATTAGCAAATTGAAGTGGCAGTGGGCAGGGCACATAGCACGCATAACTGATGGCCAATGGGGCTGCAAAGTTATGGAGTGGAGACCACGGACCGGCAAGCGCAGCGTAGGACGTCCACCCACAAGGTGGACAGACGACCTCTTAAAGACCGCACGAACGCACTAGATGCGAGCCGCTTCCAACCGGTCTTTATGGAAGTCAATGGGGGAGGCCTATGTCCAGCAGTGGACGTCCTGAGATGATGATGATGATGAGTTACGGCCACATCCGGTGACCTTCTTCATGGAGTCAAAGCAGAGTACGACGCCCGCGCGGCCTCGTCTTGCTTAGCACTGCGGGCCGCTACGCGCCCCTTATGTGAAGGCAGCGGTTGTAGCGCGGGCGCGGGGGTGGGAGTGGGTTGTGTTGATGCGATAGTGTGCTCTGAATCGCTTCCTCACCGGAGTCTAGCTCACTGCGACATCTTCAGATCTGCGAACATTCTCATGAGCTCCACGAAGACAAGGTCTCCAAGGTTAAACGTGAGTAATAATCTTGCATAAGTGAAACAAAAATATTATATCTTTAATTCTTTACATATGAAAATTTCGTGTCACGTTGTTCGTCCGCGATGAACTCCTCAACTACTGAACCGATGTTAACCAAATCTTGCACACTGTATGTAGTTTGATCCAACTTGTACAATATATCTCAATTATTTTTTTATTGTAAATTATTTGTTTGCATATAATTTATTATACGACAAAGAGGTATGTATCTGTGAGTTCCATAAAATTCTAATAGATGGCGGTCTAAGGTAATTTATTAACTGTATTGAGTAAGTATCCAATAGATGGCGCTACGTTAAAAGTCCAAACGTTTCTTATGCGCTACAGTTTATTTCACGTTACATGCGTCAATTTGGCCACAGCAACGCACGACCGGTACTGCTAGTACAGTATAAATATATAAATACACATGACGTGTGTGTATGTGTCTGAGTGTGTGTGAGTGAGTTTATGTATGTGTATGATGGTAAGTATGACAAATGAGTTAGGGCAGTGAAGATTAGGGCTTAGGGAATGCATCAGTTATAAAGTGTACTGTCTATTCCTAAAACTATGCATGCAATGTCTGATATGCATTGGTATAGAGCTTGACGTGATTTAGGTCTGGAATTGTCCATAAGTCAGAGGAAATCCAGACGACCACTATTATCTTGGGAGTATCTCAAAGTCGTCAGAAATTTACTAAGTTTCCTTTTACAGACATACCGAGAATCGTTACATTGACATATTTTTAGATTGATATACTTTATATTGACATTTCTTTTTTCATTCTCATGTCAGTGCTTTTGACATTATTCATGATTTACTGAAAATGTTATTACGGTGTTTGACATTAACTTTAGTGTTATCAATAAAATATTTGTATTTGCTCATTGTTGGGATTTAAACCCAAGTCCTTTGGCGTGTGAATCGACCACGCTAACTACTAAGCAACAAATGTAGCTACTTGCATTATAAAACCCGCTTGCTGGGGTAGACGTAGAGTGAAGAGTTTACCTTTCCCATCTCCACTGGTTTTGCAAAAATCGCCTGGGACGCTTCCGCCCTCATACAATTTGCTATGTAAATTCCTCTGTCCAAGCGCGGTAGTAGGTTACCGCGACGAGACAACAGTTTGTTCATGCGCCTTGTTTATACTGTTTACCGGTTTTTATGTGAGTTTTTAAATGGAATTCCGGACACTCAAATTGGGGACTTAAAAATACAGTGTGGTAACAGCCACGCTGATATTGTGTGGTGAAATTAAATTGTATTAGATTAGATTATTGGTTGATTTATATCAATGATTAAGGAGCAAGCCGAAAAGCATGGGCACATCAACAACGGGTTTAAGCTGACGGTAAAGGAAAACATCGCGACAAAATCATAGCGTAGTGATAGGTCGGATCACACGCTGAAAAGCGTGGGTTCAAACCCCAACAATGGGCTTGAGCTGCCGGTGAAGGAAAACATCTTGGGGTAACCACAGGATGGCGATAGAGCACTTTTTAGTACTCGGCTGATTTAGCTACCTCCCTTAAAATAAAATCAGCGCACCTAACGTCGTGTTCCTGGAGTCTCCCTTGAGAGCCAGTTTCATTCCACGCTGTGTTAACCATCTTCGGCCACACCGTTACTAAACATAATTTGAACTGTGGCGAAAAACCTAGTCGGTCTATCATAAATAAAAGCTAAAAGTTGACTAAGTTTTATCTGTTTCTTTCTGATTTCTGCTGTTAGCTCATTTGGTAGAATATGTGCGTCAAGATCTGTAGGGCGTGGGTTCGATTTCCACCAGGACACATATGTCTATAATTATGTACTCTATCAGTTATTCGATTCCCATACAAACTTTGCTTAGTTTGGGACTAGATGGTGCTATGTGAAATATCCTATGATATTATTATTATATATTGGATAGATTGTAAATACTACAGCTGTGTACACTCTCGAAGACAAACCAAGTCATCCCATGCAACATCAGTGATATTTTACGAATACTTTTCATTTTTCATTTTCACTTAATACGCTACGCCATTATAGCTATATTGAAAATATATACAGTTCAGTTTCCGCGTCGTTTGTGCCCCGAATTTAAAGTGGACGATAGGTCCTACATTCGTACTACAAGTCATAAATTGAAACGTTCACATTTCAGACTCTACGAACAAAACGAGTCAAGGGGCACAATTGCACTGGACGCCGCGTTTCAATCAACGCCCGGCTAAGCGGTTCCTATTTCCGATCATAGATGGCGCTGTACCAACACGTATCTAAACGCAATCGCGCCTTTGTGCGCCCATTGTGCTGAAAATACGAGAGACCGTCCGTCCTTCCGGCCTTTCCTTCAAAATCACAACGCTTTGTACCATGCCTGTGATTTTGCACTATTCTCTGCTATTTCAATTGACACAATGCTTCCAGACATACGGTCTTACAGCCTCATTCAAATACCTAAACTACAAACTGAAAAGGTTACATGTATCTAGCAAATATAATTTTTAAACTTTCGCCACTTTACCACACACTTTACAGACTATTATTTTATATCTATTTTTGTAGTATTTTGTGTGCGTTTAAGACCTGGCGATAAACATTATGTAAGACAAATATTTAAAAAAAAATTGTCTGTTTATACTTTCTTCGCGCTGTAATGGGAAGACTAATTCGAGTGAAACTTGAAATAGATTATACTGTGGATTAATTCATAGGCTACTTTCATTCGATGAACCCGCGGGCATCAGCTAGTATGATAAGAGCAGAACATTGTCTATTTGAATGCATGTGTGTATGTTTGTACTTTTTCAAACTGCAATGGCTTACCAGATGTGTATAACATTTGGTATAGGTAGCCTAAATTTGCATAAAAACTTTTTTGTAGCGATAATCGCTCAGTGATTGGCGCGGTTTGATCACACGCTAGAGGGCGTAGATTCCAATCCCAATAATTAATAAATAAAGATTAATTATTAAAATCTACCACTGAGTATCTAACAGCGTGCTCCAGCAATCTTATTTGAGAGCCAATCGCCATTCCAGAATAGGTGTGTTTCCCATGTTAACCCACGCTAACACTGTGTTGAGTGAGCTGTAGTAGCTAAATAACACCTAGATCACTTTTAGCGATAAGGCCGCTAATCATTACAACAAAATGTACGGGATTGACAAAATTGACAATATGTCAATTCCGTACATTTTTGTTTTTCAGTTAGCGTTATCGCTAATCGAATGGTACTTTGTCGAGGCCCTCTGCTCCGGTGAACTCGGACGCGATCCCCGAATCACAGCCAACATGACAAAAGTTCACCTTAGGCATTCAGCAGCTTTTTCCTTGATCAAAGAGATTGAATTAAATTCCGTTTACTGCGGCCGCTATAGTTGCGACTGAAGCAGAATGTCGTCACATGAAAGAAAGGAATTCTTTTGAGGTGTGTGATTGGTTTTTCGTCTAATTCAAATACCTTTTGTTTCTGTGGTTTTATTACAGACGCGTGACACTGATGTTATTTTTTTGTTTTGTTTTTTCTGGCTTCGCACGGTTAGTAAGAATGGGTATACTCGTAGTAAGTTATCTTAAAAAGGTAGATATTTGCCTCCGCGAATTTTTTGTAAATCTATAAAAGAGGAATATCCCACGATGCATTGTTTTGTTATATCTCAAAGTTTTCGATGAAAGCTCCGAGGTGGTTTGAATTTTACCGGCACTTCCACCAATTATCATCATATTTCAACCAATTTACTACTAAATTACATAGGGCGACATGGCTATTTCCGCGTTCCCGTCAAAACTCCATCCCATACATATCGGTTCTCAGGACTTTATTTTGCTATTCAAAGTTCTGTGTATCGCTGCAATGGTCATGAATAGGCGTTATCTTTTACCATCAGGAGAGCGTCTCAAAAGACTCATTACTTTTACATTAAAAAAAAAAAAAAATTTACTCGTCATTATATTAAAAAAATGTTAATTTAAAATCCACAATTAACGAAGTATACTTAAAGTTTTTAAAGTAATTACTAAAACATTTAATCAATGCAATATCATTCTATCAAGGGAATTAAACAAAACTGCTACATTTCTCCCGCTCCCGCATGCAGCCGTACCCTAGCCTATACCTAGGCACCTAGCTGAGTCTAGACCCACCGTATCACAGTTTCAGAAGCTGCTAGTCAGTGCCAGGCTACCAGCCAGCCTAGAAGCACGCATCGGAGAGCACACCTATACAATCTTCGCGAAACTTTACTAAAAAGTTTCCGACTCATGATAAAATAAAACAAATAAGCAAACGTGGTTCGAATCCGTAAAACTCTTTAGTTATCTATTCGAGCGTAATTTTCTTATAAGCAATATTAAATTTGAAATAAAATATTTTTTGCTATAATAGTATATAGAATTCTTCGTGTTTTAGAAGTTTTAGTGTAGTCGAGAAGCTAACTCAGTCGGTTGTGAATAGTAGTTGCTGTAGTCGTGTAGTAGTGTGCTAGGTTTTGTATACGATTTAGGAACTTTTGAACTTTTTTGTGTAATTAATAACAGTTTACGGTGCAACGGCTCATTCTAACAGATTTCGGTAAGTTTAGATTTAGTTATTAAAAAAGTTGTTCGTAAAATGAATTTGAGATTAAAGTTTTTTGTTTAATGTCAAAAAATCAAAGTGACCATTATACATAAAAAAAGTAGGTTCCAAATTAATATTAAAAATTCAACGTTTCAAGACAACAAACTCAAACGAAGGACAGATTGAAGGAAATGATTCAAAATAATCTCGTGAGCTCGTAGCAAGCGCGTAATGGTTAGCTACGAAGTAGGTAAATGCTACGACAAGGCATTTATGCTACGAACTTTGTCACTATATAAATCATATTTTTTAGTTTCCATTGCATACAAAAAATAGAGACATGAAATTTGAGAAAAAAAAATACAAACTTAAAAAACTTACATACACACTCCGTATTTGTCTGTGTGTGTATCGGACCCCGTAAAAATAAAGTACATTTTGCAGACCTCATAAAGGACGTACTCCTGTTGGTAAGAAATAACGCCTACCCATTACCATTACAATGATAAATAGGAATTTTGATTTTAAACAAAAAGGGCTACACTGCTCATTACTTTGTAACACTCGATGGTTAGTCTCAACAGCCCTGTAATTTCCATTTAAATTGAACAGCAATGATACAGTACTGAGTGACATCAGATTATCTACTACCCGTAATATTAATATAGTATTAATACTTAACTAAATGACCTCTTAACTTATCAATGCTAAGAGAGTTTACTAGTTTGATTATCTTAACGTACTGGTCACAGGACCTTTGAACTTTCCGAGACTCGGACAATTATTTGTTTGGAAAAATATCTACTCTTCTGAGTAGCACAAAATGCATTTATACAGTTTGTGGAGTCTAATTACTATAGCATTTTTTTAAAATAATAAATATGATTGCTTTTGACCGCCATTTCATCTGATGTTAAGTGATGATGCGGTGTAAGATGGAGCTTGTCTAAAAGATACCGATTCAGTCTCAACTTAAAGACACGCAAATTGTATCCACTGCGAAAACCCCACTCGGGCAGCGCATTCCACTGTTTAGCGGTCCGCACAATAAAAGTGGAATCAAATCGTTTCGTTCGAGTTTTTGGAACGTCAACCATGACACGATGTCGCGATGTTGAATGATCTATCAATACTAAATCTTCAAAGTATTTTTTTAAATAAATATATTTTATTTTACAAAAAAAAACATGTCAAACGGATATTAACTATTTAACAGTTATTATTAGTAAATATTCCTTTTGGATACCCCATATAAAAAATATAAATAGATAAAAAGCCTTTTCTTCTGTCTAAACATAAATCGACAACCCTCTCCAGACCGGCTCAGTTAAAATAATACATTAACTAATGGATTTGTTTAAACTATTACTCCGACGTTAATACAGCGCAGACGGTTATTCCGTAGAAAAATATTTGCCCAGCTTTTAAAGTAATTACGTCATTTCCCGTTACTGGCGAAGCTGGGCTTGCTGAGTTGAATACTGAAGGGCTGATTTTGGATGACTTATTCGACAACATTACTAGTGTAGCTCAGTGGTTAGCGGGGTTTGGAACGTACGTCACGGGGCATGGGTTCAAATCCCAAAAAATGAGCTTAAGTTGCCGTAAAAGGAGAACTTCTTGAGGAAACCATGTAGGATAGAACTTGGCTGGCTATACGAGTATACCACCCTCGAGTTAAAGATTTACCTTCAAGTACTTAACGGTGTGTTCTGGCAGCATCACGTAAGGGCCAGTTACAATTTCAGGCTGAGTGTGTGTTTTTTTGCTACGAGTGACAATCAGACGGTTTGCATGATGGTAAGCGAACAACGTCGCCTATGGAAATCTGCAATACCAGGGGCTCTATAAATACGTTGCCCATGAATGGAATTCACTGCCGTCTTCTTTGTTTCTATAAACTAAAATTTAAACGTTTTTAAGGCTAGAGTGAATAGATTTCTTTTAGATCAGCGTCCTCCATCTTCGGCCGCACCGTTGCTATCCATCAGGCGAGTTGGTGGCCAAACAAATCTAAATAATATTAAAAAAAAAAATATTTCCATTTATCTACCATTTTTAACCAGCCGTGAATTCTTCGTGCCGCTAGTGAAAGAGTGACAGGAGAGTAAGTTAACTAGAAAATTATACGAGTAATCCGCGAGAGAATCTAAGTTTGCTCGAGAAAAAGTGTCGACTCTTTAATAACTTTAAGAGATTTATCTAAGTGGTTCCGGGATCTCGCCGCGTTGAGATGTTATGGGACTTAAACTTAATTTCGCATTGTAGGGATTAAACTATACGTGCGGAGGTTATTTTAAAGTTTCATGTTGCACAAACTTTTTCGTAAATTTTTTTTAATAAGAAAGTCCTCATATAGGCAAATGAATGGTCAGTGTTATTGTAGGAATAATTAGGTAGCGGATGAGAATTGAACCGGCTGTACTTTACCACAGTGGGCTAAATTATAATAAACTTTTTTTATTGAATTTATACACTTTTCAAAAAGCTAAGCTAAAAATTAACTTTTACAAATTTCCATAGCAGTCAAAAATTTCCCTATAAATAATCGAAATTAACAAGCTAGCATAATGCCCTTTAAAGATAAAGATGATTTATTTGTATAAAACACATTTTTACAATATGTGCACAAAAGATGCTCCAGTAGTCATTTTAATGTGGCTGAATCATATTGGGTAGCCGTATAAAAGTGATAAGTGATAGGCGCTGTGCTCGTACAAACATTTGAAAAGCTATTTTAATTTAAACCAAATAAAAATTAAAAAATGACAAAATTAAATTATATGTCAGAACTAAATTATATGTCAAAATTAAATTACATGTCAAAATTAAATTATATATCATAATTAAATTAAATGTCAAAATCAATTATATGACAAAATTAAATAAAATTATATTTCAAAATTAAATTATATTTTAGGGTTTAATAATAATTAATTCAAAACTAATCCGACCGAATACCAATATATAGCTGTCGAAAGGATTAGTTAACCCTACATTTGATGCATTGTGGCGAGAGTGGCCACCCAGACCAACTTATTCAATATTTCAGTTACCCAGACGTGGAAACGTACCATAGTTCAAAAATACGTCATAAACAGACGTTATATTGCAAAACCGAAGTGTCCCGTGCGCGGCACTTAATTAAAACAATAAATTTAACACCCTGGCCGAATGGCGAGCTATGAATATGTCAGGACATCGGGTTCCCGAACTATTTCGGAGGTTGGATGTAAACTGTTGGGAATTTTGTCGTTTCCGTGTGGCTAGGAGACAGGAGACGTGGAAATAATTAGACGGTGCGGGCGGAGTGCCCGCTTGTATATGTCTAGAGTCAATATCAAATTCAACCAGCGTTTACTGTCTGGGCTTTCGTTTTATGATCATGAATTAATATTTTCTTTGTAATGATTTTAGTAAAATTTGGCTTTGTACTGCATTTTTTATTATTGTTTCAATTCGATTCATTTATCTGTTTCAGATAAATATGACATTTATTATAATTATAAAACAAATAAAAAGACGTGATATAAAAATGTCAAAATAAAATGGAATGAAAAAAAAACACATAAAATAAATAAAAATACTTTTCTTTAATAATAAAAATTAAATTATATGTTATATAGAATTTAATTTGTATAACTTAAAGTCAACAATAATTTGACTGTTCATGGTATGGTATTTCTATTTAGAAAAAATCCTTGTGCGTAGTAACCTACTAGCTCACACTCGTAACCCTTCGTAGCAAAGAGCTACGACGTAGCCTGTTTGCAAGTACTATACGAAGTTTTTATTTGTTTCGACTTTCGAAATACTATACATTTGCACTATAAGCTTACTAATAAATGTTCGTTTTAAAAACAAAGAAATGTCTGTAGAGTGTCATTTGTGATGACGTAAGAATTCTAACGTTACCCCCTACATCCAAAGCTGTTCAGGCGTTGAAATAAAGAAACTCACATACATTCATGAAACTTGAAAGTATTATACTCCTTTTTTGCGCAGTAAAAAGTAACGTCTTTAAATACAAATACAATATATAAATAAATTATTATAAATAGTGTATAGATACTACCAAAGTTACAAGTCATGTTTAAAAATAACATTGAAATTATAAGTATTGATAAAAGGTAAAAAATATTATTGCATTAGAATTAATCCGTTAAGTTTTAGCGACAAAACCGCCGACTCCGTTGCCTGCCGTCTGGTTGTCCGTCTGCGGTCTCCTCCCCAGAAGACACCCAGATCCCCAGTTAGCGTCTGTAGCAAAAACTAATTCCGCCGAGACCCCCATAAATTCTACGGTCCAAATGCGACGCTACCCTGTTTATTATTTCGCTAAATTCATTGTAATAGGCCTTGATAAATGAACCCGTGGGAAGGTACTATAGTTTCAATGTGACTCCAGCTTTACGAATTATTCATTCTTCATTTATTTTAATCATAATCAATTTATTGGTAATAGGTACAATTGCAAGTCTATCAGATTCAATTATAGTAACAGTATAAACAATAAATAAATATTGGAGGACATTTCACACAACGCCATCTAGCCCCAAACAAACCAAGTAGTAGTGTGTAAACATTACTGTGTTCCGGTTTGAAGAGTACTGCATCTAGCGAAATTACATAATTAAATTATTATTCTTACGCATACTATTTAAGCAATTAAGTATTTCACGTTATCTCTCATAATATGACAATTCTATTTATTATAATGACATATAACCTATATTCTTTTGTTAAGTCAGTAGTGTGCACAAATAGTTTATCTATAGTGTTAATTAATTGCACGCTCATTTTGTTAAAGAGTAGAAGTCCACTTGGGAGACGAAGACATCGACTCGTAGAATAGAAAGTACTCATTAGAAAACAATGTAACATAGTTCGTGGAAGTTTTGCTAGATGGCGCTAAACTAAATAGACCGACAGTGTAGAAAATATTCGCAAGGGCATATCCTTAGATTTAAATTCTAATGTCATTCTGTTATTGACCTGTTAGCTTATTTGGTAGTAAGTCTGTTTCATGAATAGTAGCGCGTGGGTTCGAGACCCACCCAGAACAAACATTTATGTGACGAATATACATAAATGCTTAGATGTTATGAATGTCTGTATTTAAAAAGAGCATATAACTGTTTCAAACAAAATATTGATTTATCATTATCTCCAATGACATTCCTCTTGGTTGAGCAATTCCTATTCTCAACGAAAAAAACACTATAGGTACAGGGTTACAAGCTTGAGGTATACTTAGCCAAAAAGAGTCATTGTAATTATGAACAGTTCTCACTATGGATACAAGCATAAAATCGCGAAAAAAACATCTGTTCTATGTTTCATCCTTTTATCTGGACCCCGTAGTACAAATTTTGTATGCTTTGGGGCTAGATGGCGCTGTATAAAATGTCCTTACTATTATACTTCTTTAAGTTATGTCTGGTTTTTTTTTTTCTCGAAAAGTATATTTAATCGCAGCTCACCTGATGTTAAGGGACGGTGTACTCGAAGATGGTAAAACACACATGACCTGGAATGGAACTGGCTCTTAAGTTAGGCTGTCGGAATACACCGATAGGTGCTTGGAGGCACATTTTCAACTTGAAGGTGTTTGCTAGCCAGCCGAGTACTAGAAAGTGTCCTTCCACCATGCTATGGCTTCCTCACAATTCTTTCTTCACCGGTAGCTCAAGCTCATTGTTGGGATTTGAACTCACGCTCTTTGGCATGTCATCCGACCACGCTAACCACTGAACTATCATCACTTTTACTTGGTGGTAGATCTCCTTAACAAGAAGTCGTCAAGTTAAAAAAATTGCCGTCAAGCATCCAACAGCTTGTTCCGGCAGCCTCACTTGAGAACCAGTATCATTCCAGGCTAGGTGTGCTTTACCATCTTCGACCACACCGTCACATAACATCAGATGAGCTGTGGTCAAACACCCTGTCAGCCACAACAAAAAACCTCATATTCTGACTCTACGAATAATTGTACGAAGGCAGTACAATACCAACAAGTAATTAAATTGAAAATTACAAATACAAATACATACAAATATTTTATTGATAACACCAATGTTACAAGTCAATTCCGTAATATCATTACATTGAGATTTAGAACACTGATTACATGTCAATGGAATAAAAACAAAATGTCAATTAGCTAAGAACCACCGCAAGGAAACTGGCTTTCGAGAGAAAAAAAACCGCATTGATATCGGTCCATCTGCTTAAGAGCTACGATGCCACAGACACACACACACACACACACACAGACAGACATCGACGTTAAAGTTATAACATCCCTCTTTTTGCGTCGGGGGTTAAAAATATGTTTAAAAAGTCTGAAGCAGCAGGAATATGACAATCCCACGCACGGCACTCCGAACGAAATCCTTTCACATTTCTCAATCGCGCGATAACAAAAGAAATACACAAACAACTTGGGCCGTCTTATCGGTTCCATCGCGCCTGAAATAGTGTTTTTTCCATCCGCATATATCTCTGGGGCCGTTCAATTTAACTGTTTTCTTACTGGAATTTATAGAGGTCGCTCCGGTAGCGAAATACGACGCCAGGTGTGCGTTATAGTCGAATCTGATGATAGTTTTTTTTTTGTTTATTGTAAAAATGATAACTGCTTTGCTTATTGGATTTTTTGTAGCTTGATCTATGGGATGTATAAAGAAACTTTACGTAAAAAGGTAGCAAATACAAATATATTATTGAAGTGAAAACTGTTTTTAGTAGCCTTGTGAGATTTTTGGTTGAGGAAAACATATGGGCTCGCGTAATCGACGTGTTTTAAATTTTAACTTCTATATAGTAGTTCTGTATAGCGATGATAGCTCAGTGGTTAGCGTGGTCGATTCGCATACCGAAGGGCGTGGGTTCAAACCCCAATAATGAGCTTGAGCTGTCGGTGGAGGAAAACATCGTGAGGAAACCATAGCGTGGTGATAGAGTACTTTCTAGTACTCGGCTGGCTAGCTACCACCCTCAAGTTGAAAATCTGCCGCCAAGCATCTAACGGTGTGTTCCGGCAGCCTCACTTGAGAGCCAGTTCCATTCCAGGCTAGGTGTGCTTTAACATCTTCGACCACACCGTCACTTAACATCAGGTGAGGTGTAGTCAAACACCAAGCCTGTCAGCTATAAAAAAAAAAGTTTAAAAAGAGTATCTGTCAAAATGTCTTTAAAAATAGAACAAAAGTTTTTTATGGTTGAAAGGGTAGGTGTTGACGACAACTTACCTGTTGTTAAGTAATGGTGTGGTCGAATATAGTAAATAAAAGGCTAGGTAGCTTAGAATGGAACTGGCTCTGAAGCGAGGATACCAGAACATACCATCAGGTACTTGGTGGCAGATTTTCAAGTTGAGGGTGGTAGCTAGCCAGCCGAGTACTAGAATGTACTCTACCGCCACGTTATGGTTTCTTCACAATGTTTTCCTTCACCGGCAGCTCAAGCTCATTGTTGGGATTTGAAACCTTACGGCGCGGCGGCGTGAGAAACGACCGTGGTGCTAACTAAGTAACTACTGAGCTATTTTTATTTTATGGTTGACCGGCTAGGTGTTTGACCATAGCTTACCTGATGTTAAGTGACGGTGTGGTCGAATATGATATAGCACTCCTAGCCTGGAATGGAACTGGCTCTCAAGTGAGGTTACCGCAACATACTGTCAGGTGTTTGGCAGCAGATTGGCAACTTCAAGGTGGTAGCTAGCCAGCCGAGTACTAAAAAATACACTACCACCATGCCTTGGTTTCCTCACGATGTTTTTTCTATTATGCTACAAAACTAATATATTTAACTCGATTCTAAATTATTTGTTATACATATTGTAATCTAAATTACGTATAATTCAATTAGTAAAACCAGTAAAATGTATTGCAGACAAGTCACAACACAAAATATTCATTGAAGTCAAAGTTGAATAAATTAAATAATAAGAAATAAATAATGTACAACATATAGTTACAAATAACAATAATAAGGGAGTCCTGGATTCTAAACCCATGGCACGCATCTTGTCTAAATTATGTACGTTTTGTTGATAATTTTAAAACGGTAAAGGAAAACATCGAACACAAACCTACATGTCCGACAGTTCTTAAAAAAAGTTTTCGAATATGTGTAAAGTTGGCTACTTTACACATATTCGAAAACTTGGCGTGTGCCTAACCTTCTCACAACAAGAAGAGGCCCGCGTCCAGCAGTGGGCCAGTTTATAAAAATAAGGCTGATCCTTTCGTTCTCCTGATGGTAAGACATAACGCCTGTCCATGACCATTGCAGCGATACACAGAACTTTAAGCAACAAAACAAAGTCCAGGGCATCGTTGCTCTGGCGTTTATTACTTTGAGACTTTCGTTGGTTATTCCCAACAGCCCAATAATTATGGATTACAGAACAAAAGCGCTATTTCGAAATGTCTAATGTGTGTAGTTGTACTTGAAACCGAGTGGCACCAATTTTCACCAAACAATACCAATTCGAGTGAGTACCTATACATCCAAAGGCGTTTTATCAGTTGAAACTTCGTAAGCAAAAGTTCTCACATACCACCGAGTAATATATCACCAAGACATGAAAATTCTATCAGAATTCCTTGCCTTCTCCCCACCGTCTTCATTTCACCCCCTCTTTTACTTGATTAGGTTCCGAGACGCTTGCATACTTTAATTACTCGTGAAATAATTATTATTCAATGTATAAAGACTTATACAAAAAAATATGTTACATTAAATAATACGGTGGTTTAGTAAGTAGCATTAAAATACACAAAAAAAATATAGCCGGCGTTACACGGAATGATGTAAGGATTTTAACAATTCTCCATAAATCCAATTCTGTTTAGGCATTTAAAAGTTATGGTGGAATTCACATACTTACATAAATGAACCTTGAAAACTTTACACTCCTTCTTTTGGGCAATCGTTTTATAAACATAGTGGTTCTTGGTGGTTTGGCTGTTCGACTTACGCATCATATTTTAATTAATGTTTTCTTAAGCTTGATATAAAATCACGTTACTTAAATTAAATGTAAATCGTGTAAGTGTATATAATTATATACATTTAAAAATGCTTGCTGATTGCATGAATTTGCTCCCATTACATGGTTGCTGCTGCAACCATATAATGCCACCACTTACTGGGTTAAACTGTGAATAGCTATATAAGGCTCAAAGATACAAAATATTTCATCAATGGTTCACCCGCTAAGAAATAGTTCAGTGACAACCACACGTACAGAAGAATTATTTACAGATATTCCTTTTCAAACACTGGATATAGTCTTACCATCAGGAGAGCGTTTCATTGCTTTTACATATAAATTTAAAATATGTTATGTACGTATAAGTTAAGCCACCAGTAGCTCTTAAACTAACTTGGCGTACCACGCGTTATCAACGCATATTAATGGTCTCTATGCAAATGGTTCGTTGTACAACAGTGATTATATTCAAATGCCGTTAATTTTATTCATGCTTAGGACCGTGCACCTCCTTTTGAGGTCTAAGAGAAGTAAGCGGCGGTTCTCTCTCTAAAGCTTAGCTTAGCTTAGGATGGGCTGTGGTACGGTCTTAATTGAAACGGTGGTTCATATACACAATCCTATTATGATTATTTTTGTCGACCACCAAGACAGCGGTCAAACATAAGCCTATATGTTAAGAAATAAACTCAAAAAGTAAAATAATGTTTAAATACAATGAAAGCATATCAGCATAATATATTTTGTAGCGGTGATAGCTCAGTGGTGAGCGCGGTCGGTTCGCCGAAGGGCGTGGGTTCAAACCCCAATAATGAGCTTGAGCTGCCGGTGAAGGAAAACATCGTGATAGGGTACTTTCTAGTACTCGGCTGGCTAGCTACCACCCTCAAGTTGAAAATCTGCCGCTAAGCATCTAACGATGTGTTCCGTCAGCCTCACTTGAGAGCCAGTTCTATTCCAGGCTACGTGTGCTTTACCATCTTCGACCACACCGTCATTTAACATCAGGTGAGTTGTGGTCAAACAACTAGCCTGTCAGACATAAAAAAAACAATTAAACGAAGATGATTTTGAACACTCTAAATGAACTTCCACAAAGTAACGCCTAATCAATCAATTAAAGTCGATTTAGTTGTCCTTATTATTATTTAGATTATCGTATGCCACGACTTTCAACGGAATATTTGAAATATCTATTCACAGAGTAGGTTCTATTGTCAAAGTTGTTCAAAATAATCAGCATGACCTTTCAGTTTAATATTATTATCCCACGTAACCCCGCAGAATCGAATTCGAAGTCTATTCCTAAATCAATATACGGCGTATAGCAGATAAACATAAATAATATGAGAAGGTCAAAAGATATTTTCTACAAAATTGAACTGTGATCTTTATCCCAGCTATGGGGCGAGTTACTCGCTCCAGTGGGCAGCTCGAACGTATCGACTATCCGGGCCACTAGCCGGGCAATACGCCGGCTTCACTCGATTCTCTTCACTTTGAGATTCTAGTTTTGAAGATGGGTTGTTTGATAAGATTATGTATATGAAGAAGTGAACCATGTGAAGGCTTAATGTTGAAGTCATACTTTAAATAGATACTTATAATATATACAGAAATTGCCGAATTGGTAAACGTAGCGTAGGACGCCCTGAGACTCGATGGAGTGACGATATATGTAGTATAGCTGGCGGTGGGTGGAAGCGAAAAGCCGAGGATCGGGCTGAGTGCCGAGTGGCCTGTTTTGGGAGAGGCTTATGTCCAGCAGTGGACTACAAAAGTCTGATGATGAATACATACAGAACACCCAGACACAGAACAAACATTTATGTTTATCTCACAAAATGCTTGTCCTGGGTGGGAACCGAATTCAGGCCTACAGCTCTTGAAGCTGATACTACCATATGAGCTAACATGGCAAAGCCTGGTCATTATTTTTTTTGTTGTAACTTTTATGACGAGACGAGTCATGACTCGCTTGTGATGGTATGAGGTGACATTTGATTTTTAATTTTGGTGTTATCTACAAAGTATTTAAATTTGTATTTGACCACTGCAGCTGTACCCAGAACTCTAGAAAAAAAGTTTAGGACATTATGGTCCTCAAGGTCATTTTCAAACGACTTAAAAAAGTAGGGGTTTTTTTGTGTTTGTTACCTTAGTACTCCGTCATTTTAATGTTTCAAAATGCTTTCATTTTTCAATTAGGGGGTACCTAGGTAGCTTTTTTCGTTTCCCCTAAAGAGAGTTTTAATAAATCAAAAATAGAAGTAATTGAAAAAAAAATCTCAGACTCGAAAATTAATTAATCCTAATAAATTCAGACACTACAAGAAAATGGAAAACAAAGCACCTACAAATAATAAACGGTCTGCTAGTTAACTCCCTAAAATTCGGGTAAACGCTAGTCGTTTGTCACGGCTGGCAATTATAACGTTATTTATACACCGGGGTGGCGATGCAAGGAGATTTATTTACCCGAAACTGATATTAATAATTTACAGGAACAATGGTTATAAAATATGGTATTGGATGATGATTGCTGAGTTAACATGTATCGAGTTATCGACTCTGCTGGAGGGAGGACAAGGTATTTGAGTTATTACCAATATTTGCTAATGAGTGGAGAGTTTGTAACATATAATAATACTATAATCTGCTTCAAGAGCTGTAGGGCGTGGGTTCGATTACTACTCAGGACAAACATTTATTAATGTGAAATGTTTGTTTCTGTATGAATCACAGATATGACAAAAAAGTACTATCGGCCTCTGGTTCTTATAAGTATAAACTTTTCTTAGTTTGAGGCGTAAATGTTCTAGGGTATTTATTTGTTTAATAAGGATTCAATTTTGCCTTAATTTTATTTCGCTGTTTTTTATCTTCTACTTTTCTATGGAGCTTCATCTCTAAGGTGTCATTTAAGTTTTTATATAAATCATGTTTATTTAGTCAAGGGAAAACCTGAACGAAGACCTGCTCAAGTGATATTCATCCATTGCCGATCTTTCTATGCATGTGTTAATAAAACATAAAGATTTAAAATTTAGAAAAGAATAGAATGTGTCGAATACCTGCGATTGTCTTCTTTAGACAATTTTAAATTATTTTGAAAAGCTGTAAACCTTAGCTAAGCCGTCCCGACAAAATCTCCCAAAGCAAGGTAATAAGCATCTACTTTGTTAAAATACTTTTGCTAACTTTAAAATTGCAGTGCGAAACTCGTGGCATCGTAAAATTGATGCGCTTGGGCCGCACTGCAGTCTCCAACTCCGGTAACTTTCAGTGGGATTGTACTGCTGCTATATTGTTTAAAGCAGAGCTGGTTAAATAGATTATTTAATTTAAGATTTTTTGCGTTACGATGATTAAATATTCATCTTAACGCAAAAATTAGCAAAATCACTTAAGAAGGTATTGTAAAAAATAAATGTAAAGAAGAATTACATTTACATATATAAAATATGATTAAAATAATACATACAGTCATACATGCACATTACACACACAACGCACACACAAAAAGTAATTCAATATTAAGTAAGTAGGATACATAAATAATCGACGATAGTCTATACTAACACCTTTCTAAAAGTATTTTTACACGACTGCCCAAAAAAAGATCTGTAATTTAATAATTTATTTAATTTAATAATTTATTTATTTAAGCAAAAAAAAAAAATACAACTTCTTGCTGTGGACCCTGAATCTCACACTAGGGAGTCCCCTGTCGTGAAATTCAGTGATTCCCACCTTTAAGAGTTTAATGTCTATCTGAGCAAAATACAAAATCTCTGTGTTGGTTTGTGTGTGTGTGAGTGTGTGCGAGTGTAATGAGTGTGTGAGTGAATATAAAACCATTTGTTTGTTTCCTCGTATCCCTGACAAACTTCAATTAAGAGAGAAGAAATAATAATATTAATAATAATTGAAGTTTTGAAGGTGAAATGAAATGAAATAAATTAATTTTTACGCTTCATCTATTTATGTATATGAGTTTCTTTATTCCTTTTAAATGCCTGAACAGATTTGGATGTTTGGGGTGTCGTTAGAATCCTTATATCATCTCGAGTGTCACCGGTTGTAATTATTTTGAAACAAGAAAATGTTTGTTTGGCTTTCGTGATTTTTTTTAAATTAAGTTTGTTATTGTAGTTCATGTGAAACAAACAAAGATTGTAGGACCACTTGTAGGACTTATTTTCAACGCTACATTATATCTGTTATTTTTTCTAATCTGTGATTACACAGTAATATTTTTGTTAAATAGTTTAGGTTTAGTTAGAGAACCAGGAACTCATTCTATCTCTGAGCTGAGAAATTGAAATCATATATCTTAACGCTACTCATAAACTTTCCCTCGCATGCTTCTCGACCTCAGTCTACCATTGTATAGACTGAAGAGAGAAAACCTATGGAACGCTTGATGGTTAATTTTCCTGTTCCCGTCAGACGGTTACCCTCATTAGACTCTGGATATACTAATGACTGACCTAGTTTGAATGTCGATTTGTAAGTTGTTAGTAATGAAGAAGTTTTACTATGGAAACTGACGTGGTTTTGACACATTTTTGTTTTACTTATGCGGGTTTACTCACATTTAATTTTATCGGAAACTCCGACTATAGTTTCGGCCACATCCGGTGGCCTTCATCATGGAGACAAAGCTGAGAACAACGCACGCGCGGCCTCGTCTTGTTTCGCACTGAAAATACCTTTAATTAATAAATGAAATAGGGATGGTGGTGCAAGAAGAAAAGTAAGCAATAAAAACTATACTAATTCATTAAGTACAATTCTACATTTGAGATCTTTGGAGCTATGACAAATCTTTATGACCACCATTCACCCTCTCTCCTGAGAATCGCAAGATTTTGATAGTACCCGAGCTACAAACTCAGAACTTACACTACTCAGGAGGGCACTGCCAGGGTCCATAAAATCTCCCTTACAAATGCTGCGGGGTCATTAACCTTTATTTTATGGCAGCTCTTACTAAAACACTACTTTGGTGCGTAACTTACCTGAGTTTCACTTAGTCTTAAATTACTTTGTTGCTTGCATTTCTTGGAACAAGTAAGTTTGTTTTGCGTTACATTATTATAACAGTAAAAGTAGTACAATTTGAGTCATTTTTAACTGTCCTGTGAGATTATTTGGTAGAATATTTACTTCAAGAGTTGGGCGTGGATACAATTCTCTTTCAGGACAAACAGTTATGTGACGATAATTGTTTGTACTTTGTCTGGGTGTTCTGTATGTTTTATAAGTATGTATTTACAATTAAAAAAGCATATAAGTATACTATCAGCTATCTGGTTCCCATAATACAGCTTTGATTCGATTGGGGCTAATGACGCTGTGTGAAGTGATATCTGATATAATCCTATTAACTCCTTTATTAATTATCCATTATTTTTTAACCAATGTTTGTACTTTGGGAACCAGATTACTGATACAATACTTATAAACTTTCTTCACTTGGTGGTAGATCTTCTTAGCACCGCGCTTGGTTGTCTAGGTAGGTACCACAACAATACCAGATATTCTGCAGCCAAGCAGTAGTGTGTACACTGTACACATTACTGTGTTCCAGTTTGAAGAGTATTCCTACAGGGCTGTCGGTAATAATCAACGAATGTCTCAAAGTAATATCGATTGTGGTATTTTGATAAACCTCTTATACTTACTTGACACTCGATATTTTTTAAGTTTGACAGGCTAGGTGTTTGACCACAGCTCACTTGATGTTAAGTGCAGTGTGGTATATATATATATATGGTGACCATACCTGGTCTGGAATAGAACTGGCTCTCAAGTGAGGCACCCAGAACACACCGTAAGATGCTTGGCAGTAGATTTTCATCTTGAGATCTTGGTACTTACACAAAATCCTTCGCTCTCTATCGTAACTTTAACAAAACTTGTCAAAACATATTCATCTAAGTACATAAAATCCTTTTCCACCAGAATGCGTAGAAATCGCGGCTTAAACTGAAAAATATAGCGAGTAAATAAACCAAATGAAAATGGTTTCTCCAAAACTGAACGCGAACAAATTTGGGACTTCTTACCCGAAATTCAAGTCTTTTCCCCAGATTCCGAGACTTTTCTCCGGCGACCTGGGATATCGCAGCCCCTGTAGTTGTCACCGTAATAATAAAAAAAATCGAGATAAAAAAAGGAAAGGAAAATTGTTATCATAAGACGGCGCTCGGCGAAGGTGGGCTGGGACGACGTCGTGCTGTAAGGAACCATTTTTATAAAAGCATATTACGATTTTAATTAATTAGATGATAAATAATTGGTTAGCGTGGTCGGTTCACATGCTAAAGGGTTAGGGTTCAAACTCCAATAATGAGCTTGAGGCTTGTGAAAGAAACCATGGTGAGGAAACCATAGCATAGTACTCTCTAGTACTCGCCTGGGCAGCTACTACCCTCAAGTTGAAAATCTGTCACAAGTCATCTAACAGTGTGTCCCGATAGCCTCACTTGAGAGCCCGTTCCATTCCAGGCTAGGTGTGTTTACCTTCGACTATACGGTCGTTTAACATCACGTGAGCTGCGGTTAAACACCACGTATATAAAAAAAAAATGTTTCCGAACAAATAACATTTAACTGATGACGAAAACCGCATCAAAATCCTTAGGTGGAGTTAGCTGATATACAGACAGACGTAAAAAGGGACTTTATTTTTATACTATGTTACTAAAAATTAAAAAAAAAAATAGCAAACTTACTCACTCTGTATTTTTAAAATTAGTTCTGTGACATAGATAGGGCGTTAGTCTCATCGAAATATTTTATATAACTAAATCAATTAAGTCGCCTCACTAAAATAAATCACGTAAAACTTCTTGGTTACATCTCTGTTGAACGCGTTCCAAGTAAGTTGTGTTCTTGAACTGATAAAATGCAAATTCGCGAAGATTCTTCTCAAGTTTTCTTATTACTTGCGCTAATAAACGATTCTGGGGGCTGCAGGATTTTTTATTCTAAGTGCTGGTAGCCGGAGGTAAAGGTAGGATAAGTAAAAGTGTTTGGGAATTTTATTGTGAGAGCCGAAAATCTCTTTAAGCGAAGAATAAATAAAATGTCCTAAAAACACATCAAAATGGTTTTTTCAGTTGTTTTCAAAATTCATGAAAACTATCATATCATGACAATTTTAAAACTAGTTATACGTATTTCATTTGTCAGTACCAAAAATTCTAAGACTACCATTGCTAAAGATATTGTTTATGCATAAACGTATATTTTGTTGCTAAAATGTTTCTTTTCATTTTGTTCACAAAATTATATCTAGATCTGGTTATGTAAATATTGTTTTTATGTGCAACATTTTTTGATTTGAGTGTTTAATTTTTGTGATGATAGGCTAGGTGTTTGACCACAGCTGGTGTTAAGTGACGGTGGGTCGAAGATGGTAAACACACACTGGCTCTACAGGCTGTTGAAACACACTGTTAGGGTGCTTTTTATCTGAGGGTATATAGTTGCTAGCCAGCCGAGTAATAGAAAATACCCAACCACTGGTTTCATCACGATGTTTTATTATACCGGCAACTCAAGCTCATAGTATTTACAGCTCACCTGATGTCAAATGACGGTGTAGTCGAAGATGGTAAACACACTTAATTTGGAAAGGACCTTGTTGTCAAGTAAGTCAGATTTTCAATTTGAGGATGGTACCTAACCAGCCGAGTATTAGAAAGTATGCTACCACCATAGTATAGTTTCCTCTCGATGTTTTCCTTCACCAATAGCTCAAGCTCATTATTAAGATTTGAAATCACGCTTTTCAGTGTGTGAACCGACCGCGCTTACCACTGATCTATCATCACTACAGAATTATTTAAATAGATTGCATTATGGCATTTCTGGTCGCTCTTTTTTATGGAACGCCTGTTTTGTCTCTCTCTAGTAAAAAGAAACATAACAACAAAGATTCAACAATACACAATTATTAATTATAATACAACTGTCCAAAAAACATCAAATTTAACAACCAATTACGCGCCCCATTCTCAAATCGCTCGACAAATCGTCACTCGCTACAGTTGCATCAAAAACCAAAATTATTTAACAGTTTAAATTTTAATGAGCATCATAAACCACCCTCGTTAGGCTTACGGGGGTTTAAGGGGGTGGAGCGAGGTGTGGTGGGGGTGTGGAAAGGTTTCCGCTCCAGTTATCGTGTGAAAACTTTCACCCAATCCGATTTACCTGAGTTAATTACGTTTTCTACTATTAAGGCTTAATATCAAAATGGCGAAAATTGGCTTCTTAGTAATAATATTTATTAAAAAAAAATATGGGTACAAATTTTGTTTTTGCTGTTTACACTTAATCTTTGAACAGCCCTGTAAGCTTTTTTCTTTTTATTTAAATGGATATGAAATTCAATAATTAGGAAATTAAAATTATGAAAGAACACTAAAAGCAAAAAACCTAGTCAAAATCATTTAATAGTATATCCGGTTTTAAAGATGTAGGGCGTGGGTTCGATTCCCACCCAGGCTAAACATTTGTAATTATAAATAAATGTTTGTTCTGTGTCGGAGCGTTCTTTAACCAGATAACTAATACAATACTATACTCTAAATACAATAACAATTAATATTAAGACCTAAATAATAGTACAGATATTTATGTTTGTCACACAAATGTTTGTCCTGAGTGGGAATCGAACCAATACCCTACAACTTTCAAAGCAGAATACTACCAAATGAGCTACCAGGGCATATTCATATTCAACTGAATATAATTATATTATTAACCTATATGAAAACTCGTAATTTTTCAGTAAAATGTGTGTAAGATTTTTTTTTCTTCACAAATTGTTTCCTAACGAGACGCCGAAAAAATATTGGACAAATTTATCGTCCCAATCTTCACACAACAATGTTATAACAAAACAAAATGCGACAGACAATTTCGCGACTGGCACATTCTGTGAAACTCGCGCAGTATTATGTAATATTTCGGAATTACGGGACCAATTTCCGTTTCTCCGACTAATCTCTAAGTCGTGCGTGAAATATCAGAAGTGGGATCGTGAAGTTGTCGCGATCTTGCCCGATCCGGATTACACCGGTTGAGACGTGTCAATTATCGAGCGTTACGAATTCATTACGGGGCTCGAAGTTTGCGAGCGCCTAGAGAATAGGCGCCATGGTTTTATACTGTTTTGGTTTATTGTAAGGACAAAATATGTATACGTACCCAAGGAAACTATGTATGGGTGGTAGTGGGCCGTCTTTCTACTTGTCCTGTAGTAAAAAGGGGATGGAAGTACAAGGTTGTACAGCTCAGTAGCACATTCTCCGAAATGAATCCTGTAGAAAATTGACAGACTTGCTACCTTCTGGCGGTGTGAAACCTAGTGAAAGTCTATAAGTACCTATTAGCGATGTATTTATATATGATGATTTATAGCGATGATAGCGCAGTGGTTAGCGTGGTCGGTTCGCATGTCGAAGGGCGTGGGTTCAAACCCCAATAATGAGCTTGAGCTGTCGGTGAAGGAAAACATCGTGAGGAAACCATAGCGTGGTGGTAGAGTACTTTCTAGTACTCGGCTGGCTAGCTACCATCCTCAAGTTGAAAATCTGCCGCCAAGCATCTAACGGTGTGTTCCGGCAGCCTCACCTGAGAGCCAGTTCCATTCCAGGCTAGGTGTGCTTTACCATCTTCGATCACACCGTCACTTAACATCAGGTGAGTTTTGGTCAAACACCAAGCCTGTCAGCTATACAAAAAAAATATATATACATATCCTTAAAACCCCCATCCTTTCACACATGTGCACCAAATGTAATTTCCCGGCTATATTTTAAAAGTGTAAGGTGTGGATCCGTGTTGTGGTTTTCTAATGTAAGTAGCGATTGTTTTATAGCTCTCATTATGCGCCGAGTGCAAATTAATTTAGCTGGAATCTTAGGATATTGTATCCGAGATATATTGCAGGGTCTTAATTGAAAGTCGAAACGATAAAATTTTCATTACAATGTTGAAAGGGGAGTTATGCGTGCTTTGAAAATGTGCGTAATGGGCTGTCTTAAGGAGGGGAATTACTGGTGCGTTACCTGTACCTGAGTATCGAGATTTATGTATTTCTTGAGGTAATGAGTATATAATGAACATGTTCTATTAATATACATACATATTTTTCCAGACCTGTTATTTTTTGTCTGTTTTAGGGGAATGTGTACGATTTCCGCCGTAATAAGAAAAAATACGCATCTTTTTAATTTTAATCGTACATACTCTTCTACGTTAATAAACAAGAAGAGTACGTTATGTTACTCTTTCATTCTACGTTACGATTAGTATTTTTGCTTTTATCCAATTACGCAAAAAGAGGATTATAATAAAATGAAAAAAAAAATAAACAGGTTTGCCACATATTGATTGGCGACCATTTGCAAATATTGCATTTAGAGTAATATAAAAGTAAAAAAAACATTAAAGCCGTTTTTTGAATAATAATCATGTTTAAATAATTTATTAAGATTAAAATGTAACCTTCAAAATAAAATGAAAAAACTTCAAAAAAATATTATTAAAATAAATTACAATTACAATACAACAAATTATTATAATATTGTTTGTGTTGACGTTATTTTTATAAATCATAGAAAGCTGTAACAATTATTTAATCAAGATTAAAATATAAATCTCATTAGAAATTACCAAAACGTCGTTTGGATACGGAAAACTTATCCAACAATACAAGTAAATATTGACGAATATCTTTTTGGTATTAAAAAAAAAAAAACCAAAAACTATCACTTTTACTTGATGATAGATTTCCTTAGCAGGAAGTCGTCTAGGTAGGTACCACCACAGTACCAGATATTCTGCCGCCAAGGAGTTGAAACTTTGTATGAATATTACTGTTCCAGTTAGAAGGGTACTGCAGCTAGCGAAATTACAGGGCTATTGAGACTAACCATCTAGTCTCAAAGTAATGAGCACCAGCGCAGCGATGCCCCGTACTTTATTTTGCAACTCAAAGTTCTGTGTATCGCTGGACATGTATTATTTCTTACCACCAGGAGAGCGTATAGTTCGTCTCAATACTTTTACATAAAAAAAACCAAAAGCTATCAATGACTTTCTTTCTTTTACAAAATAAATTATTCTCATTTAAATATCGAATTCAACGTACCAGAGACTATAATCCCAAAAGCGGCAACTTACTCCAAACGTACGTATATAACCTACGAGCACTGTTCGCATTCAAAGAGTTCGTGGAATAAATCGCGATTGTCTGAAGGAATAGGCAAGGAATAGTGGAGGAACGATAAATTGGATAAAGCAGCAATATTGCCGTGCTCCACCCGCGTAATAGGCAATTTTCGACATCCAATCTGGCACAATGGTGTTCTTTGCCTATTTAAATATTTCGGTTGGAAAGACGGACCGCTTCGGTTGTTAAGTGATTGCCGATTTTGGTCTTTATTCTTTGAACTTTAGATTCGTTTTAATAGGAATACGCACTTAATAAATGTATACTCACGTAGGTACCTATTTGTAGCTATATCAGTTTAATGGTTTGTGGGAAAATTTGATGGTAAACTTATTGGGTGCCTTCTATAGGGGCATAAGCTTTTAGCAGACTTCACGCATCTTCGAGAACTTTTTTTAATGAACTTGCGGACATGTAGGTTAGCTTCCGATATCTTCCTTCATCGTTTGAAGTCAGTGGCAATAAGCACATAACAAAAGGAGAGAGATGCGCGCCGTGGGTTTGGAACCTGTGACCTCCATATTTTTAGCCATTCGATCTCTCTATGCTTTCGAAACGTTACTAGCTGCCACACAGATTATAGCACATTCATATATTTTCATATTCATTATACCTCGTAGCGGAATCAGCTTCTTATTCCGACTTCACCCGTGATTACACAGCTGACAGAGCATTCCTATGCCTCGCTGTAAATACCTACAACAGTTCCAGTGCTAAAATCCTTTCTCGAGTCGTGCTTTACTCCGCATTGTCTGAAATTAATTTTCCTGTTCCGGCGAGCGCGTCTTTTATGAGAATAGTGAGACAAAAGTGGGGCGGGTTCTAGTGGAAAAACCAAAAGTGGGGTGCCAGCCACTGGTTATGAAACCAGATTTAATTTGTCGAGCTTGTCGGCTTGTGACATTAGAGTAACTGAAAATGGTGTCATCTGTTTTTGTTTCCGTTCTTGTAGAAATTCAGTTTAAATTGCACTTACATTTTCTAGCATACTAGTGGTACACCTGGGCTTAGCACTTAAGATTCCATAAGGAACATACACACACATGGATTTTACATATTTTTTTATATTTATTTATAAGTAAGGTATAAAAGACACAGCTTCATTGTCGATATTCCAAAAGCTCGAACTAAGCGGTTTGAAACTACCTTCATTGTGCGAACCGCTAGAGAATGGAATTTGCTGTCCGAGTGGGTGTTCCCCGATAAATACAATCTGGGTGCCTTCAAGTCGCGAGTGAATCGGTTTCTTCTAGGCGAGCGTGCTCCACCATAGACCGCATCTTCGCTTATCATCAGGCGAGATGGCGGTCAAACGTAAGCCTATCAGTTATTTTTAAAAAAAGTTGTACTAGGAACACCTGTGTAGCAAAATCAAGTGTCTTCCGTTTGAAATTTTTACATATAAGTAGGTACCAAGCCAATATCCGAGAACAATCCAGGCCTTCAATGCTATCTCTATAAACATAACACCATCCGCCTTTTCTGAAATAAAAAGTAACCAATGTCTTAATCCAAGTGTGTAACGTTAGTACAACTTGTATAATTGTTTTACTAAAACAGTTTTTGAACAGACACGTCTGTCTCATTTACGGTTTATTATATGTATTGTTGTTTTATTGAAATAAAAGCATTACTTACCTACCTCAAAGACCTTTATCTAAAACGTCTTTGACCTACCTATTTCAAAAACGAGTAGCTATGTAGCACCCGAAATGTTTCCAATCAACTTATCATATATGACATTGATGCATTAGTGAATTGAAAGAAAATTTCTAGTTTTATCGCAAGCCATTCTCGGAATGCCTCTCCTATGATATTGAAGTTGAATTGTAAGAAATAGCCAATATCATTCACGCGACTTTCTGGCTATCTAGAAATGATAGTTCAAGATTTTTCTTAAGCTCCGTACGTTATTTGAAAATTGTTTTAAAATATGTATAAGGAATTTTATGTGAAATGATCTCACGTGCCTGACTGTATCTCTCTGAATATAGGTATATCTCACTGAGTCTCTCTGAATATATATTTCATTTTAACAAAGGTATCACACAATTGCTGATGCCCAAGGTCTTTTCTCTGGTTTAAAATTCTTAGCAATACTCATCTACGTCTATCGAAAAGAAAACTTGTGCCAAACACGGTACTAATGGTACCGGCTTAAATTATTTTTATCATTAAAAGCTAAATTATAATGCGACTAAAACAATCCAAATAAATTAAAACTACAATGATGTTAATTAATAAATGCAAAACTTAACCGACTTAGGTGATTCTTTATACATACATGACTCCTCAAAAAAAGAGTGTAATGTTTGCAGGGTGCGTGTTTCTATGTGTGTTTATTTATTTCAACATAAATTTTAGATGCTTGAACAGATTTAAATGTATGGGATATCGTTACAATCCTCACAACAATTCGAGTGAAAAAATAAAATATAAAAAATGCAATTTAAATTATATATACTAATCTTAAAGATCGATTCAAGGTTGCCTGTATTAAAAAAGTTCATAGATGTGTCAATGCCATTATTATTACAACCTATAACTTCTAAAAAATTATTCTTTGCATTTTGCAACTCGACTTGAGCGACAAATAAAATAGTTATTCTATCTGTCACTCAAATTAATTAGTTGATTTAAAAACCTAAGCCTATTCTGTTCCTGGCTGATCAAACATTCGCAAGGAGTGATATTTTGAAGATGTTTACATTAGACAACTTAATGACATTTGGTCTCTTTTTTGTTTGTATGTTTAGCATTCCGCCACGGATAACGTCATATTAAGGTCAAATGAAGGTTATTCAATTAAAGCTTAAAATATTAATATTCCGCGATTATTCTCGGTTTTTAATTAATTGATAGTGATCAGTACCATAACCTTAGTCCTCGAGATGGGAATGTAATTTCAAAAAACAAATAAAAATGGACATTCCTCATTGTTCTTGAAATACGGGAAATACATACAAAGCCTATACACTATGTTTACCATCAACACTTTTTTAAATAACAAATAGGCTTTTTTGGCGTTTGATTGCCATCTCGCTTGATGTTAAGCGAAGATGCGATCTACGAAGAAACACGCTTGCTTAGAAAATACCAGTTTACTCTTGAAGACACCCAGATTGAATCCATCGGGAAACATTCACTCATGTAGCGCATTCTACTCTTTAGCCGATCTGTGATCGGAACTGAAGTTGTCAGTACATCTTTGCCGGAAACCACGAGATCCATTAGCTGAAATGAAAGTCGTTTTAAACTCCACGCAGCCCGAGGCGCCGGATCCAAGGCGCACCAAATGTAATTGGTTTGATATCGCTACTATTGAATTATATTCAGCCAATTTAGATAGATAATATTACAAGTACTTTTTAAATAAAAATATTTAACTATGAAACATTTTTCCATTTTCAACAAAAAATGCTGTATCAAAATAATACATTTACAAGTGAACTATCAAAACAAGTTTAATATAAAACGCCATCAGATCGCTACCGGCAACATTACTACGACACTGGCAGCATTGTCCAATTTCTGTTTTCTTTTTCTTTTTTAATAATTTATCGACACATAGTTACGGAGTCCTTAATGCCTATGTACGTTTATGGCATATGTACTTCTGTTTTTGCAATTTATACCTAACATTTTTAGTTACGACCAACGTTCAGTCTTGGTCATGTCAAGTCCGTGCCAGTCCATTCCAGTCATGCTTTAGTAAAGTAGTAGCGACTTTACTATAAGATTTGATGGAGTTTTGGAAGCAACATGAAAAGTTATATCTTATAACATTATATACTTTATCACACTCGCACTTTATGAACAAAACACCACTAGTTTTATACACACGAAAAAACACAAGTTTTGGAAAAAAAAAACAATAGGGCGATAAAACTTTTTCCGCGTTCCCGTAAAACTACCCATTCTTGTTGTTTGTATAGTGTTCCCATAAAAGTAATTTACCCTATAACCTATCCAGTTTGGATTGGACTCGCATTTTTTGCACCAGGTCTTTTGGATACCTACGCCACTGTGCTCAACCTAACTTGACAAAAGCAACCAATGCTACTTTATGTTTATGTAATTTTATGTGACAGTTATTCAAAAACAATATATACATATATAATTAATATTACATTGATTCAAAAAGTTGTAGACATAGAGTAAGACATACTATTCGTTGTGTTGCTTGTTTTTTAGAAAAATATAAAAGCATCAACCGTTACACCAGCACTATTATATTATATACCACACATTAACAAGCAGAAGAGTTTAAAAAAAATTATAGCCCGACTACGATTAAAATCATCATCATCATCATCATCATCATCATCATCATCATCATCATCATCATCATCATCATCATCATCATCATCATCTCAGCCGTAGGACGTCCACTGCTGGACATAGGCCTCCCCCATGACGATTAAAATAGCTATAATTAAAAGAAAAAAAACTTTTTAAACAAATGTATTCCTAATTAAATTTAAATAAATAACTTATATATTTTTGTAATCCTCTTTTAATTGCCTTTATTTAAATACCCTACTTGATAGGTTTGTTTTTTTAATTAACGTATTACTATTTAGCGCCAAAAATCCTGTTTTTTTAAATCACTCTCTAAGGACACTTGGGTTATTGTAATAAATACCTTAATTGTCGTAATCCATTCGGCCGTTTGGAAGATACGAGGTAATAAATAAATTAACGTACATACAAGATACGCACGAAAAACATAACCTTTCCTTAGCAGTCGGGTAATAATAAAAGGTATATCGGTTAATTCTCGTATTTCTTTACGTACAAGTAGCGAATGAGAAATTCTACATTGCGTTTTTTGCGGTATTGGAAGTGCTGAAATACAGGAGAACACACTTAGAAGCTTCTCTCTGAGGTGTTGAGGTATGAATGGAATTGTCTTGGAATGAATTTTGCGCAATGTGGAGACGTTTATCGATAAATTATTTATTTTGTTTTATTATAGTTGAAGAATAAAATGACTATTTTATCTATCCATAAAAGATTCATAGATAGAAATTTGATGTTTATTTCTGAATGTTCATTTTTATTGTAGACAAAATAGCAAACAGGCATACTGTTCGCCTGATGGTAAGCTCACAGTTATTGAATGTTAAGTGACGGTATCTCAAGCAGTTTGGAATGGAACTAGCTCTCAAGTGAGCCTGTCGGAACACACTGTTGAATGCTTGGCGACAGATTTTCGACTTTCAACGTAACTAGCCACCTGAGTACTATATAGAAAGTTATTGGTTTGAACCGAAATGAAAAACGTTTCACGCCAAGCTCTTCAGTCTCTTTCGCACATTTAGAATATCTGTTTCCAAAAGTATGGGGCGTAGTTTCGATTCCCATCAGGGCAAAGACCTGTACAAGTCTCATAGTACAAGCTTTGCTTAGTTTGGGGCCAGATGGCGTTGTGTTTTGCGATTTTCATTAATTTATCAAATACAAATACAATTGTTTTATTGGTAACACCAATGTTTTACAAGTCAAATCCGTAATATAATTTCAAATATATCATTAAAAAACTTTTAAAACACTGATTACATGTCAATGAATAAGAAAACAAAAATGTCAAAATAATGTATGTCAATATAAAAATATATCTTTAGTCATCTACATAAATCCAAATTTGGAGTCATGCTACGTTGCTACTTGAAAGTTATTTTTACTATTTAAACAAACGGAAGCTAAAAGTTGATTAATTAATATAATTGTGTAGTTTCGCTATCGAGCAAAGTTAAATTGAATAGTTCTTAAGTCGGTCGGCTCTTCGTAAATATTGGTTTACTGGAGTCTTATTGGAGTTTTCGTTGCTTTCATACAGTCCGGGGCTTTGTTTATGCAAAAATAGGTATTCACTGCTTTAGTGTTTTAATTTTAGTACCTGGTTGACCGAGCTTTGCTCGGCTGAAAACACGGATAAAACGACGTTTTCTGAAAATAAAACCTAGCTAGATCGATTTATCACCCTCGAAACCTCTTGCAAACTAAATTTCATGAAAACCGTTGGAGCCGTTTCCGAGATTCCGATTATATATATATATATATATATATAGGACCTGAATGACCGAGCTTTGCTCGGCTGAAAACACGGATAAAACAACGTTTTCTAAAAATTAAACCAAGCTAGATCGATTTATCGACCCCAAAACCCCCTGCATACTAAATTTCACGAAAATCGTTGGAGCCGTTTCCGAGATTCAGATTATACTTATATATAATATGTATATACATATATACAAGAATTGCTTGTTAAAAGGTATTAGAGTGGAAGGTGGCGAAATATTATCTTTCCATTTCTGGTGTACACAAGAAAGAGTTTCTATCTATCTATCTAAATAGCCTAAATTATTATGAAGGCCATTATATAGCTACGAATTCTGTATATAAGTGTACCACGTCACGCATTTGACGGATTTTTAGTATAATTTTCGGTTGTTAAACACTCAAGCCGCACAGTAGACTAACCTCCCCGACTTCGCTGAAAGCAATAAATCTAGTAACATTGAATAATAAATAAGTAGCGGTCGGGTTTAACACCTTCACTCCCCGGGGAGTTGCTTTACATATCAACGCAATTATGGCGCGTTTATTAAATAATTTAGTGCCTAGGTTGTATTAGCAACTAGCAGGCTTCGAAATTTGCTAGCTGATGTCTTCAAAGAGGTAAAAGTTCTAGCGGTACTTTTTATATATTTTTGAGAATATAATATTTGCTTTGAATATATATTTTGCCGTGGTGATGCCGGCGTAAGAATTGTACCCCACCCTCTCTACCCGTGGTTGCCGTAAAAGTCGGCTTAAGGGATGTAATTCGGAAGATGGGCAGCAGCGTCTTCCTTGAACAATCACACTTAACTGCGCTCGCCAACCCGCCTGCCAGCAGTGGACGACCTATGGCTGATGATGATGATGATGAATATTTGCTCGCAGTGCATAAGTGCACTATTTAAATGAAGCGATGTTCATCACTTGAACAGACGCTGTAAACAATATGCTTGAGCTGCCAGTGAAGGAAAACATCATGAGGAAATCATAGCGTAGTGGTAGTTGGAGTAGTCGGTTGGCTAGCCTCATGTCGAAAACCTGCCACCAAATACCTAACGGTGTGTTACGGCAACCTCATCTGAGAGCCAGTTCTATTCCAGGCCAGGTATGTTCACCATCTTTGACCTGTAACTTTGGTGTTATCAATAAAATATTTGTATTTGTACCCCTACCACCATGCTAGGATTTCCTTACGGTTTCTCCTTTACTGACAGCTCAAGTTCTTTGTTGGGATTTGAACTTACGCCTTTTGGCGTGTAAACCGATTGCGCTAACCACTGAGCTATCATCACTACCTTTTCGATTCTTTCTTGTATGATATTTATATTTAATCTATTATGATATACAAGACAAATATCAGAGGACATTTTAAACAACGCCATCTAGCCCCTAACCAGATAACTAATAGAATATAATATATATTATATACTTTGTAAATTATCATCATCATCATCATCATTAGCCTTTTGTAGTTTACTTCTGGACATAGGCCTCTCCTAAGACACGCCACTCAGCCCGATCCTTTTACTTTTGAACACATACCTATAATTTATACAGAAAACCTTGATAAAGAATAAACATACATATTTGTAAGTGGTAATCGAACCCATGCTCTACTCAAGAATCAGAGCTACTACCAACTGAGCCAACAGGGCTGTCTACAACAAAAGTAACAGAGACGAACAGTTACAGACGTTGTAGGTAAGCTCAGTTATAAGGTCTTGCTGCACACTGCGTGGGTGCAGAACCCTAATAAAATAATAACGCCCTAAATTAACGTAAACTTTACCTTTGAATATAAAAGTTTAACTAAAATTTGGCCAATTTCGCATAAATATAACCTTCTGATTACAGACCCAGTTTAGCAAATTTACTCGTAATTTCTCGCCATTCGAATAGAATTCCAATTAACACTTGGACTCAAATCTATTGTTCCAATCAATTATCGTTTCAAATCGAAATTTCGCCAATTAAATTCAACGGAGCACGTCGCGAAAACACAAGTCAAGGCGAGGAAAGACTTAAGTACTTGCGCAAGAAGACTTAATAGGTATTTAATTTGTGCGATACAATCATTGTTTTTTTTTAATGTGAAAGTAATGGGACGATTTCCTGATGGTAAAAGATAACGACCATTGTAGCGATACACAGAACTTTAAGTAGCAAAAGACAGTTCAGGGCATCGTTGCTTTGGCGCTCACTATTATGAGACGTTTGATGGTAACTGTCAGCTTCAGCGTCTTTTTTGCTCTCGTCTGTGATAAAATAGATCGGTGATGTTTGAATTACAAACTTTATAGATTTTCTTCAGCGAATTAAATTGATGAAGAAAAGAAGAAACTGTTGACTGACTAGGTGTTTGACCACAGCTTATCTGATGTTAACTGACGGTGTAGCCCAAAGTAAACTCACCTAGTCTGAAATGAAACTAGCTCTCAAGTGAGGCAGCCGGAACACACCGTTAGGTGCTTGGCGGTAAATTTTCAACTTGAGGGTGCGATATACCCAGCCATGTACTAGAAAGTATCCTACCACCATGCAATGGTTTCCTTACCATCAATAGATGAGCTTTTTTACCGCAAGCATTCAAATATGTCTATGCAATTCAAAGTTATGGTTTGAGTGATTAAAGCGACACCGCTTCATGGCTGATATTCCAAAAACTCGAACTACACGGTTCGATTCTATCTTTATTGTGCGAACGGCTAAACAATGGAATTTGCTGGCAGAGTGTGTGTTTTCTGGTGATAAATCTCTTCAGCAAGAAGTTGTCGAGGTAGGTACCACCGCAGTACCAGATATTCTGCCGCCAAGCAGTAGCGTGTTAACATTACTGTGTTCCGGTTTGAAGGGTACTGCAGCTATCGAAATTACAGGGCTGTTGAGACTAACCATCGAAAATCTCAAAGCACTGAGCGCCAAAGCAGCGATGCCCTGGACTTTGTTTTGCTCCTCAAAGTTCACTGTGTGATCATGGACATGCGTTACCTTTTACCATCAGGAGAGCGTCATGTTCATCTTATTACAATTACATTTTTTTTAAAGACAATTTGGATGTCTTCAAGTTGCGAGTGAAGCGTGCTCCATCGTAGACGCAACGCAAACGCAACGCAAGCCTATTAGTAAAAAGAAAACAGAATAAAGAAACTCACATACATACATTGTTTAAGTTATGAAATTAACCCTGACATATTACATTTCTTTTGTGAACAGCCGTGTGACAATAAAGTAGAAAATTATTTATTAGGTGGCACCTACTCAGTACCATTGAAATTTAAAGTCGGCAGGTAACTTTGAATTTGAAACATACTGTAATGTAAAACCAAATTCAGTTCACAGGCTTTCTAACAAAGGCGAAAATTACTTGTCACGATTAAAATGCCAATTTTTTTCAACAAAACACAACATCAGCTGTCTAAACTTTCTCAAATGTTGCAAGTTGCGAACAATCTCCGAAATTTCGATGAAATTGGTGTCGGGGCCCCTTTGTGCTGGAATTAATACGCCACGGTTGGGTGCGCACATTTTACTCTCAAACTATTACTGGAGCACAAAAGTGAACCATTAGCTCTTCGACTATTATTGTCGTAGTTTTGAATGTAATAAAGGTCTTGGAAGATGGGGTTGAAGAGCCATTGTTTAAGTTATGAAAATAAACGAAGCGTTCCTTGTACTTCTACCGACTCCACTGTAAATTGCACTTCACACTAATATTATTAATGTTCAAGTTTGTGTAGCTGTGTTAGAATGTTTGTTAGTGGCAAACGTATTTTCAAATTACATTGAACATTTGCGTTTTAGTACTTTCATAAGAAGAATCGGTTTTCTCTCCACTAAATACATGATATTATTATCTAGTATTTAAATACGTCCAGGCTCGTCTAAGTAAGACGACCGCTCAGTATCGAAGTCGGTTTGCAACTGAGTTTACACTGGATAAATGTACTGTACACCACCGAGCTGGTACTACAATGTTCTAGATGTTGCTTGCTTATTCCCTGTTTACCTATAAGTGTTATGAAATAATATTTTCAAAGAGATTTAAAAAATAAAATATAAATAATATTACTTTTATTACCGTGGTGGTGCCGGTGTAAGAATAGAACCCCACCCTCTCTACCCGCGGTTACCGTAAGAGTCGGCTAAGGGATGTAGTCCGGAAGATGGGCAGCAGCGTCTTCCTTGAACAATCACACCTAACTGCGCTCGCCAACCCGCCTGCCAAGCGTGGCGGGTATTGGCAAAACCCCCCAAGAGGAGGCCTAAGTCCGGCAGTGGACGTCCTATGGCTGATGATGTGTGTGTGATGATTACTTTTATTAATAAAATACATTTATATTTCTTAGCGATGATAGCTCAATGGTTAGCGCAGTCAGTTCGCACGTCGAAGGGCGTGGTTCAAACCCCAACAATAAGCTTAAGCTGCCGGTGAAGGAAAACAACGTGATAAACCATACCATGGTGGTAGGATACTCTCTAGTATTCAGCTGGCTAGCTACAGCCTCCAAATTGAAAATCTGCCACCAAACTAACGGTGTGTTCCGGCCGCCTTGAGGGCCAGTTCCATTCCAGGCTAGGTGTGTTTACCATCTTCGACCACACCTTCACTCAACATCAGATGAGCTGTGGTCAAACTCCTAGCCTGTCAAAAGTAAATAAAAAAATATTTTATATATTACATCAAAGTTACAAATCATATTCGAATATACTTTATCGAAAAAAGAAAATATTACATAATATGTCAATAATTCAATAATTTAATAATCTCTTAGTTTTAAATCAACCGAAAAAATAATTTCTTTATCGTGATTTATCTTATAAATGTGCCAAATTTCATTAAGATCAAACTAGTCACTTAGTTCGTAGAAAAATAATTACCAGAAAGAGTTATTTACGTCATTATACAAGTGTGAAATTATTGCGCTACTTCCAAGATTTTCCTTAAAATACCAGGAATCCTAATAAATTACAAATCTTTTGTAACAAAATATCTATTCCATTCGGTGAGGCTCGGTGGTCGGGGGCTGTAGGCGCACTATCATTCTCACGATCTTTTCTTCATTTCGCGGGAAAAGCTTTCAACAATAACGATTAATTAAGCTTTTCCCTTTGTGTGCGTTGATACAAGGCCGTGGTATCGTGCCGGTGACTTTGGATAGTATTATAGTCAAGATACGTCAAGGTTTTTTTTAATCAATTCACCCGTAGGTACATTATCAAATATATTTCCATGAAGTACATCTTTGCAAAGTTCGATATTATTAACGAAAGTACAATACTCCAAAGGTTCGTATCAATGTAACCATATTATAATTTTTTTTGTAGCGATGATAGCTCAATGGTTAGCGCGGTCGTTTCGATTGCCGAAGGGCGTGGGTTCAAACCCTAACAATAAACTTGAGCTACCAGTGATGGAAAACATCGTAAGGAAACCATAGCATGGTGAAAGAGTACTTTCTAGTACTCGGCTGGCTAGCTACCACCCTCAAGTTGAAAATCTGCTGCTAAGCATCTAACGGTGTGTGCAGCCTCAATTGAGAGCCAGTTCCTTTCCAGGCTAGGTGTGCTTAACCATCTTCGACCACACCGTCACTTAACATCAGGTGAGTTGTGGTCAAACACCAAGCCCGTCAGCTATAAAAAAAAAACTGAATTTCACACTATTGTTCTGTCATTTTTGTTAAAAGTGAATAAGGTCCTGAAAGGTAGGAAATGCACTGACAATGTTCCGGATATTGTAGGTACAGGTGACGTTAATGACTTACCATCGTGCCCCATTGTTTGTTTGCCATTATTTGTACTTGTCTATAGTTATATAATAAAGTATTTTTAGTGTATTTCTGAAGTACTTCTAGTATTTGTAGTGATCTTTTTATAGCGACATCTATCCTGTAGCATCGTCAACAAACAGTCTCAGCCAATCGTCGACGGAAGTCTCCATCGCGCAAAGATTCTACTGTAGATTACTCTTGTAGTATAAGGTTTAATAGCACACAATCGGACAGTTGCTCCAGTTGATTAACAAAGAAAGATACGTTTCATATGTGGAAATACCACCGTATCTTGAAAATTTAATATTATGATGAGATATTGCATATGACAAATATAAAACATAGTCGTAGAAAGTTATTGTAGTTTGGTTACGTCATTAAGAATAACGAGTACAAAATGTTTCAACTTGTCATTCAAGGTAAACTCATTGGAAAAAGAAGTGCTGGTAGGTGGCAGCACTCCTGGTTTAAGAGCTTCCGAGTGTAGTTTGGCTTCAGCCCCATCTCACTTACCTCGACAATTAAAATTAATTTAGTACAGTTCGAACGTTCTATTTTTGTTTAACTTATTCGGGATTATTCACGTTTAATTTTATCGGAAGATCCGACTATAGTTTCAGTCTCATCCGGTGGCCTTCATCACGGATACAAAGCAGAGTACAAAGCGCGCGCGGCCTTGTCTTGCTTTGCACTACTTCAAACCTTAAACAAAAATGTGTCAAAACCACGTCCGTTTCCATAGTAAAAAAATATTTTTTTATATAGGAGAATTTCAACACAGACATTAAATTAGTTATTTTTTATCACAAATTAGCTTGCGTTTGGCCGCCATTTCACCTGAAGTTAAGCGAACGATGGAGCACGCTTGTTTATTAAAAAACCGATTGGTCTGCACTTGAAGGCATCCAGATTGTATCTATTAGGGAACACCTACTCAGATAGTAAATTCCATTGTTTAGCGGTTCGTATGATGAAGGTAGAATCAAATCGTTCAGTTCGAGTTTTTGGAATATTGATCATGAAATCTGAGCTAAAGACTGTCAGATTTGTTGATAGCAAAAATCTTATATAATATTATAACTAGAAGGTTATACGATTGAGACCCGATAGATAACTTATATCAGAAACTTGTGTAAATCCCATCAGTATACAGTCATAAGGTGCAAGTGAAGTAAAAAGATCCTTAACACGAGATAGTACGAGAATCGAACCCGAAACTCGATTGACTCATTCCACTAGATCCGATCTGTATCTCAGCCGGGAGTATCTTTATAGGAGGGTTTATGGCAAAACTATAGGATTTTCCTTATAGGAAAACTCACGAAATGGTTTGTATACGAATTTGTATGAAAATTTTAGTATTGATTGGAAGATTTTGACGCTTTTTAAGACGTTTTGAATCCGCGTTTGACCACTAACTCGTATGATGGTAAGCGATGATATGGTCGAAGATAAAACACGCAGACTTAGGAAATACCTATTCACTCTAACCTTGAAAAGATCTCTAGATTAGTAGATTATATGCCTTAGGAAACAAGGAAGCCGGCAGCTTGTTTCAATCGTTGGCCGTACATATTAGAAACGTACAGTCAGATTGTTTGGTATGTATCCAAGGAAACTCCACTATGTATTGGTGGTGGTAGGCCGTCTTTCTACTTGTCCTGTTATAAAAGAGATGAAAGTACAAGGTCGTACATTTCAGTAGTAGGTATATTCATTAATCGGAATTGTTTTTAAATAACTGGCTGAATACCTTCGAACTAAAACATTTTGAACCTACAGCTTTCGACCTTTGGCCTCGCATTTATATGAAAATATTCCGAAGTATCATAACCATTTGAAAAAAAAATCTGCTTAATCGGTTTATCCGTCCAATATAAGCGCTTACCAACGAACATAATTTGATTTTTATTTATATAGATAAGTCGATTGTCATGTTTCGATGGGCAGTTCTGTGGAGCACTCGCCAGAGACCATCAGGCATACAATAAGTCTTCTAATCCACCTGCAGATTTATTCTCCACGCTTCACTAGGAGGGGAGCTACTCATGTATGTCTTTTTTTATTATTTTTCCTTTATTCTTTGTCACTTGCCGTTTCAATTTGATGTATGATTTGGGGACGACTTTTGGAGTATTGGATTTTATTTGTCTTCTCTTTGCCAAATATTCAATTTTCTCTTTGTATTGCCAATTGTTTTGATGAGGTCTTGGAAATATAAGTATATTCTCGTAATCCCGAAATCATGTTGCAAACGGAAAATTTAAAATAGTGTAATTACTTTTTTATAATAAGGCAAGCGAATCACCCTCTTTATCAGTTTGAGTTAGAACTGCTCATGTTAGATAGCAATTTTTTTTTCGGTTTTGGCGTCGCACTATGTGTATTTTAAAGAGTAGACGATAAATTAAGTCTTAAGTCACTCAACGTAAGTTAAGGGCAAGTCTGATCGTGCCCTAGTGGTGACTTTACTACCAGCTTTAAAGAAATTTTCGGAAGCAACATAAAAGGCTAATGAGACAGTACACGCATTTTTCTATCGTACAATGCATCTGTCAGGCTGTCATCAATTTCACCTGTCATCTGTCTTAGGCGCGAGTTACCGTTGTTTCGATTTGGGTGACAGATTCAGTTTTCAAAAAACCAACGAACAATTACTCTGGATCGATCAAGTTCAGTAATTTCACTGTGAGAGTGGTGTAATCTAAATCTGAGAGACTAATCGTCAAAATTTTTTTTTTGTTTAAAAGAACATTTTTGAATGAGTATGTGTGCGTATTTTATACTATTTTAAAGATATGTAATCAGTGTTTTTGACATATGTCTTGTGTGTTTTAAACATATTAATAAATATTAATATGTTTGAAATGATATTACGAAATTTGACTTGTAATTAACTATGGTGTTATCAATAAAATATTGGTTATTGATTTTAATTCAAATGAACACTCATACCTACAGTGAATCCCTGGAATTTATTTTATAAGTCAATGATTGGGGTACAGACGCAATAGTCATAGGTAAGCGTTATCTCTTACCACCAGGAGAGCGTTTTGTTTGTCTTTCTACTTTTAAACACAAAAAAACAGGGACACCTTTTTCATGGAATGAAAACAGAACACATCGTTTTACTTATTTCTGTGTGTAAAGCGGAAATGCAAAACGTGAGTATAATCGTATAATTAAAACAAAAATATAGCAAAGGCATATTAACTTTCACATGAAGAAATAAACAATATTCTGTAAGATATATTCTGTGTCCTTCGATGCCCATTTTAACCATAAGACTGTTAAATGAAGCGAAAAATTAGGGGTTAGGTGCTCACTCGCTGACCGAATCAATAGATGGACTTGTTGTTTGAGGCAATAAAGGTATAAGTTGGTGTTACAGTTGATTTATATTGACGTATAGGATTACTGACTGTTTTTTTAGTGCCTTGCCTGAGGGAGGTGTATTGTCAAACAGTGTACTGTGGTAGATCTGTGATTTGTGATGACGGTAAGATTACTTTGCAATGTTTAAAACTTTTTTTTTCTCTTATATTTTCATTTTCATAACGATGTTTTACTCGTCAGGAATATAACTTGAGTATTTTGAGTTTTGACATTGATAAACTAAGACTTTGGTGTTTTTTATTTTATACTAATCGTTCCTTTTTTAACCGATTAAAAAAAGGAGGATCATTTCGCGAAAATCTCGCGTAGAAGCGAAACACGTGTCGGCAACTGGTTACTGCAACGAGAAGAGGATACAAAGACTTGTGGTTATTTTAATTATTTATTTTTAATTTATTTACATTTTAAGTAAATGTCGGATTGTAGTTTTAGACATTAAGGAATATTTTTGATAGTATTTAGATATTGTTGTTTAGTTAGATAATTATTCAAATTAAATCCCCGTCACTGTTTTTTTAAAACGATTTTTAAGCGGAAGTACACTAAAGATATAGCTCTTGCATACTCAAAATGAACTTCCGTAAAGTAACGCTTGAATCAATTAATTAACTTAAACTACTTAAAACGCAATAAAGGGAGTTAAAACTCTGTATCATACAGTAGAAAATCCTACGATATAACAATAATAATAATATTTACAATTATTTAATTACGTTTTTAGATATGGTCACCTTTGCAGCTTTTGTTGAAATGATGTAGGTACCACGGAAAATAAATCGTCGAACACATTTTCTATGACACTATAATTATACGTATAAAATATATATATCTGCAAATGGTATTACCAATCCTCACACAATAGAGTCAATAATTGGTTTACCCAAAGAACTGCAATCAGTGTTGCCCGCTCGCTCTATTACCCCGCACACTCGGGAGCCGGGATTAATCCGCGTCTTATCGCTACACCCAATACGGTAGTTACCAGTGAATGAAGCATAGCTTTATTGTTAGTAATTAATAGATCAGCGGAATTAAATTATGGTTGATCTTTTTTTCTTTACTAAGGTACCATCGCAATATCAGATAAATAATCTGTCGTCAAGAAAAAAGAGCTTATTAAGTTGTAACTTTATAACTTAATTCTTAAATTCAAATCTAATTCTGCTTCTTTTACTTGGTGGTCGATGGTGGAGTTCATCTACTTAATAATATTATATAAATCTCGTGTCACGGTGTTTGTGGTTACTCTCCTACGAAACGGCTCGACCGATATTTATGAAAATGTTTAGTATATTTGGTCGGTATGAGAATAGGTCTTAAATTATATTTCATAGCGCTAGGCGATTAGCTACTTTTTATCCCAAAAAATGTAGCGAGAAACACCGCGAGGCGCAGCTAGTATTTAAATAACAATATACGATTAGAATATAATAAGTAGATAAATGTAATGAGAAGAACGAGACGCTCTCCTGATGGTAAGAGACAACGCCTATCCTTGACCATTGCAGCGATACACAGAACTTAACTTTCACTTTAAGTTTAACGTCACTGTTTTAACTCTTATTACTCTGAGACTTACGATGGTTAGTCATAACAGCCTGTAATTTTGCTACTTGCCCTTGAAGACGGCAAAATATGTGGTACTGCGGTAGTACCCACTTAGATGATCTCTCGCTAAGGAGGTGTACCACAAAAAGGTGTAAAAAAATCAAAATTATGTATGTAGGTACATATGTTTTTTTAATATGTAATAAATAAACATAAATATCCTAGGACATTTCACACAGCGTTATCTAGCCCCAAACCAAGCAAAGCTTGTACATATGTACTATGAGAATTGGTTCTTGATTTAGTATTTAAACATTTTTTTTTGTAAATACATACATAACACTGAAATATAGCAAATATTTATTCTCGTCATACAGATGTTTGTTCTAAGTGGGAATCGAACCCACGCTCTACAGCTCTTGAAGCTATACACTTCCTAATTAACAAGCAAGGTAGTCAATAATGCAATAAGGCAGTAATATATATCCTCTGAAAAATAATAAAAACTAAACCCATCCGGGCGTTTTTTCAATAATATGTAATCAGCTAAGTACCCGGCCGTATTGTAAACTCAGTCGATACACGTAGGTAGGTAAACTCGAGATCGCAACAGAACTGCGGCGGAACCGATCCCGCATCCCCTTGCAGAATCACTAGACTATAATAATTAACGGCGCGATCGCTTTCGCGCGAAATTCGCATACTCGCACCGAGGCGGTTGTTTTGAGAGCGGTTTGAGAATAAGTGCTTTTGAAAGTTTCCCGTGTAAAGCTCCTACAATTTCTGCGTGATTACATTTAGATTTTTAAGTTGATAATTCATTGTTAACATATAGATAGGGAGACGAGGAGATTTAAGTTACAAGACAGTTTTACATTCTCTCTTTGTTTTTTCCAACTTACTTTTATTTGCGAACCAAGCGACCTACTAAATGGTAACCTATTTGTTATATCTTTCATCTTACCATCAGGCGAAACGTCAGCATTTTCGTTCCGTCTTCGCGAACTGCTGTTTAAATTTCGCGCCTTCAACGCAATTATCTTTCACTCAATAATTCTTTGTTAATATATACACTCTTCTCTTCTCACTCTTCAAGATTAATTCAAGAACTTTATACCATGTTTTAATTACTATGCAAAAGTACAAATAAAAAACTATTATACTAAAAACAGTATATTTATTTGTTATTAACGAACAAGCATGTTTGCTGCTTTCTATAAAAAATACGTTTTTTGATGTGAAATATCTGTTGGCGTGCCTTGGCAGTAAAACAGACTCGTATACCGTGACGGCAAACGGCGTGACGCTCTATGCAGTCATGCCCCTTTTAAGCCACTTCTCTCGATTCTCCTATATGTGTGCGTGCGTGTACAGTATATACTTCGATCCTTCTCTGTGTAAACAGTGTACTGTTCAAATGTTTCACATCTGCTGGCCATCCCATTACGTCCAACTATTTCTAAATGTATTTCTTATTATGTAGTTATTTTTTAGTAACAAATCAAATGAAATTTATAAAAAAAAACTGACGAAATATTTATAACTTTATCTTAACGCTTATTTAAAACAAATATTTGCACTTTAATTAACAAAAACATTTCTTACTTTCATGTATTATTTATATATTACCTATTTATTTTTATCTCCTACCCGCTGTTTTTAATCTCAAACTCAAATAAGAACTATTGATCTTCGAGCTAGAGATGGCTAGATAAGCGCTAGGTCGCAGGTCATCCAGCCTGCAGCTTGCGACCTACCGACCCAAGTCTAGATCAAGATAATGTTACGTCTTAATACGAGTATAAATTCTTACGTAATGAGAATGGAGCTGAGTTTAGTATAGTTAGGCTTGAAAATACATCAGCATTTTGGCCGCGTTGGTTTATGCAAGACAGTAGAGCTACGAGTTAAATGTTATTAAATTAATTTATGTATAAGCTAATAATACATATTATAGAAACTGAAGTGATTTTGACACATAATGCAAAGTAAGACGAGGCTGCACGCTCTCCTTTGACTCCTTGAAATAGATCATTGGATGTCACTGAAACTATAGTCGCACGATCTAATCAAACATAATAAAATCACAAATAGTGGTACGTACATTATAATGTATTCAAATATTTATTAATCAATGATTAAACTTGTTTGTCATTTAATAATTTATCAAGACTTTTGTAATTAAATCGTATTCATATGACAAAATTTCCTCGCAAAGAAACCCAGGGCGACATGAAATTTATAGTCCAATTCAAACGATTATCTGAAATCGTACCAAATATCACCGAAACATCAAATAATACCTAATCTAATTCACCTCACACCTGCCTAAGGAATTTCAATCTACCCTCCCCTCCAGAAATCAATTACGAATGGTAAAAAGTGCGCGTCACCACGCGCGGTGCATGAGAATCGAGCTGAGATCATTAAATCACTTCTACCCGCAAAACCTATTTAAAAAAGCGATTTTTTATCCCGTCCCATTCATGGCTGTAAAAATGCGCATTACTCCGGCACTAGGGTGACTATGATGCTTGGAGATTTTAAGGATGTTATGCTAGGTGTACCAAATGTACATGTTTGTTGTGTCTAGGTTATAGGTATAAAGTTTGTATTATAAGTGAGATATAATAATAAAACTCTCAAATTAAAATAAAATGATCAAGTTAACAATACATCGAACTTACAATAAAAAATACAAGCACTCTCTCAGTTGTCTGGTTTCCATAATAGGAACAAGCCTTACTTAGTTAAGGGTAAGCTAGAAAAGACCACATGATATTATTTTTTGTAAGTAGGACAAAATTCATAGCCCACAATTAGTTTGTGATTTACCCTTGTTAATGCAATCGATTTCGTTTTTAACGTGAGATTTGTTATCTTAGAAGTATGTAACAAAAAATTATTATGATAAAAGCTGGTAAGAAAGAACTGGTTCTAACTGAAAAAAAACCGAGTTACGCAACTCTCGTGTCACAGCATTTAAAGATAAAAGCAGGTTATTTCGCACTGACTTGTTAGAAAAGCGTATTAATAAATGATAAATTAATAATAAATTAAGCGTATATTAATAAATGAAGAACATAATAACCGCCATGCAACGTTTTAAATTTTACCAATTAATCTAATCTAAACCTTCATCCAAATAGCACCTTCATAATATTTTACCTATTGATTGATTTTACCTATATTATTTTGTTCTATACCTATATTTCTTTAGCAACTATTTTTGATTGTAAATGTCTTATTCTTTAGTCTTATTATTTTAATTTATTTATTATAAAATTCTACGGTATTTTTTTTGGGCCAATTGAGAGATGCCACCCGTTTCTAAAACACAGTTTTAACTAGCTTGGGAGTCTTTGCGTTCAAGATGTTATTTGTATTTGAAATTTGTGGCAAAAAGAAAGCATTTTGTACTTTGTGCAGCATTATAGCTTACCATCAGGCGAGTTGGTATTAAAACAAACACTAACATGCGTTAAAAAAAAAAATATAATTTCCAATACATATCTATTATTACACCAAAATTGTGGTCACCGCAGCATTTCGTCTTAAGGTACTTACTTTGTGCGCCTGTTCCTTTTAATTTATTTTCAGAAAAATGCTAATTCTGCCCTTATTTGCAAACGTGCTCAAACCTTAGCACTTTACACTACTCTAACCAATCCAGCAGCCGGGTAAAATGGTTTCGAGAAAATTAGTAATTTTTTCAGTTACTCGTGAGATGATTATTTATAAAGTTTTTTAAAGGATTCTTGGTACGAATCTGAATACACTGTTAGTAAGGATACCTATTTTATCTCTCTAACTGTTATTTTCTGTCTCAAAAAACAACGTACTTGTATGACGTATTATTTAAATCAACACAGAATAATAGGTACTATTTGCAATTTGATAAGATTACAACAAAAACTCGGAGATATCAACGATGGTACAATTTTTAAGTACCTTAACTGTCAAGGACTTGCAACCTAGCTGTTAATTTGTTTGCATAAAATAAACTGACATAGTAATCTGCATCAGACAATACTGGCTAAGTGCAGGTTGATTGACTTCACACATCTTCGAGAACTTTTGAATATGTAGGTTTCCTCATGATGTTTACCTTCATCGTTTAAAGGCAGCAGCAATATGCAGATAACTTAGAAAAGATGGTACGGCATTGGAACCCAATACCTCCAGATTGGTAGCTAGATGTTCTCCCAACTAGGTTGCCGAAACATTCTTGACTGTCATTCTTTTTTTAATATAAAATTAGTGAGATATCCAGGACACTCTCCTGATTGTAAGAATTAACGCCTGTCCATGACCATTGCAAATATACACAGAATTTTAAGTAGCAAAACAAAGTCTTGGGCATCGCTGCATTGGCACCCTTTTTCGACAAGAAACTCAAAATGATTATTAAAAAAATATTAACGCTAACAGAGGAAACTATTTTTAGGAACTTTATCGAGTATCATCGACGCAATATCGAAAACCTATCCAGTGTTTCACAAACTTTTAAATAAAACTCCCTCGGGAGCGATGTCGAGAAGTTTCGTGTAGCTTCACACGGCTCGATGGCACATCCGGTTCATAGAGCACGGAGAAAAAATACGGCCAAGAGCGTGTCCAATACGGAATTGATACTGTTCCGCGGTATATCTGTTTATTTTACTAATCCCTAAACATTCTAAGATTTCGTCTATGGTAAGCATAGATTAGTTAAATTGAGATGGTCCAAGTTTCTTTACGGTTTCGTACCTACAAAAAATACATAATATTGATTTAGCCTTTTATTTATTACACATAGGCTTGCGTTTGACCGCCGTCTCACCTGATGTTTAGCCTAACTGTCATGCTAACACATCCAAATAAAACTAGGTACAATGGTTCTAAAATTAAAGCAATCTTTTTATTCGATTGCTGAAGAATGAGGGTAAGGCCGGGGTAAGGGTAAATGGGACGGCCTCTGGTGTAGGACGTCACATTTGTTGGCATTTTGGCGCTGTCTCATCTTTCTGTGACTTCGGGATAAGTGGGTGCTGGTGTATCTATAGCCGACAACCTCAAACAGCACAAATATAGTTATTTAGATAGAATGTACTTGTTTGTGCCATTTGGGGTTGAAACTTGAGGTCCGTGGGCGCCGCTCACGAACTATATCGAGACCTAGCCAAACGTTTAAATGGCACTTTTCCGCCTCTGACGGACTTATAGATTAGGTTATATTTATAATTATGTAAATAGTATTAATTTTAAGATATTATGTTATAGTTTTTTAAATTAAATACTAGGTAAATATTATTAATGTTCCTAAGATGTCTATCTACAATTTAAGGGGTGATATCAACGCTTTACCAAGTTTTCTGACGCAATTCCTAGTTTCTTGCCAAGTTTTGGAACCCTAATAATAATTTACAGAGAATCACTTTCGAACGGATAAAAGGAAGCGTGGAAGTGGCAAAGTTTGAAGTATTCGAATAGTCGGCCCAAGGTACCGTGGAACTACGACAGTAGCGCCCTCTTTTGTCTAACTTGCTGTTTAAACTAACTTGCGACATCGTGAGTTATGGAAACCAGTTTTTCATGTCGTGTGATTTTAGGAGACTTTTTTAAGGGTAAGAGATATTACTTTTTAGAAAGACCTAATGAACTCTCGTTATCCTATTATAAAGGATTCGATGTAATATTCAGATGGCAATTTGTGTCAAACTGCCATCATAACTGCATGAATAGCTTGCTTGAAGTCGAGTTTTCGTAGTTTGTTAGTTTGAGTCACCCTACTGCTTGGCGGCAGAATATCTGGTACTGCGGTGGTACCTACCTAGACAACCCCCTGCAAAGGAGATCTAATAACTAAATCTATAATATTATTGTTACACTTATTCGGGATTACTCAATTTTAATTTAATCGGTTTAAACTCCGATTATAGTTCCGGCCACGTTCGGCGGCCTTCATCACGGAGACAAAGCCGAGTGCAACGCGCGCGCGGCCTCGTCTTGCTTCACACGTGAAGATAGCGGTTGATGCGCGGGTGCGGAGGTGGGGGCACTTAAAACCACGTCAAAAATATGTCAATACCACGTCAGTTTCCATAGTAAAATAGATCTATAACTGGTGAAGAGTGGCACTGGCACCTAGTCTAGGTGCAAATAATAATATAATTTATTCTACGTTGAGTTCCACTGTAACCATCGCGGTTGAAAGTACTAAAAGGCGAAGGAACTTTCGGTGGTTCAAAGGAGTTCAGTAATAGACATTGTCGAAGATCCCACTAGATCAGTTACAGTCTAAATTAAAATTGTTTTGTTCCCTTGCAAGGGATTTTGGTCGTCTAGACAATTACTTTGGTTGCGGTAAAAATTGATTTTTTCTTGGATATATTTTTAGCTAGCTTTGGCTAATTGAATTACATTGAGTTTTTGTGTGAAATATCGAAATTTGTTTCAACTCTAATTAATCGCATAGTATAAGTCAAAGTCAAGATTCATAAAAAAAAAATGTTTCGTTACTTTCCCTTAGAATGATGTAAGGATCCATACAACTAAATCTGTTTAGACATTTAAAAGTATAGTGGAATAAAGAAACTCACATATCGTGAACCCTGAAAACATTATATTCCTTTTCAGGGCAGTCGTGTAAATATGCAAAACTTGAATTTGTGACAGTCGTTGACAAATCACAGACGGTGCCACAAAACTTCTAGATTGATTTTAGAAAGATAATGTCATAAAATACCAGTACCAAGTAACATTGACATTTCATTATATAAACATGCCTGTGTATGACATAACATTTTTAATGTTATTTTTAAATATGATTAGAAAAATGACTTATAACTATGGTATTATTAATAAAATATTTGTATTTACCTGATACTGCCTAGTTAAGTAAAAAAACTCTAAAACATACTTAATTATGTATTTTCTAACAAAAAGTATCACAATAAAACATACAGACTTCAACAAAGATCCAAAGCAAAAAAGCGTCTTTGACACAAAGATTGCTAAGTCGAAGAGCCGGCCAAGTCTGAACGAGTTTCTTGAATTTGAATGCTGGCGTAAGTAAGAGTTGAAAAACAAATGGCGATACGGTATGCAGTCGGGATACAGTCGGTATGCAGTGGTATGCAGTCGGTATGCGGCAAAGCTTTGACAATCCGGGATTCAAGGAGCTCCGTAAAACGTGGGCTCAGAACTTGCCAAGCGTTTCGTAATTCGACTATCGGAAGAAACTTTTTAGGTTTAGTGCCTATATGTGTTGCATTGTGTGAAGAAATGCCAGTTTGTTTTATGGAAGTAGTTTCAGCACATCCATGACTTCACTTCAGTACATTTTTTTATGGTGAATAGGCTTGTGTTTAATCGCCATCTTTCCTGATGTTAAGATGCGATCTAGGATGGAGCACGCTTGCCTAGAAGATTGCATTGCACCGATCTAATTTCGACTTGAAGACACCCAGATTATCTCTATCATAATTATATTTGCCGTGGTAGTGTGAGACAAGAAAAAATTGAGAAGTCAAGAGAGCTTCATTGGTAAATACGACATACACTTTGTTTTTAATCTGTATTAGTGTACATGAATCCGCCAATTTACACAGGGTTTGCGTGGTGATGCAGTGTGTTTCAGTAACTTTTTGTTCTATTTTTAATATGTATATGATGAGTGTAGGTATTTATGTAAGTACCTATTAAGTAAATACATAAAAACTCTTTATTGTGACCACCAGAACACAAAAATTTAAAATATTACACAAACAAGAGACTTCTGAGCTAATGCCACAAATGGCGGCCTTATCGGTATTATGTTTCTCTAGTTAATACACCCCGTCGTTTTACCGAGTCCCATCTACACCCAGGTTGCCTGGAAGAGATCGCTCTAAGTGATAAGGCCGCCGATTGTTACATTTCATTTGAATGTTATATGTTTTTAACTTGTTTAAAAAACTTCTTGGTGTGAACAACAAAGAGTTATTTATCTATCTATTTTAAACTGTCTTACTATCCCCTTATATGACGTTTTAGTAATAAGATGTTTAGATATGATTATGGGGACGAATATTTTTGAAACCCTTATGGTATCTGTACAAAATTCTACCATTTAAAATAAGAAGCGTTGAAAAAAAATACTTTAAAAATAAAATTGAATGCCTTAACAGTCTTAGTTACGTGATGATTTCTTTTAACTTATTTTACAAGATTAGTTTATATTTCATATTACAATCTACTTTTTCCTGTTTCAGGTGGTGAAAAAGCACTCGCAGCAGAGGTAAGTCAAACATTCGACCGAAACGGCTCAATCCGATTGCAGATCTCAATAAAATTTTACTTTTAAAGTCAAATGCGGCGTCATGTCAATATTTAGCCTGCGTTGCATACAAAACATACAGTAAGTCAACTTTCATTTTTGTTTTTGGAACATAAGTTCGAGTTGGAGCTCAATAAGTCTTTGAAACGTTGCTTAGTTAACCAAACGCTATTTAATTTTCGTACAATACGAAAGTAAACGCCATTTAATTTTCGTACAATACGAAAAGTAAACGCCATTTAATTTTCGTACAATGTGAAACTAAACGCCATTTAATTTTCGTACAATGTGAAACTAAACGCCATTTAATTTTCGTACAATACGAAAATTACGTGTCGTATGTGGCAATATTAATTGGCATCATTTACGTAACTTTCAGTGACGAAAAGTATGCAATAATGTATATAGAAGTATTGAAGATAATATGTGGCTTCATACGCGATCCTCCAGCATCTCTGATTAAATTAACATTAAAATTCAAATTTTATTCATACAAATTCACACCGTGATGTTGAATGATCGAAGTTAGGGGTACACTTTATATTGGGTAACGAGTAACTCTTTGATTAGTATGTGTGTACAGTGTGTGTAGGTATTTATGTATGCACCTACTAGTTATGTGTACCCATATATTTAAATGTATTATACGTATATTATATAGAACATGGTGTCTTTTAACAGAAAAAGCCAAGAAATTGAGAGTCACTAGACCAACAAAGCTTGTTTTTGCATTTGTAATAGGACAAGTAAATGGGATAGTAATGTCACAAAAACAAATAAAAAATGTTTATTTATTCTCAAAAGTATATTGGTCATTTATTTATTGGTATACAAAAAAAACAATGACATAAAAACCATGAGTTATTAGACGTTCCAGCGGGCCCCAAACTAGGTGAAACTGTCTCTTGGGCTCCTATACACACAGTTATCAGGTAAGTTTTTTCAAAACGCTTTAAAATATACAATTGGGGAGGGGCATTTAATACTTAACCGTGTGTGTGTGTTCGTATTCGTGTGTATGTTTGTGTGTGTATTTTAGGTTGTTAATCAAAACTCAAAACTCAAAACTCAAAACTCAAAGTGCTTTATTTCCTTTAGACCTTACAGGACTCTTGGACACGGTACAATCAAAGATTGCACCGGATGGGAAGACGTCTTTGAACTTTATTTCAGTAAAAATAATATGTTTTTTTAATCTACTTGGAAGCGTGTTTACCAGTAAGCACAAGTTACGTGATAAAGCCACCCATTTCACAGGAACATCCATACTGTGACAGCGTTGCAATTAGCCCTCCAACTATAGAATTAACATTTATTACCCTCGGTGAGTGCTGCTCTAATATTAGTCCTTTACAGTTAAGCGAAATCGACTCTTGAAATTCATTAGATTTCTTGTTTAGTCTGCCATTAGAGACTATTCGCGCGGTGTTTATTTTGATTTACGCACTTTTTTTTGGTGTAAGTAACTAAAAATAATTGGTTTGGTATTTCAAACATTTTTTTGTTGTTGACAATCTAGGTGTTTGACCACAGCTCACCTGATGATAAGTGACGGTATGATCGAAAATGGTAAAGCACACCTAGCCTGGAGAAGACCTGAATTTCAAATGAGGCTGCCGGAACACGCCGTTAAGTGCTTGACGGCAGATTTTCAAATTGAAGGTGGTAGTTAGCCAGCCGAGTACTAGAAAATAACATAGCACCATGCTATGGATTCCTTACGATGTTTTTCTTCATCGGCAGCACAAGCTCATTGTTAGGGTTTGAACCCACGCCGTTCGGCGTGTGAACTAACTGAGCTACCCACTGAGCTATCATCGCTACAAAATGTAAAATTCTGTACTGTAATGACTTTCTAAAAATATATTGTTGCTTTTTAGAATTTCCTTGAAATACCTACTTCAAAGTTTACATTTTGTAACCGAACTAAGCTTAATGCTTCTAAGTACTTATACTTACGTTAGAACAAAATCAAAATAAAAAACTTCAACTAGGTACGAACAATTTGAAAGTCGACAGGACTCACGAACAAAATTTTGCGTTTATTTTGTATAATAGTAAAAAACATTGTCATTTAGTTTGATAACATCAAGTAAGCTATGGTCACATATCTAGCTCGTAAAAATATCATTTTTGTTAACTTAATAACTAATTAAAAAGCTTCCTTTATTCTATGTGTATTTATAAGTTTTTTTTTTTGAAACAAGTTTCTTGCCTGTAACAAAAATAGTATAGTATATACCTATGATAAAAGAAAATATCATTACACTCTTTCCAGTTCAAAAAACTTTAAATTGTGATATCCCAAAAATTCGAACTACTCGTAAACGGTACCATTTAGTACGAATTTCTGATAAGAACAGCTCAACAATGGAATTTACTTTTTTTTTTATGTTATACATGCTTGGTGTTTGACCACACCTCACCTGATGTTAAGTGACGGTGTGGTTGAAGATGGTAAAGCACACCTAGCCTGGAATGGAACTGGCTCTTAAGTGAGGCTGCCGGAACACACCGTTAGATGCTTAGCGGTAGATTTTCAACTACCACCACGCTATGGTTTCCTCACGATGTTTTCCTTCACCGGCAGCTCAAGCTCATTGTTGGGGTTTGAACCCACGCCCTTCGGCATGCGAACCGACCGCGCTAACCACTGAGCTATCATCGCTACAAAGTGAGTGTTCCCTGAGTGAGTGTACCCTGTAAGATACAATCTGGGTACCTTCAAGTCACGAGCGAATTGGATTATTCTAGGCGAGCGTGTTCCATCATAGACCGCATCTTCACTTGACATCAGGCGAGTTGGAGGCCAAACGTAAGCCATTACACACAAAAAAAATGGGTAAATGGCAAAAGTAGTCATATAATGTATATACAAATAATGATGTATTTTTGCCAAAAACATCGTTCCTATAATTTTATTTAAAGCTCTGTAAGCAGAGCTAAGCCGCTCTGATCTCCGCACGACTGTCGAAATCTCCCTTTATTGGACAGACAAACAACCAAGACGTACACAAATCAATTGTCTACGTTTGAGACAAAGCAAAAACTGATTGCGAGGGAGGTAGGGAAATTTGTAAGACAGGGTTCCGTATTAAAAACTTTGTCAAATTGAACGTTAGGTATTTCACTTTTAGAAAGATAATAGTATCTTGTATTTATAAACCTGCCTTATCAGATTACTGCTGTCATCATCTTCTCATAACTATCCGCTCAATTTTTCAGATACTGTCGTGTCTCTCTAATCGATAGTCGTAAGACCAACTGTGCCAGGTTTGATATTCAAATGGTGGTAGGGTACTTTCTAGTACTCGGCGGGCTAGCTACTAACCTCAAGTTGAAAATCTATCGCCATAAGCACCTAACAGTGTGTTACCAAAGCTTCACTTCAAAGCCAGTTCCTTAAAAGTGTGTTGACCAACTTCGACCACACCGTCACATAACATCAGGTGAGCTGTGGTCAAATACCTAGCCTGTCAATTATACAAAAAGGTACCAAGATGTTTTTATTTTTGTTATAGCTTTAACGAATCTAATCTTCTTGCATAGATACTTGCTATGCCCCGCAGATTAACTCGCATTATTCGGAATAAAAAGTATTTAATAGTGTTAATCCAGGATGTAATCAAACGATATTCCACATTCTATAAAAAAGATATACACCCTCACATGCACACAAACTTTTACATGTATACTATTGAAATGCACCTACTATTGAAATGACTATTGAAATAACTATTGAAATGCACCTACTACTAGAATTACTCTATCCAGACATCGCCCATGTAATTTTTCACACGTAACGTAATATTCATTCATTCATTCATTCATTCATTGATTGCGTAAAAGATGGGCGAATACTTCTTTGTATTGCTTAAATTTTGAATTATGTACACGCACAAAAATACCTCCACCGCCATCTCGCCTGATGTTAATTGAACATGTGGTCTACGATGGAGCACGCTTGCCTAGAAAAACCCTATTTACTCTCGAATTTATGACACCTAGATTATATCTATCAGGTAACACAAGCTCTTTACAAACAGACAGATTTTGGTTTTAAAATTATCAGTATGATTGAAAAAATCATTGAATTTTGCTGCGGGACCCTAAGCCCATAAAAACGCGTCACCGGCGAGACAAGCCCCCAAATTTGATGTTCCCGTACGTATATAGGCGTACATCATTACGAGCAAGTACGCTCTACCTCTGTTGTATTTGCAAGGTTTAGCATTTTTTATGTTTATCTTCAGAAAAAAAAGAAATAGACGTGAGGTGGTGCACCTCATGTTCTTGAGGTTGTTTCGAGCCCGTACTAAATAAAATAAATATAAGAGAAATAATTATACAGCGCCATCTAGCCATAAAGTAAGCAAGGCTTGTTCTATGGGAACTAGATAGCAGTGTAGTGTAGCTAGTGTTTTGTATTCTCCTATATGCATATCCTCGTTATTGACACACCCCGTCTTTTCTTCCTCTAATCCTTTGCATCCTAAGGTTGCCTGGAAGAGATCGCTTTTAGCGATAAGGTCGCCAGTTGTTACGCCTATTAACTAGTTTATTTCTTCTATATTATGTAATTTTAAGTGCGTACAATAAAGAGTTATTCATTCATTCATACATACTTTTTTGTTAAAACATACAAATCACCCAGATAGTGAAAGAGTATCTGTCCTCGAATGTTTGTCCTGGCTGGGAATTGAACCTACACCCTACAGCTCAAGAAGTAAAGCTACTCAAATGAGCTACCAGGAGAATCGTATAAATAGGTCCTTTAGAATATATGATAAACTAGCAGCGTTTTCCGAAATAAAAGCTGGAAGTGTACAAACAGATTATGATGTGAATTGACTTGGTTTAGATCATGAAAATCATCTAGATAGGTACTACCGTATTACCAGATATTCTGCCGCCAAACAGTAGTGTGTATAGTATGTGTTTTGGTTTGAAGGGTACTGTAGCTAGCGAAATTACAGGGCTGTTGAGACTAACCATCGAAACTCTCAAAGTAATGAGCGCCAAAACAGCGATCTGTTAGGCGTTCACGAAAAAGCTGCGCGATTGCGAACCTTATTCCGTAGATATACGATATGAGGTCGCGTAGTTATTTCCTAAGTGTCTAACAGGTATAGCAAGCAGCTCAGAGTATTGCATTTTGTTTTCTTACTCAAAGTTCTGTGTATCGCTGCAATGGTTACGGTCATTGTCTCTTACCACCAGAAGAGCGTCTCGTTCGTCTCATTACTTTTAAATAAAAAGCACATGTATGACGTGGTGTAACCAAGGGCAAAGCTAGATTAACTTAAAGAGGTTTGTGGATCCACTACAAATCAAATCTGGGTCCACGTGCAAGAATAGCCCATGTTTTATACAAAAAGCCTCACGAAAACCCCTCGATAAATTTCCCGCTGATTCTTCATGTTTACACGCGTTATTAGGAGTGTCCGTTTGTTTGTCGTCCGTCACTATATCCGGTTAATTTTTGTTTGATTTGCTTGATTGCGAGGCGATACGTTATTCGTTTGATACGTAGCAATTGAATTATCAATCAGTGATTTATTTTATGGTAAAACAATTATTTATTATCATCATCAGCTATAGGACGTCCACTGCTGGACATAGGCCTCCTCCTGGGGGGGTTTTGCCAATACTAGCCACGCTTGACAGGCGGGTTGGCGAGCGCAGTTAGGTGTGATTGTTCAAGGAAGACGCTGCCCATCTTCCGGATTACATCCCTTAGCCGACTCTTACGGCGACCACGGGTAGAGAGGGTGGGGTACTATTCTTACGCCGGCACCACCACGATATATGTATAATGTGGAATATTTAGGTACGTTTTTCTTTCTTCTAAGATAAACATGGAATCGCAAATTATGTGTTGCCATTACAGTAAATTTAAGTTATTTTTAAATTGTGCTCATCACTCTTACAAAACGCAATTGAGAATACTTTAGGATTTTGTCGGGTACGCAGAAAAATCATGTCACCATAGAAACTGACGTGATTTTGGGACAATTTTGTTTTAATTATGCGGGATAACTCACATTTGGTAGCCTTATTCATGGAGACAAAGCTGAGTCAACGCGCGCGCGGCTTTCTTCGCACACAAGACACAAACAAAACAAAACACATACACCGAAGGGTGCGAGTCGAAATCTTACTTTGAATACGCTTGAGCTGAAGCTGTTGGTGAAGAAAAACAACATAAAAGTTATCAGTAACCATAAAATGGTGCTAAGGTATACTTGACTAGGTAACTATAACAACATCAAATTAAAAATCTGCCGCTAAGCACCTAACACGATTTAACATCAAATGTGTTGTGGTCAAACATCTAGCTTGTCATCCATAAAATAACAAAACACTCAATTCATTCTCCCTCTAAGACTAAATTGACCATTGAGAAACCTGCTTAGGAAATAATCAGTATCGACTCGCTTATTGAGAAAAGTCTCTAAAGCTTGGAACATCGACGCAAAGTAGCTTGTCTGTCAGATTTCTAGTTTGGAGAATGCGCTTCAGATCTGCATGACCTAGTTCTACTTTACCCATTTTACTATTAGACAGCCAGGAGATTTAAAAAACGACATCACTTTATGGTAGATATTCCTAAAACTCAAACTAAACGGTTCGAATTCACCTTTATCGTGTGAACCGCTAAACAATAGAATTTGCTGCCCAAGTGGATGGTCCCTGATAAATACAATATAGGTGCCTTCAAGTCCCGAGTGAATCAGTTTCTTCTAGGCAAGCGTTCGCTGAACATCAAGCGAGATGGCAGTCAAACGCAAGCCTAAGAAAACATTCATGTACGATAATGATATGTGTTGTCTTGAATCTTGATCTCATGCACGAGAACTACGAAGCAATATAAATCAGCAATAGAAGCAATGGCAAGATTACTACACGGACAGAAAACAATTTTTCTAAATCAATATGTACACTTTCAAAATCACTCCGTAAGACCATGGGTAGATGGATAAGCTAAGCAATTGGAAGGTAAATCTTGCAAGTCGGACTGCGTCGACGTATTAACTGACGCGCGTGGGACGCACTAGGAACGTGGCTCGTGTTACAATGTGTGGGTAAGACAATCATGTCTACATACGAATCTTAACTAATGCCTACGATTGTGATGCTTCTTGGAGGCATGTTAAATGTAGCTTCTATAGTGAAAATTAAGAAAACTGACGATAACAAACTCGGATAATACAGTTTGGTGTTGCAGCTACATATATATCATCTGACTGTCCTGTTAGTTCATTTGGTAGAATATCTGCTTCAAGAGCTGTAAAGCGTTGGTTTGATTCCTACCAAAACAAATGATGTTTGTTCTGTGTTTGTGTGTTCTATTTCTATCTTTACATAGTATAAAACAAGGTCACTTCCCGCCGTCTGTACGCTTAGATCTTTTAAATTACGCAACGGATTTTAATGCGGTTTTCATCAATAGACAGAATGATTCAAGAGGAAGGTTTATACATAAATTTGAATATTAAAGTAGAGAAAAATCTACATTAGTATCTACATTGCACCCGCGCGAAGCCGGGGCGGGTCGCTAGTATGTATTTACAAAAATAAAGTATCTAAGTATTCTATCAGTTATTTGGTTCCCATAGCATAGCTTGGCTTAGTTTTGTGTAAAAAATCTATATCCAAAATGTTTACCACTTGATAGCTAAATGACCAAAGAATGCGTTACGTAGAGTAAGGAAATCTAAAGATTCTTAGTGTTTAAAACTGACACGTGTTAACGTACACACGTCCATATTCATGACATTAACATCATCCGATTATTTACCCATGTGATATCGTTTAAGTTTTAAATGATATGAGATCAGATTTCAATCGATTGATTCTAAGAGAGTCATGGGACAATTTTAAAGCGTTTAAATTATTTGATGTTCACGTTTGTGTACGATACCTCCTGATTTATAAACAAACCAAAGTTACAACTCAAATTTAGATATACTAGCTACCTGCGGCTTTGATCACGTAGTCGAGTGATTTACGATGCAAAGAAATCTCAACAAAATATCTAAAAGGTCTTTGACTCTCATATATCGTTAAACAAACAGCTGAGTCCAAAGCTTTTACTAACTACCCTTCCTTGTTATCGTATCAGAACTAGCGAGGCTGTAATTTTAAATTTGGCTATGAAATGCAGTGAGCAGTCGGTTCTATCCATAGTTCTCAACTCTTTGCCGTGGCTCAGGTGGTAAATCTCCGAGTTAATAGGCGTGCAAACGACGCCGTCGATGCAGTCCCGAGCAATTTGCCACGAATGGCGACAGCCCGCTGTAGGCTGCAGTGGCGTTACAGCTGTTCCATATCTCTTTATTATTCTGCGGTTTTGCTTATGACAAAATATAGAGTTGATAAACTTAAAAAAATGATAAAGCATTGAAATGCGTCCGTTAAATTTCTGTTAATATTATATTAGTTAATTTATAAAATTCTTTGAAATGGTATCAAAATTCGATAATTACTCAGAGTGGTCTATATCGAACCCAAAGGGTCAACGACGACCTACAAAGGGCCCATGCATTTATTTATTTTGAAACATTCGATGGTTAGTCTTAGCAGCCTTGTAATTCCGCTAGCTGCAGTACCGTTCAAACCGGAACACAGCAATGTTAATACACTACTGCTTGGCGGCAAAATATCTGGCAGTGCGGTGGTACTTACCTAAACGACCTCCAGCTAAAGAGATCTACCGCCAAGTAAAGGTTAGACAAAGAACATCTATGTACGTCACATAAATGTTTGTCCTTGGTGGGAATTGAACCCACGCCTTTCAGCTCAAGAAGCGAAACCATTACTCAACGAGCTAACAGAGCAGTTCATCCTTGTCATTTGATTAAACTTACCTCATTTCAGGTTGCTAGTTGTTAAAAATATTCAACCCTTTTTTCATGTCATAAACAACACGTGAGAGAAGTATATAACTTAACATAGTTACTCGGTGTTAGTTTCATTTGCTTAGATAGTAGAATCAAGTCGCAGCAAATCGGCCATGAAAGCTGGACTGGAGTGGACGTGCCAGAAAATCAATTTTCTTATTATAAACAACACCATGAATAATTGAATCTAAAGGCAAGGCGGACAGCGCAACAAATGTTTTGTGTGGGCCGCCATTGTCTAGGTTATAGAGAAGTCATTTCAAATATCGATAAGCTGGGAAATTGTCACGTGTTTTTTAAAACTTTTGGTAATTATGTGGTTCCAATCAGTGCCTTATTTTCTATACCTAGTTATTATAATATTATTTCAATCGTAGCATAATCATCTATTGGCTTTAGAACTACAAGTACAAATGTTTTGTCAACTTCATCACGATCAAATATTAGAAGTTATCATGAAATCCATTCATACAAAGTCGTACAGATTGTTTTAGTTTTGTTCGCCGTAAGGTGCCTATAAAGTTCTTTGTCTGTTTTTGTTTTTCCTATGTAGGTATAACGTAACTAATAGTTTTTGAATAGTTATAATTTATTATAAATATTAAAAAACTAAATAAAAAATTAAGTTATTTCAGACATCATTTATGGTTACATATGGGAAATGTTAGTACCTATACTTTTTATAATTAAAATTTATTTTCTGTTAAAGTAATGAGTTGAATGAGGCGCTTTTTTTTTGATAAAAGATAAAGCATGTCCATGACCATTGCAGCGGTACACTGAACTTTAAGTAACAAAACAAAGTCTAGGGCACCGCTGCTGGCGCTCATTTCTTTGGGACGGTCGATAGTTAGTATCAACAGCCCTGTTTTTTGCTAGCTGCAGTATATTTCAATTTCTGGAATACAGTTATGTTTACACACTACTGCTTGGTGGCAAAATATCTGATACTTCGGCGGTACCAACATTCATGTAAGACGATCGATGGCGATCTACCACCGAGTAAAAAAACAAAATATATTTGCTGAATTTTAATGAATGCATCAAAGTAAAATTAATGAATATCAATCGATGCTTACCAGTTACTTTTATCGATAAATAATCTGCCCTTATCCCATCTCTAGTACCGATTGTCGTGCTAAAGATCCTCAGTTAAGTTTCTCAGCTGATGGTGTTTCTATGTAATCTACACTATTTAGCTGGCTCACCATGGCCGTGTCATATGGGATTTGAATAAGTAACGCCGCGCACTTGCGACATGTTACTGGGGGTTTGCGTAGAGTGGATTAAAATTACCATTTGAACGGTAGCAAGTAATCTGATTCGAATATTGGCTCAAACCTATTTCGATATGTAAATGGATCTTAGTTTTAGTAATTTTTAGTAATAGGTAGTAATTTTACTTGGTGGCAGCTCTCCTTGGTAGGAGGTCGTATAGGTAGGTACCACCACAGTACCAGATATTCTGCCGTCAAGCTGTAGTATGTACAGATAACAGCTAGCGAAATTACAGGGCTGTATGAACTAAGCATCGAAAGTCTTAAAGTAATGAGCGCCAAAGCAGCGACGCCCTGGACATTGTTTTGTAACTCAAAGTTTTGTGTATCGCTGCAATGGTTGGACAAGTGTTAATAGGGGAGAGTCTCGTTCGTCTCATTACTTTTAATTTAAAATTAAAAAACTTCAGACCTGATAAAGTATTTTAGATATCGGAACGGTCATATCTGTTTAAATTTTGTTTTTTTTTCATAATCATCCGGTTTTTTTTTACAAATAGCTGCTAAATGTACTGTTAAATAATAACAAAGGTTTTTGTTTTACTTGAGCGGGGCTACTCACGTTTAATTACTCCTGTGTGTACAAAACTAAAATATGAGGACAAAAAAACATAAGTTTTATTATTATTAATATTAATCATTTGGTTATATGACGTAAGAAAACGCGAATAACGCGAATTGCCAAACGTAGCGTAGGACGTCCTGAGACTTGATAGAGTGACGATATACGTAGGAAAGCTGGCGGTGGATGGAAGCGAAAACCCGAGGATCGGGCTGAGTAGCGTGTCATGGGAGAGGCCTGTGTCCAGCAGTGGACTATAAAAGGCTGATTATGATGATAGCGAAAGAATAACATTGGCTTTAACCAGTTGAGTTATGCATCTTTTTTTAATTGTATCGTGTTGTAGCATGCACTGAGTCGCAAGAACTCACGACAGGTCGCAAGCTCGCAGTAGACCTTACTGCTGCGTTGCGTCGGATTTGAATAAGCCCCTGCGCACACCGCAACTGCCGGGTAATGGGATATTAACACAGAGTTCGCACTGAATGGATTCCTATCACTGTCTAGATTTAGTCAGATCTTTTTAGCGAAATCCATTTCATTGTGCACCTTTAATTCACTGCGTTGGTGGAAAGCGGAAGAAATTAAGAATATTATATAATTCCGTATTCAATTCTAATAAAGATTCAATTGCAGTAAAGAATATTAAATTAAAAAAGAATGTCTTTTTGTTATAAAATAATGTGATTGTCTTTATGTTTGTGATTTTGTCGGGACTTTAAGTTACATCACACATTTATTTAAATAACCTTTTTATGAGAGTTGTTCACTTTACTTTTTTTTATAAATTTTGTTTTGATAATAGTTCAGTGGTTAGCGCAGTCGGTTCACACGCCAAAGGGCGTGAGATCAAATTCCAATAATGACCTTCAGATGCTGGTGAAGGGAAAACATCGCGAGGAAACCATATCATGGTGGCAGGGTATTTTATAGTACTCGGCTAGCTAGCTACACATTCAAGTAAAAAATCTGCCGCCGAGCACCTAATGGTGTATTCTGGTAGCCTGATTTGAGAGCCGGTTCCATTTCAGGTTAGGTGACTTCTACGAACACACCGCCACCTAATATGACGCGAAAAATGGTCAAACACCTAGCCATAAATAATAAAGCTAAAACAAAAAAAAAACGAAAAATGATTTATCTTTTTTTCATTAATTTTATCTTTTAGATCATTTATAGATAAACGACATAACATTACATAATAATAATAATAAATTCAATGCTAAATAACAAATGTGTACAATCGCGCTCATAACTCTATCAACAATACTTACCGATGACAACAGATACACATTAGTTCGGCATCAACACCAACAGATCGCCGCGCCGCGTTGTTACACTTGACACGGCGTGACACGTTAGAAAAATGACGTGTCAAACAGGAAGATAAATCTGAGGGCGCTGTTAGATGCACTTGGAAATTGTTTCGATAAATCAACCCTTGCCGATAGAGCGTGACGGCAATCATAAAGGACACTGGGATCGAAAACTTTTTCTAAAGTTGTATTTATTTGGAAAAGCTTCTGATTTTAGAGACGTGAGAACAAAATGATTTATATTCACAAATTTAATAATACTTTAAATTTATAATAATTTCCTTTGTAATGTAATTATTCGATTACATCGCTTGGCAAGGCAAAGGCATCCCTTTTTACTTTCAATTCCTGCTTATTTTACGTAAATCGAGTTAAACAATACAGGCAAGGATCAGAGATTGCCATTTTCTCTCTAAATATTAAGAAAAAAAAAAACAAATTAAATGTATATAAACTTAAGCATAATTTTTATTTAACAGCCATTATTATAAATTCGATTGAATCGTACTATGCTTCTAATTTCCATCATTTACTGTTTCACTTTTAATATAATTTTAAGAGTTTTCATCACGACTGTACTAAGTCGACCCATCTTGCCGGGTGACGAATGAGTAGTGCAAAAAATATTATCAACGATATCTGTTCAGGAATCTGTTTTCCATCAATAAAAGTAACCTTTGAAAGCGAAAGCTTTGTTCAATATTCTTTACCCTAACTATATAATGTAACATCAAAAAAAACCCTGTATGTCAATCTGTTTGTTTCATTTTCAAGACCAAACTACTCGGCTGAATTTCAAGAAAGGCATACAGAAAATTGAAACACTGGAAAATGCTGGTACGGTCAGTTTGGTTCGTCAGATCGATTTTAATATATTAATTAAAATCGATCTTTAATAAAAACTGTAATTTATTTTTATTTTTAACTTTAATTATTAATAAAAATTTATAAAACAAATGTTAGAAGTCAAATTCCGTAATATTATTTCAAATATATATTTAAAAATATTTTAAAACACTGATCTCATGTCAATTAATAAAATATCATCAGAACTGGGATGAAACTGTTAGGTACAGTTTGAATGTAAAAATAATGAGACGAACGGGACTTTCTCCTGATGGTAAGAGATAAGGCATGGTCATGGGACCATTGGAGCGGTACACATAACTTTGAGTAACAAAACAAAAGTCGAGGGCATCGGTGTTTTGGTGCTCGTTATTTTAAAACATTTGGTTAGTCTCAACAACCTGTAATTTCGCTAGCTGCAGTAAGTTTCATACCGGAACATAGCAATGTTTACACATTACTGCTTGGCGGCAGAATGTCTAGCATTGCGGAAGTACCTACCTAGAAGATCTCTTGGTACGGAAATCTACCACAAAGTAAAGTAGGTAGCATTTTTTATAAAGCGGTATCACCATCAGTTTTCTGTTTCTAAATAAGTATTTGTGTAACCGCGGGGGCGTTTCTATTGTTCGTATGATCGATAGTGTTGTCCGCCAACCATTAGTTTGGACCCCGGCCAGATTTGGCGCCCCTCTCTGCCGGGTGGGACATCTTCAGCTCAGTATACCTTAAAACCAGTTGCTTAACTTTTATTTACACGAAACTACTACTACGTCAAATATCTAAAAAAAACGGTGTTACGCATAATATATATTCCTACAGTCCAGTACATTTCTCTGAACGTCACTTATACAAATGTTTTCATTTTCTTCTATGATTTTGGCATCGAATTTTGCGTATTCGCCAGTTTCAATGGTTTGATATTTTCAAGTAACATAAGTTAAATAAGTCAGAGTCATACAAAGTAAGTTTTTATCGAGTCCAGTCATGCCTTAGTAAAGTAGTGGCGACTTCACTACAACTTTTTTTTTAAAATCCTGCCATAATTTTTACTCTAAATGTCTTGACAATTGTTGATACGTCAAAGACAAGTTTAGTTACTGTCAGTTGTGACTGAAGTACTTTATCCTTGTCGGTCATATTAATGGACTTACTAGAGCACGAGCCACCGTCGTGAATAGACTAAGGTCTGTATTGTTGATTAGATTTGTAGATCATTGCGTGTTTTCAAGATATTTGTGAAGCTTATAAGCTTGACTGACATCAGTACTGCGAGCTTGGTAAATCGAGGGCTTCGACTTATCACGGTCAACATTTCAATGTAATCGCAAGTCGCAAATATCTTTAAATATTCTTAGGTGTGTGTTCTCCGTTACTTGAGATGGTGGGAATCCCTTTATTTGCCTTTTTAAAACTTAGTTTGTCTAGTATAAGTTTGGTCACTGACATTAATGTACATTGCCCACGAGGCTCGGGTAAATGTGTCTTTTAAAAGCGATCGTGTGAGACGAATCGCCTTCGTACCGCGTGGATGGCTCTTGATGGAGTTTTGAGAAGTAAGAGTGCATCTATGATTTTGATTATGTTATTTTTGTTTTTGTTATGATATTTATTATGATATTTGGTAGGCACAAATTGGTAGATTTAAAATTTAAATTTAAATAATGTTTTGAAATTAAACCTACCGATTCTTTTTACTGTAAAGGTCGTGAACGAACCAAATGTTTTCCTGGTGGTAAGATATAACGCATGACCATGACCATTGTAGCGATACACAGAAATTTGAGTAGCAAAACAAAGTCCAGTGCATCGCTGCTTTGGCGCTCATTACTTTGAGGTGTTTGATGGTTAGAATATAATTCCATTAATAGCAGTCTTTTCTAAAAAGAAAAAGACGAAATGTATCCAAAGACTACGCTGGAGCCCTGCGTTTATGTACTCCCATTTCCCCCTCCAATCACTCGGATTACGGCAAGTTTAGCCAACACTCGTGCGTAAGTGGTGCATTAACATCCACAATTAATCTGACTAATGAATGTTTGCTCTCCATTTGGCCTACGATTGCCAAACATCGGCCAATATTTGCCGTGCACTCGCCCACAGTAGACCACGCTGGCTCTCTAATGAGGTCCAACTTCCGTGTTGTTATAATGTATTAGCCGTGTTGTCAGATGCCACAAGCAGATACATATAGATAATATTAAAGCAACTTGTAGCAAGCAGTATTTTTTTTAAAACACTTTACGTACATTTTTTATTTTGGCTCGGTACTAATCATATCAAACTGACAAATGCACTTAATTAATCGCATCGCTGTGCTGCGACAGGAACTCTTATAGTTCACCTAGCGACTTTTTTTTTAGAGTTGCTAGTCAAAAACGGACTTATCTGTATTTAAAAAAGTGGTACTACTTTAAATAAATGAATATCGTACACACAGCGCCATCTGACCTCAAACTTAGTGAAGCTTGTGCTATGAAAGTCGGTCAGACACCCAGACATAAATTAAACATTTTGTTTATACCACAAAATGTTGTAATGTGGGAATCGAACACACGCCCTATAGCCTCTTAAAGCAGATATACTATCGATGAGCCAACGGGGCTGTCAAACTAGTTTAGACTGCTAGTTCAGAACGCGTCTTGTTAATTGATATGAGTTCAAAGTTCTAGTAATTCCTGAAGCTGTTACTATAGATTGCTGACCAGACTCAATTCTCATTTGCCTTTCATTGACCTGTAGCTTGACAAACAAACGAAAAACATATCGAACCTCGAGACCACCAACCGAGTAATGACAAGCTTCCTCATCAAGGCATCTAATGAGATAATTCCTGTCACACGGACGTAAATCACTGAGTAGTAAATCTTAACAGAGATACAGCTGTTTTATTTAGCTCCATATCTTTATTATGAGTTGAAAGCGGTCAAAAAGCATAATTAAACAATCATCATATAGTAATTATTATAAGCAACTTAAAAAAAAGTAAAATCGAATTCAAGAAAAAAACATCAGCACTAAAAAGCCAAAAATAAACTTAATGAAACATTTCATTCAAAGGATAGATTCATTCTCTTTTACAGATTTCCAATTTCGTTTAAAATAACTTACCTACGTATATAATAAATTATTACAAAATCTTAATAAACGAAAAACTTTACTTCTGTGAACTGCCCTCCTACCTATGTAATATATTACTATTACTAATATAGCAATATTATTTTACTTCTCAAGTATGTAGTATTTATAATTGAGATTCATTCTTCATTCAAACTCGTTTTGAATTAAAAACGAGATATTTTTTTATCTCGTTTTGAATCCAAAAAAATATAACAAAGAACTAAATCGTATTGGCAGCACGCTTACAGCAGTCGACTGCCACAATGACAAATACGCAATTGTCACAACGTTATTCAGAAAAGAGCTCTGAATGATTTTCTACTCAGTGCAAGGTTTATTATGTGTGTACTTATGTATGTTTGCGTGCTATTGTTCCTTGATTTATTACTTATTGAGTCCCTTAGTCTTGGTGCTATCGCGGCTTCATCAGCCGTGCATGTCGTGTATGTTTAGCTAACGTCTAAGACATAGAACTGTATAGAATTTGACTTAGATTGCAGCAGATGGTATCATGGAGTCCTTCTAGCATTCAACTGTGATGTCAATTCTAAATATATATGTGTTTGTTAAATATTCATCATCATCATTGGTCATTGGCATTGCCATCCAATGTGGTAAACCCGCTAAAATGCTGCCAGTTATGACACGATTACGCCTATTTTCACTCGTATTTTCTGGTATAAGTAATCCATCCAAGATTAAGAATCGCAATTATATTATTAGTCAGTTTGTAGACGAAGTGTTTTTTTTTTAACTATAGATCTACGAATAGTTGAATATTCTAAATTCAACCCGTACCTTTTATGTATTTACCCCGCAATTTTTCAACCGACGTCCGTGTTTTTTTTTGTAGAAAAAGTTTGCTATTAATTTTATCTTTTTTGAAGTTTTATTGTATTTAAAAAAAGAGTTTGTCATTTGTCCCGATTACTCTGTAATTTGTGGGTCGATTTCCGAGTTAATTTTTTTGTGGCGTAGGCTAAGTTAACCAGGCTATTAGATAAGCAAAATAAATCGAAAACCATAGACGTCCTCAGTCAAATAAATGCTTAATATTCTCCCGATGAAACGCCCACGCCGTACTTGACCTCCTTCAAGTTGTTTGCTCAGCAAAACATCCGGCCAGGATTTGCGCAATTCATCAGGACGGTATATCAGCTACATCTAGAACTAAACATTCATTCTGTGCGTCCTGCTATTAATCAGCTAGTATCAGGCAGCTGTTTTGTTTGCCTGTACCTAGTAAGCCAGTTTGAGTGTCGATGAAGGAAAAGGAGATACGGTAATTTGCAAAATATTTTTTGGTATAAATGAAATAAAAGAATTAAAAAAAAAATTATAATCACGACCAAAATCACCACTGTAGAGACAACGTAAACCGGACGCAACCACTGACCGACACAGAATTCGACGAAAATTCAAATATTCATTTGAGGAGTAAAAAATATGTATTATTATTATTATTAACGAATTTCAACAGTTCGAATACACACATATACATAGATTACTTACTTATGTTTTCTAAATCTGCCTCCCAAATAATTTGAATAAGTACATCAATTAATGACTACTCTTAAGAAAGAAATTTCACCTATCTATTTTATATGCAAAAGTAATGATAGGAAAGAGACGCTCTTCTGATGGGAAGAGTTAACTTGTCCATGACCATTGCAGCAATACATACAAAAAAGCCCATTGCATCGCTGCTTTGGTTAGCGCTTATTACAGCTTTTCGTAAGTTTTTTTGACTGCATCGTTTTACTGTTACCACAAATCTTTTCCATACTAAGATTGCCTGGAAGAGATTGCTTTAATCTATAAGGCCGATAGTCGTTGCACTATAATTATTACTCACGTTTTACAGCTACAATGAATTTTGTGAGTTTTGACATTTATTAATTATTATTATTATCATTATTATTTTTTATGACATTTTTTATATTAATTTAACTATTGAATTTTAATTATCATCCAAATTTACTGACTTGTTACACCCGTTATCAATAAATATAATTTATGATTTATTATTAAGCTGTTTCTGTTATTAATCTTTTATATTTTATGGTGTCAACAATAAAGAGTTTTTTTATCTTATCTTAACAGCCATGTTATTTCGCTAGCCAAACACGTACCAGGGGACAACTACCCTTGAAATTGAAATATAGTAATGTGTACATACTTACCTAGACGACCACCTGCTAAGAAGTCTGCTTTCTTCTCTGTTTGTCTTAATTTTAATTACCATATCCTCCGTAGCGAAATATATCATATTTCGACAGCGTCTTTCTTTCACTGAGACGAGAATCGCTAATCGAGACTTTTACAGGTACGTCAGTTATTATATTATCAATAAATAAGTACTCACCTAATCTATAAGATATTCCAAACTATAACAACGCTTACGAAGGTAAAAATACTATAAGCTCTGTACCACTTCCATATTTTTTCTCAAATTAATCGGAATTCTCTAAGAGCCGTATCCATTCTTTCCAACATCCGGCCTTCGGGTCAGTAGGTACATGTATTTGAACTGTACCGTGATAAGAGCAACGCAAACAAAGCACCAAAGGGCTAAGTGAGCCCTAACTATTAATATAACAATTATAGTCATTTAACGTGCCATAAAATCTTTCTTGCTAACTTTTGACTTATGTTAAGTGAAGATATGGTCAAAGATGACAAACTCACCTAGTCTGGAATGGAACTGGCTCTCAACTGATGCTACCGAAACACACCATTATTTGCTTGCCTGGCAAATTTTTAACTTGCGATGGTAGCTAGCCAGACGAGTACTAAAAAGTAACCTAACCACCACGCTGTGGTTTTCTTACGATCTTTTCTTCAACGCCAGCTTAAGCCTATTGTTCGGGTTTGAACCCATGCCCTCCGGCATCTGAATCGACCGCGCTAACCACTGAGCTATCATAGCTACAATTAATTACTTTAACTTTTCTTGTAAAAGTAAATTTAAAATTTTTGCAACTTGAGAACACAATTACAACAAAAATAAACATAATTTGAGCAATTAATAGAGTTTAAGTAATATATCGTAGTATGAAAAACTGAATAGAAAAGAAAAAGAAATCGTTAATCGAAACTTTTAGATAAAATAATGATAAAAAAAAACCTATGACGCGATAAACGATCACAATTTTTCTACGTAATGCGTAATGAGCAATCTTGTTCTTCTATATATCTTGTTCCATATTTTGACAGCTCTGGTGGGTTTTTAATACTATGTCTCTTTTAAGAGCTGCAACAGTAGGGCGTGGGTTCGATTCCTACCCAGGACAAACATTTTGTGGTATATACAAAATGTTTGTTCTATGTCTGAGTGTTCTGTATTTAAATAATATGTATGTATTATAAGTATGTTTTTACAAAAAAAAAAAAAAAAATATGTATTCTATCAGTTATCTGACTTCCATAATACAAGCTTTGCTTAGTTTGGGTTCAGATGGCGCTGTGTGTAGTGTCCTACATCATCATCAGCCATTTAAGACGTCCACTGCTACACATAAGCCTACTCCTTTGGGGGGATGTTTGGCAATACTCGCCACGCTTGGCAGGCGGGTTGGCGAGCGCAGTTAGGTGTGATTGTTCAACGAAGACGCTGCTGCCAATCTTCCGGATTACATCCCTTAGCCGACTCTTACGGCAACCACGGGTAGAGAGGGTGGGGTACTATTCTTACGCCGGCACTACCACGGCATTTATTTATTATTTCATTCTCAATTATTGACTCTTGGCTTGACCGTAATTCTGGCTTTGCCATATCCACTTGTACTGCATCCGGTCTTCCGGTCAGCGCGCGTGTTTGCTCTCCTCTGTGATAAGAGCAAGGCAAACAAAGCGCCGAGAGAGCTGCCGGGCGCGATACCGGCGAGTGATTGCCGATCTGCAGCCACTTGATGCTGTTTGTCTTACGTCCCTGCTAATGTAACTATATTCACAAAATAATTATTATCCGACAATAGTAAAAATCCTTCCCTTTACGATTCAATTCTTTATCTGGATCTGGAAAATATGACAAAGATTTTTTTTATTTGCTTTTTTTTAATCGGCTTCAAAAAGAAGGAGATTCTCAATTCGGTTGTACTTTTATGTTTATTATCTCAGAACTCCGTCATTTTGCGTGGTAGGGTACATTCTAGTACTCGGCTGGCTAGCTACCACCCTCAAGTAGAAAATCTACCGCCAAGCATCTAACGGTGCGTTCCGGCAGCCTCACTTGAGAGCCAGTTCCATTCCAGGCTAAGTGTGCTTTACCATCTTCGACCACACCGTCACTTAAGATCAGGTGAGTTGTGGTCAAACACCAAGCCTGTCAGTCATCAAAAAAAAAATATAGAAATAATATGTTTTTCATATGAAAGAATACACTTTGAAAGTTCTGTATAAATTTCGTGAAAATCGGTCGGGAAATAACTTGATTTTTAAACCAAACGTAAAAATTGATACTTATGTAATAATAGGTGAAAGTTTAATATTTTAAATAAATTAAGTGCTTGGCGGCAGGTGTTTAACTTAAAATTTATTTTTGCATGTAAAATACACAACATTATTAAACAATGAACCAGAATGATTAGGTATGAAATCAGAAATCATACGAAGCGATAAGTTTCGCTATAATTAAAACAAACCTTGTATCTCAGCATACATAAACATTACCTCGACTCGAAGGCGTAATAAAAGCGGGCCAAGAACAGCGAAACAGCCGCTCAGGCACCTTGGCCATATCTCCCGATCAGCGCTCATGAAGACACATGGCCAGATATAATGACCCATCGTCTCGCAGACGTTATTTCATATTAGACGATATCCTGCAAGCACATTAGGTAGACAAATGGCTTTCATTACAACTGTAACGGTTAACTGGACGCGTGTATCTGGGTGTTTGCTTCGACTAAGCTACGGCCCCAATGAGATTGTTTGGAATGATCGCTTCTAGTATATGCACAGTTTGATCAGCGCCATCTTTGGGCAAAGCTGTAACCTTATACGAGTATATTGGTAAAATAAAATATTGAGAATATCATATTTGTAGGATACTTTCTAGAAATGCGCTAGCTAGTTTCCACCTTCAGGACAAAAATCTGTCGCTAAGCAGTTAACGGCGTGTTCCGGCAGCCTCACTTGAGAGCCAGTTCCATTCTAGACTACGTGTGTTTACTATCTTCAATCACACTGTCACTTAACTATTATCAGTTGTAGTCTGTTGTAGCTGTAGTCAAACACCTAGACTGTCAACAGTTTTTTTTTTCGCTGCAACAAATGCGACTGAATGCGGAAGATAAACTAATGCTATATAAATATAAATGATAAAATGCTTGAGATAAACTTAAAAGTCAACTCTAGCATAAAACTATACATACATACTTTTTGCTACTTAATTGCTTAGATTAATATAAAGGATACCGTTTATTCCAAAATAATGTTCGAAAAGACACATTTATACAAAATTTCTTCAAAATCTGTCCAGCCGTTTTTGCGTGAGTGAGTAACAAATATTCAAACATACACATATATATTATTAGTAGGGTGTGTTATTATCTTATGCTTCAACTGAAATAAACCGTTAAATAAAATAACCTTGAGGAAGTCTAGCATGAAATTTTAAGTATGTCATTTCTTCAGAAACTATCTTCATTCACAACCTGAGATGATCGTAAAATCTGAAACGGTTCTAGCCCGTGTTCCTCATGACGTAAAACCTTCAATAACTAAACACATAAAGGCGAGTGCATACTGCACCACTCGCCGCAAATTGAGTTACAAAACGTTTCTTTCCCAAGCGAAAGGCTCTCAAACTTTTACAAAGGAATCCCGCTTTTTTGTGGGACAACGTAATAATGGAGTCTTGGTGGGCTAAGTGGATCCGAGATTGGGATGTTACGCTCTGCTGGCTTGATCTAGAGTGGTGCTTGTTTGTTTTAGAACACACTGTTGGACAAATTGTGTTATTGGACTTTTGTGAATGAATTTTGTAAAGCGTTCTTGAATTAAAATATGCTAAGTAAGCAAGCAAAAACATATATTATGAGAAAACATAATTCTATTGTAAAATATTTGACCGAGCGAATTGACGTTCTCCAATTTTACTCGGATGAATTGGTATGTTTTTTTTGTATGCTTCTTTGACGATAACTTGCGAAGCGTTGGTAGATAAATAAATAGATAGAAACTCTTTACTATGTAATTAATTTAATTTAAAAAATACAAGGCGAATAAGCTTACAATATAAAATTTTCCAATTAATATATGTGCATGCTTGTAAATTTCGCCAGAAATAGTACAAGCCGCACTTTACATTTGCGACTAACCATCGAATGCATCAAAGTAATGGGCGCCAAAGCAGCGATACCCTGTTCTGTGTATCGCTGCAATGGACATGGCCATACGTTATCTTTAACCATCAGGAGAACGTCTCGTTCGTCTCATTACTTTTACAAAAAAAATAATCTTATGTTTGTGGAAGAAAACGACTAGCAACAAAATCACTACTTTTGAGCACCGTAGACGGGACGGAAGCAGGTGACGTCAGCTCGCGTTCGTTACGCCACCGCTTCATTACGGCCGCCCTTGACGGGGGAGGGATACCTACTACTGTATTGAAAGAAAGCATAAATACCTTACTAAAGTATAACTTGCTTATGTTTAAGAGTTAGGTCGCATGCGCTTAATGGCCAGAACTAAAGTATACATGCCAAAAAAATAGGTATAAAAGTGTAACGTGATAGTATAAAAAGTCAGTGCTGTAATTTGTGTTACTTATGGTCATCCATCCAAAGATTGAAATAGAAAGATTTTACGTGATTTTTAGTAACTTAAACGAGCTCTAATTATCGTTAACGATGTACCTATATAGGTTTGACATATTTTAAGTTAGTAAAAAAAAAACATGTTTTGAACAGAGTTTCTGTAGAAAAATCGCAAAAACTATATTATACAGCTTCATTGGCGTTTTTTGTTTGCCAATGTTTGTGTGTATGTTGGTTATTTAGTAACATTTCCACATTGCCAAATTGCTTATTGGTATAAAGAAGCCCGCAGTCGTCCAAGCGTATTTTTACTTCATGCTTAGGAAACTGACGTGGTTTTGGCACATTTTTGTTATACTTATGCGAGATTACTCATGTTTAATTATATCGGTTTGTTTTAATTAAACGTCAATAAACCCACATAAGTAAAAAAAAATACAATTATTTTTTTGATAACACTAAAGTTACAAGTCAAATTCTGTAATATAATTTCATACATGTGATATGTATATTGATAAACAGTAAAATAATTTAAAAAATAAATACTGATTACCTTTTTATGAAAAAAAAAGGTTCGACTTCTTTGGCAAAAAAAACAAGTTGCATTTTTTTTTTTAATTCGGGTTATGTCAAACTCGTTTGAACGTTTGCGTTTTTTCTGGACCGACATTGATTACCACAATTCACTTCTGAGTCCAACGATAATATCAAATGTATGATCAGTTTTTGGACAATTTGGCTAATACTTACAAACAATAATGATTGACAAACACGATTGAACGTCCACCGGCTGCCGACAAACGAAAATGAAATTTGGCAATTTTCCCACGCACACCGAAAGGTCGTTTTCTTACTCAGCAGATTTTTATAGCCGTCCAAATTAACTTTTCACTTATCCCCGTGGTGAACTGTGTCACCAACTCCCAAGAAAACCTCATAAAGCTGCTCATAATTTACATGTCACATAATCCCTACGTCGGCGTCGTCGACTTCACAGAAAAGTGAGTTTCGCTTTTCCGTAAAGTTTTCCGAAGTTTCATTATCCCGAAAATGAAGGCTCGATCGGAGCAGAAGAACTGATGCACAGTATCATGGCTAAGAAGACATAATGTGAGGGAGCTGGGCGTCACCTTCAGCCGGTCTATTCAGCACGAGTGACTTGAAGCTAAGTAATTAGATTTTTGTTTTTACTTTTGACGTGCAAAGTGTTTGACCACAGCTCAAGATGGTGTGGTCACAAATGGTAAACCATACAGACTGAAATGGAACTGGCCTTCAAGTGAGACTGTTTAAATACATCGATAGATGCTTGGCGGCAGATTTTCAACTTGAAGTTGGTATCTAGCCAGTCGTGTACTAAAAATACCCTACCACCATGCGCTAACCACTGAGCGTAACACAATACACTATTACCGCAGAGATATTTCAAAATATGGAATGGTAAAGGTAAAAAGTTACAGCCAAATATTTTAAGATGTGAAATGATTAGTGTAGATTGCGAATTTTACTTTTGGAGCCAAATACATCTTGCAGGTTTGATCCTCGTTCACAACAAAGCTGATGATTAAAAAATATATTTTTGGTCTATGAACTATTGCCCGTATTTTCGTGTATTCCATGGCAAACGAAATGTATTTCAGGACAAAATATCACAGAAAGTGACCGCTCAAAGAAGCGAAAAGAATTTAAAGTGTATATAAAGTCTGTTAAGAATAGTACCCCACCCTCTCTACTCGTGGTTGCCGTAAGAGTCGGCTAAGGGATGAAATCCGGAAGATAGGCAGCAGCGTCTTCCTTGAACACTTAACTGCGCTCACTAACCCACCTACCAAGCGTGGCGAGTATTGGCAAACCCCCCCAGGAGGAGGCCTATGTCCAGCAGTGGACGTCCTATGGCTGATGACGTGATTGATGATGTGTGATGTGATAAAGTCTGTTAAAAACCACTTTTTGATTTGTCCGACATTTTATACTGAGACAGGACTGGCATAATTCCATAACCATATAATATGTTCCATTAAAACCAGATTATAAATGCCGTATAGAAATCGTGGAGACCTTTTGTACGGTATTTCCGTCAACAGTGACTTTGAAACAAAACCGATATATCTTGGAGGAGGGTCGAACGGCTCCCGACCTCACAATAGACTTAGTAGTTCGACTTTAAAGAGTTTTTAGTCTGTTTGTTCTGTAGCTGATTCAGAGTATGTGGCTGTTGACTTTCGAGCACCAATACGACTGCGGATTTAAGAAAAGTTTATTTTAATAGTAGATGCACTTCGCGCCTGTTTTTTTATTGAAAATATGTTTCCGACTTCATCCTGACTTACATACCTATGTAACGCAGTGATTCAAAACGTTTGCCTCTAGGTAAACGTTCTTCTAAGAAATCAGATCAGATTTCTTCTAAGAAATCTGTTAAAATTTTACCGAATTTTTTTCGTGATGAAAAGTTGCCTTTATTTTTATACGTAATGATACGAACTATACGCTCTTCTGATGGTAAGAGATAACGCCTGTCCATGACTATTGTAGCGTTACACAGAACTTTGAGTAAACATCACTATATTCCGGTTTAAAAGGTACTGCAGCTAGCGAAATTACAAGGCTGTTGAGGCTAACTATCGAAAGTCTCAAAGTAATGAACGCTAAAGCAGCGATGCCCTGGGCTTTGGTTTGTTACTCAAAGTTCTGTGTATCGCTGCGATCGTCATGAAGATGCGGTATCTCTTACAATCAGGAGAGCGTCTAGCTTATCTCATTTCACCAAAACCTTAGTCATATCGTGTTAGAATTCGACATAAATAAACGTGAGTAATCCCGCATTAAGTAAAATAAAAATCTCATAATAGTTATAAGAGTTTTCAAATAATAATATGGTATATAATATGGTAATATGGTCGCTATAATATTCAAAACTTGAACACATAATGTTAACTCTATGTATTTATACAAAATATCAACTTTGCTCAACTCCTAAAATCTTGGAACAATTTTACGAAAATAATTTCTGAGTAAACGAAAACTATTAAATTGTATAATTTTCCTAATGTAACAGAAAAATGTTTTTTTTTTTTTTAAATAAACTTTTATATTCTCTATTCTACCGTTCGCGCTGATTTTCCTTTTTATTCAGTGACAGTTTCTCATTGTTATGCCATCCCACGTAACTTCTCTTCAAAAATCACACACCGCGGATCTTATACTTGTTCAAATAACATTTTGTTTCTCGACCGTAGCCCCCTTGCGAAACTCAATCTACCCCACATTTGCAAAAGAGGGCCGATGGACTGTTCAAACTAACAAAATTATTCAAAGTAGCCCTTTGAGTTTTGTAAGGAACGAAGATGTAATGTGGAGAAAGGTAAAGCTGTAAGTTCAGTAAACACTGCTCCAGGTCGTGAGTGTGTTGTGTGACTTCATTTTACTACTTTGTTATAATCATTTTGAGCCCGTAAGCACCTACTGCAGAAAATATTGCGTTAGATTCTATAATAAAATCCCACTTGAGGTAACTAAAATGTCCTATAATAAATTCAAAGATTTTATAAAGCAGAGGTTAATTGACAAAGCCTACTATAAGGTGGCTCATTACGTGGAAGACAGGAATATATTATGGTTGTTGTAGCTTCTCTCTGCACTTGCATCCCCCTGGCTAAGTGACAATTGTAGTAAGGATAATGTATGTATTAATATTTATAACTGTACACTGTAACCTAATATGAAAAGAAAGATCCACAAAAAATGCCTTGCTGAGTTTCTTGCCGGAGTCTTCTCAGTTGAAGTGTAATTACGAGCCGGTGGTAGATTCCAACATGTAACTTAACGTTCATAAGTGCCTTACCAGGGCCTAAACTGATTAAATTACTTTTTGATTTGATTTGATTTTTTCTTGTATGCTACCCAGTCTTGTACCAATCTGGTCCAGATACGAGCTATGATTTTCATTTTGTCGTCTATCCAACGAGCTGGTGGCCGACCAACGCTCCGTTTACCAGTTCACAGCTACCACTCCGTCAACGCTTTAGTCCTGTCAATACTGTTAATACTGTCAATACTCTGCCCAGCGACATGTCCTGCACATTTGCACAACTCTATACTATTACTATTTACATAATTGTCTGAAATTTTTATTTTATAAGAAATATGCTTACGTGTTTCTGTAACTTCACCTGATATAATGTGATGATGCGGTCTAAGATGGAGCACGCTTGCCTAGAAGATACCGATTCACTCTCGACTTGAAGACATCCAGGTTATATCCAACTGGGAACACCCAGGCAGCGCATTCCATTGTCTAGCAGTCCGCACAATGAACGTGCATGGAATCAAATCGTTTCGTTTAAGTTTTTGGAACGTTGACATGCCCGTCCCAGAGGTATTATGGTGACTGGGGCTCACCGTGAAATCTACTTAATTTAATTCAGCTAAGCATCAAAGTTTTACCTGCGTTTTTAAAAATGTTTCCTGTTTTAATCCAAACTATCTGCATTTAAAATCGTTAAAATGTTTCAACGTGCAGAAGTAAAAACACATACACACGCACGTACGCAAGCACGCACACACTCATAAAATTTAACTTTTCTAAAATATTAGTGTTACACAACGGACTTTAAAAGAATTTCAATAACATTTGTTACTATCAGCGCCTGTGACATTTTCTCGCGCATAAATTTACTCTCTAACTTATTTTCACTTTACAGCGAAAAAACTAATTCCATTAGATCGAGATAGACTTTATACAACAAAAGTAGAATTGGATCTGTCCGCACTTTATCAAAGGCACCGATAACAATCGCATATCATAAAAACGCTCGTAATATTGCCGACCTACTGTCTGCGACCTTTCTGGCTGACGAGTCCCTTCTCAGTCGATCAGAAGTGCTGTGTTCCAACTACCTACGTTTGCACTTTATTCAAATGTAGGGAAGACTTCAGAAGATTGCTCGTCAATAGCGAATACGAGAATCTGACCTTCTAAAAAGTAGAGGTTTTCAAATTACACGGATCGCTCGGTCACAACACAGAAAGCCGCAGGAAATAACTACTGTGAATAGAAAGGTAATCTGGGTTAAAAATTATGAAAGTACCTGGGTTCTTTAATGAAAACTATTATTGTAACTCAATAGATCTATTATTTCGCTAGCTACAATCGGAAAACAGTAATGTTTTTTGTAGAGATGGTAGCTTGTGATTCATACGCCGTGGGTTCAAACTCCAACAATTAGAGGAAACCATAGCGTGGTGCCTGGTGGTGCGGCGTAAGAATAGTATCCCACCCTCTCTACCCGTGGTTACCGTAAGAGTCGGCTAAGGGATGTAATCCGGAAGATGGGCAGCAGCGTCTTCCTTGAACAATCACACCTAACTGCGCTCGTCAACCCGCCTGCCAAGCGTGGCGAGTATTGGCAAACATCCCCCCAAAGGAGGATTACAAAACCCCCCTAGGAGAAGGCCCATGTCCAGCAGTGGACGTTCTATGGCTGATGATGTGTGATGTGATAGCGTGGTGTTAGGGTACCATATTTGACCACACCATCACTTAACATCAGGTGAGCTTTAGTCAAACACCTAGACTGTCAGTCATAAAAAAAAGAAGTAAATAAGTATTCTATCCCTTATCTAGTTCCCATAGTACAAGCTTTGCTTCGTTTGGGACTAGATGGCGCTGTGTGAAATATCCTAGGATTTTTATTACTATAGTTTATTATTTATACTGGAACGCTCGGCTCGGTTCTTGAAGTTCTTGTCATACATTTACCTAGGACAAGCAGTCCAACTAGGTAGGTCCAATTTCAAGAAGGAGGTCAGTCGTCGAATCCAACTCGGCTGGGCAGCGTTCGGAAATCTGCGCAACGTTTTTTCGTCTGATATACCTTAGTGCCTCAAGTCGAAAGTCTTCGGCCAGTGTGTGTTACCAGTGATGACTTATGGTGCTAAAACGTGGTCTCTGACTATCTGCATTCTTGATAAGCTTAAAGTTGCACAACAAGCTATGGAGAGGGCTATGCTCGGAGTTTCCCTACGAGATAGAATCAGAAATGAGGAGATCCGTAGACGAACTAAAGTAGCCGACATGGCCCAGCGGATTAGCAAGTGGGCAGTGCACATAGCACGCAGAACTGATGGCGGATGAGGCTGCAAAGCTCTGGAGAGGAGACCACGGCACAGCAAGCGCAGCGTAGGACGTCCACCCACAAGGTGGACAGTCCACCTCATAAAGACCGCAGGAACGCGCTGGATGCGAGCCGCTTCTAACTGGTCTTTATGGAAGTCAATGTGGGAGGCCTATGTTCAGCAGTGGACGTCCTACGGCTGAGATGATGATGATGATAACTGGAACGCTTGGAATAATTGTGATATTCAAATATATTTGAAATGTAATTTCTAGTTTTCAAGCACGGCCGTTCTATGATACTAACTGAAGATATCTTCATTATTCTTGTACCGTCGGTAAAAATAAATACGACAAGTGTGTTAGACAGTTTGAAGACAATTATCGTGGGCGATTGTAGGAGACGTAATGACCCTTCAACAGCTGAGACCCCCTGTTGGGTAAAAGGGGGACGATTATTTTTGTTTTCCTATCTTTTCAGAAACGGTGCTGATTCTGACCGCGCGCGTTATTTTACTCGGTGGCAAGTAATAAGTACTAAATTTCTAAGCGGGAGGTCGTTTAGGTAGGTACCATCGCACTACCAGATATTCTGCCGCCAAGCAGTAGTGTGTCAATATTACTGTTTATCGGTTAGAAGCTTTTAAGACTAACCATCGAATATCTCAAAGTAATGAGCGCCAAAACAGCGATGCCCTGGACTTTGTTTTGTTACTCAAAGTTCTGTGTATCGCTCCAATGGTCATGGATATGCGTTATCTTTTACGATCATGAGAGCGTCGCGATTGTTTCAAAAAAATTACATAAAAAAGACGCTACGTATTGAAAAAAGTAAAATGAGATTTTTACATCAAACTAAATTAGAAGTATTTTATTATAGAAAATTGCGGGGATTTGTATTTTTTTTTTGTTTTATTTAATTGAGAGAAATCCCGCATAAGTAAAACAAAATGTATGCATCTTATATTATTATATTGACATGAATGTACCAGGTACCTAGTATATTAAAACGAATATCGGACTGGGTGGCGTGTCTTGGGAGAGACCTACATATGTCCAACAGTGGACTATGATAGTTTCATGTTGATAGTAATGATGATGATGATGATGATGATGATGATGATGATGATGATGATGATAGTGATGGTGATGATGATGGTATTAAAACAAAGTTTTTGTTGCTTCTTATTCAGGATATCCACCATCATCATACCCAAAATCTGCCGTAAAGCGTCTAACGGGTGTTCCGGCAGTCTCACTTGAAAGCTAGTTCCATTTTAGGCTAAGTGTGATTACCATCTTCGTTAATCTGGTAAGCTGTGGTCAAGATCAAGCCAAAATCATATCCATTATTTTTGACTTAACCTGTGTATTTTAATAAGAAACAAACTCAATTAAGAAAATAAAAAACATTAAAAGCACAAATTTTTCTTTAATTAAATTTATAGCCAGTGTCTCTCGGAGTGATGAAAGGATTCTAACTTTATACCATACATCGAAATGTGTTCAGGCATTTAAAAGTTATTGTGGAATAAAGAAACCCACATATATTATATACATACATGTAAAAAACATGTAAAAAACCAAGACTTACAAAATTGACTTACCATTATGTCGTCTCTAACAACGCCGTCAATAGAAATCAAACCCGTAAAACACTTATCTCAAAGACAAATCCCCAAAACCCAAAATAAATCCGGCTGACGTCATCACCGAGGCCCAAATCTCGTTAAAGTCAATTAACTTGAAGAACAAACGCAAAGCACATTTCGATTTGAATGGCACTCGATGGGGGTTCATCGTATAAATCATTAGAGGCCCCTCATTACTGGCTCCGTAATCTGAAGGACCTCTACAGAAGAAGTAATGATTAATGGAGCCCTGTTTGATGTGAAATAGTTTCTTTGTACTTCGAGTCGATTTTAACCTAATATAGATTAAGGTCTATATTGAAGAATCCATCTCTCGATCTGAGAAAGTCTATTGTAGGTTTTCACAATGTTTCGTAATTGTATAAAAAGTTTTTTGCATTGACATATAATATTAAGTTACTTTATAAGGACATGTCATCTGGAACTGGGTTAGAATTATGATTTATAGGTAAGTCAGTGATAAAAATGATGATTTTTGGACGTTAATATTAAAAAAAACCGTTTGTGTTATGTTTATGAAATTTGCAGCACATATGTATCTCGCAAGTCTCAATATATGAGCCAAATTTGTCATTTTTATGTGAAACAGTTTATGAGTCATGAGGGGGTCAAAAGTGGCTCCAAATTGTACGTGTAATATTATACACGGTGCTGCTCGTCAGTTCTGTTATAGCGTGAACTTGGCGTGAAGCTAGGGGTATACTATCCTACATTGATTGCCCTGTTAACTCATTTGGTAGTATATCTGCTTAAAGAGCTGTACGATGCGGGCGTGGATTCGATTCCCACCAAAGACAAATATTTATGTGACATATAATAAAATATGTTTGTTTTGTGTCTGAGTGTTCTATATGTAGTATAAGTATTTATTTACAAAAAAAGTTCATAATTATTCTATCAGTTAACTGGTTCCCATAGTACAGCTTTGCTTAGTTTGGAGCGAGATGGCTTTTTACTTCCCCAACGAGTCATCAAGGTTGTCTAGAAGAAATCGATCCAAACGATAAGGCCAGCAATTGTCGCACTATATTTAAATGTAAAATGTATTTCTCAATTCGTCTAACTCGCGTGATTAAACATCATCTATTTTATACATCTATTAAAAGTCAATATAAGTATCTAGAACAGCTTTCCAGAATTGTGCCGGTCGTAAAATTTGTTAACAATAACGGTTGTAGTGATCACTATCACGACAAAAGCTAGTAACAATTGGTAGGTATTGTATCACTGGCTCACTACTACACCAGCCCTGAGCGTAGGCGCACGTCCTATCTGCACGGTGTCTAACGCCCGAATGCCCGACGGCGACGGCTACCCCCTCTGCTGGTGTACATGAGACAATGTATAGTATCTATTATATAGATACTCGTACAAATACTACAACGGTTATATCCCTTTCGGAATAGTATACTCCAAGTATACCTTGTATAGTAGTTTTAGTAGATTTAGTGCAATGTCATAATTAGGACAGACATATTTTAACTAATCCATGTGTAAATCAGAGTTCTTAATTTAAACTTAGAAGTTTCGGTATCCTAATTGAGAACCCGTCTACTTTCCAATCTGAAGGTCCTCGGTTCGAATCCTACCGCACGCACTTCTGTCTTTTCTAAGTTATATACATTTTGCTAATGATTTGTAGCGATGATAACCCAGTGGTTAGTGCGGTCGGTTCACATGCCGAAGGGCATGGGTTCAAACAACAACAATGAGCTTGAGCTGCCGGTGAAGAAAAAATCGTGAGGAAACCATAGTATGGTGGTAGGGTACTTTCTAGTACTCGACTGACTAGCTATCACCCTCAAGTTGAAAATCTGCCGCCAAGCATCATTTGTCACACCATCACCTAACATCAGATGAGCTTAAGTCAAACAAGAGAAAAATATTGTGTAGAAAACTACATGTCTGAGAAGTTAAAAAAAGTTCTCGAAGATACGTGAAGTCTGCGAACCCGCATTTGGCCAGCTTGGTGGTCTAAAAGAGGCCTGCATGCCCAGCAAAACCAGAGCTTATTCAGAATATCAACTTAGACTTTACCCATTCGCATTTGCTTCTGTTTGCGCCTTCCTAAAACAGTATTCGTGTTAGTATAAGAGCCGGTAGTGCGCAATTTCCTCACCTGTCGGACATTGATTGCGGTCACGTGCGCGCCACGTGACCGCTCGAAGGCTTCAAGCTAAGCTTTGTTCGCTCGTTGGCCGCTATTCAGGCTGATTGTTTTCCTGCTCGATTTTTAGTTGCATTACATTAGAATCTATTCGTTCTCCTTTTATTAATCTATGTTTTCTCAGAATAAATATCATAGAACATCTTACATACAGCGCCATCTGACCCCAAACTAAGCAGAGCTTGTGTGATGGAAGTCAGATAACTGATAGAATACATAAATCTTTTTTTTTATACATAAGTACTTATAATACATACAGAACGCCCAGACACAGAACAAACATTTGTTTATACCATAAAATGTTTGTCCTTGGCGGGATCGAACCCACGCCCTACAACTCAGGCAGACATACTACCAATGAGCCAACAGGGCTATCGCAGTAATGTAGTGATAATAAGTTGAGCGCTTAGCGCGGTCAGCTCACACGTTAAGCGGCGTGGGATCAAACCTTAACAATGAGCTTGAGCTGTCGGTGCAGTAAATCATCGTGAAGATACTATGATATCTTGGTGTTAGGGTACTTTCTTGTTCTCGGCTGGCTAGCTACTTAGCTATTAAGTAGAAAATCTGTCGCCAAGTAGCTAACAATGTGTTGCGACTGCTTTGTTAACAGCCAGTTCCATTTCAGGATACATGTGCTTCACTAGCTTCGATCACACCGCCACTTAAAGTCAGGTGAGCTGTGGTCAAACACCAAATATGTCAACAGTAAAAAAAAGCTTGCAACAAAAATAATATTTAACGTGCAAGTTTGTTTCTGTTTTATTAGATACACTTATTAATGCATTTTTTTAACGATCAATTATTACGCAATGAAGCTCCAAGCGAAAGAAAACAGTGTAAAATGCACAACTGTAAGGCGGGTAGTTCATAATTTACTGGAGGGCTGCGCCGCTCGATACGCGGCTTACTTTGACAACTGACAGATTTATGAGCTTTCAAACGAAATTCGCTGGACCATTTGCGTCGTGCTTTAACTCGCTGTCTCCCGGACTATGCTTTGGTTTTTAAACGTTTTGTATAATTACATATGTTTTTCCCCGTATAGAAAAAATATTTAAGAATTTCAGTCTGATGCGACAAAAATATACGTTGGTCCTTATTATTTTTACTGCAGACAGGATAGGTGTTTGACTGCAGTTCAGTTGATATTAAGTGACGTTATAGTTGCAGTTAGCTAATACACCTAGCTTGGAATGAAAACTGGATTTCAAATGAGGCTGCCAGAACACACGGTAGTTATTTTCAACTTGAGGGTGGTAGCTAGCCAGCCGAGTAAAAGAGAATACTATACCACCGGTGCTATGGTTTCCTCACGATGTTTTCCTTCACCGGATCAAGCTCTTAATAAGGATTGAAGCCCTTGGGCGTGTCATCGGACCGCGTTAACCATTGACTCATCGCTACACTATAATATTAGTATATGCACCAAATAGACAACGACCATATAAATATTTATTATCTAATGAGTTTTAAAACAATTCAATTCAATAATCATTTATTTACATAAATAGGGTAACATTAACAAAACACGAAAGCTAATTGACAGGAGATGTTTTTTAAAAAAATAATATAATTTGTGTTCCTCGACATATTGTACATATTCTAAGGATACCCCATACATCCAAATCTGTTCAGGCATTTAAGTTATGATGGAATATATAAACCTCACATACATACGTACATGGAACCCTGAATTACATTCCTTTTTTTGGGATGTCGTGTAAAAATGATTAATTGATAAGTGAAAGTAAATCCGCGGCATGTTGCTAGTTTCACATAACAATAGTAGTAATTTATATAAAGATCAAGGTTTTACTTGCACCTCATTTATTTCCAGACACGCAATTATGTTTTACCTGCCTCAGCAGAACAGAGGGCTCCCCTCTCCTTTTCTTTTACCTCCCTAGAGAGGGGGACAAAGCGTTTTATTGCCTCCTCAAAATTCGCCAAAAATCAACAATTCAATTCAATGCGACTCATAAAGTTGAGAGATAGGTTTGGAAGCGTGGTTACTACTACTTGAAAAAGTGGAATTTAATAAGAAGGAATTTTGAAAGCATCTTGTATCCATCATCATCATCAATTAGCGTCGGAACGTGGGCTTTTCCTCCCAAGTTCCAGTTTCTATTCCCTTAAATTTGCCCAGAAGAGACCGCTATTATCATATTTTACATGGAACATACCTATTCAATTCCTTCTTTTTACAGTTACATGACTGACACTGCATTTAAATTTCATAATAACTAGTTTTGATTACCCCACGTGTTTGTTAATAAATTGATATTAAATTAAACTTTAAAAATATTCAAGAATAGAATAGGAGACCATCACGAAATATATCCAGATTACGTTAGAATATAACAGCTTGCGAGTTAAATTCGACCAAGTTACTGCCTGTCGGGGGTAAGTGATAGAAGTATAAAGAAAACCATTAAAAGAACTTTGAAATGAAGAATTTATAATATTTGCGTATGAGACTGGAGAGCCACAATTTTACTTCAAAAGAGCCGCATGCGGCTCGCAAGCCGTGGAATGACGGCCTAGGTGATTAGCTATTTTTTATCCGCAGAGTGCAGCTTGTTTCTTATATAAATGCAAATCCTTTCATGGGTGTATCAACTCGCACTTGCACACTTGACAGATTTAGCTTTTGCACTTCTTGGCAGACACAGTGTAAAAATATAGAGAATGGTTTTCGAGTTTCAGTAGTAAGACACACTATACAAACAGTCATAAAATACCGTCGATATCAGCCAATAGGTTTAATGTCTTCCGAAGAATGAGAGAGCGAGATACAAAGTGAAAGAGATGATCTGTTCAAACACGAGGATACTTCGATGAAGCTGTAGATCACCGCTGGGATGCACTCAAGTCAACATTCGGTAAGTACAATTACTTCAGTTTCTATAGAATCAAGAGTTAGTATCTGCTATTTTTATACTACAATAGAGAGAGCGCAATACAATCATCTTTCATAAAAGTTGGTGTCTTGTATTAGCCATAATCATCATCATAATTAGCCGATTGTTCTGTACTGCGATTCTATACCCATCTATCTTACTGCTACTTTTTTTTAAGTTTTTCAATCCAATCTCAAAAATACTAGTCACTAGGTACTATTTAGATTTACAGAAAAAAATTGTAGCGATGATAGCTTAGTGGTTAACACAGTCACAGTTCACACACCAAAGGGCGTTGGTTCAAACCCCAATAATAAACTTGAGGTGCTGGTGAAGGAAACCATAGAGGTAGGATGTTTTCTAGTACTCGACTGACTACTACTCTCAAGTTGAAAATCAACCACCATGCACCTAGCAGCCTCACTTGAGAGTCATACACTGTCATTTAACGTCAAATTAGCTGTGATCAAACGCCTAGCCTGTCAATCATGAAAAATACTACAAACTAATATACGAATTGAGAAACATTGTTATACTCTTTATTAGTGTTGTAAGTATGTTATTTCGTCAGAGAGATTTGATTATTCTCTTATTCGTACCAAACGAAACAATTTCAAAATCGCACTAAACCTATTATTTATCATATTGCTACTCCAAGAGTATACCTTTAAACGATAAATTAAGAAAGCCTAGCACAATGACGCCACAATAGCTTAGAGCGCATCTACGTATTAATCAGAGCACCTGAAAGATCACGTGTCAGAGGCACCGAGCCGACAGTTAGTTGGTGCTAAGTATAAGGTGTGCACACATTATCAGCAAGAAGCGGAAAACTCTTAAAAAGATGCCAATTTCTTTTATTTACGGTTGGATTTGAAAAAAAATAATTAATTAAAGTGAATACCAGCTTTTCGATGAAGGTAAACATGTATAGTATTACATGAAATTCAATGATGTTTGCGTATTAACACTACTGTGGATAAGATGGGCACATGACCAGAATAAACGGCATATAAAATTAAAGACCTATGTTGAACAATTAGCGTTTTCGGGCTGAAAATGATGATGCTCATCATATAAATCCGGCAACCAGCACCGAGCGTACAGCGAGCGTATGTAACCTAACCGGCTTATAAGCTAGTCTGTGCCTTACTGTGCCATATTAAAAGCTGATATTGTAATTATATTTGATTGACATATTTAGTATTATTGATTTAATTCTTACACTGCAGTCTTCACATTTGATGAATCATGTCACGACGTGGTTAGATTTTTTTACACACAGTCCCACCTGACCCCATACTAAGCAAAGCTTGTACAATGGAAGTCAGATAACTGACAGAATACTTAAATACTTTTTTCTTGTTAATACATACAAAACAAAACACTCAAAACACAAAAGAAAATGTGTATACAAAATCGAACCCATGCCTACACACACGCAGCTCATTACCAACGAGTCAACAGGGCTGTCATAGTTATGCTGTCATTTAATAAATTTAAAAAAAAAGTGTCAGAAACTCCAATATTATCAAATACAAATTATAAATATTTTATTGATAACACGAAATATTGTGTCGTGTCAAGTTGTCATTAGAGCTGTATCAATATAGTCAAGTTTGAATCCGCTATCCGCTAACTGTAGGAGCACACCCAGCCCGCTCGTGCGGCACTGGCAACGCATGTTAATCAGACACATCGCAGGTAATTGCCGACTCGAGTGTGAAATGCGGGCTTAGCGATGAAATTATCTACAGTTTACTCTGATTTATCGCACACGTCACCAGTTTTATCTGTATTAATTTAGTGCAGCGTTTTATTTGAACTACTCTGGTTGCTTTAGGAGCGATCAATTATGCAACTCGATTGTTTCAAATCGAAATTATTTAATCTGATTTCGGATTGGATCTTGTTTGACGAGTTGATTCATTATTCAGTCATGGAATCAATTTTAAATGTCCGTCATATTACTCAAACATTATGCATAATGTTAAAGAATATGTAGGGCTGTCAATTTACGAGATTTACGTTCTACGTAAATTATATTAATAGAATAGAATTTTATTTCTCACCGCCATGTTATAACAGAAAAAACAACACAGTTATAATTAATGATAGTACAACGGTAGCGCTATCGTCCAAAGCAATATCTTCCAGACAACATTTGGATAGACAAGATAGAAAGCACAATTAAAACGTTCGGCGGGGTAATTTTTTTTAAAACAAAAATTCATTAAGCAACGAAACATTAAAATGTATGGAAAGTGGGATAGTGTCTCTGATGAAAAAAAACGGAAACTTTTTTAACATAAATTGGACCAACATTTCCGTAATTTGTATATCTCGCAAATATAATTTGTGCTACAACTACTGTTTTTCTATATTTTACTTTTTATGACTAGACATCGGAATACAGGTGTAAAACTTAGTGACATTAAATTGTAGTCTTTATACAAATTAATGTAGGAATGTTCAAATACATCGAGTTAAGCAATATAAGTGTAAAAGTAGCTAAGCTATCGAAATTGAAAGCCTAACATGCCTACCTTAGGCTCTCGATTTCTGTAACCAGATGTTTAAAACCTCATAACACATATCTCAAGTTCACTATCGCGACGGTTTATCTAACCATAGAGGCTTAAATAATCAAGATAAGTGTCAGAACTAAGCAGTTACGACGTTATTTGCAACAATTGTGCGGGTAATCATCTTCAATTTGCAATAAGCCGGCGGGTGGGCGATGGTGGCGCGACTGTGGTGCCACAGTCAGCACCACAGTGGGCGCCACCGTGAGGCGATAATTACGTCGCCCGCTGCGTCTCTTTACTGTAATGTCACTGGTTATTTTGTTAGAAATAGTGTTGATAGTTTATTGGTTAGGACTCTGTTAGAAAAGTTTTGTTTACCTTTTCTATATACATATATAATAATTATATGGAATAGTTTGGCCACCAACTCGCCTGATGGAAAGCAACATAAATTAAAAAAGAAATTATGGACATTCCTGTTTTTTTTTGTTACTGTGTTTTGCACAAACAAACTATTGTTTTTTAATCATCTATTTTTAATATTATCAATTTACCTATGGTCGTCATAGGATTATAAAGATACTGTTATTTGTTACAGAACTCTAAAAGACTAAGTACTCGTATAGTTTGTGATATATGTAATTTTTAATACGACTTTTTAATATTATATTATTGCTAGTAGAGTAAACTATTAGTTTAAACAGTTTGAAACTACTTCCATACAATTTTTCTAAAATAAATTTCTTGTTAAAATCTTGCTTTAGAGTTTTCTCAAACGATTTAAAATATCAATGAAAATTTTTACCCGAGTGCTCCGCCTACAAATTAAAGGAAGCGTTAAACCCTAAGGCAGGTAGAGGAGAAATCTAAATAAGGCAGGTTTCAGACGATCTCTCAGCGCCCGCACCTCATTGTTGCCTTCAGTAGACACGGTTTTTTTTACAAGAATTGTTCGCTTCAGGCGAACTTGGTGCGTAGTAAAAGGCATGAAAACCACGGTGGTGGAGAAATCGCTGCCTCTTGTTGACTGGTGTAGTACGAGTAATTAACAAATTACATGATCTTCATATTTTAGATTTTTTCCACTTAACAATACAATTTATTTTAATTAATTTTTAACAAAAAACCAAAACAAAGGCCATATTACAATGAATATTTTTAGTTTCAAATTTATTGTTTAGCTATCGTTTACTTATTTGGTCGAACTTGGTTTTATGGTACTTAATGTATACCACTGTGCTCGCCCCAGGGCCGGTGGTATACATTAAGTATTTTCCCTGGACAAAAAAAAAAGAAGGTTTTATGGTTAACACAGTTTTTTATCTAACACGGATAAATGCGCCAATGTGCTAAGGCGCTTATACTCTGGAAGTAAGAAAAACTAGTGTGTAATAAATCTGTCAATCTTTTGAATGCAGGAATCCACATAGTCGTCACAAGTCGCAGGGAGAGTGTCTAATGTTTCCATTAAAAAAATAAGATTGATTTCTACTCGAAAGTCTGTCATATTCGTATTTGAATACTTATGAATACGGTTTAAAAATAGGGTTAAGTTATTTGAATAGTTGTTTCGATTTAATTACTCGTAGAAGTCCAATTGTTTTTAATTTCAAATCGCTTGTTTATAAAATTAAATTATATTAATTTTGCAATTAAATACGTCTTTGAGCGCTAATTATAGAAACGTAGTATTCAAAAGACAGTATTCATAGAGAAGCATTGTTACCCATACTAGAAATTAACCTTTGTTAAGGCATAGCAATACCATTTCTTGTTTTATTAAATCGCTGCCTCTTGAGATTTGTCCGGTGTGCAGCAACGAACGTGATCTTTGAATAGTCGGATCGCTTTGAATACCCGCCCGGGTGCAATCGACGGTGGAATCGCTAAGGCAATGCGGACACGCTCTTTACCAACTACCCGCTTTTGGTTCACTGTGGATTTATACAATTTCTGTCTTGGCTTTTGTTAATTTTTTTAGTTATTTGCATCGAAATATCTATAATAATTGATACCTTGGCGCAAACTTAAATACATTTTTCTTCACATTTTTTGTCGAGTTTTGAGTAATAATTGTATCATCAAATGTACTTACTTGAAGTGAAGATCGATTTCAATCTTATCTTTATCCTACTTTATTATTATTGGAAGGTTTTCTTTTATTAAGTAGCTTAGTAATTTAAAGAAATGAAAATAAAATTTTATACGAATATTAACTATTTTAACACCATAGTCATTATCATAAAATTATCAAATATATTAAAACACTTCTTGCAAAAAGTTATTCATTTTCTGAAAAAAAAAAGTGTTAGTATACTAAAATTATTATATAATTATTAAAAAAACACGACTACGTAAAAACTGCCAGTGCTAGATGATGATTCTAATGATACACCAAATTTGTTCAGGAATTTAAAACCTATCGTAAAATTAAAAAACTCACATAGATGATAATATTCAAGCGCCATTTCACTTTCCCGCCTTTTCCTAACCTCGATTTCCGAACGAACCAACAAAGTTCGTTCATCATTTGACTCACTCATTCTGACACACGAAAAGTTAGAGGAGTTCTGTCATCGTCATCCAACCGATCACATCGATTAACGAAGAACGCCGGCAATTTAGATCCAGTTAACTGTTGGGAGTTGTAGGCGTCGACAATAGACGTGGAAAGCATCAGAGGGCCCCCTAGTAAGTGCGCAGGAGCGCAGGAGACCCATCGGCCTCGCAGACGCGCTTGGCCGCAACGCACGTGAGTCCCTCTCTATATTCCCGTGTCCTCTAACTCCCGATCATACATTTATATACAGTCCACTTGCTCTCCTTGAGTCAAACATTCAATAACAACACACAAACATGAATTCTAATGAAAACATTACACTAAATTTTTGGGTAGATGTGAAAAAACTTGCAGATTAAAAATTCATGCCACCAGCTTTGCATTAAAAAAATGATGTGCAACTAATACGAAATTCAATTCCAAAATTAAACTTTACTATCCACCTGAACTCAATTGAAGTTTCAATACGAAAGGCGCTCAATACTCGTTCCTAATGAAAAATTCCTTTGCAGCCGCCTTCGCTAATGAACACACCTGTATTCAAAGAAACCCGTAATGAGCTTGGCTGAAAGCACACGTGTTCTCGTACTTTCTAGAAAATTCCTTTCTAGAAATTTCCTTTTTAAATAAAACCCGCGCCTGTAAATGAATCGGCCCGATCTTAAGAACGAGTGAGTGAAGGAATAAATGAATGAATGAAACGAACTCCTTTCAGAGCGAGAAATTTATGCGTGCTTAGGAGTGTTGGATTTTGTGGATTTATTTTCGTTTGATTACATTTTGTTTGGATTTTAATTGATGTTGATATTACGTTTGCTAATTTGAAATTTGGTTTGTTTCAGATTGATTGCCAGTATTTGATATAAGAAGTTCATCAATTAAAGGTGAGTGATCAAAAAATTGCAAGCCTACGGATTCATAATCTAATAGTTTTTGAACTGATATAGAATTTATTGTGAATATATGTAAGTTTAAATTTATTATGTAACGTATTAACCTCGTTTCTTAAAATAATCTTACACCCAAAGTGAAAAATGAAAGTTAAGTTTTTTTTAAAACTGTACTATTTCTATTTTGCAGCGATGTTAGGTCGGGGGTTAGTGCGGTTGGTTTATATGCCGAAGGGTGTGGATTCAAAACAATGAACAATGAGCTTGACTCAACGAAGGATAACATCGTGATGAAACCATGACATGGTACTTTCTAGTATTCGGCTAGCTACCAAGTTCAAAATCTGTTCTAAACTCTGTCCTAGTCCGTCCTAACTTGAAAGCCAGTTCCATTCCAGGCTAGGTGTGCTTTACCATCTTCGACCACACCGTCACTTAACATCAGGTGAGTTGTGGTCAAACACCAAGCCAATCAGCAATATAAAAAAAAAAGTTATGTTCGTATTGCGGCCGATTTCAATGGTGAAGGAAAACATCATGAAAAAACATAAATATCAGAGTGTTTTAAAAAAAAAACTTGATCGTGTGCAAAGTCACCCAACCCGTACTTGGCCAGCGTAGTGGACTATAACCTTACCCTTCTCACGATGAGAAGAGGCCCATACCTGGATTCTGGGAAAGACATGCACGTTATTGAAGCATATACATACACTAAGTTTCCAGGTAATTTCTTACAGAAAATAATCTATATCTACACAAAGATGCTGAGAAGATATATTTTATCAACTTTATCCTTGTAGAAGAATATTCAAAGGGTTCTTCCGACTTTATTGTTGCTCTTCTTGGCAGTTAATGGTTAGCTCTAAATTAATTCTGTGATACGGGGCCTTGATTAAAATCTGATTAACACATAAATTTAAACACGCTTAGGCATATGAGATGTGATAATACATTTTAGGTAAGCTACGGAAGCAATTTGGTATTTATGATCGGTACGTCAGCTTTGTAGCGATGATAGCTCAGTGGTAAGCGCGGTCGGTTCGCATGTCGAAAGGCGTGGGTTCAAACCCCAACAATGAGCTTGAGCTGCCGGTGAAGGAAAACATCGTGAGGAAACCATAGCATGGTGGTTGGGTAGTTTCTAGTACTCGGCTGGCTAGCTACCACCCTCAAGTTGAAAATCTGCCGCCAAGCATCTAACGGTGTGTTCCGGCAGCCTTTTGCTAGCCAGTTCCATTCCAGGCTAAGTGTGCTTTATCGTTTTCGACCACACTGTCACTTAACATCAGGTGAGTTGTGGTCAAACACCAAGCATGTCTGCCATAAAAAAAAAACTAATATTAACTTTTTTCGTAATGTAAAAGTAATGAAACGAAGGAGATGCTTTCCTCATGGGAAGAGATAACGGATGTCCATGGCCGTTGCAGCGATTCACAAAACTTGGAGTAGCAAAACAAAGTCCAAGGCATCGCCTCTTTGCCGCTCATGACATTGCGACTTTTAATGGTCAGATTCGACAACCCTATAATTTCGCTAGCAGCAGTACCCGTCAAATCAGTACACAGTAATGTTTGCACACTACTGCTTGGCGGGAGAATATCTGAAACTGCGTTGGTAACCTAGACAAATTCTTGCTTAGAAGATCTACCACCAAGTTTTTTTGGTTAATTGCCAGAAATTATTAAAAAGTTAAAAATTCAAAAGTCAGGTAAGATTAAGTCATGCCGGGCATATCGTTACTTTGCTGTTTGAGGAGTATTTTGCTATGTAATAGTCGAAGGATAATAAACAACCACCAGCAGCAACAAGAACGACTTCTTTTTGTTGATTTATAACAATTTAATATTTTTTAGTCACACCAACTTAATGGTTACGACAGTAACTGGACTATCAAAGCCGAATACCAGGCAGTTTGCGAGAGGAAAGGGTGGCCAGCTGTGGGACACTAGGGGCAGAAAATAAAGTAATATTTTTTTAATTCTTATTCTGAGTTAGATTAAATTTCTCAATAGTTGCAGTAATCCAAAAATTTTAAAAAAGATAGTATAAAAAAAAAAACAACTTGTTGGCGCCGATTTTTAGATGGCGCCTTTAAATTACAGGTCCAACTAACAACTAATTTTAAATGGGACCTAATTAAGTACTGAACGAAACGTATACCGTTAGTGCCACAACTGGCGGCGTTGTCGATGAAAGCGATCTCTTCCAGGCAACCATGAAATAGAAAAAAACAATTGATTAAAAACAGATGGGAGATGTTGTAACACTTTTAATGATCAAGTAAATACTCGTAAATAAAATGTGTTTATGTATACATATATCGATACTTTGGTCAAGAAAGTTCGTAAAGGCCAAAATATAAACTTTACAGAAGTAAAAGACTGAAGCAAAAAAAGCTTACTAATATTTTTTTATTTAAGACTTATAGTAGTTAATAATGATGCTTACTTTTACAGCCAAATGTCTTTGATTACAGTTGCGATACGCTTAACTTATAAAAGAAGAAAGATGAAATATATTTTTTGTTTTTTATTTTATAAAAAAAAATTGTTCAGAAGATGAAAATAAAAGGGGAAGCAAAAATATTCTAAAAAAATATATCTTTACATATACAGATCCATAGAGCGTTAAATTCGGAACTATACTGCATTATAAAGTAATTTTCACCAGAAGTGGCTTTTACGACCTTTCTCTCCCGAAGTACCGCTATCATTGATATTATATTCGCCAATTTCTTTTTTCTGTAAAAACGACCGAATTACAAGGGATTCTCAATAAGTGAAAAATAACCTTAACGATAACAGAACAAAGTCTACATTTATTATCGTCCCTATCTTTAAAGCGTGCTTACTCGTTCGTACAGCACGCATGCAATATCTCCCTTTTGAGCTTTGAAATTTAATAAGCGGTTAACACTTCAAAGCCTGCGTGTAAAACAATTTAGCGGCAGTCAACGAAAAACACCGAGTTTTCGGCGAGCTGCGTAATTGGTTTAGACTACGGCCAGGAAAGATTAATTAGTACTGCAAACAGCACAAGCAGCGCTTTCCACGCTGAAAGCGTAATGACGAAACAGAAAAAAAATCTACAACTTTATGTTAAAACATTTAAGATACATTTTAGTTAAATTATCGCGATTTATCTTGATGGGGAGGAAATGCAATGGCTACGTGTTTCACGTCCATGTTTTAAGATTTCAAAGATGGAAATTGTGTCAAACGATCGCTTTAAGTGCTGCAATTTTTAAGCGTTTATTGCGAAGCGGATAGGAAGCGCTTTAAACTGGGACACTCGCTGTTTCTAAGTGTAAGTGCACGAAACACTCAGATGAGTGAAGCTTGAACGCGAAATATTGTTATAATGATGATTAGTGGTAAGCGCGGTCGGTTCACGCACCGGAGGGCGTGGGTTCAAACCTCAACAGTGAGTTTGAGCTGTCGTTGAAGTAAAACATCGTGAGGAAACCATAGAATGGTGGTAGGGAACTTTCTAGTACTCGGCTGGCTAATTACTAAGTTGCAATTCTGCCGCACCTAACGGTGTATTCCTGCAGCCTTTCTTTTTGTAGCCAGTTCCAGTCCAGGCTATGTGCGCTTTACCATCTCGGTGGTCAAACAACAAGTTTGTCAACCATAAAAAAAATTGTTCAGAAGTAAATTAAAAACGTTTTAGTAAACGCAAATCTATTACTATTAATAGCTTCGAGTTTGTCCACATCCTGGCCAATGTTAAGCGACGATGTGGTCTAGATATACACTTGCCTTTTTTTTTTTTTTTTAATTGTAGATAGGCTTACGTTTGACCGCCATCTCACCTGATGTTAAGTGATGATGCGGTCTAAGATGGAGCACGCTTGCCTAGAAGATACCGATTCACTCTCGACTTGAAGACACCCAGATTATATCCATCGGGGAACACCCACTCAGGCAGCGCATTCCACTGTCTAGCAGTCCGCACAATGAACGTCGAATCAAATCGTTTAGTTCGAGTTTTTGGAACATCTACCATGAAACGATGTCGCTTTTTTGAGCTTCTGGCTGTCCGATGGAAAAATGGACATGGGGGAATCAGACCATGTAGTTCTGAAGCACACTCTCCGAAATGAATCCGATAAAAAATCGACGAACTAGCAACTTTGCGACGATGTTCTAGGCTCTGTGTTGCCTACAATAAACCTGTTTACTTTGTATTTAAAGACACCCATATAAAAATTTTCGGAAAACACAGACTCCGACAAAGACTTCCACGTTCTCGCCCTGCGATTTTTTTAAAATCCAAGTGGAGTGGAAGTAATTGTTCACATTATAAAGATTTGAGGGGCTTTTATAAAAATTGACACGCAAATAGCTTATTCACATATATTAACTCTTACCTGAAATAAAAAAACACCATATCCTTAAATGATTTTAACTAAACTGAAAAAATCACAACCGACGAAAATATCCCAACTGATTTTTTTTACCGAGAAATTTTCACTTTATTTCATGCTCATCTTCGCCGCAGAAGTTTGATGAACTATCTTCCCAGAATGACTTCCGTAAAATTACTTTTACACTTGATAACCCGAAGCTATTTTAGGGTCCGGCTCTAGTTGAAAAGTTGAAAAACGGCGTGAAATTGATTTGGCAGAATTTGATTGCAGTTTTCGTCCAGGGTTGAAGTTTAGGGTTAGATTTTTTGTTTTTATAGTCAACTGTACGTTAAAATAAATCAATAAATATCCTAGGAGACCTATACACGCGGCGCCATCTGGCCCTCAACTAAGCAAAGTTTGTAATATGGGAACTAGATAACTTATAAAATACTTATAATACATTTTTTTTGTAAATATGTACTTATAATACATACAGAACACCCAGACACAGAACGAATATTATATGATCGTCACACAAATATTTTTCCTGAGTGGGAATCGAACCCACGCCCTACAACTATTGAAGTAGATGCACTATCAAGTAAGCTAACAGGGCAGTCAACAGTAATATTAATAATTTAACCACTCTTTTTGGATTATAAGAGTTAATGAGTGAGTTATTAAAGTACATTCCTATGTTAAATCAGATCTTATTACATAAAAAATACAACGTATTAGTTTCTGTCTGTTCTACCTTAGCCACACCGAGAGTGGCTAGTGTCACATTTCTATCTGAGCAAAAAAAAAAAATTCTCGATTCGGTCCAGGCGTCTTCGAGTAATTGGAGAACATACATAAAAAAAACCGACGAATTGAGAACCTTCTCCTTTTTTAAAGTCAGTTAAAACACAGTTTTATGGTTAATTGAATAATTATACTGCATGGATCCCTTTGGCTTGCAAGTCTGATTCGCACTTGATTTTTTAATCTTTAATAGGTGTCCAGTAATAACTTCCTTTACATTGTGAGAATACTCTATTAAGGGATTGTGGCTGTTTACTATATATCACTAAGTTGTTAACCCATAAAACTCAGCTTACGTTTAATACAAATAATTGTATAGTTTAGTCACATCATATTCGACCAGTTTTATATTTATTTTTATTCTCGTTCTTCTTTCTCATTAAGTTTTCCACGCAACCTTTTTTATCAATCGAGAGCTCCCTCTCCAAATCTTCCTTCGAATTTTCCCAAGCAAAACATTATTTATCGCGCACAAAAACACTATCAACACATTTGTATGTATTGCAAAATTCAATAGGATGGGATATAGGGCCTTTGCGGACTCATCCCGGCCGCTCTTCGGGTTATGAAATTGGTTTGGGCGACAATAAAATACATAATTTAGGTACACGCCCTACAACGTTCAACCCTGCGAGGATGTGACGCAGCCAGATTGAGACAGAAGAATCACATGCTTGCTTGCATTGTAAATTTTTATCAACGTCGTAAATCACGCAAATTACTGATTGAGGCGATATTTTGCCGAAGTATTTGTCATCTTATAGTATTCTGTAATTATATCTTTAGTGTTTCTGGAGGATTACTCATTCTTGGCCGCGCACTCAAAGAGTCGACATGTGCTGAGAACACCTCATTAAGAGGCGAAACACGTGTCGGAAATAGATAGTTTTTATGTGCCGTATGATAAAATTCTCATAATAAAATAAAAGAAAAAACGCGTAACGGCAAGTTTTTTTACTTTTTGTTACAATTAAACAGTACACGTTAAAAAGCAACGAAGTGGATACGCTGCAGCTGCTTAGTGCTTTGTGTAAACGCACGTGCGTACACACACGAAGGATTCGAGAGAAGTGGTGTAGAGGCATAAGCAAGCGTCACGCCGTTTGCCGTCACGGCATAATAGTCGATTTTACTGCTAAGGCGTGCCAATAGAAGTTTCATATAAAATAAAATAATAGCGTAATAAATAAATAATGAAATAATAATGAAATCCAAACTAATTACTAACGTCAAATAACACGTTGCCTTTATCCGTCCATTTTCAGTCCAGTTACATTAATTCAAGTAAACAATAGGTATATCGTATTTCATCCCGTTTCTGTTATAATATAATATTAAAATTCATAACTCACAAACCTAGTCTTGTATTAAATAAGCACCTCGTAAATTAAACCAAACGCGTGCCAAGTTCACCCGATGTAATTCACCTTCTGCTATTCTTACACTATGGCGGCACTAAACCGGGCCGCTAGGGGTGTGGGTGCCAACTTATTGTATTAGACACAGTAAATTTTCGTAAGAAGCGCACGTGTGCCCAATGATTATGCGGCGAGAATAGTACGAATGTGCTGTAGGTGGGGTGTTTTTAATTTTTGGAGAGGTATGTGATTCTCAGGCGTTATGTATTTTTAGTAAAATCTATTGCTGTTAAAAATGAATACTTTTACTACTTTTGTGAATTATACTTTTTTTTAAATTTTATATCCAATTTAGAGACGAAACATGATATTTTGTAATATTGTATCGCTTATATACCTAATAATAATGGTGCGGTTGTCATAGACAAGCATTGTCCTTTACCATTAAAAGAGTGTTTTATTCGTTTCATTACTTTTAAAGAAAAAAAAAAACAATTATTTTTACATAACTGCATTATCAAAAACTAAAGAAGTTCAGTCGGGGAGTCATTTCCAATATCTCTGTGTCAAATTCAGAGTAAAAAGTTCCTTTTAGGTAAACGTGCTCCATTTTAGACCGTATCACTGCTTAAAATCAAGTAGATGATGTCAAATGCAAACCTATTAAGAATTCAAACAACTTTAATTTATATACCCAGTCTCACTTAGGATAACGTAAGGATTCTAACACTACCCAAATGTCCAAGTTTGTTTCACATCAAATCATCAGCCAAAGGACGTCCACTGCTGGACATAGGCCTCCTCCTGGGGGGGTTTTGCCAATACTCGCCACGCTTGGCAGGCGAGTTGGCGAGCGCAGTTAGGTGTGATTGTTCAAGGAAGACGCTGCTGCCCATCTTCCAGATTACATCCCTTAGTCGACTCTTACGGCAACCACGGGTAGAGAGGGTGGGGTACTATTCTTACGCCGGCACCACCACGGCAACAAGTTTGTTTAGGTATTTAGAAATAAAGAAGCGGAATAAAGAAGCCTGCCGTATGTATAATAATACGGCCTTTGTTCTATTGAATGTTAAATAAGCTATTTTGATTAAGAGATGATAAGTTAACAGTTTTTTTAAATAAGGGTGTGAAATCCCATTATCCAGGCATCTTCGTGTTGATATACTATATAGCTTGCTAAGTGTGATTTAATAAAACTCCGACTCAATTTACTGATGAATTTGTATTTGTTCCATTGTAATAGTTATAGCAAAAGAGAGAGAGAGAGAGAGAGAGAGAGAGAATAACTGTCATTGTCAAAGTGACATATGAGATTTGACCTTTACATGTCGCATTAGCTTACACTTAAATATGTACAAAGCTTTATTTTTATATCTTAGCCTAATCTAGAGATATATATTTCTATTTGTGATTCGATTACACTAAAAACAATAGTAATTGCAATCTGCCTCTTTATCTGAGCTATCATTGAGGCATATTGATTGAAACGGAGCGGCACAGCTGGTTGATAAGTTTTAGTTAAGAGCGGCTTGGAGACAACTGTTAGAGACTTGGGGTGGTCCCAGTTGCACTGCAAAGCGATATGAAATTTGGTCTTAATTTCAAATAATAAGCGAGTTACACTATTTTGAAATTATTAATGATAATTTAATTGGATTACTAATAGTTACTGAAGTGACACTGAATTAAATAGCTTGATGCAAGTAATTGACGCGACAATACTATTGTATCGATTTAATACTTTTATTTCTTGTATTAATCGATAATAATAACGGTTTCAGGGTCTAACTTAGCATGTAAAGTGCGTCTGTTACTTCAAAAATTGATAACAAATGTCAGTATCTTATAAAAAGGTAGTACTACAGAAAAATATATTTTTTTCACAAAAGACACGTTTGTCCACACTGGATTAATTTTAAGTTTAGGATATGACTATATCGTGAAAACTTAAGAATTGGCATAACGCAAGAACGCGCTAAGGCAGAAAAAAGAGAATAAACGAACCTGATTCAAATGTATGGTCGCTTGTGATAGGGTACTTTCGATTACTCGACTGGACCACCTTCTACTTAAAAATCTGCCGCCAAGCATCTAACGGTGTATTCTGGCAGCGGGATTTGACAGCCAGTTCCATTCCAGGCCAGGTGTTTTCACCATCTTCAACCATACCGTCACTTAACAGGTGAGCTGAGGTCAAACCGTCAAACACTTAGCCTGTCAACAATCAAATAAATATATACTTACATATAGACTGATAAAACGCGTCGGAGAATGATAAATAATAATTTAATATGCTAAATAAATTGCTTTCACTGTAGCCCCGCCTTGTTTATACAACGAACGTCTGCGCGTCAATAAATTCCGACACAATATTTCGATGCCTGAAACGCGGCACGACATGTGTGGTCGTCGGAACATTGTTTATCGCAACCCCCGCTACAAGCAACCGCTCAACTTTTGAATTAAAGCGCAGATTGAGCTGCAACCGGTGGAAAAAGTTTTCTCGTCTTGTTTAGTGGAGAAATTTCTCCGAATCTCTACTTACAGTCGGTGGAACAACAAATAGTATTCTAAATTTTTGTAAGTTTAAATAAAAATATTTTGTATATTTTTGTTTTACTCATGCGGGATTGATCACGTTTAATTATATCAAATACTCCGACTATAGCTTCGGCCACATCCAGTGGACTTCTTCATGGAGACAAAGCTGCGCACCTCGCTCGTGAAGACAACGGTTAGTGTGCGGGCGCGGGGGTGTTGGTGGGAGCGGGTAGTGTGCCGAGATGCGCCGGTGCGCTTTGGAGCCCTTCCTCACCGGATTCCTTGTCATCCGGTGTTAGAAATATTCCAGCACACAGAGCTCGCCGCCTTCGAATGTGGCCGAAACTATAGGGCCATCAGATGTAATTAATCGTCAATAGTCCCGCATAAGCAAAACAAAAATATGTCAAAACCACAGTATTTTCCATAGTAATATATTTTCTGTCTGTAACATTTTCTTCAGCTTAACTTCTTGTGTTATTTTAAATACTATCTTGGCGAAGACTGACTCATCTACCAAATAAAGATAAACAATATATCTTTATGACTGATCTGTACATTGAGTTTAGATTTTTTGTATTTCTAATATGTGTAGGTAATTTTTAACCGACTTCAAAAAAAGGGGAGGTTGTCAATTTGTCGGAATCATTTTTTAGTCGTAAATTTTATACGGACTCAAACCACATATCTAAGGATTTATGCACTTCCATCGGTCGCATCCGCTAGTTTTATAATTAATCCTAGGTATCTGTAAAAAATTCTGAATACTAACTCCATTACAATTTTTTATTTACTATGAATCATGTTCTTTGACTTTCTAGTATTTTTTTTATATTTAATGGGCTTGCGTTTAGCTACCATCTCTTGAAGATGAGGTCTATAATGGACCACGCTTGTCTAGAAGATACAGATTTATTCTCAACTTGAAGGTACCCAGACTGTATCTATCAGAGAACACCTACTCTGATATCGTATTCCACTCTCTATCCGTTGGTACAACGAATGTGGAATCAAATCATTTGTACGATTTTTTGGAACGTCAACCATGAACTGTATCGCTTGTCAAGTGCATCCCTGAGTCGAAAGTGTTCTTTTCCTCTTTACTAATTTGTATGTACCTACAGGAGTCTATGGAATCTTTTCTGTTTAATAATATAAGAGATCTTTATTTAGAAAAAGAGCCGTAAAATTTTGGTCAGCTGATAGCTGGCGTAAAATTACAAGCAGATAACCCAAGGTAATTTATCATGGCGCGTTTTTTTAAGCCTAGTGGCGCCCTTAGCGACGAAGCTCGGCACTAAATCAAGGCGGAAGAGACAGGAATTATCAAATGAGTCAAGATTGTGAAGAATATATTGAATTCCTCTAAGTGTTTTATACTTAATTTAAAAGAAAAATGAGAGAAGCATCAGTTTTAAAGTGTCGTATTCATGTCACATAATATACGGCAAGCGCCGATAAAACCTATTTTTGAACGACTAGTCCGCTAATATTTTTTAAAACAGGGTGGTTAATTTTACTATATTTTTGTTAAGCAAAAGTAATGAGATTAACGAGATACTCTACTGACGGTAAGAGATAACGCCTGTCCATGACCATTGCAGCGCTACACAGAACTTTGAGTAGCAAAACAAAGTCCAGAGCATCGCTGCTTTGGCCTTCATTATTTTGAGACATTAAATGGTGATTCCTAACAACCCTGTGATTTCGTTAGCTATAAACTGGAACATAGTACACGCTTCTCCTTGACAGCAGCATATCTGTTACTGCGGAGGTACAGACCTAGATCTACTAAGGACATATACCACATGGTTCCAATTTCCAGTGAAACGGTATTTTGGAGTTGTATCCTAGTTCCGTTTTTAAGTCGTTTTAGTAAAATTGAATCCTAATCCTTATGGTAACCAAAATGACTTATAACCAGATATCTTCTTCTCGGTGTTCTTCGTTACTAAAGGTCAAACGAGGTGACAAAGCCTACTAAAAGGTGGCTCATTACGTGGAAGATAGGAATATATGGTTGTAGTAGTTTCTCTCTGCACTTGCATCCCCCTGGCTAAGTGACAATTGTAGTAAGCATAATGTATTAATATTTATAACTGTAAACTTTATAAGCTGTAACCTAATATGAAAAGAAAGATCCACAAAAAAAAATGCCTTGCTGAGTTTCTTGCCGGAGTCTTCTCAGTTGAAGTGTAATTACGAGCCGGTGGTAGACCAGGCCTTACCGGGGGCTAAACTGAATAAATGACTTTTTGATTTTGATTTTGTGATGTTCGTCCTGAATTGCCATCGCTGAGGTATTCACTAGCTCCTTCTTAACTTAGTATTCGGTACGTCTCAGAGCATTAGTGATGGAGAGTCACGGATACGCCTTTATTTGATCATACCATCGGGTAGATGATCGACTCCGCAGCCTCTTGCCCCCAATCCTTTCCATTACAATTAGTTTGTTAAGATTATTTTGATTGTCTCCGGGCAATATGACCTAAGTTAAGCGAATGTGAGTATATAAACTTAAGATCATTCTAGAATATCTTAAAAAGAACTTCCGCAAAGTAACGCCTTCATCAATCAGCTTTAGTGAAATATTAAACTGTATAACTATTGCAGAAAGGTCAGGAGACAGATATCGCAAGCTGAGTAATAGTCTTGCTGGACATTCTTCAATATCGAAATCTCAAAATTAAAAAAAAACAAAACAAAATGTTAATATATATATCAAAATATGTCAAGCATAAAAAGAAGAGTGGAGGTAACTAACGAGAAGATAATAAGGACACGATATAACTGTTATGAGAAACTTTGAACTAACGATGTGAGAAGGAGTGAGTTTTATGACTATTAATTTGTGGATGTGGTAAAAAGTTGATGAGTTGTCGCATATATTACGTTTTTGTCGAAAAAAATCAACTTTATTAAAACCCTGTCAATGCAGTCTGGCACAATAACTATCACACTAATATTATAAAGACAAAGTTGTGAGTGTGTAAGTGTGTTTGTATGTTTGTTACTTATTCACGCTCAAACGGCTGGAGCAATTTTGGTGAAATTTGGTATAGAGGTAGCTGACACTCTGGATGAACACATAATACTTTAATTTCGAAAAAAAGTTGTGAGATAGTCTCCAGTCTCCTTTGAGATATTTTATGTAAAACAGCGGGGTAACACCGTAGGGCGCAGCTAGTTGTTTATAATACATTATCGTGTTACACAACACAATATCACCGAAATTACAGGTTTTTTTTCCATCATGTGCTGTGGACGCCCCTGCGTTGAAATTCACCTAAGTTCGAATAATTTCGACCATGAATTGGTTTTGTAAGTTCAGTTTTTACAAATAGGCTTGCGTTTGAACACTCAAGATTCACTCAAGACTACTACCTTTTTGTTTAACTTATGCGGGTTGTTCTCTTTTAATTATGTCGAATTCTTCGACTTTAGTTCTATTAGTTAACCCATGTCAATTTCTATAGTAGCCTTCCTTAAGAAATGAGCTATTAAATGCAAAAATAATTTTTCAAATCCGATTGTTAACTCAAGAGATTAACGCGTTGAGACAAACTCTTCCGCTTTATTACATTAGCATAGATAGTGAAGTACTCTGTACTTCCCTACCTAACTAGCGGATTACCCATTCCAAATCCGAATCAGCCCTGTTTATATGAACTGGCCCACTGCTGGGCGTGGGCTCTTTTCATTGTGAGAAGGGTAAGTCATAGTCCACCACGCTGGCCAACTGCGGGTTGGTAGACTTCACACGTCCTTGAAAACTTTTTTTTAAGTACATGACATGTACATATGTGATCTTGCGATGTTTTCCTTCTCCGTTTGAAGTCATGAGTAATACGCACATAACTTAGAATAGATATTGGTGCGTGCCGTGGGATTCGAATCCAGGCTAGGCTGTAAAAACTTCTTAGGGTACTTATTACTAATATTATATCTTAAGAACAATATAGCAATTGCCATTTTTACCACATCCAGAATATATTTGCACATCGTCGACATGAACCTTCCGAGTGGTTCTACATTACACCTCGAGACGAGGTAATTGCAGGGCCGACACACACGAGCATAACCTCTTAATTTATTGAACGAAACTAATGAAATTCCTGAGCAAAGTTTATTGCTGGAGACAGCCCTGTTTCGCGGCAATTTTCGGCCGCTCGACTTCAGGGTTGACGCTCTAATCGTTTCTTTAATTATTTGGGAATTGATGTCGTGTCTCCGCTGGTGTTAATTTTGCACAGCAACCCTAGAAGGTTTTTTTTGATAGAATTTGTGCCAGGAGTTTTTTTTACTAAGTTTCTAGATTATACAATAATATACTGTCATACCGACTACCTCTATAAGAGGTGTACAAGTAATGTAAATTTTATTATAACAGTAATTTTAGCTTATAATAATTCAAATTGTCTATAATGATTCCATACATCTCTAATAATACAAATGATATATATATATATATATATATATATTATTTTACTTTAAATCATCGTTTAAAAAACAAATCCAATATATATAGCCTGGAATTGTTTAGTAACATTTACAAAATAACTAAAAAGTAAACTAATGAATTAACTTTTTTACATATATATGCCAATCTATATATGTAAAAAAATTAAAGGTCCGTGACAGATAGACAGCGTCAATATTGTAAAGGTACCTCATTTTGCCACGGAACCCCATAAATAACAGATCATTCATAAACAATAAACTTGCTGGCTAGTTACCACTCTCAAGTTGAAAATCTGCTGCCAATCATCTAACAGCATGTTCCGGCAACCTCACTTTAGAACTAGTTCCATTCTACGCCAAGTGTGTTAACCATCTTCGACCACACCGTCACTTTTCATCGAGTGAGCAGTGATCAAATTCCCAGCTTGGCAACCTTTAAAAAGTCTAAAAATCTTTCATTAAATCGTATTAGCTGTCCGAAGAACCCCACTTTAAAACTCAAGCAGAGCATGAAAAGCAAAGTTCTCCATTAACTTACCCAAAATTGAAAGACCGTCAAGGATTTCAATTTTTAATTTCATCCAATTAGATGGATGTGAAAAATTTCGCAAATTTACATTTCTCTCCAGTCTTTTCTCTCCCTGTTGCATTTATTTCGATTCTTAAAGTAACTTATCATTTTAATTTTCTGTTTGTTTCGGGGAAAGTTGGCAACCGTAAAATAAGGTGCAAGGTACAAGAGTATAGCGGATTGTGAGGTATCTAGATTTAAGAAATTTTTTCTTTAATTTTAGTGACCTACATTTTTATTTAACAATAAGTTTCTATTGAAGAATAATTGTACATGTTTTAGTTGATTAAATGTAAAACAAAAACAGATTTTTTCTAACTTTCCTAATGTTTTTGTTTCATTATCTATTATTGAACATTTGTATAAATATATACATATAATTATGTGCATTTATTTTTGTAAGTGATGAGTCAAATGAGGTGTTCTCCTAATGTTAAATAATAACGCATGCCCATGACTATTGCAGCGATACTCAGAACGGTGAGTAACAAAACAAAGTCCAGGGTATTGCTACTTTGGCGCTCATTCATTTGAGACTTTCGATGGTTATTCTCAACAGCCCAGTATTTTCGCTAGCTGCAGTACCCTTCAAACTGGAACACAGTAATGCTTACATATTAACGATTGGCTGCAGAATATCTGGTACTGCGGAATTAATCTACGAAAACGGCTCTGATGATTTCGATGAAATTTGCTATATTCGGGGTTTTTTGTTGGCGAAAAAATCTAGCTAGATTTCATCTCTAATAAAACGAAATTTTCCAAATTAACACCGAGTAAAGCTCAGTTACCCCATTATTAACAAACATAATTATTTGGTCACTTCTCCGAGAAGACCTAACGTTTTAGTCTGTTTGTTACTTCTTTCCGCTGTAACGGCTTAATTATACCCTGTTTTAACACATAAAACTTTTATTCCAGAAAAACGCGAACGAAATTCCAAGTCGCAATAGATTTCTTGAAGTTTTTTTAACCCTAAAATGAACTCGCTATATAACCTTAGACCAAACACTCACTTGTCATTCCTATCCCCTTACATTTACTCCGCTTTTCGCTTAGACATCATTGTTAAGAAGAAATTGTTAATTAAGCTTACATTTCTAAATTTCTAACGCTCAGTAATTGTACTTCAACGATCAAATTAAAGTATGAGACGCCTCGTTAAAATACTTGAAATTACATCAAGTACATTTGAATTCTATTTGGCAACCGAATTTCATGTACTCGCTTATGCCTGCTTACATGCTGGGTTTTCTGTCAGAGAGCATTTTTGTGACCAAGAATTATTTAAAAAAATATTTAGAAAATTTTCAATTTAAAATCTTCCATTCAGTAGCTAATCCGCTGGGCTATGTCGTCAACTTTAGCTCTTCTGCGGATCTCATCATTTCTGATTCGATTTCTTTTTTTATATATTACTAGCTTACACCCGCGACCTCGTCTACTCTAAACACTTAGCGGTATGAAATATACTTTACGACATATAGCCATACCTGCCAAATTTACATTAAAAAAATCATAAAAATCGGCCGAGCCGTTACGGAGGAGTACGACCACAAACACCGTGACACGAGATTTTTATATATAAGAAGATTTAAATGGGTTTTTATTGGTTGGTTGAGTGTCCTAGTGTCAGAGTCAATGTGTTGCTTGTTGCAAGCCTGACATTATTGATGAGTTTCGGCAAATTGTTTCCAATCTGGAGGTCCTAGGTTCGAATCCAACGGCGCGCACCACTGTCTTTCTTTTTTAAATTATGTGCCTAATGCTGAAAACTTCAAACTTTGAAGGAAACCTACATGTCAACGAATAAAAAAAAAAAAGTTCTCATAAGTATGTGAAGTTTACCAACTCTCACTTGACCAGCCTTACTTTTCTCACATTGAGAAGTGGCCCACGCCCAGCAGTGGGACAGTTTATAAAAACGGCTGATTCGTAATATTGTTGATTCATTGAAACTATAGTTAATGGAAACAGGGACTTATATGCTGACGGTACTGCATTTCCACATAGTTACAGCTACACTATTCGCAAACGAGCACACCAGGTGCGCGCTAATTTGTCCAGGAAGCACGTAAAACTGAATATTGATATCGCAGCGGTGATAAACGTACCATATATGTAATAAACCTCGTATGTGTGCATGAGTGTGTAAAGCCACAGATGTACATATTTCTAGAGCGAATAAGTTCCTTCAAGATCAACGTGCACTATCCTAATCGACCCATTATTTTTTGTAGCGATGATACCTCAGTGGTTAGCGCGGTCGGTTCGCATGCCGAAGGGCGTGGGTTCAAACCCCAACAATGAGCTTGAGCTGCCGGTGAAGGAACACATCGTGAAGAAACCATAGCGTGGTGGTAGGGTACTTTCTAGTTCTACGATATCTATTTATTTATAAGTAAATGCGAACTGGAGTTTTTGGCGAAACGCGGTGAGCGTTGTGTCGCCCATTGTATTTTTTTCTAAAACTAGTGTTTTTTCAAGTTTTTATGTATAAAAATAGTGGTGTTTTATTTATAAAGTGCCGAATTACAAGCGCGAGTGTAGGAGAATGATATAATGTGGTTAAACATGACTTTTCGTGTTGCTTCCAAAACTCCATCCAGAAGCTTAGTAAAGTCGCCACTACTTTACTAAGGCATGACTTGATGTGACTGGGGCCGACTGGACTTGATCAAGACTAGACTTTGACTGTAACTATAGATGATAAAGAAGTTGAAAAATGAAGACTACTCACAAAATATAGAAACATTGAAACTAGTAGAATGCACAGAGTGCGATGCCAAGAAGAAAGAGAAAAAAAAATGCGAAACTGACGGTACATCGTTAAAGTGCTCAATGTAAGAAAATGATTATATCTGTCTCTTTACTTAATGTTGCATAAGTCGTAGGTATTTTGTCACTCAAAAGTCATTAAAACAATCCACGTCCAAGATTCCATTATCAATTTGACTCTAACTACTTTGCTTCATAAAAAGTCCGATAAAACTGCATGATGGATTAGTTAACCAACGATTAGGGCGATTTATCTTAATCAACGGTAATCTGACGGTATTTAACCGGAAAGTTATGAACTTTCAGGCCATTTCACGGTATTAAAACGGCGTTTGACAATTATTAGAGGCTTTTTTGTGATTTTTATGGATAATAGTGAAAGCAATTACAGATTGAGCAAACATATTTATTATTATTATAATAGTAATAATGATACTTTTTATTTCTTCAATGACAGGTGTTAGTAGATACAATTTGAAAATAATTTACAATGTTAACATATAGGTATTACAAACAATAGATAGCAACTCAATAATGTACCTGGGTGGAAGCTTTGTTCCTCAGACTGGGAATACCTGCGTTCTGAGGTCACAGTGGTTCATGTTTCGGTTTGGGTTTATTAAATCAAATGAACCTATTATTTATCGATTGTTAGATTTTATTTGGAAGGTTATATTTCATTATCATTATATTTCATTTAAGTTAAGATTATACTCTTTAATGTATGTGTGGTTGTTAATGTGACCGTATATGTGTGCGTGCGTGCGTGTATGGTGTGTGTGTTTGTGTGTGTGTAGTATTTAGATGAGGCGTCCGGTGACTATAATGCTGGCATCTACTTTGGTCAAAAGCTTAGCATTGCCATCCAGCTTGGCAATGCTGCCAGCATTCTGACCACATTTCCCTCTTCCGATGGATTAGATTAGGATGTTTTTATAAACTTACAAAATTGTGTATGTAGTATTAAATTTAAGTTGTTATTATTTTAAAATTTTGTAAACAAAAATTATTCATTTACATTTTTTTTAATTTAACCTGAATCCTTCTACTTCTAGACAAAGGATTCCAGCAATTTTTTTACAGACGTAAAAAATTCTTAGACATCAATAATTTCCAGTGCCAAAAATAATTAATGGATAATTAAAAATTCAAAGTATCTACATCACAAAGCAATTCTTAGCAAAGTGATTTTACAACAATTGCGCTCATTATTAACTTAATTAAAACTAAACGAAACTAAAAGAATAACGGTTGGTCTTGCACTCGAGTTGAAAACTTTGATTAACCTGAACCGGCAACTAAATAAATCAGAGAAGTGGTATAAAGGGGTATTTTAATGTTACTACTATATAGGTACAAATAAAATAAGACAAAAACTACAATATGCTAATGCTAGGTGAAGTTAGTATATAGACAGGTTATTATATAAGGAAGGATTCACAAATAACTACTGTCATCATTTTACATTATATTCTTTCGACTGGACTAGGCATTAATCAATACAAACGCTAGCGCGTTTTAATAAATCTTGTGGCGCCATTTATGATGCTCTTGTGGAACTGAATTGACTTTGATAATATCAAAGTCATAATATATTTTGCAACACATTCGGATTGAACAATTACTATTGGTGGGTAAAACATGGCAGTGCTTAATTTGCATCTAGAACGTTGACTTTATAAAATGATTTTCCATTAATTTAAATCACACTTTTTATGTAACAGTAATGAGATGAACGAGACGCTCTCCTGATGTTAAGAGATAACGCCTGTCCATGACCATTGCAGCGATACATAGAACTTTGAGTAGTAAAACAAAGTCCAGGGCATCGCTGCTTTGGCGCTCATTACTTTGAGACTAGATGGTTAGTCTCAATAGCCCTGTAATTTCGCTAGCTGTAGTACCCTTAAAATTGGAATACAGTGATGTTTACACACTACTACTTGGCGGCAGAATATCTGGTACTGCGGTGGTAACTACATAGACGACCTCCTGCTAAGGAAATACACTAATATTATAAAGGCAAAATTTTGTGTGTGTGTGTTTGTATGTTGTAGTATGGTATGGAGGTAGCTGTGAATCCCTAGGTTAACATATAGGCTACTTTAACTCGAGAAAAAGTAGTGTTTACGTGGGAATAGCGGGCAACACCGCAGGGCGCACCTAGCTTGATTATATTGATAAAAATTGAAGGCAATTACCAACCGAAATAATTGTGACCGACCTCATTTCTTAGCGATAATAATCGCCCTTATAATAACGCTACATGTCAGACATTGCATGTGTACACTTATGAATAGGTATTTTACTTTATAACAGCATACATTCCCCACACTGTAATCTTTACTCCCTTACACACAAATACACACACATGTTTTATTATATCGTATTTTTTTTATGTAAATGTATTGAAACGAATAAGAAGTTCCCCTGATGGTAAGACATAACACATCTCCATTGACCATGACCATTGTTATTATACACAGAACTTTGAGTGAGTAGCAAAACAAAATCCAAGGCATCGTTGTTTAGACTCTAGTCACTTTAAAACATCCGATGTTAAGTTGCAACAACCCTGTAATGTTGCTGCAGTACCCTTCAAACTGGAACATAGTAATGTTTACACTACTGCTTGCCAGCAGATTATCTGGTACTGCGGTGGTACATATACCGACACGTTCTCCTTCGAAGGAGATCTAGCGCCTAGTAAAATATACAAGTACTAGCTGCACCCCGCGGTTTTACCCGCGTGGTGATGGATGATGATGATGATGAAAAGTATCCTATGTTTTATTCCAGAGCCTAAAGTATCTACATGCAAAATTTCATCCAGATCCGTTCTGTCGTTCTGGCGTGATTGAGTAACAAACATTCATCCATCCATGCATCCATTCATCCATTCATCCATCCATAAATCCAAACTTTCATATTTATAATATTAGTGGGATTATTAGTTGTAGTATTAAAATGAGCCATGGAACGAACAGGCGAACACTAGTCTTCGCGACACATCACATCACATCATCAGCCATAGGACGTCCACTGCTGGATATAGGCCTCCTCCTGGGGGGGTTTTGCCAATACTCGCCACGCTTGGCAGGCGGGTTGGCGAGCGCAGTTAGGTGTGATTGTTCAAGGAAGACGCTGCTGCCCATCTTCCGGATTACATCCCTTAGCCGACTCTTACGGCAACCACGGGTAGAGAGGGTGGGGTACTATTCTTACGCCGGCACCACCACGGTAAAAACGCGGCACCTTCGCCACACAGGTTTTTCTAATGCGAACTCTAGGGTACATACCCAACAACCCAATGTAAAATTTTCATTCATAAAATATTTAAAATTATGTAAAATCGATCTAAGTTCTGGTAAAATAAACACACATTGACAGCCCTGTTGGCTCATTGGCAGTATATCTGCTTTAAGAGCTCTAGGGTGTGGGTTCGATTCCCACCCAGGACAAACATTTTGTGTTGTTTTGTGTCCGAGTATTATGTATGTATTTGGACTAAAAAAAAGTATTAATGTATTCTATCCGTTATCTGACTTCCATCACACAAACTCTGCTTAGTTTGGAGTCAGATATGACATTTATTTAAACAATCTTCAGCTTAATAATTGGTATTTGTATTTACTTAAATTTATACTAGAAAAACATATCACATTAGCTATGCACTCTAATCCTTTCAACTTACTTCTTCAATTTGTCTTCAAAATACACAGCTACCCGCAACTAGGGTCCAAAACAAAGGCAAATCCAAGGCAATTGGCAGTACATTCACAGTCTAGACCAATTCCTAGATAGGTGTCTACTCCATTATATCGGAGCGGATCGGCAATAACCTGCTGGGTTCTATGTATTTTGGGCGCCTTTTCTTTTAGATAAATACTGCTGCAACTAACTTTGCTTCAATGTAGACAATTTGGCTTACGTCATTTGTTTCATATATCGACTTTAACTTTTAAATGTTATTGTTAGGAGTAGTTCAGGTATAATAATAATAATATAACTCTTTATTGTTCACACCAATTATTACTAAAAAACAATTTTAAAGTATAAACTTAACACTAGTTGAACAATTGGCGGCCTTATCGCTTAGAGCGATCTCTTCCAGGCAACCTAAGTACGGAGAGGGTTTAATCCATGCTATAAAATATCTGTCTTTATTTGACTAGTAACTTTAGTGCTGTCAATAAAATATTTGTATTTTGTATTTGCGTTTTAACTAAACAGTTGAAGTTGTGAGCCGCCGAAATACCGTAAAAAATTTACGAAGATGGGTCATGTATATTGCTGTCCCATCAACACAATGACATGTACTTATTCACAAATTTTCTTTTTATGTCACACTGATATTATAAAGACGAAAGTTTGTGAGTGTATAAAATGTGTGTTTGTATGCTTATTACTTCTTTACGCTCAAGCGGCTAGACCAATTTTGATGAAATTTGGTATGGAAGTCGCTGATATCCTGGACACTTACTTCTTTTGGCTACTTTTTATCCCGAAATATGTAGTGTTCACGTGCGCAGATTGTATAAAGTAAATCTACGTTTGACCATTAACTCGCCCGATGGAAAGCGACAGTGCAGCTGACGATGAGACACGTTTATCTAGAAGAAATACATGTGTATATTTACTCTAGCTTTAACAAAGCCCAAACTGTATTTCACAGGAAACAAAGGAGTCCGCAATGAGTTCCATTGATGTTAGGTTATAAGTTTAGTTAGTATTCAGCTGAAAGGAAGTATTGTTTCCAAATTTACCTATGACACGAAGTGATAAAAGTAATTTATTACCTTAGATAGATAGATATGAACTGTAAAAACAGAAAAACTAAAAATCTAACACAAAACCCTAAACTTAAGAGCTTGTGGCACAAGTGGCGGCCTTATTGCTAAAAGCGAACTCTTTCAAGTAACCATAGGACGGAATCAAACAAATAAAACTTCAAGAGTTAAGCTTTGAATATTAATTATTTTAATCAATGGCTCTCGCGGTCGCTGTTCGGCGCAAGCAACTAACTAGTTAAAGGACACCCAACTAATTGAAGTCGCTCCTATCCTAACTGCAGATGACCGCCCAGACCACAAATCAGCGTCAGTTTAGCCTAGAAACCTAGATACGACGCACAAAGGCCCATTTGCAGCGATCGAAGATGCATGGCGTAGATTACAACTGCCACTCTGTACGTATTACATGCTTGGGAACTCTATCGAAAATGACATAAGTAGTTTTTGCTAGTTTCTTAAAAACTTTGAATCGTAAGTAAAATATCTGTATAGTTGGGTAGCTAGACAGTCGAGTAGGTGAAAGAATAATACCAAAAAACAAGTTAAAGCAAAATACTTATTTTTTAGTGCCAAAAACTTTGACTCCCACATGCGTTGGTTTCAGCGAACTGTCAAATGTTTGTGGGAGACGGGAATTCAGTGTTGTCACTTAAAAATTAAATTATCAACCAAATTCGTTCATAAACTACAAAAATAACTTCTTCCTACCACCATGCTATGGTTTTCTAACGAAGTTTTCTCATTATTGAGATTTGAACCCACACAATTCGGCGTGTGAACCGTCCGTGAGCTATCATCGATAGCTATCACCTATAAAGATTGTATCCTCGCAGCGTACCTTGCGTTACCCTTTCACATTTTTACAAAGTTAAGATCGCTTCACTTCTCCTGTGTGCAGTAACAAGCGGTATCTTTAAAGATAGATCTAGGATTATGCAGAACAGTTGCCTATCTACCGGATTAACTCCCCTGGGCGCCCAACACGGTCTCTAATGCCTATCTAGTGTCAAGCACCTGTTTATGCATAAATAATCACGGCTAACAATAATGGATTAGTGACCCTAGTGACAGCTCCATCTAACTAATACACACTATGGACTGTTAGATTATTTTATCATCATCACTACCATCACCAGCATTGGGCAATAGGAGAATATCGTTACGTTAACACATTACTGCTTGGTGACAAAATATCTGGTACTGCGGTGATACCTACCTAGAAGACCCGTTAAGGAGATCTACCACAAAAGGCAGCTCAGTGGCTAAAACATCAATAGTAATAATATAACTTTTGGAACAATTGGCGGCCTTATCACTAAGAGCGATCTCTTCCAGGCAACTTTTGTATGGAGAGGATTACGCATATTAACCATATTTAAATCGGTGAGTTGAATTTATCTATATTGTAAAAGTATAATTTGTTAAACCAATTAAAGGCGTAACATATTTTGTATGAGTGTCAGGCTAGGTGTTTGTCACAGCTCATCTAACGTTAAGTAACGGTGTGATCGTAGATAGTTAACACACTGAGGCTGCAATAGGAACTGGCTCTCAAGTTATGCTGCTGGAACACACCGTTAGATGCTTGGCGGCAGATTTCCTACTTGAAGGCGGTAGGTAGCTAGCTGAGAACTAGAGAGTACCCTATCCCAATACTATGGTTTCCTCACGATGTTTGTCTTCACCAGAAGCTCAAGCTTTTTGTTAGGATTTGACCCCACATCTATTTGAGTCTCATACGATCGCGCTAACCACTGAGCTATTATAAATATACACACAGTGCCATCTGACCTCAAACTAAGCAAAGCTTGTATTATGGAAGTCATATAAATGATAGAATACTTAAATAGTTTTTTTGTTGTTGTAAATACATACTTATAATACATACAGAACACCCTGACACAGAACAAACATTTATTTTTACCTATCACAATATGTTTGTCATGGATGGAAATCAACCCCACGCTCTACAGCTATTAAGACAGATATACTACCAATGAGCCAAACGGGCTTATCGCTTTATACATTTCCACTGTATCAAAATGGTTTGCCGCCAATAATCTTATGCTTAATTCATGTAAAATTAAATGTATAAGGTTTTCTCTCCCCAATGTTGTTAAGAGGGACACTCATATCTTAGTCGATGCTAAAAGACTTGATCTAGTGGATAAGACAGTTTTTCTCGGCAAATACAGGTGGAAATCGACCCCACGCCCTACAGTTATTAAGGCAGATATACCAATGAGTCAAACGGGCTTATCGCTTTATACATTTCCTGTTAAGCTGATAAAATAATACAAACAACATTTTATGGACGACATTAAAAAAAAAACGAAACAAGACAAACACAGCAAGATTTAAATTTACATAAATCACATGAGACATCTAAAGATTCAAGTTTATATCCAAAATACGAGTCGGATTTTCAAATGGCCCGTGAAGGAGAAATGCCCTGAACTTGACCTGTTCTGACCTTTCAGAGGTTAGCTGACCTTGCACTTAGGTTTAGTACTTTCTTATCGTACTAGACATTTAAGGCTAAATTACGACCTGGAGCTAGATTATATTGGCTTCATTTGATAAATTGAATTGTAATTGGGAACAATTTACGATTTACCTGAGTCGTAACATTTGTTAACTAATTCTCTGGTGTTTGCGAAATTCTAATTTTACGATTTAACGTTGAAAGTTGGTTGTTACAGCTATTAGGTACTTATCTGCGAGGGAGTAATAACCATTGCCTATGTATAGTTTATTTATTTCCACGAATAGGACGAATAAGATGAACAAGATGCTTTTTTCGTTGATAAGGAATAACGCGGGCCAATGAACAAGTGTTTGAGTGTTTGCCGTGATAGTGCCAGCGTAAGATTGTACCCCACCCTCTCTACCCGTGGTTGCCGCAAGAGTCGGCTAAGGGATGTAATCCGGAAGATAGGCAGCAGCGTCTCAATCATATCTAACTGCGCTCGCCAACCCGCCTGCCATGTGTGGCGAGTATTGGACATCCTATGGCTGATGATAAGAGAGAGTTAAAATCGAGAGGCGCTGTTTGTTACTTAAAAGCTTTTCAAATTTCTTCTCAAACTATCATTGTTGTCCACACAAAAATACCTAAATTATTTTTACCATAAATTCAAGCTCAAGAATCGAAGCGACTGCTCTACATGAAAATTTCCACAAATACTGTCTGCCCGGACCCGCTCCCGCACCGTACGTTTCCTGCGATATTTTAAGCCGCACCTTCCCGACAATTTGCCACCGATTCTCGGCCGGTAAATAAGAATTTATATTCGATATCGAAAATATTTTATTTTCCATCGAAAGCGTAATCTTTTCTTGTCGAGAATATATTGGATGTAGAGAACTTTAAAATTTTTTGCGACAAAGTCTTGTGGGGATATTTCACTTCTTGTGATATTTTTGTTGCCTGACACTCTCATTGAGATTGATTTAAGGGCAACGGGGACAGAAATCGTGATGCGTTATCTAAAATAGCTGGCCTGAATTGTGATGAAGAGAAAACACTGTTTTTTTTCAAAAAAGGCAAAATATCCCCTTGTTTCAAAAGTGGCAATTTTTTAAATTTGTTTAGCCTTTGATTCATACACAAAAACAATAATATAATAATAATAAATATAGTGGTGTGACGAACCAAATAGTCACGACAGTCAGTGGACCACCAAAACCGAAGACTGGGCAGTCTAGAAGGAGGAAAGGGAGGATTTTGCCCAGAGTGGGACACTAGACGCAGAAAATAAAATAAATAAATATATAATAATAAATATCGTAAGACATACGTGTTTTTCCCACTCTCATATATGGCGCTCAAACTTGGTCACGGACAAAAGTCAGAAGTTTGCTCTGGGAGTATGCCAGCGAGCTATGGAGCGTAGTATGTTAAGAGTAAAACTTAAATACAAAATAAGAAACACAGTACTGCGCTCCAGGACTCAGATATCGGGAGATCGTTGGTTCAAAATCATGACACAGTGGACATCCCTCAAGATGGCAAACTATCGCCCGACGAACGACGTCCCAGATGGAGATGGAGGGACGAACTCGACACCTGTATGAAATAATGGGCTCAGGTTGCAAGAGATAGAGAAAGATGGAAGGAGGGAAGGGAGGCCTTTGCCCTGCAGTGGGACAGTACAGGCTGATAATAATAATATTATAAGTATCGTATGACACACGCGCCATTTGACCCCAAACTAAGCAAACTTCTACTATGAATTATGTAACTATGGAGGCAGATAACTGATAGAATATTTCAATACTTATTTTTTTGTAAATTGATACTTATAATACATGCAGAACACCTGGACAGAGAGCAAACAAACATTAAAAGTAAAAGGATATACATTTGATTATTATTACTCAGTACGCAATCCAGCAATGACTGACTACACCAATGATGGTAAGTGACAATGTGGTAGAATATACTTATTTAAAACGCGCAGACTTACAAGAAACTTTTTCGCTCTGACCATGAAAAGAATTAAAAATTAATCTGAATAACAAATTAATTAACACAAATTAATCAATATTATATTAGTATTATATTAATTTTATTTAGGCTCTATGGTGTAATATAGTTAAGTACAAACATACATACGTACATACACTAAAATTAATGATTAAAATACGATGAAGATATCCTCATTAAAATGATAACGTTGATTTAACTTTTTTGAAAAGCACACAAAAATCCAACGTCACATTACTGCAGATAAAATTATGCAAATTACTTACCAATTATTCACACAAACGATTCCCGATTGGGAATTAATCGTGGCCGCACCACGGTCGCTGCACCGCGCTGTCACGATCGATCTTCGTCTAAATGCAGCGAGATTTACGACCGACGAGTTGACCATTGCTGTACACGGTCGCAGTTACAAGAGACGTGGGCTTGGTGCGGGGGTAATGGTTAGGAAATTTATTGAAGTGATACTAAGATTTGGGGAAGACAAAGTTAGAGTGACGGGCACGTGAAATCGTGTGCATTCAAGTGGCAAACAGGGCTGCTGCTGTACATAGATTAATTTTAGTTCCATTTGTCTTAATTAGATCATAAATTTCTATCATATCTAGCTGTAACTAATCGATACCGGTTGTTAGATAATAATTTCATTACTTTCGTGGAATTACATTTACCGATCAAGTATTTTTGAAAGAAAAATTATTGTTTCCGTCTTCGTGGTAGGTATATCAGCAAATTACATCAAGATGTATGTAGTCTTTTGGTCTTAAAAAATAACAAAACAGACAATTACTTTAACTTATATGTTTTTTTATGGTTGACATGTAATGTGTTTTGACCACAGCTCATCTAATGTTAAGTGTCGGTGTGGTAGATGATGATGAACACCTCTAGCCTGGAATTAAACTGGCTCTTAAGTGAGGCTGCTTGAACACACCTTTAGGTGCTTGGCGACAGATTTTCAACTTGTTGATGGTAGCTTATCACCATGCTATGATTTCTTCACGATGTTTTGCTTCAAGTTGATTATTATAGGTAGTTGGCTCATTGTTGGGATTTGAAACCAGGCCCTTCGGTGTGTGAACCGATCACGCCAACCACATCACTACAAAATATCTGAAAGTGATGAACGCCAAAGCAACGATGTCCTGGACTTGGTTTAAAAACTTAAAGTTCATTGAATCGCTAAAACGATCATGGACATGCGTCATCTCTTACCATCAGCATTTCGTTGATCTTATCAAAATAAAATAAAAAAGTTCTCCCAAATATTTTGAACAACACTTAGACATATTTGCAATTAGTCGTTAAAGCTACAAGGTATTTCGTGATTCTGACAAACAGACCGACGAGACAAAAGGGCTAACTCAACCGGGTTTCTAATAAAGTAGTTTACTAAAACTGTTCTCAGTGACTACAGCTTCTAAGAATGTCAAAATTAAAAATATTTCTTCGTATAATTTGATGGGTTTCACCTAATTATAGTTATGAGGTTAAACATAATTATTTTGATCGGAATTGATGGGCAGCGCGCATAATGATGGGTCTGGAAGGATTAATTGAAGGTTACGTGATTTTTATGATAATTTTTAAATTTGCCTCAGGTTACGTAGATTGAACCCTGTTTCTTTCAAGACCTGGTTTTGAGTTAATACCTCATTAAAATAGTTGTCTTTATTTAATAAAGTGTTTTTGTTGTTTAAGTTAAAATGAAAATATTTTAACTTTTATATCCTGGTTTAAATATCTGCTTTAAAATCTGTAAGGCGTGGGTTCGATTCCCACTCAGGACGAACATTTATGGTGAATGTTTGTTCAATGTTTGGATGTTCTGTGTGTATTTACAAAAGAATAGAAGTATTCTATCAGTTATCTGGTACTTATAGTTTAAGCTTTGCTTAGTTTGGAGCTATATATGTGAAATACTCTAGGATATTTGTTTATGTATATCTTGCAAACAACTAATAACGTACTCAATTCGTGCACTCTACAGTTATTAAAATTTCACGAAACAGTAACGGAACACAATAAAACATTTGATTTGTATCGAAAATGGTAGTAAAAATAATGTGTGTACATATGTGGCAATGCTTTTAGAATTGCAATTGCTTGCTTATTGAGATTAACCATCGAAAGTCTCAAAGTAACGAGCGCCAAAGCAGCGATGTCCTAGACTTAGTTTTACTACTCAAAGTTCTGTGTATTTCTGCAATGGTCATTGACAGGCGTTATCTCTTACCATCAGGAGAGTGCCTCGATTGAATCATTAAATTTACATTAAAAAAATATATAATATATAAGTAATTATATTACCACTTTTTTCTACCGCCACCCATATTAGCTGTGCCTTGTGTCCTAAGTATACAAAGGTTGCCTGAAAGCGATCGCTTTCAGCAATAAAACCGCCTTTGTACTACCACTAATTCTGTTTTAAGGTAATATTTATATTACAATGTGTGAAATAAAACTACATTCTATTCTATAAATAGGTATCATTAAATAAAAAGATCTATCAATCAAAGTTAAAAAGTTTCCACGTGTAAATTAATTAGCGACGTTAATTCCTGAATAAATAAAGCTTAAAATAAAATCGAATAAAAATCGACAGCTTAACCCGTCATGCTCCCCGCGGCGGCAGATCGATAGCTCGCGAGTAATCAGAACATACACGCGGTGATTTGTCACGTATGTTTCCATTACTTACCTAATGGGTAACTGTGGGTAAGCGCCTGTCTTTATCGATCCTGATGGTTTATTTTGAAAAATGTCCGCGCGCCTGCTCGCTGCGACGCATACTCAGAATCCTAACGAATTTACTCAACTACAAAAATGCTATAGTTCTTTGTGTACATCACACACACACATCATCAGCCATATTGACGTCCACTGCTGGACATAGGTCTCCTCCTGGGGGGGTTTTGCCAATACTAGCCACGCTTGGCAGGCGGGTTGGCGAGCGTAGTTAGGTGTGATTGTTTAAGGAAGACGCTGCTGCCCATCTTCCGGATGACATTCCTTAGCCGACTCTTACGGCAACCACGGGTAGAGAGGGTGGGGTACTATTCTTACGCCGGCACTCCACGGCATACATACACGGTGTACACATTCGTTGTCAAATAATTCCCTTTCAACATGGAAATAACACTAGTATTTTGAATATTTTTTCGATTGGTATTGGGTTTGATAATTTAGATGACTTCAGATTTACCAAACTGACTGATTCAACAAACTGGTTTTAGGTAGATTGATCGTACTTTTGTAAAGCACTTTCCTTCAAATATAATATGATTTCCAATTAACTTCACCTGAGTGGTTCCAGCGTTTAAAAAATGTAAATGCCAAAAATCTATTCATATTCACCGGTTTTATTAAAAAATGAGCTGAATGAGAATAATATGAATTAATAATAGCTGGTTAGTGCAGTCGAATTATACGCTGAAAGGCGTAAGTTCAAATCCCAACAATGAGCTTGAGCTGTTAGTTAAGGAAAACATCGCGAGGAAACCATAGCATGGTGGTAAGGTACTCTCTAGTACTCGGCTGGCTACTAGCTACTGGCTGGCTGGCTTATCATAAAACTGAAAATTTGCCGCTTAGCACCTAATGGTGTGTTCGGGCAACAACAATTGAGAGCCAGTTCCATTCCAGGCTAGGTGTCTTTACCATCTGCGACTACAGCGTCACTTAACATCAGGTAATCTGTTTCAAACACATAACTATATAAAACAGATCTTCCATATCGGTTGTTGGTAAACGTAGTCTACGTTACCACCATACCATACCAACAGTGATAAAAAATCCCATTTACGAAACTAGGTAAAAACAATTATAATAAATTTTCGTAAATACTAAATTGTGTTTCCCAATTTTTACGTCGTAAATATTTGCGACAAGCAAGTCATTCGCTTAATTGTATGTGTCACGCAAATAATTTTCAGTCGTGTGCTCCTTAAAACTTTGAACTTCAGCAGACAGTTAAAATATTGAAGCAATCGGATCGAATAATAGTTTTGCTACAATAAAAACTTGGAACTCAAAAGCGTGATTTAATTTTAATTCAAATTCAAAACAACGACGTTTCTCTCCGAATAATTTATCGTAAAATTTAATTAGACAGACTGGAAAGCTGTAACTTTATTCGAATGGCCTAATCATAACCCGTTCACGTCTGTCACGGTTCATAAATTCCAACTGAAAAATATCAACATGCTTTCATTTATGATTTGTTACGACACGCGTTTGAAAAATTGGATATTGTGACAAAATAATGCATGGTAATAAATAAACTAAAATAAATAACGCTTCGAGAATAGGAAGTCATTTTGAATGTACTCATAAATATGCTTTCTTGACTCTATTAAATGTGTTACTTTAGGATTTTGATGTCATGATTTTATGATTTCAATGGCTGTAAATAAGATTCAAATATTAACACACTTATAACTGTCAAGCTATTAATTTATTTGGTTGGAAAACCGCTTTGATATTTTTCAATTTTTTCGTAAAATAAATGAAAGAACTTTAAAAAATGATATTGAAATTGATTTAGGATTTTATCGCACGGTTTATTAAAGAAATATTTAAAATAAATGAGTTTGCCTATTTGTATGTATGTTTCCTACATTTTCTCGCTATAACGGTTTAATGGATATGAACTTTGAATGAACAAATTATAACTCCGTTTCTCATTATTATCTTACAGAATATGTATCTCGGTGCCAGCGGAGTTATTTAAAAAAAGATTAAAAAACTAATAGCCTCTCATGATGGATAAGGCAGGCTGCTATGTGTTAAATTATATCCCCGAGTCGAGGCGTGTTTTTATAATAATATCCTCTTTGACGATCTATTTGTTTAGTGACAAAGTTGGTTCAGATAATAGGGTATTATAGTCAGGAGATGGATATTTTTTTAGAGTTATTTTTATGATTATGTTGTTGGATTTCATAACAAGAGCTTTTCGTAATATTATGTTTTCGTAATATGTTTACGTCTTTTTTATTTTCAATATCACATACTTTTTCGTAAAACAATACGAAAAATCAGGCGCTAGTCGACAGTCAAAACGCTTAAGAAATTAAGATTAGCAAATAAATAAATAACCAAGCAGTAGTGTGTAAACATTACTGTGCTCAAGTATGTATGGTTGCTAGCGAAATGACAAGCGTTTGAGCGTCTCGTTCGTCTCAATATCTTTAATGAAACAAATAAATAAAATTACTTACCCAAATTTACAAATTCGCAAATTAGTGAACAAAAAAGTGCTTCTTAAGTGTTTTTGAGATTTAAGAGCAAATTTAAACTAGTGTAAACTTAGAGTATACAAAATATACAAGTATGTAAATAATAGAATAAACTCGACACCAGTATCAAATTTGACTTGATCAGACCCTTGGAAGATGAACTTTCAACTCACATTCATGAACTAGAGCTGATAATCTTCATTATTAATCTTGTAAATAAATTATTTGATTTGATTTGATTTGATTCAAACAGCTTAACAGATTGTTTTGAATCATAGCTAAAACATGCTTAAGCAAGTCACCTTTCAAATAAAATAAACTAATCGGTTCAGTCGTTTGAGAGCTACAATGCCATAGGCAGACAGACACATACAGACACGTCAACTTTATAACATCCCTCTTTTTAAGTAGGGAGAAAAAATACAAGCTTTACAGAAATCCTGAAACTACAAAGTTGTAAACTATACTTTAGGCACTGCTTGAAATGACACGTAAGGTAGCGAGAATAACAAAAATGAATGAGCAACTAAGATGTTTCAAAGAGAGAAAGGATATGAAGCTATGAATGGAACGTAACGTCGATATGAAAGAGATGCCTAGATGAAAGATAATTGTAAGTATGAAAGAGAAAGCTAATTTACATAACGTGTGAAAGGGATAATGTAAATAGTTATGTGTGAAAGAGAAGAACAATAAAGGAATTATAAGGAATGGCATCTTTCTATTCACAATCCTTACAAAGAGTTTTGGCGGGAAAGAGTCGTGTCGCCCCATTGTATATTTTTTCCAAAACTATTTTTTTTTTTGGAGGATTTATGCCTAAAATAGTGGTGTTTTATTAATAAAGTACCGAATTACAAGCACGAGTGTGGGAAACTGATATAATGCGGTGAAACATGACTTTTCGTGTTGCTTCCAAAACTCAACCGAAGCTTATAGTAAAGTCGCCACTACTTTACTAAAGCATGACTAGATTTGACTGGCACGGACTGGTGTCGACCAATAACACTGGACTTTGACTATAAAGATAAAGAAGCTGAAAACTGAAAACCGCACACAAAATACAGAAACATTGAAACTGGCAGAAGTCTTACCTAATAATTACGGTAAAACAATACTTTAACACAATAAGACCAAGACATTATTTTTCCCACAAGTTAAACATGTTTATAATACTTCCAACGGTTCTAACACGAGCGCAATAAAACAACGTCAGTCAACAAAACATAAATATTTATATGCCGCAGTAATTCACCGTGAATGCTGTCAACTGTTAATGTTGACATCAACAAATTAGCACCTAATTTTCTCAGCAGTTGTTGACGTGGTAAACTAAGTGCATGTTTCTATTTATTTTTGTGATTAAAATAAAGTTATTTACCTGTATGGCATATCACAACATTAGGACTCCACAAACAGATAATAGATGTTTATATCTATTATCGTGTTTGTGGTCAAACGCGAACTTATTTATAACAATTTTTTTTATCGACTTAATCAGAAATAAAAATCTAATTAAGTTCTACTACGTCGTAAGATTCACATGTCAAACCTATTCATCTTTGAAGAGAGTACAAATTTCATTGGCAATATTCCGACATCATCGAAGACACAAAGAAAAGTTCTACCATAAAATGTGTATTCACGATCTTCGACCATAGTCACTTAACATCATGTAAGCTGTAGTCAAATACAAAGCCTGTTAAAAAAAGTTGATGGACTCAGAAAATAATATAGACAAAATAATATTATCTATATTACTCAATTGGTCAAATTACTGGGTGGTAGATCTTTAGCAAAAGATTATTTACGTAGGTCATAATTATATTCTACCGCCAAGTAGTAGTGTGTAACTCGTATACCTGTTAGACACAAAAATTAAGGGGTTATTGGTGGCTAACCATTGAATTTCCGAAAGTAATGTTTTCCGTAACAGCGATAGCGATTTTCTTCTGTTATTTTCTTTCCAAGCGCTAATCAAAGTAGTTCAACCAAATCAGTAATCAAAACCATTTGATTGCCAATTTAAATTTCATATTACCTTTTGGTGTATACAACAAAGAGTTTGTATCTATCTATCTAACTAAAGAGAAAAATCAATATACATAAAATATCTTCAAGATTACAACACACGGTAGACAAAAAGTTGAATCCCCGAATAGCAATTCCAACATTTAAAAGTCGACAAACAAAGTCAGTTGTTTGTGCAACCCCCCAGCACCGGCGTGGGTCCCCGAGACCCACTCGAAACTTTCTCTTTCTTATTAATAAAGATCTGGTGATTAGTAACTTTCGATTCCGAGTTCTCGAGTCGCAATGAGGAGCAATTATTCGACACATTGATTTATTGTTCTCTCGAACTTTTAGATTCGTCCTTACGAAGTTCCGGCCCTCCGAGATTCCTAAAATATAGGAAAGCTTTAATAACTTTTGTTCGCGTTATCTTGTGATATGGCACGTTTTGCTTCCGAGTTATTTTTGCGCTTGATTTATTTTGAAGGTGGATGTTGACTTTCTAAGTTTCTGATTCTTTGAATGTGATTTTATAACTGCTGTAAGTTCATTTGGGAAGAACAAAGTAGAAAAGTTAATATAATTATTATCGTGAATTTAAAATTATTAAAAATTGTGCTTTCTTGAACAAACATACAGATCTTAAAGCAGATATACTACCAATGAGGCGACAGGGTGCAGCCTTTATAAGAATGTCACGTGTAGGTGTCACGTTACAATATTGAAAATGTAGAATAGAATTGTATGTTATGGATAGAATAAAATACATAATAATAATTATGTGTAGATAAGTTGATCTCTAAAGTGTACTTATTTGCAATAGCTCAATTGCTTTTGATAAGAAATGATTTAAAGTTTTCACTTTGGGATAAGATTTAAGTAAATTTTTTAAACGACTTCAATAAAGGAGGAGTTTTTCAATTCGTCGGAATCTTTTTTTTTATTTGAAGACGCCTGGGCCGATTTTGAAAATTCTTTTTTGTTTCAAAGGGTATATACTTTCCAGGTGGTTAGATTTAAATATTTCCAAATCGGTCCAGCAGTTTTTAAAAAAAACAACCAAAATCTAAAATTTGTATACATCGATGATATTTTCGTTTGCTCCAAACCTCGCTGTTTCATTGGAGCAGTGTGTTTAGTTGGCCTAGTTATAGAGTCGATTTTTTTTTATTGTAAATTTTTAATATTGAGATTTTTCTTTTGTTACAGGTACGATTACAAATTGGATGTCGAAACAACACTCTAGGCCTAGTGAAGTGCCAAAGTCTGAGGAAATGTTTTAGAGTTTGTATAATTTGTAGCTAAATTATTTTCTTCGACAATAAAATGTGAATTTATGACTAAACTGATCTTCACGGAATTTCAAAAGGAAATAATTGGGGAAAAAATAGTGAAAGCTCCATTGTTTTAGTTCCAATATGAGCAGAATCGTGCTCCATCTTAGATCGCAGATGGCGGTCAATAAAAAACGTAGTCTAAGTTTGGTACGTAATACAAATCTTAAATAAACGATTTGCAGAAAATATTTAAAAATATTGACAGCCCTGTTGGCTCATTGGTAGTATATTTGCTTTAATAACTGAAGGACGTGGGTTCGATTCCCAGCCAGGATATACATTTTGTGGTATAAACAAATTGTGTGTTCTCTATCTGGATGTTCTGTATATATTATAAATATAATTATATTTACAAAAACAGGATTTAAGTATTATATCAGTTATCTGATAAAATAATAACAGGTAAATGATTTTTAACTTCTAAATCAACGATGTGCTATGCATATATGTACATACGTATAACTGAGCTAAACTACCTATATTTTCACTTCGTCGTGCTAATAACAATTTATTAGTTATAACAAAATTAAATTATGTATCTATTGTCAGTGTTTACGATTTATCGGTACACAATTGTAGCGCATTTATCGTTCAACAGAAATAAATTACAGCTCTCATAACCTTCGTAATAATAGTGTCCGTGTGTCCGAGGAACAATAAGGCGCGGCGAGAAGACTGATGGCGTGATGGTGCAAGCGTGGAATGCCACACCATTATTTTCATACAATTCACATGATTAACAGTGTCTTAGATTGCCGATAAATAAATAAAAAAGCCATACAACACTTCAAATTTTACAAAGTAAATTCGTTGAAAAGACAACCGATTATAGGTTTCGTTTACGAATAAGTATATTTTTTACAAGAAAAAAACCGACTTCATTCTACTTAGTTAGATTTCATCGTTTTTTTATTATGAAGTTCCAGTGCCTATCTACCAGCTTCATCATCAGATGATGGCATTGGGACTATTCTAATGACCGTTAACACCACTGAAAACTCACAGGAAAGCAAAATACGCAACTTAGTTTACTTAGAAAGCATATTTTTGTATTTTTTTTTTATTAATCCCGCGGTATTAACCGCTACTTTACGACCTATTCTCATACCTACCAAATATACATTAAAAAATCATAAAAATCAGTCGAGCCGTTTTAGAGAAGTACGATTACAAACACTGTGACAAGAGATATTTATATAAGTATATAAATTTACTAAAAATCAAGCGTGCCATCAGCTTAAAATGTACTTAGATATGGTGTACTGGGCTGGCTAGCTACCACCCTCAAGTTGAAAATCAGCCGCTAAGCATCTAACGGTGTGTTCCGGCAGCCTCACTTAAGAGCCAGTTCCATTCCAGGCTAGGTGTGCTTTACCATCCTCGACCACACCGTCACTTATAATCAGGTGAGTTGTGGTCAAACATCTAGTCTGTCAGCCATAAAAAAAAAGAAAAAAAGAAGCTATTCTACAACCCTACTGAACACTATAACACTAATAAATTACTACCCTATTAATCAATAAAACTATCCCTTAAGTCATTATCCCTAAGTACATTTTAAATCTCACAATAGTACACTGTCAAATATAAAACAAAGGTTGCACTGGTAACTAAAAAAAAAGCTACACAAATATATAGAAGTGGTGTATGTGTACCTAACAGGCAGCTTTTAAAAAAAGCTGATTTTTCCGTCATGTGCGTGCGTGAGTACGAGTCTATTCAGACTCACAAGTATGTATTCAGTGCCGGCAACGTCAGCGCGAGGTTGCGAGTTCTTTTTAAAATTTCGACTATTCAAATATTGCATTTCAGAACGTTCCTGTTTTTATTTTTAGATAGAAGAATTTATACTACACTAAGGTGAGTCATTAATGAAAAGAGTTAAGATTTGTACCAGATCAGAAATGTTTTATTTTTTTTTTAAACATAAGATAACATTTTGTTTGGTGTAAGTTTTATTTTTAATTATTTAATTATCTGTTACGGGAAAGAGGTGTGATATACATACAGTATATAATAAATAAATAATAATAAATATTCTAGAACATTTTCACACAGCGCCATCTAGGACCAAACTAAGCAAAGCTTGTACTATGTGGATCAGATAACTGATATTTACTGACAGATACTTATATATATTTTTTTTGTATACACATACTTATAATAGATACAGAACACCCAGACACAGGACAAACATTTATCGTCACTTTGTCCCATTTGGGAATAGAACACCTTACAGCTCTTGAAACAGATATTCTACCAAATCAAATCGTGATTGCATGCGAGTCCAAATTTCATCAAATTCTATAACTTTATGTAATTTAGATATTCATTTAACAGTTTTCCCTAAAACCCAGCGCTATTAAAAGCCTTGTACCTTAAATATTTGAAACATTGTTTCAATCAGGAAACATCGGAACGTGTCGCCATTTTCCTCCCTTTTCTTTTTAATCAATCGTAATTGTCAAAGCTTTGACGTCCGCTCAGCTACGCAATTAGACATAGCTTTGTAAAGTTAACGTGTGTTTTGGTCTTTTGGTTGATTATTTGCATGAAAAATAGGTTTTAATTGCAAAGTTTATAGATGTGTAATATGACTGTATTCTTTTATGGGATAAAAAATAATATACAGAAAAGAAGCACCACTTCATGGTAGATGTTCGTAAAGGTACATCTAGAAAAAAAAACTATTGAAAAACAATTATTTGACCATAAAAATAATATAACTATCTTAGTTCATAAGGTAATGGGCCTTTTTTGTAATAAAATTATTTGCAGTGTCAGATTGCTCAAAGGGCAACACTAGATCTTTTCAATACTTTCAAATTTCAATAATTTTTCTATAATATCTGTAATTATCTATATGTATAGAGGATTTAGAATAAACATTAAAAGAGATGTTTTAAGTATTTACTTTTCGATGTAGTTTGAAATGAAATAATGACATTTATCTTGGTGCTTATCAGACCCCACGTCGGCGATTATAACAGCAAAATAGCACGCGAACACTCAAAATCAAAATCAAAAGTCATTTATTCAATTTAGGCCCTGGTAAGGCACTTATGAACGTTAAGTTACATGTTTGAATCTACCACCGGCTCGTAATTACACTTCAACTGAGAAGACTCCGGCAAGAAACTCAGCAAGGCATTTTTTTGTGGATCTTTCTTTTCATATTAGGTTACAATTTACAGTTATAAATATTAATACATACACTATGCTTACTACAATTGTCACTTGAAGGTTAATTCTTTAACTATTCTTAAAATATATTTAAAAAAAAATAGTGATCACAACAACTGCTAAACCAATTTTAATATACAAATTTATTTTCCTTTAATTATTATCTACCTGTAACATAATATACATTTAAAAACATAATCCCAAAAACAAATTTCTTTATATAAAAATATCGTATACGGTAAAGTATGTCAACTTATCCTACCGAAGCTTAAGCACTCCATCCTCGATGTAGGTCATGTTCCGACACTCACAGGTCCTGCTTTGAGAACTAAAAGTGTTGTTTTTTAACGTAATTAGTGTAGCTAAGCCACTACAAACGTGCACCCTGGAAAGGTTATACATGACCGTTTTAACAAGAACTTTGCTTTAGGCCGCGTACAGACGATGAAGATACCTACTTACAGCCACGCAATACCCAATTCAAAGTGCCACCCTATAACTTCTGTTGTTTTAATTTTTATGGCATGAATGGCAAACAAGAAGACGGGTTGTTGGATGGTAAGCTATCACAGTCGCTTTTGGATATTTGCTGATTTTTATCGGTATCTTCTAGGCAAGCGTGCTCCATCTTAGACCGCATCATCACTTAAAATTAGGTGAGATGGCGGTCAAACTTAAGCCTATCTATAATAAAATTCATAATAAAAAATTGCACTACCAAACATTAGAAATAGGTTGTTGACCTTTTCAGATACTATTAACACGCCTTTTGAAAATGCCTATGTTGTAACTCTGGTTTTAGAATACAGAGGAAGGACGATTATTCCATAATTTGTAGGTGTTCGGAAAGAAGTAATGCGTGGAACCCTACTGCACGAAAAATAAATGACCCAGGTCCAAATTGCAGAACCTTTGAAGTTTTCCCTAGATATGTCTAAGACTCCGAAAATATCAAAAATCGTAACTTGTAAAGTTATGTAGCGAAATTACAGAGCTGTTGAGACTAACCATCGAATGTCTCTCAGTGAGCGCCAAAGCAGCGATATTGTTTCAAAGTTCTGTGTATCGCTGCAATGGTCATGCTCTTACCATCAGGAGAGCGTCTCGTTCGTCTCACAACTTTTATTTTAGCTAATTCAAAAGATGTTTGATAAAGTTTATATTATAATATAATCATGTATAATATTTTTTTTATATAGCTTTGCGTAATAAATTCAAAAATGTCTATACACAGCTTCACGTGTACAAGCTCAAACTACACCGGCTATTGAAACCAATTTGTAAAGAGCTTGTTGCGAGAAGGAGACGGGCTTTATATAAGGTCTGGTTAAATTGGGCGGCAGTTAACTTATCCAGCCAAAGTTAGGATGTAGAGTAAAAGTCGGGATTGCTGTAATTGAAATAATTGGTATTTTGTACCAAACTGATGACAGAAAGTAATCACGCCTTAATCTAGATGTATTTACTCGAGTGTGTTGAATGTAAACTTATCTATGTTTTTTTTTCACTTATGCGAGATTACTCACGTTTAATTATATCGTATACTCAGATTGAGTGCGACGCAGGACAAGCCCGCGCGCGCGTTGTTGGTAGGTACTCACCTTCATCTCCATGATAAAGGCAATCGGATGTGTTTGAATCGGATCTCTTACCGTCAGGAGAGCGTCACGTCCGTCTCATTACTTCGAAATAAAATAAAAATTGAATGTCAATTTAAATTTTTACTAAGTATCTACGACTTACGTGTTACATGAATATGCCCAGCTAAGTATGGTAAGCACAAAAATAAATAAGTACTAAAAATATAGTGTTACGTACATTAATCTCTCTGCTGTATAGTATGGTGTAAAATGTAAAGAATAAGTCGTAGGGGCGTCTGCTCGCCGCTGAATTATGAAGTCGGCGACGCGGGCCCAAGTTGAGGCAGTGCAGCCACAGATGGCGCTGGGGTGAATTAAAACAATTCGGGACTAGGGATGGGTGACGGCTGGTATTAAAACAGGACTAACTAGAGCCCAAGTCTGACCCAGATTGCTTCAAATACGTTGACAACGAAATATTAGGCGTCAGCGTCCAAATTGTCGGCCTCCCAGAACAACGTGTAACAAAACAACTGTTCCTATTACATTATTATTATATTGTAGAATATCTTTTAGTGCTTGACTAAAAGATATTTCTATTTAAAATAATAATGTTATGTTAACATCAAAGTTATCATTGTTTTGGTGAAAAGTTACTAGAAATATACAGTTGTAGCCTTATACGAGTAAGAAATGATATAATGTTCTGTTAGTTCATTTGGTAGTGTATCGGCTTAAAGACCTGGGAGTGGGTTCAATTCTCACACAGGGTAAACATTCGCGTGACGAAAATAAGTGTTTGTTCTGTATCTGGGTCTTCTGTATGTATTTATAAAAAAGTGTATAGGTAAGTATTCTATCAGTTATCTGGTTCCCATAATACAAGCATTGCTTAGTTTAGGGCTAGATGGCGCGTTGTGAAATTTTCTATTATATTTATTTATTTTGAAATATATGACTAAGTACAATTAAATGTTAATATTATTATAATACATAATAAGACAACTAAGTCATAGACGGTGTGCAATGAAAATTATACAAGTGACAAATTCATTACTTTGACAGTCGAGTAAATAGGTTTTTTTCGTTTTAATGTAAAAATGTTGAGATGAATATCTTGATGGTAGGAGATAACGCATGTCCAAGAGCTTTGTAACGATACACAGAACTTTGAGTTGTAAAACAAAGTCCAACTTCCGTACTCTGAGCGTCGGCCTTCCTAGTCGACCTCCTGCTAAAGAGGTCTACCACCAATTGAAATCAAGTGAAGGTACATAGGTATTTTGAAAATCGCAGTCCTTAATCAGTTGATGTTTATCCCATCCCTAGCACCGGGTGTGACATACCCGGTGAAGAAAGACAAACACACAAAGTTGCTGGCCCGTTGTTGAGATTATTAAATTTCAACAACTTTGAATAAACTGAATCCGGAATTTTTGGGGGTGGCAACATTGCCAACTTTGCGGATTAAATGGCACCCAAGGGGTAGTTGATACCTATTAGATTAACGATTTGTTTGGTCGCTTGTTCACGATGAATGTGTATGTAGTTAAAACCATTTTATTTTATTCGTTTATCGAAATCAAAATATTTAAAATAATTATTTTTGCTAAATACAGATGTAAAGATATTGGTACATAAATTATAAAGTGATTGTATTTTTATTGTCAGTAAAGTTATTATCATTTGTATTTACAAATATCTACTACTTAAATAGAACATTTTTATTTTTTTTAAGATTCCGTACCATCAAAAGGAAAAACAGAACCCAGAACAGAACAGATTCTATAAGAATCACTTCGTCTTTCTGTAGTCTGTCTGTCTGTCAAGACCCATCCAAGTTGAAATTAATATCAAATACTCAAGTCTGTATGTAATAAATACTGAAAGCTGAGCTGTGAAAAATTTAAATTTCAAAGTCAAAAAGACAAAATCGTTAAATAAAAACCTATAATGTACTTCTCGTTGACTTAGAATCATAAAGTTTGGCAAGAAGTATAATGTCTGGCAGCGCAAAAAAGGTCAAAATCCCAAAAACATAAATTTGTGGTACCTAACAATTCTCAAAATATATTTTTTACTATTGTAAACTTATTTGCAGTTGGTAAACTGACCACGACCTATGTCGATATATGGGGACCACCGTTTTCTAACAGCAAAGTTAAGCTTGTCCTTCAATTTAGTTGCTTTTTGTCAGGGCAATGTTCTGTGATTTCATAATTCCCATGATGGACGAACCATTGCAGTCAACAACCTAGCCTCTCAACCTTAAATTAATACATTACCTACCTACAAGTTTGTACGGAACCCTCGATGCGCTAGTCCGACTCACACTTAGCCGGTTTTTATCACAACTTATATTTGATATGCATTTTTATTATGGGAATAGAACTCATAGATGTACTCTTCTCCATCAAAACTGGATCCAGGTTATAAAGAATAGAGTAGAGTGGGACAATATAGGCTAATATAAATAAATAAGTTTTATTACGATAGATTGCTGGCGTAGTAAGAGTGAGAAATTGATAGCAAATTGTAAATAAAATAACTCAGCACATTTAATTAAATTAACAATCACATAATTGACTCTTCAAGAATCCGACCATTAAATGAAAACTTTGCGTCGAGTAGGCACAAAATCCATCTCGCACAAAGCAAGTCCTTCTTAGCGTAGAATAAAGGCAAAAATGCAGACTCCTTTCGCAAAATTATATGCCGCGAAAGGATTTTCTAAAGAGCTTTTTACCTTCGGCAAAAAGTGGTTTGTCTCGGTGGAAAGTTGTATTTTTTAAGCAAATTAGTCAAGTGGCTGGACCGAATAACTGGTGTAATGACATTACTACGATACGGGCAAAGATGGGAATTAAATTACGGTTGATTTGAAGTTGTGTTGGTCTGATTTATAGATAGTCCGATTGCTCTATTATCTCTTTCACACAAACAAAAAGTATAAAATCTATTGAAATTACTAAAAAAAAATTGTAGCCATGGGAGCTCAGTGATTATCGCGGTCTGTCCGCACGCCGAATGGCGTAGGTTCAAGCCCCAACAATAAGCTTGAGCTGCCGGTGAAGGAAAAAATCGTGAGGAAACCATAGCATTGTGGTAGGGTACTTTCTAGTACTGGGCTGGCTAGCTACCACCCTAACCTAGTGGTGTGTTCCGGCAGCCTCGCTTGAGTGCCAGTTTCATTTTAGGCTAGGTGTGCTTTCCGTCTTCGACCACACCATCACTTAACCTTAACATCAAGTGAGCTGCGGTCAAACAATATATATATATATATAGAAACTGGTGTTGTATTCAAACTTCGGAAGTTTGTAGTAAAGTAGTAGCAATTCTACTATAGGCTATGGTAGAGATTTGGGAAAACACAAATAAGTCTTGTGAGTAGGTATAATTATTTCTAAAAAAAAACACATTTCAGATAAAAACTAATTTTATCAGTGATCTGGTTTCCATAACATAAAAGCTTTGCTTAGTTTGAGGCTAGATGAAGCTCTGTCAATTGACAAGAAAAATAATTTCTCAATAGCTAAGAGTAAATTAAATATAATGAAGTTCTGGCAGCTTAGTTGGGAGAACGTCTGCCGTTCAATTTGGAAGTTTTGGGTTTAAATGAAATCAAAAAATCAAAATAAAATATCTACTACCTATATTGTAGTTTGGATTCAGAATGCCCAATATGCACCTTCGTCCAGTATTGCATGATTGGGTAATCTAGATCCATCCGATGGTTCCATGGCCCAATCGTCCGATGGTGGATGGTGGTTTACGGTTTCCTCACGATGTTTTCCTTCACCGGCAGCTCAAGCTGATTATTGGATTTTGAATGTCATCAACGTGTGATCACACACAAGAGAGGGCGCTAACCACTGAGCATCATCAAATCATTAAATCATTGCGAATTGAGGTGCGTTTGGCATTTACAAATTTACATTTACGTTTAACGTGCCGCCATTCACAAGCACTCTAATCCCTCAGCCCATAACCATTATAATAGTTACGAGAACCGCGCTTCCTAATCCCGCAACTCCCAAGATTATCCCATGATAATGAGCAGGCCACTTCATTGCTATAACTGGCCTTAATGGGCCATAAAAGGTCGCGAAGAAACGAATAGTTCGCCTTCACTAAACCCGGATTAATACAATAATTGGTAGAACTGGAAATGGCTCTGAGATAGCGCAAGGTAAGTAACTCTTAATTTGTCGGTTATTTTTCTTTTTTCGTGTCGCTGGAAACAAAAACACAGTCACGTTTCATCGATGGTTTGATAACTATTTGGTGTTAATTAATTTTTGCAGGCAAGTATCTTATCTCTATTTTCAACAATATTATAACAGTAAATTTTTTTAGGTATATGTACATGTGTATGTATGATATACATACATAATTGTGTATACTTTTTTATGTAAAAGTAATGAGACAAACTAGAAGTTCACCTGATGGTAAGTGTTAAGCGCCTGTTCTGCCTCTGCGTGAAACTATAGTCAGACTATAGTTTCGGCAATATTCGACCGAAACTATAGTCCGAGTATCCAATATAATTAAACATGAGTAAAACAAATTTGTGTCAAAACCACGTCAGTTTTCATAGTACACCAGTTCCATAGTAAAAAAGTCACATCCAGGTACTTTAACATCTTAGTCCCAAAACACATAACGCAGAGTAAGTTTTGGGGGTGGTTCTACAAATTTTACGCCAGTTTCATTACCCATCTCATGTGAGCCGAAATGATAGTTTTACTGCAGCTTAGATCATTCCAATTTTAAAGGGAATTAAATATGAATTACTGAGGAAGTTTTAAAAGCTTCGGTTAGATTTAGAGTCTGGATTTAACGGATATACATTAAAATTAAGACAATGTAATAGATTGTGAGGATTAATGTAAGGCTGTATACGCTGTTGCAGCTACACTGAAGATGTTTCTTTTTCGAAACTTTCGCACATCATTCTTTTGCGAGATTAGCGTAAAATAGAGTGATTACATAGAATGTCGAATAGCGCCCCTGGCGGGAGTAAACGGTGTCTGTTTTTTCATACTTTTGACGATTATGTAAGTATAAACGAAAATTTTCGCAAATTATTGTACTAGAGCCGCTGATTTAATCATATGGTTGCTCGTAAGAGACTGCTTTTAGCAATACGGTAATATTTACGAATTGTATTATGTTTTTTTTTTGTTTTTAATTTTTCGTATGAACAATAAATATTTTATCTATCAATCTACGCAGCGATGATGACTAGTGGTTAGCGTGGTCGGATCACACGCCGAAGAGCGAGAAACGAACCCAATAATAGCTTGAGCTGCCGGTGAGGGAAAATATCATAACTATAGCATAATGGCCCTTTATAGTAGGTTTTCGGCTAGCTAGCAACTACAGGTCTTCAGTTTGAAAATCTACCACCAGGCATCCCTAGGTTTGTTCCGGCAACCTCACCTGAAAGCCATTTCTATTTCAGACTTACTTTCAATCGTCATATCAAAAGCTCGGCAGGGATGGGAAAGCGCACAGTGAAGCTGTGAATTGATATGTATGTAAAGAGGTCTCTTAAACCTATACCTGGGCCGCAAGTTTTAGGTACTGTACGGATTCCTGTTCCTGTAATGCGATGGACCCACAAGGTGACACCATTCAATGCTAAAAAGCTTTCGCCTAATAAATGAATTATCTGCATTTTTTTTTTATCGAAATTCGTTTATTTAAATTAATTTAAATTAATTTAATAATAATAATAATAATACAATTTATTGACAACAAAAACAGAAAAAAATATATACATATGTGACTTAAAAATAAAAATTAATTAATGTTGCCAATGGGGCAAAATCAGCTTTATGCTGTAAGAATTAAATTCTTACAGCGCTGGTTTACATTTTGCCCCTACTCTCGAATTCAGGTCTTGGTCGAGTAACATAATCGTATGTGCGTAACATAATAATATGTTAGTATGAAAATTTTGTGTATATGTTTGTGTGTGTATGTGTGTTTGCGTGTGTGTGTATGTGTGTGTGTGTGTGTATGTGTGTGTTTGTGTGGAAGTCTGTCGACTCTGCAATGCATAGGTTCTCGAAGAAACAGGCTTGGGCCGACGACGCGTTGGTGCCAACGAGTGAGGTGTTATGTGTTACGTGTGCGTGTGTTTAGATTTTATGTTTAAAAGATGCTTCAACATTATGTTTTTGTCGTTCTAATAATATGGTCTTGTACGTTTTTTTAAATGTCGTGTCGTGTTATTTAATTAAATTAATTTCGTTTACGTTAGTCGAGAGAGGAAGCACCATAGAGAAGTAACAAATGTTAACACACACAAAGTTTCTATAATAATAGTAACATAAGATTAGAATCACCCATTTCATGCCAAAAGAGGTCAACGGAGACTTTACATAGCTCAAAATTTATAAATATCCTTAGCCGCAATGTGCTCTTTTAATTTTAATTAGAGCTAAGACTAGAATCAAATCAATTATTGGAAGCAAGGCGCAGGACTTTAAATTGAAATTAGGCAAGGGTTCTTCGGTAGTATATTCCGGAGTACGGAATAGGTGCCTCGTCGCTTTTGCTGCAGTGGAGGATGGTGAAAGTTATAAGCTCTGGCGGTAATAATGTTTTATTTATTTAAAAAAACCTATTATAGCTTATCATGCTCTTTTAATATGGGAACTGTAGGTTCCAACCGGTCTTAATGGTCATGGATATCCATGACCATTGGAGCATGACTGTTATCTCTTACCATCAGGAGAGCGTCTCTAGCGTCTCATAACTTTAACATCAAAAAAAACATTAGGTGAGGTTAAACACCTAACCTGTGAACAGAAAAATTAAATATAAAGGTAAATCAATCCCTTTATTCAATAATGTTCATCATAGTTTTAGCGACTGTGATTAGCAGTGAAGAACAAAACGATTAGAGGGTTTCTCGTAGTTTGCGCCGGGCGCCGCGCCGGGTCGCTGGTGAGGCGCTGGCAGGGTGCCACGGCGCCAGTGGCTGGTTATTAACAGTTCTCGCCTGACAAATGAACCGCACAGGTTATAAGGAAGGCTTAACTATTGCATGGAATTTATAATTTTGATAATATAACTAATTTGGATGAAATATGTGAGAAAATTAACACTATTGATACATTTAACACAGTTGAAAATCTGCCGCCATGCAACTAATGGTGTGTTCTGGCATCCTCACTTGAGAGCCAGTTTCATTCCAGGCAAGAAATGATGTATCCATCTTCGACCGCACCGTCACTTAACATCAGGTGAGCTGTGGTCAAACACTTAGCCTGTCAGTCATAAAAAAAGAAAATGTGCTTTTAGAGCTGTAAGGGTTTGATTCTTACCAAGGCAAACATTTAGGTAACGATGAAAGAGTGTTCTGTATTTACAAAAAAGTATTCTATTAGGTTTTCCTATTACAAGCTTTGCTTAGTTTGAGATTAGACGGCGTTGTGTGAAATGTCCTACAATGTTTATATCAGGGAAGTGTGCATAAAATCTGAATATGTAATTCTATCGAGCTTTATTTACTACTTTATAATTAGGAGCACTAATAATAGACTAGAATAATTATAACTTTGTTGTACACTAACACATTAAATTGGAAATTAATGTGTTCAATGTGGGCGGAATTTAGGGCATTCTGTCCAATCCTTACTCCAAAGAGGCTGGAATGATTTAAACAAAATTTTGGATTTTTCACTTGGTAATAGATCTTCTAAGCAAGAAGTCGTTTAGGTATATATCACCGCAGTACCAGATATTTTGCCACCAAGCAGTAGTGTATAAATATTACTGTTTATTGTATTGTGTTTATTACGTACGAGTCGGTAATCGCCATAAAGACCAAGCCAAGGATGAAGCTGCACGAGAGCGTGTCGCACGCAGTCGTTGCAGTATCACGGCACACCGGGACCTTCGTCTACTACGCCGACGATATTGAAGACGATGCTATCAGTCGGTTTGTGCGTCGAGCGTCGGCTGCGTCGCCGAAGACCATCAAAGAGTACAACCTGCAGATGGCCATTAAAGACCGAAACGTGGCGGTGATGAGGGCCCTGGGCCGAGAGGAGGCGATTTAAATTCAAATGTAAATTGTTAATCTGTAATTAATATATATTTGTTAATGTAATTATTAAATGTAAAATGAGGACTGTGTGTATTCCTCGAGCATTCATGCTCACCATCGAAGGCTCCTTCTTGCGGCGGCGTCGTGTGTCGGGTCGCTCTCTTCCCTCAGATATGGTTGAGGAGGGCGATGGCTGGCACATGCGTCATACTCGTGATCGGGTGCTGCTTGCGGGTCGCTGGTCTGCTCGCGGTATACACACAATCTAACATTTTATCCCTAGATTAAACCCTAGATTAAGATTAATTTGACTAATATTCCTCTTCCCATATTGTAAAAAAATTCAAAAAATTGTTTTTCAAAGTTGTCAAAGGTCACGGACCCCAGTGTCTGTGGAGAGTAATGTTAAAATAAAAAAAAAATAAAAAAATATTACTGTTTTCCGGTTTGAAGGGTAGCAGTTAGCGAAATTACAGGGCTATTGAAACTAACAATCAAAATTCTCAAAGTCTGGACTTTGTTTTGTTACTCGAAGTTCTGTGTATCGCTGCAATGGTCATGGACAGGTGTTATCTCTTACAATCAGGAGAGCGTCTAGTTAAAAAAAAACTGGCGGTTTCTATCCTCCAGGCCAAAAATCATTCCACATCAACGATTAGGTTACCTAGTTGTTTAATTGTAATACAAATATATTGTACTAGCTGCGCCCCGCGGTTTTACCCGCGTGGTGATGGATGATGATAATGATGAAAAGTATCCTGTGTTTTATGCCAGGGCCTAAAGTATCCACTTGCAGAATTTCATCCAGATCCGTTCAACCATTCTGGCGTCATTGAGTAACAAACATCCATCCATCCATCCAAACTTTCACATTTATAATATTAGTGGGATTTTAATAATTAGGTTACGATGTACTACTATGTTTACTGTCGTAGACTTACAGTCTAAAATCCCCAAAAAAAGAATAAAAAACCAATATAATATAACATCCATTTGAAAATTTTTATGTAAAAGTAATGAGACGCTCTCCTGATGGTAGGAGATACGCTTGTCCATGACCATTGCAGCGATACACAAAGCTTTGTGTAACAAAACAAAGTCCAGCAAATCGCTGCTTTGGCGCCCATTATGTTAAAGATAGTTAGAGGGCCGAAAACCCCGGAAATTCTTCTTCAAATAAATGTTTTTTTTTTTTAAATTACTCTAGCACTTTATTGGCAGTGTGAATTTGGAATGGTAAAATGAACTTCACGGAAATGGCACGAGCAAGCTATTGACGTCATTGCTGCATCGGCGATTCCCTCTTTACAAATAAATGGTGCATTTGCAATGTCAGCCATCTTGGTAGAGTGGCACTACGTAATTCGTTCATTTGAGACTTTCGATTATTTTATGGTTGCTATTAATCTAACGTAGCAATTTGATTCCATTTCAATTGCAGGAACTGTATATTTCGTTTACACTATTCAGCCATAAGCGAAAGTATTTTGGTTTATCCAGTAGATAAAATTTAAATGTTTTCTACTCACGAGTGAATCAGTGAAAGATTAGTATACTATCAGATTTGTAACAAAATGGGGGGGATATAATTGGCCAATTGCAAGCCTGATTTTGACAAAAGAAGTCTTGTCAGCGTCGTATCCCTGGTATTGGCCTTTGACAAACAACATTGAGTGGATCACGTTGTAGGTGGGTGTGGATTTTTGGGATAGCGTGTAACTGTTCTGGTTTGCCGTGGTGGTGCCGGCGTAAGAATAGTACCCCACCATCTCTACCCGTGGATGCCGTAAGAGTCGGCGAAGGGATGAAATCCGGAAGATGGGCAGCAGCGTCTTCCTTGAACAATCACACCTAACTACGCTCGCCAACCCGCCTGCCAAGCGTGGCGAGTATTGGCAAAACCCCCCCAGGAGGAGGCCTATGTCCAGCAGTGGACGACCTATGGCTGATGATGTGATGTGTGTTCTGGAAGAAGCGGGAGCGCAGTGCTGAGAACGCCAGTGCGTTCAACTGGAGATCGTTAAGCCTTCTATGAAGTATCAAGGAAGGTAACTGTAGTGGTTTTTTGTGGTTACCATTTCTTGTACTTTAATAGCGCTCTTCAACATTCGACAACATTTTGAATTTTTTGAAAATTTCCCCAACGTCAACAAAACAATTCCCGTTCATATCCATCCATAAATATTCATTTACGTGGTTGATTACCTCAGTAGAAGAAGGTCGTCTAGGTAGAGGTACCAGGAGAGTGTCAGATTATTTATCTGACAGATTTTGTGTAATCAGTGTTTTTAGGTTTGTAGGATACTGCAGATTACATAGTTAACTATTTAGACTAACCAGCGAATGTGTCAAAGTAATAGACGTCAAAACCGTGACGCTCTGGACTTTGATTTCTTACTAATATTTTGGGTATAGCTGCAATGGATAATGCAGTCTTTACGTTATTTTGTTTCGATCGTTTTTTTTTTTTTAATGTTAATATGTCAATTGTTGTCTTATAATAGAATTGTATTCTATTCTAATGGTCTAAGTTAGGTGTAATATCTTACCATCAGGAGAGCGCTTCGTTAAAATCCATAATAGTTACTCAAATTCACAGCTTCACGAGTCTAAATCAAAACAGTGGTATTAATAAGTTGAGAGCAGTGAACGCTGTGCTGGAGCACAATCCCGCGCTCTCATCACGCCGCGTTTATGGCCCATTAACAGTCATAGTGGCCTATGCTGGCTTGCCTCGTTTGACATCATGAAGGCTAATGACATTCTACCTACTTTAAGCCTTATATTGTAGCACTGCAGCCGCAGTGACGATCGCGGCAAAATTAATGTGTAGAGACATGAATCGTAGTAAAAAAACAAATTACTTAAAGGTTAATTTGTGCGCTTATGTTATAAAAAAGCATATTACTCAGAACTTAATTTGCGTGCTTAAGTTAAAAATAACCATAACGCTAAAAAGTTAATTTGTGTGCTGAAGTTAAATAAAGCATTATGTTTAAAAGTTAATTTGTGTGCTTGAGTTATGAAGAGCATAATGGTTTAATATTAAGTGTGCATAAGTGTAATAGTTAAGCTTTGATAAGCTGCTTTTATATATAAATATATTTTACGTAAGAGTAATGAGACGAGACGGTCAAGACGTTCTCGTGATAGTGAGAAATAACACATGATCCATAACCTTTGCAGTGATACTCAGAACTTTAAGCAGCAAAACAAAGTCCAGGGCGTCGCTGCTTTGGCGCTCATTACTTTGAGACTTTCGATAGTTAGTCTCAATAGCCCAGTAATTTCGCTACTTGCAGAGTACCTTTCAAGCTAGAATACAGTAATATTTACACACTACTGCTTGTCAGCAAAATATCTGGTACTGTGATACTTACCTAGACGACCTCCTGCTAAAGAGATCTACCAACAAGTTAATAATAATGTGTAACTTATGTAATTAGTTTACTAACGCCAATAAATAACTCAAGCAAACATAAAACCTACTCAAAATCTGTTCACGTGCCGGTAGTCCTCCAGAGGACAAAATTTAGGGAGATAAATTCAGCTAGTGCAAGTGCACTAGCTCTTTTTTTATGTCCTTAGTTATCCACGCCAGTGTAGTATCTCTCTTACTAAGAACCTTATGAAAGGCTTGTTAATAATAAACTAACGCCATCTATGAACGGGTCTGTGGTTAATGTAGTTCTTATTTTGACCGCAAGTGCACGATGGCGTTTGTAATAGCTGCAACGCCGATGTATGCATTAAACACTTATATTTTGCAATTACTTCAAAGCAAAGGCTGAATATTAACATTTCATAAAAATATATTGTGATCCGTAGTTTTTATTCCATATTTAAAGCGTTAACTAGTGTATTAACAGTTGCCAATAATAAAATACAGCGCAGGATTTTCATATTTCGGTGCCTTCAAGTTTTTTTTTTAATGACGAATAGGCTTGCGTTTGATCGCCATCTCATCTGAAGATGCGATCTGCGATCGAAGTTACGAGTGAATCGGTTTCTTCTAGGCATGCGTGCTTTTTCGTAGACCGCACCTTCGCCGAGACGGTGGTCTACTGAAATTCTATTTATTAATTTAAAATATCTTTATATGGATACAGATAAATACATAAAGCTTTTCAAAATTTTCACTTATGCCTACGCGACTATATTGTAACTTTTAAATCAGCTATACTCAACCTGCGGTCCGTAGGCCACATGCAGCCCGCCAGGCCTTTGTTATTAGCCCATGTGGTTTTTATTTTCACAATTTATTTTCAACCATTTTAAATTTTGTAATCAATAAGAACTGTGTGATAGGTACCTACTTTATAACCCATCCCTACGGCGCGGCTCTGTTCGCTTGGCTTGTTAACACAAAGAACGTGTCCATAAACAAGCTTATACACTCTCATCTGGGTGATGTAATAAGGTTAGCATGCAGACACAGGCCAGAATTAAGCAATGTTTAAAAAAAATTAAAATCTCATTAAATATTATCTCATTAATTATGTTTCCGAAATGTGGACTACATCGCACGTGGCTTCATGGTAACCTTATACCATAAACGTTACAAGATGTATACTCAGTTTGTTTTAGTATGACAATGCAATCATTAATCTGGAATTAAATTTAAACACTTAAATATTTTAAGTTTACGACCCGCTACTGAAATGTGTTTGTGGCTCCTGTAAAAAAAAGGTTGAGTATGGCTGTTCTAGATAGTGCTATAATTTGTTCTGTAACTATTTAGTTAATTACTTTACAATAGCTGTTATAGTTAAACTCTGTGTAAACGTGAAAAAAATCTAAGCTAAAGGATTTCTAGACTTTTTATTGGTAAATTCATACAAAGAATTACTATCTTATCAAAATACAAAGAACGTTTCATTTACAATGTACCATGTCTTAATATCTTTAATTTGTGGATGGCACTCTCCATGAATACTACGGAAATAGATATGGTGTTCTTGTATATATGTAAAACAATTTACGATACATTTCATTACCATTCTCGGAAGCCCACAATAGCAGCAAGACAGTATTGCCCCGAGTCCAAATATAATTGAATCGATATCTCAGAGTAACGTACGAGCCGCTTGATTTGTTACTCGCTCGTAATTGTTTTCTGATTATCACCTTAAGATATACTTGATCAATTATTTGCTTGTGTCATTTAGAGATAGCTATGAAGCGGTAAATTCGCGTCGATAATATTAAAAGCAATATAAGAATCGCTAAAATTCATGGTAGAGAAACGATCTGTGTCGTTTCTCTACCATGAATCATGTGAGCGACTTTCTTTTTAAAAAAAAGGATAAAAATAGATTATATCTATCGATATCCTTAACCATCTTTTTATTTTATGATATAACCTTCGTTTTATTTCTTAACTAACTTAAAAATAAAACGACCTCATATTGCATTTAAATAAGTTCCCCATTCTACTATCGGACAATCATTTTAGTCATTTTTTATTTCATGAAGGTTTTTAAACTTTAAAAAGCGACACCACTTCATGGTCTATATTCCAAAAACTTGAAGCTCTTAAAGCTCTTAAACGGTTCGATTTTACCTTCATCGTGCGAACCGCTAAACAATGGAATTTGATGCCCAAGTGGGTGTTCTCTGATAGATGCCTTCGAATTGCGAGTGAATCGGTTAAGACCGTATCTACGCTCAACATCAGGTGATATGGCGGTCTAACGCAAGCTTATTTTGTGCATGATCTATTATAGTAAACTTTAATGTTTAAATTCAAAATAGATTATTAGTATGGGCACATACGATTGAATTTAAAACAAAAAGTATTCAAACGCTTAATGATCACGACAGATGACGCTACTGTTCCAAAAAATAAAAATCCCGCTCTACAAACTGTGTTATTTAAATTTGAACTTTATTTCTAATGCCTTTGAAATCTATATTGAAAGTCATTTTGTACTGACTCATAAAATAAGAAGCGAATCCATTAAAATTGTTACAGACACAAGTGTAGGTACTTTAAGTCGGGTGTCATCTTTCGAGAAAGTGAGTATTTCAATTAAGCGCATCGTCATGATTTATCTTGTTTAACAACGCTGGGACTAAATGGCAATTTCTTTTAAAGACATTCTCTAGTAAAGGGCAATAAAATCAATACCGAAATAAAAGCGTGTCTTATACACAACTGCCCAAAAAAAAGGAGTGTAATATTCTCAGAGTTCATGTATGTATGTGAGTTTCTATAAACTTTAAATCTCTAAACAGATTTGGATGTATGGGTTATCGTTAGAATCCTTACATCATCCATAGTAAAAAAAAATGGCTGCACTAAGGCTCCATTTTTAAATGTGAATTTAAAAACAGTTTCTTCATGACAGTCGTGTTTAATTTTTACACAACTGCCCAAAAAGGAGTGTTATGTTTTCAGTTTAGTTTCTTTATTAATAACTTTCAAATGTCTGAACATATTTTGATGATTGATTAATTAATAGATTGATTTACTCTTTATTGTTTACACCAAAAAATTATACAAAGAAGAATAATATATTTATAATGACTATGTAACTAGACTAATTAATATACTAATTTTAATTTAATTTAAAAAATAAATGTTCTGCAGTTACAATTACTAATTAATACTTTTGCCATACTCTAATGGGGTAATCATATGTATGTATTAGTCATTAAAAAAAAGTATATATTTATACGTCCGGTACCTCGTATATATATGCTGCAATAAATGATTCAGTATTGAGTAAACTTAGTAACAAGTGTAACAACTGACAACAACTGGTGTGAAGTATCGTCAGAATCCTATCATATCATCTCAAGGGATACTGGTTATATATTTCTTTTGTTTTACTTATGCAGGATTACTCACGTTTAATTGTATCGGAAACTCCGACTATAGTTTCGGCCACATCCGGTGGCCTTCATCATGGGGACAAAGCTGAGACAACGCGCGCGCGGCCTCGTCTTGCTTTGCACTAAGATTTTACGGGCAAAAAACCTAATTAGTATTTTCTTAATTGTGTTAGTTTTTACTTATCATAACTAAATTATAGTCTATTAAAATTAAATTTGGATAAAGGTTATATTTGTGTCTGAAAATGGGATATTCACTGTGAGCGCAACTAGTATTTTTTTATTCAAATTAAATAACTTAATCAGAAGAATAATCTTCTAACAACACAAATTTTACAACTATATTCGTGTGGGCACGTCGGTTTGTTTAGATAAGCGTCGTGTTCACAGGTAACACGATAATTACTGAACCCGTTTTGATAAAGTCGCACCAATAAAACTTATCTTGAAACAAGCGACGCCGAGAGCTAGGACTAATCTTATCGAAGACCCGTGTCGCATCTCTTATCACAACAAGAATTTCTTTGGAGCCATAGAATAAACGGAATGAATTCTATTTGTTGTTTGTCTTTTCTATGTATACTTTTCGACTTAAAACATTTCGGTTCGGTTATGTTTGTTAACTTAGAACACCGCCGTTAATGAACCGATTTGAAAAAACCTTTTTATATTGAAAATGATATACTTTGAGATTGATCCTATAGAAATTTCAAGTTTAGGTTTAGTAGTTTGATGTTTAAACCATAATACTTAACAAAACTAGCTGTTTTGGCATGGAATTGTTTTTTATTTTAAATTTTATACTTGTTAATTAATAACTTAAATACAGAAAAAAAAGCGACCTATTTATTTTTTATGGCTTACTAGCTGTGTTTCGTGGTGTTCCCCGCTATTCCCACGAGAACGGTACATTTTTTTCGGGATAAACAATAAATAAATGTAAATGTGTTAATCCAGGGTGTCAGCTACTTCCAAACCAAATTTCATCAGAATTGGTCCAACCGTTTGAACGTGAAGAAGTAACAAACACACTCACAAAATTTTGCCTTTATAATATTAGTGTGATATATTTTTTGTAAGCAAACCTCATTTACATCCATAACTCAAACAGGATTAATAAAATAAGATATTTAAATCTACTATTCACATCATGGTTCCAGTTAAATGCCCAAAAATATTACAAATTATACTTACTTCATTTTTACTTGGTGGTACACCTCCTTAGCAGGAGGTCGTCTAGGAAGATACCACCGCAGTACCAGGTACTCTGCCGCTAAGTAATAGTGTATAAACATTATTGTGTTCCAATTTGAAGGGTACTGCAGCTAGCAACATTACAGAGCTGTTGAGACTAACCATCGAAAGTCTTATAGTAATGAGCGCCAAAGCAACGATGATTTTAACTTTGTTTTGTTACTCAAAGTTCTGTGTATCGCTGCAATATTATGGACATGCGTTATCTCTTACCATCTGGAGAGGGGTTCGTTTATCTAATTACTTTTACATAAAAATACAATTATACATAAATATTAAAACACCATGTTTTTAATCTTATATATTAACATTATAAGTAAAAGCTTGCAGGATAAGGAGTTATTTATACATCAAAGTGAACAACTGACTCACTATTATAAGATAAAAATCGGGTTAATATGGAAGCAAATTTTACGTATTCATGTTAGAAAATAATAACCTGCATGAACAATTACATGTGGCTGAAAGTTTGTAAAGAAACATGTATAGCATGCTGTTTGGTACAGATAGGTCAGGATTAAGGGATGTAGTGTGGCATGGGACGCTCTAAGACTCGGTGGAGTGACGACATACGTAAGGTTGTGGATAGTAACTGGAAACAAAAAGCAGATAATCGGGCTAGGTGGCATGTATTAGGAGAGGCCTATGTTCAGCAGTGTATTAAAGTGGGCTGATGATGATCATGACGATGGCGTCCGTATACTCGACCCCACTGCTGACTACAGTGAAGACATTAAGAATATACCGAAATTTTAATTCGATGCAATTTTTTGATGCTATTGTTGACTATTTCTTATAACGTTTTGCGTTTATCAAAACGTCTCATCTAAAATTTATATCCATTTCGAAACTCAAATCGTTTATTTCGAATCTCTACATCAACAACTCTATTCAAAGATTAACAGAACTAATGCTAGAACATCCGTGAGACTCGGAACATAAATCGTGCATCGAGAATTGCCTAACATCCGATCTACCTCCGATACCGCACTTGTCTTTCCTATTCGATTCTTATCGTTCCGATTCGATATCGTCTCGATATCAATCGATGTTACTCGTATCCATAGGATATAACATCAGGGGGTCATCACAGATTATTGGCCGTCGTACATCAATGTAATTGCTGCTCGGTATAAGTGTGAAAGAAAGTGTTCCAACTATTCAATTATCTTTTTTTTAGTTGCGTGATTATTTGTTCTTACTTATCAAAATAATTGAGTATAACCATACAAAATAGGATGTCATGAAGACTGCCGACAGGAGTGAAAACTTAAAACACGTCACATTAGCATGTCGTTGACGGGAACCCATAAGTTTTACCAAAAGTGTCTCAACACGGCTAAAGAAGTTTGCACTTCAAAATATAAGATAATTTATTGCGATATAGTCACATTAATGAATGGTATATTTTTATTCAGATTAATTCAGCGCATATAAAGTTATTCATGTAATATAGGTACCTAGTTTTTTGTTTTTTAAAATATAATACTCCGTTATGTACCATTAAAAAACTTACATCTATGTTTAGCCATTAACTCTTTTGTTGAGAAATAACAGATGAATGCAATATGTTCAAGATTAGAGTGAAGCACGTAGATGACTAAAAAGAAGGAGAGATAATAAATAAATAAATATCCTAGGGAATTTCACACAGTGGCACTAGGCCCGAACTAAGCAAAGTGCTATGGGAACCAGATAACTGATACAATACTGTTTTTTTTTTGTAAAACATACTTATAATACATAGAGAATACCCAGACATAGAACAAACATATCTCGTTACACATATTTACCTTGAGTGGGAATCGAGCCCACGCCCAACAGCTTTTCAACCAGATACAACGAGCTTACAGGGCAGTCATTCAATAATAATTGTAGCATTAAACTTTCTACCTGACATAAAAGAGTTTCTACTTTGAAAATGATAATTGAATGTTTTCCTGAGTGTACTTTAAAATTGAATAATAAAGTAGATCAAAAGTTTTGAGAGTTCTTTAAATATTAAAATTAATTATAACGATCTTTCATTATGAAAATTAATTTAGTTATGGAATATCAAATGGAATGAAAAAAATATATCTGGTTTTTTTAAATCAGTTTGGCAAGTAGATCGGGTCAATTTGTCAAGTTAATTGTGGAATGATCGACTTCGATCGAATAGTTTTATATAAACTGTCATACTAATAGGCGTAGGCCTCGTCTTATTGAGAGAAGGGTAAGGCCATAGTCTACCGCGCTGGCTAAGTGCGGGTTGGTAGATTTCACACATCTTTGAGAACTTTGTAGGGTTCCGTAACTCAAAAGGAAAAAACGGAATCTTATAGCATCACTTTGTTGTCCGTCTGTCTGTCAAAACTCTTTTTTTTTAGGAACGCGTGGAAGTATCAAGCTGAAATTCATATCAAATACTCTACTACTGTCTACTGTCCCTTAGAGCTGTGAAAAAATCAAACTTCTAAGCCAACGCAATCAAAAGATACAGCCGTTTATGCCGCAAATTTTCGTCACTCGCAAGGGAATCAAAACCTACAGGGTACTTCCTGTGAACTCAGAATCTTGAAATTTGGTGCGAAGCAACGTCTTATAGCACAGATAAAGTAAAAATTGCGAGAAGCATAAATTCGAGTCTGAATCGCACTTGGTCGGTTTTTTTTGTACTCTGACTACTCGGACACGTAGGTTTCCTCACGGCAGCGGCAATACTGTATATAATACAATAAAAGACAGAGGTGCATACCGTAGGATTCGAACCCAAAGCCTCCAGGTTGGAAGTCAGACGGTCTACCAAGTAGGCAGCCGAAACTTTAGACTTCAATTTAAAAACATATTTTAAATATTACAAAGCAAATACAACGGTGGTAGGGTTCTCTGTCTTTGATTATGTACTTATGTAATCAAAGGGTAGTTTATAGATTTCGGCTGGTTAGATACTAACCTCAAGTTGAAAATCTGCGTAACGGTACACAGTCTCATTTGAGCCAGTTCCATTCCAGGCTGGGAATGTTTACCGTCATCGACCACACTGTCATGTTACAACATCTAGCCTGCCAATCATAAAAAAATATTCATACTCAGAGATCAAATCTAAAACGACTCTTTCAGTTTGTTTCAGTTATTATCCACGAAGAACAGCAAAAAGAAGGATTTTTTTCCGGATGTATAGGATAAAAAAGTTCATCATTTTTCATCACCACGCGGGTAAAACAGTGGAGCGCAACTTATCGCTTGGAACTACAAATAATTGGTACAAGCCCTTCTGTTTGTTTGCCAACTATAAAATATATTAATAATAAATAATAGAAACACAAATTAATAATATTATATTTTTAATGGTTTCGCGTTGTTTCCGAATCAATTTCTGATAGTTGCTTAATGAATACAAGCCGCTTTACCCGTGTTTATATTTTATCTTCAAGAGTAATAAGAAAACAACACGATTCCCCGTGTGGTCGGCAATTTGAATAATCACAGTGCTCTTGGAGTTGAACATTTATTTAATTGAACGCAGGAATAATGGCACGTATCGACATGTTTCTGCGCATTGTATCAATGTTCCAGTCTTCTCTATGGACGTTAAAACAATGTATGTGGGTGAAGGAAATTAAAATTTTAGTAATTTCGGACTACGGAGCTTTCAATATCTCTCCTTTGAACACCGTCTGCATAAGAGCCTAGTTAGCAGAGAGAACGGGTTCTCAGCCACAGTTTTAAGGATAATTTACTACTACGCAGTCTACTCGCTAGTATTGTTACCTTTTTAGGGTTCCGTACCCAAAGGGTAAAACGGGACCCTATTACTAAGACTCCGCTGTCCGTCCGTCTGTTTGTCTGTTCGAGACCAAGCGCGAGTCCGACTCGCACTTGGCCGGTTTTTTTCTAATGCCGACGTGAAAGCCGCTATTTCGGGTCTGTGGTTATAATCTGTTTTTTTTTTTAATTCATCGACTAATGGTTACGGAGCCCTTGATGCTTAATCTTTATATAAACTTCGGTTTTTGTCATTAATGTCTAATTTAATTAGTTATAGTCAAAGTTCTTAAATTGGGATTTGTTTTTATGGGGGAAGCCTATGTCCAGCAGTGGACGTCCTACAGCGTAAGATAATACTTAAAACTTTTTTTTTTCAGTATAGTACTTGTGGGATATTACTAGATTGAAGATCTTCTTAGCAGGAAATAGTCTAGGTTAGGTAAGTCACTAGGCTACCGAAACTTTAAAAGAAATACAATTCCTTTTTTTTTTAATATTTTACCATTTCCTTTTTTTTTAGGAAAAACTAACATGTCCATAACTTTTGAACATTCTGGAATATCACCTACTAATTTCATCTATTTAACGTCTTCACTTTATTTTTTGTTATGCTTAGTTTGATGTTTCAAATTTCATATCGTAATTCTCTCAGAAGGAATGAAAACTAAAATATACCAAACCATTTAAACTAAAACATGGTCATTGTCGATCCAGGCTCAGGCGATCGACCTCTGATCTGCACCCACGCATCAATTGCCATCAATTTATTGACTTTCATCGTACCGAGATCTAAATGGCGGATGCATATCAATATACGTTAGAAACAGATGCGTCTTCTTACTTGAAACAATTGATAAATAATCGGATTCTTCAAAGTAGATAAACTAATATTTTTTTATGTAAATGTAATAAGACGTAATAGACACTCTCCTGATTGTAAGAGATAATGCCTGTCCATGATCATTGCAGCGATACACAGAACTTTGAGTAACAAAACAAAGTCCAGGACATCGCTGGTTTGGCGCTCATTCCTTTGGGACTTTCGATGGTTAGTCTCAATAGCATTATAATTTCGCTAGTACCCTTCAAACTGAAAGGTAGCATTGTTTACACACTACTGCTTGGAGGCAGGATATCTGGTACTGCGGTGGTACCTACCAAGACGACATCCTGCTAAGGAGAAATACCACCAAGTAAAAAAAAGAATACAATTATTCAAATACATACTTATATTTAGTCATATACATACATATCAAAAAAAGAAATACTAAAACATAATTTATAATGCTAATTAACACAGCATTTATCAGAAATGTTCAGTGCTACAAATTGAATTTACCTTGCGAAATTTCCCTTCATTCCATCAGCTATCTTATTTTGACAATTCAGTATCTAACTTTGCAAATGTTGCGTTGTTGTTGCAAATATATTATAACTTCCAAACTCTTAACGAACTTAATTGAAAGGAAGTTTGTATCTAATTATTTACTCCTTTAAATTAAGGCGTCTTTAACGAAATAATTCACTGAGTAAATGGAATTAAACCGAATTTGATTAAGTCAGTTGCTTACAATAGATTGATAAATATCAGTATATTTATTACATTTCATTTATTCTACAAATTCTTACCACACTTACTGCAACGCCTAGGCAAAGCCTCTCTTTACGTTTTACACTAAATTTATAAATAAAATAGGATTATGTGTAATATTATGAATATTTACAAGGAAATTTGCTGCTGTACCTATGTCTTCATAAACGTCCAGTCGAAACAAATACAGTGTCCACCTACATTGTAAAGATATATCGTCCATTTGCGATGACAGTGTGACATCTCGAATTATACGTATTTCGCTTTACTGATACTTTGAATCGCGATCTCGCGTACTAACTTCAAAAATGGGATATTTTTTTCTACAATAAACGACAAAAAAAAAAAGAGAGAAAAGACAAAATATCACTATACAGCGCTGTTTCGTTTGGTGATCTAGTTGGCTTAGACACAATGACAGTTCAGTTGTCATCTAAGCTTCGAGGTGTGAAGTGCTCTTGGTTTTCATGAAATACGTGACATCACGAGAATACCATGCGTTAAGCCTCAATTACTACATCGTCTTCAACATGACAACTAAACTTACCACCTTGTAAACTTACTTTTTATTTAGAACAACGTGATAAGTTTTTTTTTTCAAACTCTATAATAAAGTTAATTTACTTACAAACGTGTTTTTTCTTTTTGATATTTCATTTAAATATTAGTTATACTCTAACCACTTCATACATAATAAAGCTACCTTGACAACAATTCAAGAATTATGCTCGTTTAAAAGTTTAATTTTCTGTAAGATTATGGTTTTTGAGATGTCACACTGTCGTCGCAAGTGGTCGTATTCATGTTTTTTGGAATTCGACCACAAAATGGTTCACAGAAAATAAAATTTCGTATTCTTCTCACCTGCTTTACTAATAGTATATCCATCCGTAGCATGTCATTCTCTCTTCACTTCTGGTCGCTAACGCCTCATACCTCGCTGCGTCGATTCTCACAATGCAGACAATAGTCACGGAGTGCAAGCCTGTCCGTGTCATTACTGCAATGAGTTTTACGATTGTGTATTGTCATCGCGTAATATCATTTAACCGGTATTCATTCGAAGCTTAGGAATAAACTTAGTTTTGACCACAATTTAATTTATACAAAGCAATAATCTATCTATGACAGGGTTTGTCAAACTTTTTCTAGTCTTTGACCCGTTTTGAAATTTCAAAGAGTCCACTGAAATGATATTAAAAAAACCGGTTTAACTTTTACCAGCTTTTATTAACCGCGATTAAACATTATATACATATGAATAGTTAGCGTGGCGGATGCTGCTAATTATATTAGATCAGAACGTCAAATTGAGGAGTCATTACAGTTCATAGATAAATAAATATTAATGTTGATAAATTTCCTTAGCAGGATGTCTTCTAGGTAGATATCACCGCAGTACCAGATATTATGCCACCAAGCAGTAGTATGTAAATATTACTGTGTTACGAATAGAAGTGTACTGCAGCTATTGAAATTATAGAACTGTTGAGACTAAACATCGCGTCTGAAACTAAAGAGCGCCAAAGCAGCGATGGCTTACAATTTGTATCGTTACTCAATGTTCTGGGTATTACTACAATGATAATGATCATGTGTTAACTCTTACCATCAAAAGAGCGTCTCGTTCATTTTATTACTATTACATTTAAAAAAAGCCAAATTATTGCGTGACGCACAGTATTTAATCGATATATAGAACTTCATTGATTTGCTCAAGATATACTTATTGTATACCATTTTCAATTTAATGTCCATGAACCAGAGTTTAAGAAACCCTGATTTAGGATGAAATATTTTAATTTGGTAATAAATATAGTACTATTCGGAAATCGAGTTTGTGTTAAAATTTAACGTTGCACATGCTTAAGCAAAAATAAAAAAATGTCACCAAACAAACATAACTGCACATTTGCGGCGATAAATAATGTTCAGGGTTATACGCTTGAGGATTGTTGTCTCGAAAGGGGGGAAACTGAACCATTTTTACTTTAAAAAATGACTCTGAAATCGCAAAAAAATACTTGATCCAGGGTTAATATTAAAACTATTTTCCTATTAGCACTATTTGCTTGCTGTACCAGCATGTGCTCGCTGTGCTAAAGTGTCGGCGTCCTTGCAAGGGTATACATATCAGTGTAGGGCAAAAAGCTAAAAACCGCATTGGTATACCCATAAACATTGCAACAGCTGGTATGGATGTGGCAAAAACTCTAGCTGTTATGGTGGCTATGGTGAAAGTTCCAGCGCTTGTTTTAATGGATGCGGCACCTGTTATGACTGTTTTTTTTATTTTATAAATCTCACTGTGTAACTAAGTTTTGATTTTTACATTACTTTTATTCTGCTAGATTGAAGATTTAACCTTTGACTATGTATTTTTGTTTTACTTATGCGGCATTACTTACGTTTAACTATATTGGATACTCCGTTAATAGTTTCGGCCACATCCGGAAGCCTTCTTCATGGAGTCAATGCTGAGTAAAGCACGCGTGCGGTCTCGTCTTCGTCTCGTCTCGTCGTCGTCTCGTGAAGACATCGGTTGGTGCGCGGAAATAAATACACATGTTTGTCCTGAACCGGACTGGGATGGGAATCGGATTCACGCCCTTAGCTCTTGAAGATGATACACTACTAAATGAGTTAACAGGGCATTAATACAGATAATAAACTTTATCATTTTAAATTTTGCTAAAAGCTAAAGAAACTTTAGTTCGCCGTCACACGTTAATACTGAATTATACGTGTAGTTGCCATATCCAAACCAAACTGTGCTCTCTTTCTTCGTAATCTGAGTGGCTATCCATTGACCATACTTGCATTTCTCGTTGGAGCGACTGCATTACCATACCGACCCGGCGGGTACTAATTCAATTTACAATGGTAGATATTCACCTTTTTGTACTGTTTAAGGGTGGCGCATATTGGATATAATCGGACACTTATAAAACTTGTGCATCAGGCATCAGACTCAAAGTAGTACAATGAGCTATGGAGAGGGCTGTGCTTGGGGTTTCTCTACGAGATCGAATCAGAAATGAGGATATCCGTAGATGAACTAAAGTTACCGACATAGCCAAGCGTATTAGCAAGTTTAAGTGGCAATGGGCAGGGCACATAGCACGTAGAATTGATGGCCGAGAGGGCTGTAAAATTCTGGAGTGGAGACCACGAACCAGTAAGCACAGCGTAGGATGTCCACCCACAAGGTGGATGGACGACCTAATGAAGACCACAGGAACGCGCTGGCGAACCGCTTCTAACCAGTCTTCATGGAAATTATTGCAGTAGGCCTATGTGTCCAACAGTGGACGTCCTACGGCTAAAATGATGATGATGAAGATGACAAGATCTCCCACTGGCAATGGCTACCCACCAAAGCCGAAACATTATACCCTCATTTGAAAACATAACAAAAAAAAATATTAGAAATATTTAGAGTTCCTGGCTGGCCGATAGTAAAATGGACAGGGTGGAATTAGGTAATTATTTTGTTATTTGTAAGATTACAAACTGCTCTAGTGTGTTTATTTATTATACAACTTAGATATATAACCTGTATATATGTCAATATATGCCCCGGAAATTTAAAAAAATATAGATACATAAAAGAACTTTATAAACTAGTGTCACAAGCGGCAGCCTTACCGTTGAAAACTATATTTTCCAGGCAACCATGGGATGGATGAAATTAATTTCTAATCAGTAAATTATAATAATGTCTACAAAAAAAAAACTATGGCTCTGTGTTAAAATTTCATTCAATATTCTATCTTATGGTAAAAATACTTTTACTGTATTGCAAGTATTGATCAATCTTCAATCAAAAACAAATTAAATAAATCAGTGATTGCAAGCGATGATTCAGTCCCTGTCACTCTCACAATGATTTCGACAAGAGTGACAGGCGACAGAAATAATAATTATCACAATATCTGGAATACCCCCGCTGTACTTTCATGGAATCCCCAGTCTTCAATTCGCAAGGGCCCTATAATCTGTTTTTAGTTTTATTCAATTTACAATTGAGTTTTCCTTTTTGCGATCCGTACTCGCATTTGGCTTCATTCAATGCTAATATGCCGATATAAGAGACGGGATAATTGACGTTTCGCTTGGAGCTGGCCTTTTCAGGATGACAATGAGTCTCTTAACACGTTGTTGAAGCAATTATTTCCATTCGATTCCATACGCTTGCGCCATCAAACGACGTGTCGTGAAGCACAAACGTGTAGTTGAAATGAAATAAAGGTAAATGCGAACTAATCGGTTTGAATCTGCCTTCATTGTGCGAACCGCTAGACAATTAAATTTTCTGCTCGAGTGGGTGTTCCCTGACGGTTACAATCTGGGTGTCTTCAAGCGCGACTTGAAGACACCCTGATTGTAAGTGAATCGGTTTCTTCTAGGCGAGCGTGCTCCACCGTAGACCGCATCTTCGCTTAACATCAGGCGAGTTGGCGGTCAAACGCAATCCTATTAGTAATACAAAAAAATGGTTTTTTATATTTTTTGCTGGTGTGGGGGAAACTTGGTAAAACAGTCAACTGCACTGGTGCACTAAGTTAATATCGGCTTGCACCCCATTCTCTTTTTTAATGTGAGATTAATGAGACAGAGGAATCTCTCCCTTATTACTTTGAGACTAGATGGTTAGTCTCAACAGCCCTGTAATTTCGCTAGCCGCAATACCCTTCAAGCCGGACCACAGTAAAGTTTACACATTACTGCTTGGCGGCAGAATATCTGGAACTGCGGTCGTACCTAGACGACCTATTGGTAAGGAGATGTACCACCGAGTAACATCCTTTTTCACTGTGATCAATAAACAAAGTAAACTGATAATTATCATACTGTAAATTACAGTAAAAAACGTGGCGTAAGAAAGTAAACAGATTAATTTTCTGACCTACTATTTTCTTGTTACTGCTTGGTTATTATTAGCTATGCTTCCTGAGCTGTGGGTTATGGGTTCGATTCCCACCCAGGAAAAACATTTGTGTGACGAACCTAGATGCTTGCTTTTTGTTCTGGTGTTTCATGTTTCATCACTGCATCACTTGGTGATAAACTTCCTTAGCAGGAGGTCGTCTAGGTAGATACCAACGCAGTACCAGATATTCTGCCGCCAAATAGTAGCGTGAAAACATTACTGTGTTCCAGTTTGAAGTATACTGCAGCTAGCGAAATTACTGGGCTGTTGAGACTAACCATAGAAAGTCTCCAAGTAATGAGCGCCAAAGCAGCAATACCTTGGACTTTCTTTTAATACTCAAACTTCTGTGTATTGCTGCAATGTTCATGGACAGACGTTATCTCTTACCGTCAGGAAAGCGTCCCGTACGTCTCATTACTTTAGCAAACAAAAAAATGAAGGTACATTGTAATAATAGTAAATAACTTTTAAATGAAATTGCAAATACACAGCAGTAGTTCGTAAAGATCTTGTCTTATTTACATTACAAGGCGATTCGCGGCTGTAGGAAACCTCGTTAATGTACAAACTTGTGTGAAACGACGTTAAATAACGTTTGGAACAAAGGTTTCTCAACAAAACAAACCCTTCAGATAAACCTAAGTCACACAAAACCGCAGTAACTTATCAAGCGATTGTTAAACATGAGTTAACCGTAGGTTATCGTTCGTTTTACAGAGTTTATTAAGACAAACGGTGCTTTGTTAACTGCAAGTTTAATTGGCCATAAAACGCGAGATGACGCGGTCTCTAAGACGGTCGTTGTTCTTACTTCTACTCCACATCTACATATTCGTAATAACATGTAACTACTCACAACACTAACTGCGCCCTACAGATTTACTCGTTCCCAATTTATTAATATAAATTTCTGCCAATTTCTAATCCAGGCTAGGTGTGCTGCACCATCTTCGACCACACCGTCACATAACATCTCTTTGAGCTGTGGTCAAACACTAAGCTTGTCAACCATAAAAAATACTAGTTTTTTGCTCCGTACTGTGATTTTTGAATAACCTGTTTTTTTTTTATTTGGTAGAATATTTACTTCGAGAGCTGTAGGGCGTGGGTTCGATTCCCACTAGGACAAACATTTATGTGATGATAAATGTTTGTTCTATGTCTGGGTGTTCAGTGTGTATTATATGTAAGGATTTACAAAAAAAAGTATCTATGTATTCTGTCAGTTATCTAGTTTCCATAGTACAAACTTTGCTTATTTTGGGGACAGGTGGCGCTGTCCTATGATATTTAATTTAACATAATTATATACTATTCGATTATGATTTTCACAGTAAATAAAAGTCAAAACATAGAATTTTTGCGGGAATGAGGAAAGCTCATGTCGCCATATAATTGTAAGTTTTTTTGTAACGAGTGGCTTGCCTGTATCATTATTGTTATTTATGGCCAATAAATATTACTAATTATTTACTGATACCCAAAATTTTTAGTAACAAAACAAAGTCCTGGGCGTCGCTTCTTTGGCGCATTCGATGATTAGTCTCAACAGCCCTGTAATTTCTCTAGCTGCTGTTTCGCTAGCCCTTCAAACCGGAACACAGTATTGATAAATACTACTGCTTGGTAGCAGGATACATGGTGGTACATACCTACTTCGACAACCTATTAAGGAAATCTACCACCAAGTAAAATTTCAATTATTTTTTTTAACTTAAACCATTTCTGATTGCTAAAATTAAGTACTATTACATACAAACTGTCCCATTTCAATGTAAGAGCAATGTAAAGATGTCAGGGTATTCGGAGTCGGGATTAATGTAGCCACGGTAGAGGCTCATAAAACTCAAGGACCTTGTATTACTGAATAAACTGTTCGAAGCTGGATTCAGTTCAAGGCTTCTTATAATTATATCGTAGCTTACGTCAATGTCAACTTTAAACAAAGGATTGCAGATGTTGTTATTGATGGCTGGTCAATTTCAAATCACCAGTAATGATAATGAGTTCTGAAGTTCTCCATAGTAGAAATCCATAGTAAATAGATTCCTTCTAGATAAGCATGTTCTATCTTAGAAGAAGTTGTTCTGCTGAACATCAGGTATTGTAAGACCAAATGCAAACCTATTTAAGGCACTGTGGAAACTGTCGTGATTTTGACACTTTGTAGCGACGATAAGCTCAGTGGTTAGCGCGGTCGGTTCGCATTCCGAAGGGCGTGGGTTCAAACCCCAACAATGAGCTTGAACTGCCGGTGAAGGAAAACATCGTGAGGAAACCATAGCGTGGTGTTAGGGTACTTTCTAGTACTCGGCTGGCTAGCTACCACCCTCAAGTTGAAAATCTGCCGCTAAGCATCTAACGGTGTGTTCCGGCAGCCTCACTTGAGAGCCAGTTCTATTCCAGGCTAGGTGTGCTTTACCATCTTCGACCACACCGTCACTTACCATCAGGTGAGCTGTGGTAAAACACCTAGCCTGTCAAACATGAAAAAAAAAAATGTTTTACTTATGAGGAATTACTCACGTTTAATTGTATCGGATACTACGAATAAAGTTTCGTCCTCATCCGGTGGCCTTCATCATGGAGATAAAGTTGAGTACAACGTCTTGCTTCAGTGCTAAGCAAGACGCTTTAGGTTGCGTTTTGCCGTTTCGATTTTCAGTGTCCGAATGTAGCCGTAACTATAGTCGGATTATCCGATATAATTTAACGTGAGGTAAAATAACAACTATTGTGGCACCTCGAGTCCAAGTCCTAATCCTTCGACCACACCATCACGCAACAACAGATGAGCTATGGTCAAACGCCTAGCCTGACAAACATAAAAAGTGTTCTCCAAAAATAATGTTTTCAATAAAACATTTGTGACGTAGTTAGTTGTAGTTAGCAAGATTTTCGAATGCATTCAGCACTACATTTTCTACTAGAGCAATATTCACTTAAAATGACAGTCTATTTAAAACAATTTATAGTGCCTATAAAATGAATCCATGTTCCCCGCAAAGCCATGCACCCTTCGAGATTTTTACGACACACGCAATGCTACCACGCTCGGTCAGATTTGCATACGTTTGATAGCTTACAAGTTTATAAACTGAGGTTTAATTGGCTGGTTGAGCTGTGATTTACAATAAATACGCAATCAAATTATGGACGCAACGTTAAGTGTGGGTTCTCTCTCGGACCAATGACTTCTTTAGAATAAGTTACATACGGATTTAAAAACGTTTACCGACTTCGTGACTGTATAATTATATCCGAAATAGAAATTCTATAGAGTGCGTTTGTGAGGATTTTCAAGAGCTGGAAGTCAAGTTGTTCAAGTTCAATCAGAAGTTGTTCAAGATCGAGAACGATAGCGCTTTTTGGTATCGGGGGCCAAGACAAATTTTGGGTCGCTGCACCAGCAATGTTGGTTAGTGTGCATGTGTCCTAGGTAAAAAAATACAGTAAGTTAGCACGTACTACTAGAGCTGATTTTGCACTAGGAAAACTGTGTTGCAAAATCCAGTGTCTTCTTTTTTAACTGACTTCAAAAAAGGGAGGATGCTCTCAATTTGATACGGACTTTCTTTTATGTTTGAATTTCGATTACTCCGTAATTTGTGAACCGATTTCCGTGATTCTTTTCTTACATAGAGAAAATTTGTCTTTTGGTCCTCTTGGTTCTCACCTACGCAACTTTAAGCATAGATTAATTTTAAGCAATAATTTTAAATAAACCCCATTATCTAAATATATTTAGATATAACAGCCCTGTTAGCTCATTTGAAGTATATCTGCTTTAAGAGCTTTTGGGCGTGGGTTCGATTCTAACCCATGATAAAAAAATTGTGGTATACAGAATGTTCGTTCTGTGTCTGAATGTTCTGTATGTTATATAAGTATGTATGTTTTTTACAAAAAAAAGTATTTATGTATTCTAATAGTTATCCGACTTCCATAGTACAAGCTTTGCTTAGTTTGGGGTCAGACGCTGCTGTGTGTAATGTCCTACGATGTTTATTATTTATTTTTTTATCGCTAAAAGCGATCTCTTCCAGGCAACCGAGAATTTGAAACACGTAACTGATTAAGAACCGACATGAGTTGTTAAAACACTATTGATTTCTAAAACATTTAACTAATAAAAATAATACATATATATATATATATATATGTATATTGTAATTGAAAGAAGTGAATAAGTAATAAATAAATAAATATTAGGGGACATTTTACACAGCGCCATCTAGCCCCAAAATAAACAAAGCTTGTACTATGCGAACCAGACAGCTGACAGAATATTTAATAACTTTTTTTAAATACATACTTATAACACATATAGAACATCCAGATACATAGCAAACATCTATGTTAGTCACTCAAATGTCAGTTCTGAGTGGGAATCGAACTCGCGACTTTCAGCTTTCGAAGCAGAACTTTACCAAATGAGCTGACGGGACAGTCGTGTGAGTGAGTGTGTGTGAAGTGAGTGTGTAGTGTGCGAAATATTATTTGTTACGGTATTATAGTAATTATATTTAATGGTATTGATTTAATTCAACGTTTGTTGGAATTAAAACTTATATAAATAGAGTCCACAATTGCCATTATCAATATCGCACAGGGCGTAATCTCCCCTGTCCCTTACAAATCACGTCGCTTCAGAAAAACCGGCGACAAAACTGCAAATGAATGCTAAAAACGTCTAATTGTTATTCTATTCAGCTGGTTGTTAGGCGTATGCAAATGTTAACTATTCTAGCGTTATCTAGAAGATGGATAGAGGGCGCTACTGTCACGCAAACTGGGGGCAAAAATAGAAACGGGGGTAGAACAACGGTAGGTACGTCATAGATACTGGACGCAGGGTAAGATGGTATTAACCTATTTTCCCTTAAGACAGAGTTAAGAAAGCGAGATTATTTTGTGCAGTATTTTAAAGAAATATCTCTAGGAAAGCCCTATTTTTGTGTAAATACGTAACATAAATACTAAGCGAAGCTTGTATTAGTGAAACCAAAACTTATATTTATTTCATTGTATATTTTAATAATTAATAATTTGTCTTTGTAAATTTTTTGATCCCAACAATAAAGAGTTAATCAATATCAGTCATTGTAAATACTTTTTTATTTTATTTATTTGACAGGCTAGTTTTTTGACCACAGCTCACCTGACGTTAAGTGACGGTGTGGTCGTAGATGGTAAAGCACACTTAGCCTGGATTGGTACTGGCTCTCAAATGAGGCTGCCGGAACAGACCGTTAGACTGGCTGGCGGCAGATTTTCAACTTGAGGGTGGTAGCTAGCCAGCCAAGTACTAGAAAGTATCCTACCAAACCATATCCAAAAGTGCGCTATGGTTTCCTCGCGATGTTATCCTTCACCGGGCTTCTTTCTTTTTTCTCAAACTCATTGTTGGGTTTTGAACCCACGCCCTTCGACATGCGAACAGACTGCGTTAACCACTGAGCTATCACCACTACAAAATACTGATAATACATACAGATAAGAATACCCAAACACATAACAAATATAATCACACAAATGTTTGCCCTAAGCGGGAATCGAACCCACGCTCTATAGCTCTAGAAGCAGAACCAACGGAGAGTCAATATAAATAACCGTTATAAATTGACCAAGCAACGCAAAGATATTGACGCAAGTCATTGATTAGGGCCTTTATTTTTAGTCGGTGGTAGACCTCCTTAATAGGAGGTCCTCTAGGTAGGTAGGTCTTACGATCAAGAGAGCATCTCGTTCGTCACATTACTTTTACTTACGGAAATGAAATGATGGCGTGTATTCACTAATAAAGAAGTTGATATTAAATCTTTGATTTGACTTTTGAAATCTCAGAAAACGCAGGCGGAATCGCGGGGTGTAGTTAGTAGAAACAATTAACTAAAAATGTAGATCGCTTACTATTTTACAAAGTGACGAAACCAATAGCTTTAAAACTCTCACCCATTATCTTCACTTACAACATCGCTCACACAGCACAAAGACACGAAAGCTAACATCGCAAGTCAAAACTTCAGCGAGATAACGCGCCAAAGCCTGAATAAAATTTTCAGTGGATTACAGTACTCGGGCGGGCGGTAGGCGGTAGTCTCATCGTAGGCGCTACGTTGGGCGGACGGCCGCGAAGCCTCCGACGAAAAATATACAAACGTAAATGCGTAAAGTGTTGTGATTTACATTGTAATAAGAACTAATTTCGTATATCAATTTAGAACTAGTATAGTTATAGTTGTGTATTTTTAGAAGTTGAATGAACTGATTTAGATCTTGACGAGTCGGAACAGCTGACTGTGACGTTTCTTTAGCGTAGTAACAGGGTTGTGATTTTATTTGTGTAGTTTTGTGAATTGGTGTTTCATAGGTAAGTTTTTCATTGCAATTATTATTGTATAGACACTGTAGTAAATAATATTGAATAATGACCTCTTGCTACAAGCAACTTTGTTCTTTAAGATAAATCAACCTTTCTTTTGTTTTTGTATAGTTTGATATTTGGGAAATTCTATTATTATCTTAAGATTTTATTTAAGTATTGTTAAATGGAAATTTGAATTCTAAGAATATCTGCTCTATTTGACGCATAAGCATCTTAAGCTATTTCTAACTTCAGCCAATTGATATAAAAACAAAACAACATACACTAACCAGAGTTAATATCGTATTTTACCATTTGAACTTTGCATTAAGCTCAAACCGAAATGCATGACTAAAAACAACTTAAACCAAATATCCCATTAGTTTCCCGCCAACCAATCAGACGCTTGACGCTCGCAAGTGATCTTAATAAGTTCATATTAATGCAAAGTAAAATAAACTACAAGTTTTCAGATCATTTTGAACTCTATATAAGTTAAAATAGAGCATAATTTTGTTGTCTTAATCGCGCCAGTGAATCATGAAGTCTGCGTTTGATTTATGTGCCGTTACGATTTTAACTTGCCGTTCATTTGCACGTGCTGCAAGGTTCTCGTTTTTCGATGCAGAATTGATAGGGGAATGTGGTCTTGATTTAAAGTAAGATATAAATGTTTTGATGTTATTTTTGGTAAAGTAAGATTAAACATGCAATCTATCTATATATATATTATACGTACCTATATATAAAAATTGTGTGTCTGTTCCCTCTCTAGAATGGCGTGACAGATTTTGATCCAATTTTCAGATAATCTTCAGTAGTATTAAGTATATATAGAGATGTATTAAGACTGCTTCGCAGATTCCGCCTGAGAAAGTAAGATTTTTCAGTTATTGAACTGCCAAATGGGTACTGTGTTTGAAAATATTTCTACATTCTTGTTCTTGATATTAACATCGGGCGTAGTACATTTTGCCAGTTTCATAATTATATTAAGATTTTTTTATGATGAAGTATATTATGATGAAAAACTAGCTACGCCCCGCGGTATTAAACGCTGTTCCCACGAGAACATTACTTTTTTCGGGATAAAAAGATGTCTATTAATTATAATGGAGGTATCCATATCTTAAAAAATAATTTCATGAAAATTGGTCCACCGGTTTGAGCGTGAATAAGTAACAAACATAAAAAACACACGCCCACTTTCGCCTTTAAAACATTAGTATTATTAAGTGAAATAATTTTGAGTTACAAGTCAAAGTATTACAAAAAGTAAGTAAAACGAGAAAGACACGTAGTCAAAGTTAAGTCCGATCCGATCACAGTCTAGTAAAGTAACTACTTTAATAGAAACCTCCACAATTTTAGAAACAACTTGAAATGTTGTTTCACTACACTATATCACTTTCCCACGCGCGTAATTTGGCACTTTATGAATAAAACAACGACATGATTTTTGCACGTTTTCGCCAAAAACGATTTTTGCAGTGCATAAATGAATGTAAACAATTCTACAGACATTACTTGGCATTTATATAATTAAATATGGAACATTTTACGTTGAATTGCATAGTTACTGAAAATTTAGAACGTGGTGTTTTATAACTCTTGAATTGTTAAAACTATAAACCTAGATCTACCCTAGATATCTATTCCACGTTTTTTAGTTATTGACAATGCATAGTATAAGGTGGCTCATTACGTGGAAGACAGGAATATATGGTTGTAGTAGCTTCTCTCTGCACTTGCACCCCCCTGGCTAAGTGACAATTGTAGTAAGCATAATGTATTAATATTTATAACTGTAAACTGTAACCTAATATGAAAAGAAAGATCCACAAAAAAATGCCTTGCTGAGTTTCTTGCCGGAGTCTTCTCAGTTGAAGTGTAATTACGAGCCGGTGGTAGATTCAAACATGTAACTTAACGTTCATAAGTGCCTTACCAGGGCCTAAACTGAATAAATGACTTTTTGATTTTGACGTAAACTTTTAACTACGATTCTAAGTTAGTCATTAACATTGTCGACTGCAGACCTATACCATAAATAACCAACTAAACAAATTGAATTTCCCATTTTCTTCGGCATGAAACAACGAAAAAGTTCATGTACTTATAAATCAGATTACTGCTTTCAGAAGAATTTTACGAGCAAAAATCCCGTGAGGTAAATATTAACCCCGGTTTGTAGTTTGCAGGTAACAAAATGGGTTTGTATTTCTAGGGTTAAAGTTTACAAAAATAATGACACTGCACTGTTTATCAATGACTTTTACCATCAGGGAAGTGTCTTACTTGTATGTATCAATTTAAATAAAATAAAAATATAAATAAACATAGTATTTAATATATAAATTAATAATATATCTATAAATTAAAATAAAACAAATATTTAAGGGGGCTCCCATACGACGAAAGTGATTTATTTTGCCGTTTTTATAAATAATGGCACGGAACATATAATTTATACATATAAAATCAATGAATTCTAAAAAAATAAATTTTATACTAGTTTAAAAAAAGCTACATTTACAAGGCATAATTACATTTTACTTAAGCACACTTTTTTTGTTGTTGACATGCTGGGTCTTTGATCACAACTTATCTGATGTTAAGTAACGGTATGGGCGACGATGGTAAACACACCTAGCCTGGAATGGAAATGGCTCTCAACTGAGGCTGCTGAAACACACCGACAAGTGCTTGGCAGCAGATTTTCTACTGAAAGTGGTAGCTAGCCAATCAAGTACTAAAAATAACCATAGTTTTTTTCAAGTTTTTTTTTTAATTATTGGCTTGGGTTGAACCGCCATCTCGTGAGATGTTAAGGGAAGATGCGGTCTAGGATGGAAATCGCTTGCCTAGAAGAAACCGGCAAAGGTCACGGACTCCTTGTGTCTCATGTGTCTGTGGAGCGGCAATAACAATTAATTAAAAAAAAAAACATATTCCCAACACAACACACCACAATAGTCCATTAATGAATTATCATAAAGCTGAAAGTCGCATTTTCAATGATTTACAAGAACTTCTATTCCATACTATTGAATTGAAAGTTTCAACAAAATTCTCCTCACATTCAAACTGTCAATATTTGACAGCTCAATAGGATCGGGTTGTCAGTAGGTACTTACGCACTAAAAGGCTTCGCAGAGACACGATTAACTGTAAAACGCTAGACATTGACTTAAAACTAAGTGTTTGCATTATTTAGCGTATGTTATAAGATTGTAATATTTTTAAAATAATTTTAAAGCTTTCTAAATTTATCAGATTCTTAATCGGTTAGTACTTAGAATATAATATGCCATAATATATTTATTATCTAAAAAGGTAATAGAGAGATAATAGTTTATAACGATGATAGCTTAGTGGAAATCGTGGTCGTTTCACACACCGAAGGGCATGGGTTCAAACCCCAATAACGAGCTTAAGCTGCCGGTGAAGAAATAGACCGTGACGAAATCATAGCGTGGCGGTATGGTAGTCTATTGAAGTCAACTCAAGTTGAAAATCTGTCTCCAAGTACCTCACGGTGTGTTCCGGCTGCCTCATTAGAGAGCCAGATCCATCTCAGACTAGGAGTGTTTACCATCTTCGACCACACCGTTACTTAACATCTAGTGAGCTGTGGCCAAACACCTAGCCTGACAACTATAAAAAAAAGATTGACGTTGTATTTTGTAAGCATGAATGGAGCACTATATTTATCTCCGAAGCCAATTCGATTCAAACACAAAATGGACGATTGCCAGCGCTTACAACACTGCACAGCTAAATAATGCTTATGAGTTGCATACGAGTATGTGCTCTATTTCGAATCGTGCGAATGAGTTTTTGTATATGAATATGACCTTTAAATTAATTTGTGTGGACAGACGGACATCTTGTATATGTATAATCAGGTATGCGACTCTCAAATAGAGCCCCATGTTATGCTATTAGCCGGTTACTTAAAGATTTTTATATTGAACAGAGAACAGTGACACAATTTTAATGAAGAAACACAAATTCTCTCTAATATTTTTTTCCCCAAATTATAGCCAGTGTCGCTCAGCATGAGGGATCCTAACTATACTCCTTTCCATCCAAATCTGATCAAGCATTTAAAAGTTATGGTAAATAAAAACACACACATATAGGCACACTGTTACACTCCTTTTTATGAACAGTCGTGTAAAAATGAAGCGTAGATTTTACGCGTGTTTATTGTTATTGCGAATTTTCGCTTCAAAAATTATCATGGTGAAATACATTTGGTGACGAAGAACTGATGATGAAGTCGGGTAGGGGTAAGATAATTTTTAAGCCAACCAACTACCAATTACCTTTCAAGAGAGAGATTTTTAACAGAGATTAATTTGTCTATTGGCTAAAATGGCGGATAATGTTTTTAGCGAAATAATTATTCGGAAAACTGAACTTTTTGATTAGTAATGACGATGAACTGCAATAAACCGCGATCCCTCATGTGTGCTGACCTTAAAATAACACTTTCATAGGCTTAATGAATCCCTGGGCCGTAGCTCTGTAGCTCCTTGTCCCGGGGAATTTATCGTCGTAATTTACGATTTATCCGGGGAAAAAAGGGAATACAAATACGGTATAATGCGGTCCAAATTAGCGAGTTTCGGTTAAGAGGGCCTCGTGGTGTTTTAATGAGGTCATCTTGTGTGTATTAATCTCGGAGGAGGGTCAGTAGATGTTCTGAGTGCGTCTTCTGTCGCGTTTGCTCGGAATACCGTGCTTCGGACGAAAAACAGGCGAATGTTACTTTGCTCAAGAATTGTGGAGTTATATCAAGAAACTAGCTGCAACTCTACTGAAACTGAATACTTTGTAATGCAAATTAGTTTTGACTACCTGCTTTATCCACGACAATATATATATATACGTATATACAGGACTGGACAGAGGGTAAATATTTAAGCGTTTTAGGATCGAAAGTGTAGAACCATTGAGACTGGAAGCAAAAAATATTTGAAGAACTGTCCTTTCGTCTATTTGATACCACTTATGATCAAAACGCTAGCCTTTTTTGCACGAAGGTAAAGTAGTACTCTGTTACTAATTATTTTCCACTGCTGGACGTAGGCCCCTCCTAATGGTCGACTACTCTTGCTTGCAGTATCTGCCTATTGCTTGACGACACCGATCGGCTTCAGGGTCCTGAATATCCAACACTATATTTGCTTAAACTTGGTCTCCCAGAACTTGTCTACATCAGTAGTTATTGGATCTTTGCCAATTCAGATAATTAATTATTTGAGCTATAATTCTTATGCTAAAAAAAATATGAGTTACTTCGGTTCAAATTTTATTTCGTAGACAAAGCCCTCTCCATAGTTCGCTGTGCGATCCACTCTTGAAAGTAAATAACATTTTGCGTTTAAACACAAAGTTACGTAATTTTATGTATTTACTCTGTGATTAAAATTTAAATAGCGCGTGGGATATAACGATGTATACCGCGATTTACTGAATAGCCTGTGTTTTACACTCAAATAAACCATTCAACACCACTAATTTTAAGACGATTTCACCTCATCAATCTAATTTTTACACCGGTGACTGCATCCGTTTGCCCTTGACTCGGTGCCAAAAACCGAGCTTTGAATGAAGATGAAATGTTACGTGTACGGCTGAAGAAATACTAATAACTACTTGGGTTATATGATGTGACGTGTAGCGCCTGTGGCATAGGTTGCTAAGTTTTTTTTTTTTTTAATTTAAGAATAGGCTTACTTTTGACCTCCGTTTCGCCTGATGTTAAGCGAAGCGATCCACGATAGAACACGCTTGCCTAGAAGAAACTGATTCACTCATAACTAGAAGTAACCTTTTTCAATAAACATAACTGAAGCAATGGACGGTCCAGTCTGTCTTGGGATGGGTGATCGCGAGTAGCATTTACAGCACACAAAGTGCTTCCAAATGTATGTTTGTCCCGCTTACTCGTATCATAAGAATATTCAAACAGAGTCAGCTTATTGGATCAGAATATTATGTTTACTTGGTAGTTGATGTCCTTAGCTGAAGCTTGTCTAGGTAATTAATGACACCAACGATTACTTTGAAAAATTTGATTGTTAGTCTCAACAGCCCTGTAATTTTGCTAGCTACAATACCATTCAAGCCGGAACACAGTAATGCTACACACTACTGCTTGGCGGAATAATATCTGGTACTGCGGTATAACGAATTTCTGCTAAAGAGATCTGTCACCAAGTCAGATTGTTTCCAACACAAAGCTACCTGCAGGCTACGCTATGTATGTAGTAACAGATTAAGGAGGCGTTTGTCCAGCGCACATGCGACCACGTGATGGATGCGCGCGATATCGGCTCGTTTGTCTGCGTTACTACCGACTCATATTCCACATATGAGTTTTAGATTTGTCCATTGATATACCAACTGTAACATTATATTGTACCGACACAATATTATCTATTTGTAGTAAATGATAGTTCAGTGGTTAACGCGGTCGGATCCCACACCTAAGGGCGTCGGTTCAAATGAGGGAAGGACCAACTTCGACCACACTACTACTTAACATAGCCCGAAACCCCAGCTATGTCAAACGCGAACCTATTTAGAAATATTAAAAAATAATTGTTGCCAACAAGTTCCAGTTCCATTTCTAGTTGTCACTATCCTCGACCACACTTTTTCTTAAAATCAGAGCTGTGGCCTGGCGCATCAATCATAAATAAGTAGAATTATTCTTCTGTGTGACTAGAGGGATAGATTGCACTAGACAAAGTAAAATTTGATATTCGATTATTTAATAACAAAAATCCAAATATGTACAAGATTAACATAAGCTTCCCATGTGACACACCGACTGCTTATGTCACTCCCGTATATTTTTAGGGTTCCGTACCTCAAAAAGAAAAAGAAACGGAACCCTTATAGGATCAAGCTTATGAATAATATATAAGCTTAATTATCGTGATAAGGTCTTAATAGAAGAGTACTAGTCATCGCAACACAGGGAATCCTACGGCGATGACTAGTGACTTAAATTTTGTTACATTGATTTTGAATCTGTCTGTTTCATTGTCTTGTTTTGGTGTTAATTTTTAAATATTTTCGTCCCTTATATTGTATCATTATCAGAAAAAATTGATTAAATTGTTATTATTATTATTAAGTTATAATGTGACTTGTCCAATGTATTGTTTTAAAATTAATTATATTTTTTGTGCATAATATGTATGTATGAATTTGATGTACATTTTTTCTTTTGATCTAAAGAAATAAATTTATTATTATTATATTATTATTATCATCACTTTGTAGTCCGTCTGTCCGTCTATGAAGACCTTCTATATCAGAAACGTGTGGAGGTATCGAGTTAAAATTAAAACCATATACGCAGATCTATAGTCTGAAGACTTGCAGCTGAAAAAATCAAACTGCTCAGTTATCGTAAAAAATCCTACCCGTGCGAAGAAATTGCTAGTTTATAAATAATATAAATATGTCTTGATAGCTAGCACTTTGATGTGTCATCTAACTCAAGATAAACACAGCCAAAACCACAAAAAAATGACACACATTGCCATCAGAGAGAAATGTTATTCTCATTCACGATGACATAATTACAAAATCCTATTCTGAATAAGAAACCGTCACATACAAAACGCAGTGTTCTAATCTCGGTTCTTATCTAGCTGTTGGCCCAAAAACGTCAACAGAAACAAGACGGTGACGCGAGTTACGTGGACGCAGCTATAAATAGAACGCGTTCATAAGCACGTACCGATGGAAAAGTTTTCTAAAATACGGAACACTAAAGTGCTTGAGATCTATTCGTCGTATTCCGTTGACGAACCCAGCGGATTAGCAAGTTGAAGTGGCAGTGGGTAGGGCACAAAGCACGCAGAACTGATGGCCGATCAAGCTGTAAAGACAAGCTCAGACTGTCACAAGGTGGACAGGCGACCTAATGAAGACCGCAGGAACGCGCTGGATGCAAGCCGCTTCTAACCGGTCTCCATGGAAATTATTGGGGGAAGCCTATATCCAACAGTGGACGTCCTACGGCTGAGATGATGATGATGATTATTTCTGTTCTGTAATCTTGGTATGAACAATAAAGAGTTATCTATCTAACGTACTTAAAGTATTAAACTAAATTATTGCTAATTATGTGTTCGTTATTTGTTGATTGCCGTGGTGGTGCTGGCGTAAGAATTGTACCCCACCCTCTCTACCCGTGGTTGCCGTAAGAGTCGGCTAAGAGATGTAATCCGGAAGATGGGCAGCAGCGTCTTCCTTAAACAATCACATCTAACTGCGCTCGCCAACCCGCCTGCCAAGCGTGGCGAGTATTGGTAAAACCCCCCCAGGAGGAAGCCTATCATATGTCCAGCAGTGGACGACCTATGGCAGATGATGTGTATGTGTTTGTTATTATGCGGATATACTTTTATTTTATTAAATTCGTCAATATCGTAATATACTTGTATGATAAACCAATATTTTAGTTTTTGCTAAAGCTAAAGCTCTGTGCATCGGCTATCGTCTCTGGGAGTTTGTTATACACATCAGATCCCAACACGTGAATCTGTTCGGCATACTTTGTGAGTAACCGCGGCATGGAGAGTAGTATTGGACCATACTTATGCTGACATAGATCTTGCAATTATGGTCCCATCCCATCTTCTGCAAGGTCACATCTATTTCTACGCCAAAAGTCATCAAAATTTGTTTAACGGCTTAGGCATGAAAACGTAACAGACAGAGTTACTTTCACATTTATAATATTAGTATGGAGTACGGATGGATTTGGTTAGTATGGATATGGATATCGGTGTGGAAATCTAAAGTTGTAGCGATGATAGCTCAGTGTTAGCGCGGCCGGTTCGCATGCCAAAGAGCGTGGGTTTTGACCCCTACTATAAGCTTGAGCTGCCGGTGAAGAAAAACCATAGCGTGGTGGTAGGGTACTTTCTAGTACTCGGCTGGCTAGCTACCACCCTCAAATTGAAAATCTGCCGCCAAGCATCTAATGGTGTGTTCCAGCAGCCTCACTTGAGAGCCAGTTTCATTCCTAGGTGTGCTTTACCATCTTCGACCGCACCGTCACTTAACATCAGGTGAGTTGTGGTCAAAAACGTAGCCTGTCAGCCATAAAAAAAATCTTCACACATACAAATTTGTTCAGGCATTTAAAAGCTTTAGTAGAATAAAAAAAACTTACATAAATACATGAACCATAAAAACATTACACTAATTTTTTTGGGCAGTCGTGCAAAAACTATTTAAAAAAACGAATCTAAAAGTGAATTGTTTCTCCAAGTAAAATGTATGAAAGAGTCCCGACACCAGAAGCCCGACTATTTCCTCAATCTTACCTGATAAAGTCGACATGTCAGCCCAAATCTTCACCAGCCTTCCATAAATAAATCCAGTCGCCGATCACACGGATTGATGTACGTCAAATGGGATATTTATTTAAGTAATGAAAATATCCATTCCAGGCCCTATTCTGGAATTTATTTTGTTAAAATGCCATCCCGATATCACAGCTTATTTAATAGTCTGATGTCACTTAACATCACCTGATGTTAAGTGACGGATTGGTCGAAGATGGTAAACACACCTAGCCTGTAATGGAACTGGCTCGCAAGTGAGGCTGCTAGAACACACCGTTAGATGCTTGGCGGCAGATTTTCAACTTGAAGGTGGTGGCTAGCCAGGCAAATACTAGAAAATACCCTAACTCTATGCTATGGTTTTCTTATGATGTTTTCCTTCACCGGTGGTTAAACTCATTGTTGAGGTTTAAATCCATGCCCTTTAGCGTGCGAACTGACCACGCTAACCACTGAGCTATCATCGCTATGAAACGTAGTACGTAGTGTATCTGCTTCAAAAGCTGTAGGGTGTGCGTTCGATTCCCACCACGACAAACATTTTGTGACGAACATAAATGTTTGTTCTATGTCTGGGTGTTCTGTCGTAGTCATAGGTCGAGATACAATCTCCGAACTAGACAGCCTTAAATTCTAATATACGTTTACTTAACTATACATGAAAAAAAAAAACTTCTCACGTTTGTTTTGATTCCATCGTGTAGTATTAAGTTCTATACGTCTTATGTGTAGGCCATTGCCTTATCACACGAGACTTTTGAGGTAGAGAAAAACGTGCCTGATCACAAATGAAGGTTCGGATGTCACTTTATCACAGGTTCCTTTACGTAAGCTTGTTCCATACTAGACCTCATCACGTCAGACCTCATAAGGCAGGTGGCCAACGTGAACCGATGACGTATAAAATAAAAGAATATTATTCGAATCGAATCACTATTACAACAGTGCATTAAAACTTCTACGAAGTACAGTATATTTTGTATGAATGTAAAAAATCTGTTGCTGTCTAAGACTTTATACAAAGTAGACGAGTATATTAAAAATGATTATCGCGACTATAAATTATAATCTTGAAAATGTAATGAATTTTAAATAAATAATACATTGACTATTAATATTGTAATGATTATGTAATTTATTATTATTAGCTAATTATTATTATTATTTAATACTTTTTTGACGAAGCCCTTATTTGCTAATTATTATTATTATTTAATACTTTTTTAACGAAGCCCATTTACAGCTTAAATTTATTAGCCTCTATACAGCTTTTATTAATGTTTAATTACGCCTTATTTATATAATTGTGTAAAAATAATAAATTATAATTTAAAATATTACTTTGTTGGTAAGTTTCACGATACAATTACGAGTAACACTGCATTTTTACGCCAAAAATTTTGTTAAACCGGACGAGTACATGAACGAAATCATTATTATACACGCGATAATAATAGATTTATTTTTATGACAATAAAGAATCTATCTATCTATCTATCTATCGTATTACTATCGATTCAGTATCGTCTCCCCTGAGCTACCGTAATACGGCCGCCTGGTTCAATCACGTAATGGATCGAAGGCTGAGGGCTGCATTCATGGCTTCATAGTCGACTGAAAACGAAATCCGAATACACAGCATAATCGATGAATCGGATATTGTATATCCAATGTAGGAATATCTAAATTATGAAGCTTTTAATGGTTTAGATGGTTCGAAGGTTTGCATATTTTTACGAGAAATATTATATTATTACAATTTTTATGCGTATTTCGTACTGGTAATTTTTTTTGTGCCGTGGTGGTGCCGGCGTAAGAATTGTACCCCACCTTCTCTACCCGTGGTTGCCGTAAGAGTCGGCTAAGGGATGTAATACGGAAGATGGGCAGCAGCGTCTTTCTTGAACATCATCACACATCATCAGCCATAGGACGTCCACTGCTGGACATAGGCCTTCTCCTTATAGGGGGTTTTGCCAATACTCACCACGCTTGACAGGCGGGTGCCGTCGAGCGTAGTTAGGTGTGATTATCTGTTATAATTTATATTATACTATCATGATTTGTTATAATTTATGTCAAAAATATTATCAATACATTATTGTATTTATACATATTTTAAAACCATTTATACTATTTTAGTATTTTTTTTAAATTTAAAGATGATGCCCCTTTACAGCTGACTCTTAATAACAAAAAAATTGAATTACTAATATTTTATTTTTGTAATTAAATTGACGAGTCCGTTTTTTTTTTTTTTTTTGTAAACATATCTTTACTATATCAAAGATTATTTTGTTCTATTCTAAATTGAATACTACGAATTGTATTGATGAATCCCGTCATTATGCAGTGTCCGCGTATAGTAGTGATGTCCCAAGTAGTGATGTGTTGACCGTATTCTATAGAATTAAATCGATACGTCAATTCAAATAGTGCGTTTTTTTATGTTTGGCGGGCTAGGTGTTTGACCATAGCTCATCTGATGTTATGTGACGGTGACGTTAAAAACGGTTGAGCACACCAACCTTGGAATGGAACTGGCTCTCATGTGAAGCTGCCGGAACACACCGTTGGACACACACAGGAAATTGGCGGCAGATTTCCAACTTGAGGGTGGTAGCTAGTCAGCCGAGTACTAGAATGTTTTCACGATGTTTTCCTTCACCGGCAGTTCAAGCTCATTGTTGGGGTGTAAACTCACACCCCACGCTAACCACTGAGCTATAGCTATAACTCACTTAGCTACAAAATGTATGTATAATCGATGATAATACTATATTTCGTAATTGCACCACAGTTTCGACATGCGGTTATCACAACATCAGTAGATACGCAATAACAGCGTACTGGCGCAACATTTCCAATATGCGGCGGGATCAGTTTATCCACTGTCCAAACACGATACTGTGATCTGTTTGCACGCCCCGAGCCTCGGATGAGGAGACTTGACAAGTACACGTCGCGTTGATAAGCTGCGATGCCCATCTAGCAACGCGCCCTCGTGACATGTGCACTGCGAACACGTCTCAACATCCAGACGTTCAAAACATTTGTATATAACATATAACAACTTTTTACTTTGTACATAACAGGCTACGTCAAAATTGATAAAACCTTTATTATTTTTACACGACTGCCCAAAACAAGTTATGTTCATGTATTTTTTTTATTTATTTAACAGTAATGAGACGATGAGACGCTCTCCTGATGTTAAGAGATAACGCCTGCCCATGACCATTGCAGCGATACACAGAACTTTGAGTAGTAAAACAAAGTCCAAGGAATCGCTGCCTTGGCGCTCATTACTTTGAGACTAGATGGTTAGTCTCAATAGCCCTGTAATTTCGCTAGCTGCAGTACCCTTCAAACCGGAACACAGTAATGTTTACACACTACTGCTTGGCGGCAGAATATCTGGTACTGCGGTGGTAGTTATGTATGTGAGTTTTTATTCCACCATAACTTTTAAATTTTAAATTTGGATGTATGTTAGAATCCTTACATTATCAGGTTATGATTAAGAGCCAGTTCCATTTCAGGGTAAGTGTGTTTACCATGTGGATCACACCGGTGAGCTGTGGTCAAATACCTAGCCTGTCTACCATCCAAAAAATCTAGTCAACTATAAAACAAAATGTCGATAAATTCTGAAGACTTCAAACTGCTGAAGTAATAGGGTTATTATTATAGTTTAAAATAGTTCTTAAAAGTTACTAGTCAGGTTCACCAGTCGAGTTGTAATAAACCTTTATGTCGCGTTGGCGGATGGCTGAGTGAGGACGGTGGCAGCTTTTTGTCCCATTTTGCGGCAACAATGCACGTTCGAGCTTTTAGTACAGCGATGTTTGTGTGCGTATCATGATATCATGACCCAGTATTGAATGTAAGATACCTTTGTCACTTATGAGTGCCTAGTATAATTCATAGCCATATTATTGGCATCGCCATGATAATATTGTTGCTAACCTAGTTCTTGTATATTTATTACGTGGTGATCTCCGTAACGTCTGTTACGTGTCTTTTTGGTAGGTGGCGCAGTGCCAGATATTCTGTCGCGAAGCAGTAGTGTGTAAGCATTTACAAAAAAGTATTATAGCTAAGTATAATTTACAATTAAAAAAACCGACTTAATGCCCTTAACCTCAAACAATAAGTAAAAACCTAGCCAGTTTTACGAATTTTGGTTTAATAATATGAATGGACCCAGTAAACGCACTGCTTCAAATAAACAGCGAGGTTTAGGAGTATATAAATTTTAGATTTTTATTGATTTTTTTAGTTGGGTAGGGCATTTCGCCAGACAGGGTGATGGCAGGTGGACTAAGGCGTTGACGGATTGGTGGCCGCGAACTGGTAAACGGAGCGTTGGTCGTCCACCAGCTCGTTGGGTAGACGATATAACAAAAATCGCGGGTCGAACCTGGACAAGACTGGCACAGGACCGGGACGAGTGGCGTACAAGAAGAGAGGCCTATGCTCAGCAGTAGGCGATAACAGGCTGATGATGATGATGATTGATTTTTTAAAAACCGCTCAACAATCTATAAAATTTACAGGGGACCACCACCCTTTGAAACAAAAAAATAATTTTCCAAACCGGTTCAGGCGTCTTCTAGTAATCGATGAACATATATAAAAAAAAGATTCCGACGAAGAACCTTCTCCTTTTTTTAATTCAGTTAAAAATATTTGGCTTGAAAGTAACCATCGAATGTCTTAAAGTAATAAGCGCCAAAGCAATGATGCCTTGAACTTTGGTTTGTTGGGTACTGCTTCATCAGTCATGGACAAGCGTTGTATTTTACCAATAGGAGATCATTTTATTTGTCTCATTACTTTTGTACAAAAAAGTATTCAAAAAGTTTTTATGGTTCCGTAACCGAATGGTATCTACTCGGCTATAAAAAACCCTGTTATAGTAGGGTATTGATTTAGTGACTTACATCAGCGACGTCAGTCTGTCTATGTAGGTCACATGCAAGAGTGAACAAACAGACTGACAGACAGACGGCATAGGGTATTTTGGAATTTGCATATAGGTACTATTTAGGTCAGTATGTCCGTTCTTACTTACACCATATCACTGCTCAACATCAAGCAGAATGTGGCTTTATCCGTTAATATTTTAAGTAATAAAATATTTGTATAGTACTCTTATAATAATAATCCATTTATTCGCGCTATGGATATGGTACAGATATAAACAAAGAATTAGCAAAGTACACCATAGTCTATCTTTCGGCATGCTAAATTATTTAGCTTGACGTTTATCATATTAAAAATAAATGTCAAAAAGTACAAAAATAAACAAATGCTAAAATAGACAGTAGGTATAGTACACATTGTCCAGTATTTAGCGAGCTTTGTTTCATTAAGATGTAATATAAGATAAAGAAAGCTACGCTATCAAAATTTTAATACTCCATCCTACAAGGTAGTGCAGGTTTCCCATATTCTGCGGGCAGGACGAACCTGCTCAAGCTTGCTTCACGCTAAACAGAATAGCAGAGAAGATATACTTCGGATATAATCTAGTAAAATATACAGAGGTGGCTCACATGATCTGTGAAGTTAGATAAGAAATAACGACATCACCGAATTTGTACTTACTGATAAGGTTATTTTTTGTTTTATGGCTGACTGTCTAGTTGTTTGACCACCTGATGTAAGTGACGGTGTAGTCGAAGAAGGTAAACACACCTAGCCTGGAATGGAGCTGGCTCTCACGTGAGGCTGCCGGAACACACCGTTAGATGCTTGGCAGTATATTTTCAACGTGAAGGTGGTAGTTAGCGAGCCGGGTACTAAAAAGTACCCTACCACCACGCTGTGGTTTCCTCACGATGTTTTCCTTCACCGGCAGCTCAAGCTCATTGTTGGGGTTTGAACCTATGCACTTCGGCATGCAAACTGACCGCGCTAAAGACTGAGATATCATCGCTACCAGTATAATAATAAGTACCTGGATGACCGAACTTTGCTCGGGTGAAAACACGGATAAAACGACATTTTCTGAAAATGAAACCTAGCTAGATCGATTTATCGCCCCCGAAACCACCTGCATACTAAATTTCATGAAAATCGTTGGAGCCGTTTCCGAGACTCAGATTATATATACATATATACAAGAATTGCTCGTTTAAAGGTATTAGATAGATAGATAAATAAAAACAATAAAACATTACATATGGTACGAGTATAGTCAGTAAAATTAAAAAAATCTATTTGTTCTTTCGATACATGTCAGTGTTATCATTTCAAAATTGCTAGGCCACATACTGTGATAAACCACGATTCTGACTCATGCCAGACTCACATAAATGAGAAACGCTAGTTGTTATACGAACTACGAAGTTTTTGTCCCATTTTCAGACTACAATGCATCGGAACGACATATTGACGTTGAACGTTGAATATGCCTTGATATTTGTTGTGCTTTGAAATTAGACCACAATCATTGTTACAAATGTTGTAGTGTTTTAGAGTAATTTATAACTTTTTCAAAATAACCTTTCTTCTTTAAACGTGTTAAAAACTAACAGTACGGTGAAGGAAAACATCGTAAGGAAACCATAGCGTGGTGGTAGGGTACTTTCTAGTACTCGGCTGGCTAACTACCACCCTCAAGTTGAAAATCTGCCGCCAAGCATCTAACGGTGTGTTCCGGCAGCCTCACTTGAGAGCCAGTTCCATTCCAGGCTAGGTGTGCTTTACCATCTTCGACCACACCGTCACTTAACACCAGGTGAGTTGTGGTCAAATACCAAGCCTGTCAGATATAAAAAATAAAAAAAAAACAATAATATTATGAGCCCAATATGACGAGTTCTTTATATATATTTTATATAATTTATATAATTTGGTAGTTCCTTACATTACATCACATTTCAGTTATTTGTCCCATCTTACGAAACGTCGAGGAAAATAAACTAATTCATTGTATTTTGTGCACGATTGAGTCCCGGTCCTGAGTAAGTGGTAAACATATTTATTACCCTATTGTCATATAAGATCAATATGCTATGCATTGTTTTGCTACTCAAAGTTCTTTGTATCGCTGCAAGGGTGATGGCCAGGCGTCATTTCTCAGGAGAGCGCCTTGTTCGTCTCATGACTTTTATATTATAAAAGAATATTATATGGAATTATAATAATCTATTATTATCAGAGTTGTTTAGTGCCTGTAAGTTTCAGATTAACAGACTTCTAGAAGTTATATTAAGTTCGATTTCAATATAAAAACATAAAACTTTGGTACTACAATATGTCTAATTTGGAAGACTTGAAATTTTGTTTTAGTCTATGATACCTACAGTTTTTAAAGATTTTCCGAATTTATAAAACGAACCAGCCTAATAAATTAAAAAAAAAACACTTATGCCCAATAATAACTCTTTTTTAAGTTACTCCGCGTTACTTGGGATAATGTAAGGATTCTAACTATACCCTATACATTCAAATATGATTTGAAAGTTATGGTGAAATAAAAAAACTTACATGCAAACATACATTAAAAATATTATTATAACATTTACCATATAGTCCAGAAATACACCCAACCTGAAAGTTCTTGCTAAACAAACAATCGGAGATTAAAAACTTCCACATCTCATCAGTGATTACTCGAAAACACAGCTCCTACAAGAACGCCACAGTCTATAAGTTGAGATGAGGCGATCCATCACGATATTACCCGGACTTACCCCGCGGATGCGTCTGTCGAGCAAATATTTGCTCTTGGCTCGTTTGGAGTGCACGATTGCATTGTGTCACGTCTCTGCCGGAGTCTTTGTTTTTTTTTTTTTTAAGATTTTGGAATTTTAACGCTGCCTTGCATGTACATTTTTGAAATAGCAGTATTTGTTCTTAATTATTCTGGTCTGTTTACCACGGCTAAAGATTTGTTTCCACGTAATACAAGAAATGGACAGAGTCTTGTTCTCGCCCACCAACCGAGATTGACACTGTTTCATAAGAAATGCTATGCCATGTGTATCACTGTATATAATAAACTACCGACATCGCTTAAAGAGCTTCCTTATACGATATTCCAGAAAAAACTTAAGACTTGGTTGAAAAATGTTATTATTGTATAAAAGATTTTTTAAATGATCTAAAAATGTAAAGGATATTGCATAATTACATTTCGTTTTGACATATATTGTAATGTATCAAACTTGAGATTGTTTTTTAAAATTATACTATATTTTTTACGTAATTTTTGCACGACTAAATTCATATGCCACGGCACGGCAAATTAGGAGAACTAAATCTATAAAATATCTTTAACATCAATGTAAACCATATTTTTAGTGAATACATTTCATTTTATTAAATAACTTATAGGATTGCGCGCTTAACCGCCATATCGCCTGATGTTAAGCGAAGATCCGGTCTACGATGGAGCACGCTACACAATGTAATGAATTAAAACATTTGTATGTTAATATTACTAAAATAAAAACAATGTGTATGTTTTGTTAGAAAAATAAATAAAGATTGCCAATATTGCACTATGTCCGTTGTGGTTGCGTCTTAGCGTTATACTAGCATTGCAAATACTTTGCAGTATTTTTACTGTGAACATGGTTCATGCTGTTTTGCCGTGTGACAGTGGAAACGGCTCCCTGCCTTACTTCTGTTGGTACAATCTACAAATTTTGGGGATCCCCTTCCTAAGTAATGTTCTGTTATTTTCGTTTAAGATGTGATTTTAAGAATAATGGGTTTTGCACGATGACTTATTTTTAAGAAATAAACTAACAAAGCACTATTACTAATCCCTAGAACAACAATACAATACAATATTTTTTACAAACTTACAAGTTATACTTCCATTTAAATGTGTATATCATTATAATTGTAGAAACATGCTTACTTATTAAATAAAATAAAAAAAACCCGAATAATATAAGGATTCTATCGATACACTATACATCCAAATCTGTTCAGGCATTTAAAACTTATGTTGGAATACAGAAAAAAAGAGAAGTGATGTTACAACAGAAAACATTTGTAACATTACACTTTACAAAAACTCCTCTTTTTGTTAGTTGTGTAATAACATAAAAATATGATTATATGTCGATTTTTTTTTGTACTGAGTAGTTTCGCGTTTTAAGAATGTGGATTCGAAGCGCTTACTGCGCACATGGGGAACGTCCACCATGTACGGGTGACGCTTTGGTCGCGCTTGACTGTCCGTCCGGCAGTAAAAAGGGGCGGGGGACCACGTCGTGCAACTCTAAAGCACAATCCCCGAAGTGTACTTACTAGTAATTTAATAATCGCTTAATTTAAAATAATCGTCAAATTCATAAAACAAAGTCTCTCGAAGGCAAGATCTCAGCTGGCAGCACAGAAAACAGCACAGAAACGCGCGGTGGCGCGGTGCGTCCTGGACGGAAGCGGCTACGCGGTTGTAGAGTGCAAGCCCCAGCACGTATGACCTCTGAGTTGACGAGCCGATGCGATGACGTTACCAGTTGCTTTTTCTTTTTATTGCTGCGAATATCTCTAACATGCTGTGGACGCCCCTGCGTTGAAATTTATCTATGTTCTTAAGAATAAATAGGGCTATCTGGTAAGTTAAAGTTGTTAAAGATAATTATAAAAAAATCCTTCACAAAATGACTAAGTTCGGCGCAGTACTAAATGAAGAGTCAAATATTAACTAGCGTCACTCAATTTGAACTTTTTTCATAATCTAAATAATGAGTTAGTTAATCTCATTCTTGAACTAGTTTGGAATGAGTTAACATTTTATAACTAAGAAAATAGTTACAATGTCCGGCATTATATTAAACCAAACATCACAAGATCACCTGCTGGACTAATTTGAAGATTGCATAATTTTTTTTATCAAAATCGGATACATAAAACACACAAATTTTTACATGTATGTATAGAAAGATAAATATCGAAGAAAGTTGCATACAGCGCCATCTACATAGATCACACTTAAATCGAATAATTGATAGAGTTCCTACTCAAATACTTTTTTTTACATCTTTTATCAGATACAGAATAAACACATCTTTTTGCCCTAGTCGGGAATTGAACCCACGCTCTACAGAAACTGAACTGCTACAAAATGAGTTAGTAGATAGTTCAATACAAGACACTTTATCAATAATTTTTCGTTCATTTTTTTTTTATCAAAGTCGCGCAGCGCTTTTTTAATTCTACAGAAAAGCACTCAAAAGAAATATGTTTTCGTTCTATTACGATTATTTCACTCAAATAGCCCGGAGTCACGTATTAAATAAACACAAACCCTGAATGTTAATATAAAACGAATTTAGATGAAATGCAGTATCTAATGGACTTGACGAAATGCTGTTTGTTTGAAATTCTATGTACAGGGCATATTACACTGACAGCTAAGATAAGCGATGTCAATATAGCCTCATTTTAAGTTTTGGCTATTTTTTTTAATTTAAAAGTTAATAGACGAACGAGACGCTCTCCTGATGGTAAGAGATAACGCCTGTCCATGACCATTGCAGTGATACACAGAAATTAGAGTAGCAAAACAAAATCCAGGGCATCGCTGCTTTGGCGCTCATTACTTTGAGACTTTCTAGCTGCAGTACCCTTCAAACCCGAATACAGTAATGCGTGGAGCTTTTTAGAGATCTTAAGATACTACGGTTGCCGTGTGAACTTATTTACCAGGTAGCCCTATTCACCCACACGAACATTGATAATTTTCAACGCAGGGGCGTCCACAGCTCGTTAGATCTCCGCAGCAATAAAAAGAAAGACCAGCTTGTAACACCGTCGCACCGGCTCGTCTAGTCGGAGAGGTCAGTATACATTCTGGTATTCGTAATGTTTACACACTTCTGCTTAGCGGCAGAATATCTGGTACTAAGGTAGTACCTACCTAAACGACCTCCTAAGGAGACTTACCACCAAGTTATAAGTTATTTACACAGTTAAATAACTAATACAGAATATAAACGTATTTATTTTCATTGAATAAATCCATTTAATACTGACAAATACAAATGACAACTTTAAATATCGAAAAATTAATACTACCTACGCTATTTACAAGTTTATAAAGACGACCTAATCTAAGTGTCCATATTTTATTGAAAGGAGGAGTCAGGAGATATTTTATTGATAACACTAAAGTGAAATGATCATTGTGAAATGTTCCCAAGATGTTGATAGCATTGCCACGCTATGCGTACTATGCGTACATCTTTATAGTGCACTCCGTACAAGTCAAGTTTGTTTAGTTGCTTAGCTTAGCATCGCTCGCAGTGTGTTCTTACCTCGAGTCGTATTTTCTTCAAATTCTTTCTAAGTTGTTGTCTTTTCAGAGAGCATCAGCGAGAACAGTCTTTGTAAATACTGCTGTACTATGATAATGTCTGTGTACTGTTTTATGCCTTTGAGAGCAGTTAATGTTATTTGTACACAACAGCCTATTATCTAACTTCTTTGAGCTTTAAATTTAGCATTTTTTTTTGTAGTTATCTGGCTTTGTAGCGATGATAGCTCAGTGGTTAGCGTGATCAGTTCACATGGTGAAGGGAGTGGGTTCAAACCCACCAAACCTGTTTTGTCAACCACAAAAGTTATCTGAAGAAGACTAATTGTATCATCATAGAAGATTGTACGATATTCTAAAATTAAAATTACATATTTTTGTTTCGAATTAGTGAACATATTTAAAAAAATTGTATCTCGTTTTTTAACTTATTTACACTTAGTGAGTACTTAAATGGTCGAGTGTCTAACAATTACCAAGTGATCTTTTAAGCCAAGTATGTAGAATTTTACAGAACCTAAGATCTTGGCTGCTAGGAACTTTTTTTACTTTGGACTTTTTTTTATATTGACTTATATATTTATTTCATTGACGCTTGTAATCAGTGTTTTTGACATATTTAATGATATATCTGAAATGATATTCGGGATTTCACTTGTGACTTTAGTGTTATCAATAATATATTTGTATTATCGAAAAATACATTAAAAACACCCTTAACTCTTCACTCGTTGACAAAAACCAACAAAACAAGTTCTTATTAAATTGCAACCTAACACCCAAAAAAAAATTAGGACCCTCAAACAGTAAAAATTGGGCTCGTCTCAAATTAGTTGCGTTTTGGGGTAGTTTGACTTTTGTTATAGTATACTATTGCTGACTATCAGTGGGGTGGTAAACCCTAAAATATTTTTTCTTTGCGTCTGATGTAGATGCTCCCTAGTGATGGGGCGAAACATCGATGTTATCTTCTATGTCTTAGAAATAAATAGATATCTGTAAATTTATTTACATAGAACTTAATTTAAGACAAATAAATTTGATATGTCAAAACTACATATTTTATTAGACATAACAGTTAAGCGATAAATTCATAATTTTTTAATCGTTTTTTATTTATTTTTTGCTATTGAGTGCAGAATTTTTTATACTAAATTAACTTGTTTCTAGCTAGCTAATCTAGCGTCCTATATTTGTTTACTAGTTCCCAAAAGTAGAAAATTATAAATAGCTTTCTTTTATGTATATGTTTATGTATATTTAGTATAGTAACTATTTTTTAAGAATATTAGTTTCACTAAAAACATTTAAAAATAAGTTTTATAAATAAAATAATGGCAAAGTTATTTTCAGTCCAGACTATAATTTATTTTTAACATAATATTTTATTGTCATTTCAGAGGTATTTAAATAGTAAATACGCTTTAATAATAATTCAACGAACCACTGAGCTTATATAAAACTAACTAATTGACATCCTCTCAATAAAACTATATATGCTATTTCAATATTTTAACATCACTACGAATGATAAACTGTATTTACATCAAAACTGTTTACCTGCGATTGTATACTATTATCTATCGTATCTTTTACCAAATATCGATCAAAACTATCGACATGAATACCCATCACTACGTACACGCGTTAGGGCTGATCCAAATTGATTTTAACACAATACCGGCGACCCTGAATGGGACCCTTATTTGTAGCTGCGATGACACGCCGCCCGATCCATCATCCGAGCTCTATGGGGCTTGTCACGTGACGCGAAGCCTCGATAGCACAAATGTGCTGCTGGGACATGATTGAGCAGATGTCCGATTGGTGAGAATTGGAACGGCCAGGTGGCTTCCGATTGGTGCCTATTCGAGGAACACTCCACGTAGATTAACTAGCTGGTCGCAAACTAGAAACAGATATATTTCCCGTTTTACTTAAAGGATGATAGCAGTGATGATAGCTCAGTGGGTAGCGCGGTCGGTTCGCATGCCGAAGGGCGTGGGTTCAAACCCCAACAATGAACTTGAGCTGCCGGTGAAAGAAAACATCGTGAGGAAACCATAGCATGGTGGTAGGATACTTTCTAGTACTCGGCTGGCTAGCTACCACCTACAAGTTGAAAATCTGTCGTCAAGCATCTAACGGTGTGTTCCGGCAGCCTCACTTGAGAGCCAGTACCATTCCAGGCTAGGTGTGCTTTACCATTTTCGACCACACCGTCACTTAACATCAGATGCGCTGTGGTCAAACACCTAGCCTGTCAACAAATAAAAAAATCCCTGAAAATATGTGAAAATTTTACAACAGGGACGAGAATATCGTTTTAAATATTTATCTGACTTAAAGACATTTTAAATATTTATTACAAAATGTTTATTATTATCTAGAACTAAAATAAGTTAAAAATAATTAATTAAAACAACTGCAATTTTTATATCCTATTCTCGCTGCACTTGCCGCCTGTTCACACGTGTTCCGCCTCTACACGGGGCATCCTCAGGACGTGTTGACTCTCCAAGCGCTTGGCCGATGGTTCTTTTCTTGTTTTTAGTTTTAAATATTAACGAATATCGGATGTCTTTTTCTTTACTATTTTAGGAAATATGCACTTCATAAAATATTAAACAAATACGTTTTAAAAGGAGCAACGCGAATTGTGATTGTGGTTAAGTAGTTTTTTTGGGATTTCTACATTTAATTGTTTCTTATGAATATGTATATCTAAGTGTGAGTATATACTCACACTTAGATTAAACTAAGTAAGTTAGAGTAACTAAGTAAAGATTAAAAAAATAATCTTTTTAAGATTTTAACAAAAGGAAGACAAGTTTATTATACGCATTTATCTATTGTCTTTATAGTTTGTCTGATTATTTTCGTGCTTTTTTACTAAGAAGATAGTAGGTAATTGCACCTAAGCGAATGTCAAGTGGCCAGGCCTAATGTCAGATCTAAAAAAGCGGAGTGTCGTCAAACAAAAAATATACGAAACTAACACATAATTACGACCGCTTAGGAAGCAATTGCCATTTTTACCTAAAATATCTGTAAAGTTTTATTTGCTATACCTATTGTTATCTAGGTACTTATTTTATTTACCATTTAGGACTAAGTTGTGATACAAATTTTAATGGCCAGTTCTCTCTCAAATCTCTCTATTAATAGATACACGAGTTGATTATTAGTGCCTTGTAAGAAGAAATATGACAATATTTTATCACATATATCTTCCGTAATATAGCTAAATAGTAAGCAATAAGGAATTTAATAACATACCCGAACATACGCACATATTTGCCAATTTCAAAAGGAAAAAAATGTGTAGCGATCTCAGTAAATTGCTGAGATGAGGAATATTTTTGTTTAATATTGGAAATGCCAGTACATATGTCGTTACGTCATTTATTTATACCAACATTGTATGATAAGGCCATGAATGAGGGTTCTTAAAAAAGTTTCTGTCAACCCGCGCTTGACCAGCGTGCTATGGCCTTACTCTTTGCTGTGGGACTGTTTATAAACAAAAAATGGGGCTGACTCAGAAGTACGTAGCTGTAGTGTGCACCAAACATACCTAATGATGAAGCCTCTATTGGTACTTTCTAAGTATGTCTGTAGTTAAATCCCTCTGTGACTGCCCTCTATGCTCATTTGGTAGTAGCTTTGCTTCCCAAACAGAAAAGCGTGGGTTAGATTCCCACCCAGGATTTTTTTTTAATATTGCTTGTTCTGTTTCTTGTTATAACACCAAGAAATACATGTATATTAATGTAATAATAAATATACATATATTCTAGGACTTTTCACACAACACCTTCTATCCCCAAACTAAGCAAAGCTTGTACTATGGGAACCAGATAATTATTATTACTAAATATATGTTCACTCGATGTTAGGTGACGGTGTGGTCGAAAATGGTAAAACACACCTAGCCTGTATTGGACCTGACTCTCAAGTGAGGCTGCCGGAACACACCGCTATCTGCCAGCCGAGTATCTACTAAAAAATACTTTAACATCACGATAAGGTTTCCTCAGAATGTTTTCCTTCACCGGCAGATCAAGCTCATTATTGGGGTTTGAACCCGTGCCTTTGGGCATGACAACCGACTGCGCTAACCACTGAGCTATCATCGCTTATCATCTATTATGACTTTTTCATTTTAGTGGTATCAAGAACAACAAATCAAAGCTCAAAACGTCACTACTTGAAGACATTCGATTTCTCAGTGTAATTTTGCTAGCTACAATGTTCCCTCACATGTGAATTAGTTGAAGTTAAAATTAGTGCCAGTTTGTTCAACCGATACATCATTTCCAGCAGCCCTTTTACAAAATAACTGACGAATTACTATAATTTAGAGTTCACAATGTAACCTTACTTCGCGGACCCCTGGCGGGACCCATTGGACCCTATGCTACATTCTGTAAATTGCCCATCAGCCGTATTACACAATGGGCTCTATTCATTCGACTCCCATTATAAAAATACCCTATTTCATTATTATGTTACAACTTTAATGATATCTACATGTGCTTGTTTGTTGCTCTGTAGTTCTGTCAGCGGGATCTGGTTTGCTAATAAAATATGTATTTTCATCATCATCATCCATAGCCTTCTTTATCCCACTCCTTCTTCATACCTCTTTTGTTTTAACTTTTAATTTTGGTGCTATAAGTACAATATGGTTTTGTATTATTATATTTTGTTGCATGTCTTAATTTTGTTCTAATCTGGTTCATGTTCGTCCTACGGCGGTGAAGACTTCGTCGACCCATCTTACAGTCGGATGTTCGATGCGAAGCGACGCTTACTTCACCACTCTAGATTATTATTGTTAAGTTTTGTCTCCAAAACAGCTAGCCCCGTAGTATATAGCGCCTAGTAGATAGCTACTGCCTATCTCTACTTCATCACTCCAATTCATAATACAGTACGTCAGCTTACAGCGATGAAGGCTCAGTTAGCGCGGTAGGTTCGCATGCCGAAGGGCGTGGGTTCAAACCCACTTTACCGTGTGCTTTACCATCTTCGACCACACCGTCACTTAACATTAGGTGAGCTGTGGTCAAACAGCAAGCCTGTCAGCCATAAAAAAAAAATACTCAATCTTTCGTTCGGATTTTAACAAATTATTTAGAAGAATTAGATATTTTATTAATTTAGAATTTAAAAGATAAGTATTAAGTATATCAGTTATCTGGTTTTCATATTTTATTTAGTTTGGAGCTAGATGGCGTTGTGTGAAAAATGCTGCGATATTTTTTTATATAAATCCATTTTTACCCGACTGCCAAGGATGAGTTATGTTTTTGCGCGTATCTTGTTATGTATCTAAATTTCTTTATTACTTCTTATGAATTACGACAATTAAGGTATCGTTAGATTCGTCTTAATAACCCAAAGTGACCTTAGCCGACTCTTACGGCAACCACTGTACCTACTATTCTTACGCCGGCACCACCACGACACTTTTTTTAAATTGTATTTTTTTTATCTCGTGCTTAAGTACAAGTACACCTAAAACCCAAGTAAGTACTAAGTACCCTTTAAGTACAGTAAGTGTACAGTGATATTTTTAAAACGCTTAATAATAAACTGCCATCGAAATAAAATAGCCTTTTTAATCTTTAGAACGTTTAATCTGGTTTAGTAAAAACCATACTTATGTAACTATTAAGCTATTAAAGTAAACATGACCCAGTAGCACACATTCATCCAAAACCAACAACTTCTTCCCATAATTCCCATAAAGCTTAATATTACAGCTATCAATCTCCCGAACTCAAATAACGCGGATTCTGATAATCCGAATGTCGGAATTCCGCCACTCGGCTGTCCGATCTTTGCACAAAACGTAATCTAATTAAACACAGTCGGATTAATGGAGTGACAATAATCTTACGGCATCACGTCGGGGTAAGGGATAAGCCAGAATTTAATCAGAGAACCACAACCCCTTATGAAACCGGCGTATCGACCCAGCCATCTATTAGGCGTATGATAGTTGGATGGGATCAATCGAGGTCGGGAAACCTTTGTGAGTCTTTCGATATTTCCGTTTTGAATCAGGAATATTGGTTTTTGTACGGCTTCAGTTCGATTTCACAAACATTTGTTTTTTTTTTTTAATTTCTAAGTAGGCTTGCGTTTACTGTCAACTCGCCTGATGTTAAGCTTATTTAGAAGAAATCTTACAGTCGCGACTTGAAAGCACTCAGATTTCGAGAAATACCCACTCAGGCAGCAAAATCCGTTTTGTATCAAGAAAATCAAACATGTAAATACAACGACTACAGATTACAATTAAACAAAACTAACGCAACACGCGTGATAAACATAAATATCAAATCAAAACGTTAATAAATTGTGGTTAGATTTAATAAATTAACGTCATGAGCTACCGTACCGCAATCATGAGAAAAATGTCAATTGAGATCTTAGTGTCCTTTTCGTTGTAGTTGAGTTTCCCGATAAAAAGCGCTAATAAATTAAATATATATAAAAAAATCTTGAAAAATTCTAGCTCATGTCTAACGATTTTCCATACATTCAAATCTGTTTCGGCATTTAAAGTTTATAGAAACTTACACACATATTTGAACCCTGAGACAACACTTATTTTTTGGGCAGTTGTGTATAAGACACGCTTTATTTCGGTATTGATTTTACTGCCCTTTACTAGAGAATGTCTTTAAAAGAAATTGCCATTTAGTCCCAGCGTTGTTAAACAAGATAAATCATGACGATGCGCTTAATTGAAATACTTTCTTGAAAGATGACACCCGACTCAACGTACCTACAAGACGAGGCAGAAAATAATGCGAAAAAAAGTTTTGAAGTATGAGACACTATAATTTTATAATTTAGTTCAAAAACGTTATTATTTACAAGAAAAAAATATACACATTTCAATTTTAACATTTGTCTCTACAGTTTTTATGACTTTATGTGCACTATCTTGATTCATCGAACAATTAATGCGACGGGAACATTTTCGCGCGAAGTATTTTACGATTTCAAATGTCACCTAAAACCGAATGAATCGTATATTTATTTTTGGGCAGTTGTGTAAAATCATACTTTGTTAAAAAAAGCTTTCAATACAGTAACTGAAAAGTAGTTTTGATAATTAAACTAGTTTTTTGAACTTGATAGTTTATTATCTTAATTGTTACAGCAGAAATGTAATAAACAAATTTTAACTTAATACAATAATATATAAATCTTATGTACGTGTGTTTGTCACCTAACTCCTCCTAAACGGCTGGAACGATTTGGATGAAATTTTGTGTGTATATTTCGATGGGTTCCTAGATGGTTTGAAAATACAGTTGGACTCGGTAGGTGGCGCTGGTGTCGGTAATTCTATTGACTGTTAGGCGAAACGAAGTTCCCAGGGTCAGCTAGTATTATATACGTATATAATATAGTCTATATGATGTAAGGATTCTAATGATACCCCTTACAAAAAGAATCTGTTTAGGTATTCAAATGTTAAGGTGGAATAAAGAAACTCACATACACGAACACTGAAATTTACACTCCTTTTTTATGGCAGATGTGTTGTAATGATTGTCACCGGTACAACATAAGCTTTCAAATCTTAGTTTAAATCAATGAAATTTGGTATAAAACAATTGCTTAAAAGTAAAATAATTAGATAAAAACTATTTATTGTGCACACCAAAAAAAAAAGAAAAAAAGTACAGAAAACACATAAGTGGCGGCCTTATCGCTAATAGACAACCAAGAAAGGAAAAACGCCACTGCAAAAAACAATTAAAAATTAGGTAAAAATTATTATAGCATCGTATTAGACAACCTCCTACGATATATATTTATTTATTTAGCCGTCCTTCATTATAAGTATAGAATGCCTAGCATACATATTGCAAGATGCTATTAAAACAAAAATGTTTCTAATACAATAGCTTTAATAAGTAATTACCTCTCCCCTACAGATAACGAAAATTAATACGTATTACGTATCAATATATGAAGTAAATGCAATGTCAGTTCCCTGCGAGAATTAATTTCCAAAGTAAAGCTTCCTGATCCTACCAGCCCGAATAAGAAATTGGATTTTATTGATCCTTAATCTTTCATATTTAATTTGAATATGTCTACGGAGAAAATTAAAACGGAGAAAAAATGCGCATAAGTGCGCATTTTTTATGGGATTTCGTCTCAATTTTATCGAACTTTGATAATAATTTAAAGTCTATATTTTTGATATTTGTAACTAAAAATAAATTGTCATCAATTTGTGTTTCAACAAATGTATTTTAAAATATTAGCTTTTGCTAAAAAAAAAAAAAAGAATTTAAAATCTCAATAAAAACAGCCAACAATACCCTATTACTTGAAAATAACATAACTTACTAAGTTAATCATCGGTTTATAAGAAAAAATATATTCTAGACCGACTACTTTACACTAAATAAATGTATGTAATTACATTTACGAGTTAAGTTTGCGTACTTTAGCGCGACAATACAGCCAAGCGGTAGATTCTATTTTCATTCTTATTCTTTTATGATAGTAATGGCGTATGGGCGGAGCAAACGTGGATTTTTTTAGGGAGCCTGCTTTTAATTAAAAAGGCGATTCTTTAATATCACTGTACGATGACTTACGTTAACCATCAAAATACCTAGTTGCATCTGCACCAAACAAGACTCCTGGTAATCAAGTCTCACGCCGCCTGAAGTGTTTACGATATTAAATAACAAACGTAGATTGTAACCCCGCAACTTCTCCGTGTCTCAAGTTAACTCGCTTTAGAGAATTAGCGCCGTGCCGCCAATTCCAGCACGTGTGGCTTTTCACTGCGGTTCTGACAAACGGGGTTCATGTTTGAATGACTGCTTCATTAAGTCGTTAAATTTCTTAATATTCGTCTGCTATTTTATTGTCCTAATTGTTTTTTGTATGACCATTGCAGCGATACACGGAACTTTGAGTAGTGAAACAAAGTCCAGGGCGTCGCTGCTTTGGTACTTATTACTTTGATACTGATATTACTTCTATGGTTAGTCTCAACAGCCCTGTAATGTCTCTAGCTGCAGTACCTTTCAAACCAGGACACAGCAATGTTTACAGACTACTGGTTGCACTAGATTTTTTGGTACTGCGGTAGTACCTACCTAGACAACCTCCTGCTAAGGAGATCTACCAACAAGTAAAAATAAAAGTATCCAAATAATAGTATATAAGTATTCTTAGTTTGAGACTAGATGGCGCTATGTAAAAAAATGTCCTGCCGTATATGCGAAAATAAAGTTAAAAAAAAACACTGCACTGCACAAAATAAACAACAATACTGCATCGGTGCCTTAGAGAAGATCATTTATTTCGATTGCACATCGCTTGACACAATTTGGAGTGTAATAGTCTGAGAGACGATGCAGACGGGCATTTCAGTGCGATAAAAACGGAAAGGCTCTTCAGTTTATTTGTGATAATGAACCCTTGCCAGCTCCCGAGCTAGGAGGGGCGAGGTAGCTCACTGGAAGTGGCACCGACAAAAACATTTAAGTAATTGAGATGTTTTATGCTACAGGAGGACAGGTGCAATGTCGAATAAACTTGCTAGCTACCTAATGATGTAGCAAAATTGCGCATGCTCTTAAAAATACTGACTTGTGACTCCAACTAATAAGTCCTTTTTAGAGTTCCGTACTCAAAGGGTACCCTAAACGGGACCCTATTACTAAGACTCCGCTGTCCGTCCGTCCGTCTGTCACCTGCCTGTATCTCATGGACTGTGATAGTTAGACAGTTGAAAATATCACAGATGATGTATTTCGCCGTGGTGTTGCCGGCGTAAGAATAGTACCCCACCCTCTCTACCCGTGGTAGAGAGTCAGTTAAGAGATGTAATCCGGAAGATGGGCAACAGCGTCTTCCTTGAACAATCCCACCTAACTGCGCTCGCCAACCCGCCTGCCAAGCGTGGCGAGTATTGCCAAAACCTACGGCTGATGATGTGTGATGTGATGTATTTCTAATGCCGCTATAACAACAAATACTAAAAAATAGAATAAAATTAATATTTAAGGGGGCTCCCATACAACAAATGTCATTTTTTGCTCGTTTTTGCTCAATATTGTTAATGACAACAGGCAGACGCTTGAAATATTCACAGAATATTTAGTTATATATTCACTTTAAAAATAAATAATTAAATTATAATTAAACATATTTAAGGGGGGCTTCCATGCAACAGACATGATTTTTTGCCGGTTTTATACATTATGGTACGGAACCCTTCGTGCGCGAGTTCGACTCACACTTGGCCGGATTTTTAAATCATAAGAGTCAACGTTTGTCCACCAGCTCGTCTTTAGTCGTTAATGTGGACAAAGATGAAAAAAGCAGACTTAGAAGGTACTTATGAAGTTTGATTTAGAAAAGATTAACTTAATTAGTTTTGTACTTCGAACATAAAAAAAAAACTTTAATTTTTATTAAAGAACAGAGATACAGTGTTCAACTTAATAATCATTATAAGGTTAATCAATTATAATTGTTTTTTTTAATTTTTATTTATATTGTCACTTCACAGACCCCTTTAACCGTGAGGCCGTAATCTTTGTCAACTTAACCCTTAACTTGTAACTCTAACGATTATAGCTAATAATTAAAATTATAATTATTTCTAGTTCAAAAAATTACAATTAGTTCTATTTCTTCCTTTCACTTGCTAGTTAGGCTGTAAGCCGCTAGTGCAAACTTATTTTGCAGCTAAACTAAACTTACTCTTAAATCTTTCATTGCATCGCTATTTTACTCTTTCAAACCGCGTGCGATCCTCAAACACGATTGTAGATGACAGCAAACGTTGTCAGGCTGGCGCTCATGTTGAAGCTTATCTAGTGGGCTGGTATCTGTGTGGTATCACGCTACTACACCGGAGCACGGAGCAGTTTGATACAATTTATGTGGCACGATGTGCTGCTAATTGGTGCTCGAGCAAACACTGCCTTTTGATTGCTTTTCTAAGCTATCAGTATTTTACAAGCTAATCTTAAGCCAGTGATGAGCGCCATATAGATATAATTTAAATATTTTAGCGGAATAACTGCCTATAAAAAAATTGACAATATTTTAGAAAAAATAAAATAAATTACAAATTGACGTCTTAAAATTCGTTGTTGACGTTTTTCAAACAAAATCAAAATCAAAAAGTCATTTATTCAATTTAGGCCCTGGTAAGGCACTTATGAACGTTAAGTTACATGTTTGAATCTACCACCGGCTCGTAATTACATTTCAACTGAGAAGACTCCAGCAAGAAACTCAGCAAGGCATTTTCAGCAAGAGCCTAAGCCCAGCAGTGGGCTAAGATTGGCCGATAATTTTGTTCTACAATAAAATTATAAAACTCTTGTCATAGTTTTGTTAAATACGACCTTATAACAATACGAAAAAGCCGCATTATTCCTTAATGCCATCCTATTGTAGCTTGAATGAAATCCTAAAATAATATCTAAATGCCACACACAAACACATGTTCGTACTAAAACACACACTCATTAATCTTAGTACTAGTATTCGTAAAAAATGGTAAACGTACGAGCGAGTAACGAAGAAGAATGTACTACTCTCGATTTATGCGTTCCGGAACGAAGGTTAATTAGTAGGACGGATCGACTATTCACTGTACGAATGTCTTTAATACAGACCAACAAAATTCTAGAAATGGAAATTTATACATTTTGGGATTTATTACTTAACTAGCTGTGCCCCGTGGTTTCACCCGCGCTAGATGCCTACATAGTTGCTTTATGCATGCAAAGTCTCAGCCCGATCGGTTTAAAATTGACAAAGTTTCATACAAACTTTCATCCCCTATTTTATCCCCTTGGGGGTAGAATTAATCAAAATCCTTTCTTAGCGGATGCCTACGTCATAACATCTACCTGCGTGCCTAATTTCAGCCCGATCCGTCCAGTGGTTTGGACTGTGCGTTGATAGATCACTATGTCAGTCAGTCAGTCACCTTTGAGTTATATATATTTAGATACACGTACCCTTACGAAAGATTTACCTTTTCATTTGATTTCAACTACTTTCTTCGCCTTTCTTCTTGCTTGAGTTTGGGGCTAGATATCGTAGTGTGAAATATGCACTGATATCTATTTATATATTAACTGTTAAGTTACTTGGAATATCTGCTTCAAGAGCTATAGGACGAGAATTTGTTTCCCGCCAGGACAAATATTTGTGACGATAAATGTTTGTTCTGTGTCTAGGCATTCTATATGTATTATAAGTATGTAAAAAACAAGTACAAAAAAGTATTTAAGTATTCTATTAGGTATCTGGTTCCTATAGTGCAAGGCTACCTTAGTTTGGGGCTAGATGGCGTTGTGTGTAATGTTCTACGATGTTTATTTATTTATAAAAAGGTTTTAGATCTTTGTCACATTCTAGCAGAAATAAATATTTTATTATTTATTTATTGAAACAATTTATTAAGCTTTTGTAAACAAAAAATATTAATTTATTTTCTTAACTAAAAAATAAAAAAGTTGGTTTTAAGCACAGCGAATTAGCATAGAAAACGTTATCGGAGAAATAATTAAATTATAAGTCCCGAAAACTTCGCAGATTAAATAACTAGTATGACTTTAGGGGGATTCTCAATCGGGTTGTTTTTAAATAAAAACCATATATAGTTATTAAGTGTAATGTAATGAATTAAATTCTACAAGTTTTTTTACGTTTGCCTCAGAACTGAAATGGAAAATATTTTTTCAAATCTCTACATAGTATTAAAAAAAACTCGCCGTCTGTACGCTTAGATCTTTTAAACTCCGCAACGGATTTTAATGCGGTTTCCATCAATATACGTATAAACATAAAATGAACTTGGTTTGACTTGGTAAATTGTCGCGCCTTCAATACCCAGCTTTATTCTGAGAACCGCTGTTTTTGTTGCCGTTTTAACGAAATTTATCGTTTTTCTTTTTCCCTGATTCGGTCGGCCTGTTTGTTCCCGTAATTTTTGTTGCGCGTGGGTTCAGGTTACGTAAGACTACATCGTTTCTTGTAACTGAATCTAACGTTTTGCTTTGTGGTTGGGAGTAATGAGGATTACTCTTGTATCCACTAAGTGTGGGTAGCTGCCGACCTTTTGCATCCTTATTAATAAATCAATTGGTATAAAAAATAAATATCGTAAGTCCTGCTATGGAAACTGATGTGGTTTGTCACATTTTTGTTTTATTTATGCGAGACTACTCACGTTTGATAATATTGCATACTCCAGAGAAACTATAATCCAGTCCGGTGGTCCAGTTTTGTAATGGTGTGTGCAATACAAGACGAAACCGCGCGTGCGTTGTAGTCTACTTTGTCACCATGAAGAAAGCCACCGGACGTGGCCGAAACTATAGTAGAAGTATTCGATACAATTAAACGTGAGTAATCCCGCATAAGTAAAACAAAAATGTACCGCCATTTTCAAATAACGCCATCTAGCCACAAAATTACCAAATCTTGTACTATGGTAACCAGATATCTGAGAGAATACTTATGTACTCTTTTGTAAATAACTAAGTACTTATAATTTGTACCGATAATAAGCTCAGTGGTTAGCGCGGTCCGTTCACATGCCAGAGGATATGGACTCAAACCCCAATAATGAGTTTGTGCTGCCGGCAAACATCGTGAGGAAACCATAGCATGGTGGTAGTATACTTTCTAGTACTCGACTGGCTAGCTACCACCCTCAAGTTGAAAATCTGTCGCCAAACAACAAACGGTGTGTTTTGAAAATAGTGTCAATTGAAGCTAAAGCTTTTATCAGTCATTTCCAGAGCAGATTCAGGTTGAAATCTAGGAGAGGAGTAATGACCTAGCCTCGGTAGACTTGGAGCTAATCGATGGTGTTCGCTGGTTTCATCTAAAACAGTGTCGCGTTTGATTGATCGTCTGTAACCGTAATTTATAGTTTTAGGACCGCGTGGGGTGGCCAAGCTTTAAAGAACTGTAGGATAATGTGGACGACCATTTTGGCATAACGAAAACAAGAGTGGAACCACTTGTGATATACACTTTATATTTGACTAGCTGTGCCCCGCGGTTTCACCCGCGCTAGATGCCTACGTCATAGTAGCTTTATGGATGCAAAGTCTCAGCCCGATCGGTTGAAAATGGACAAAGTTTCATACAAACTTTCATCCCCTATTTTATCCCCTTGGGGGTAGAATTAATCAAAATCCTTTCTTAGCGGATGCCTACGTCATAATATCTACCTGCATGCCAAATTTCAGCCCGATCCGTCCAGTGGTTTGGGCTGTGCGTTGATAGATCACTATGTCAGTCAGTCAGTCAGTCACCTTTGAGTTATATATATTTAGAAGATGTAAAATGTTGTTAGTAAGTAGGTAGTTTTGTATTTTTTTAATGTAAAAGTAATGAGACGAACCATACGCTCTCCTGATGGTAAGAGATAACGCATGCCCATTTCAACAATACACATAACTTTAAGTAACAAAACGAAACCTAAGGCATCGCTGGCGCTTATTACTTTGAAACATTCGATAGTCTCAACAGCTCTGTAATTTAGGTAGCTGCAGTACGTTTCCCATCGGAACACACTACTGCTTGGTAGAATATCTGGTACTACGGCGGTTCCTAGACGACTTTTTGCTAAGAAGATCTACTGCCAAGTGAATACAGTATTTTTTTTTTGTTAGCGTAGTATGATTGGTTCCGAGACAAATCAAAATAGTTTTTCGGTACATTAATATTGTAAAACTATTTATAAAATGTAGCAAATAAATGAAAAAAAAAAACTGCTGCTAAAGTCTTGATTAAATTAGTGTAAGATGGAACTTTATTAGTATTCAATGGTGTTAACATACAGTGCCGTAGACAGGGATCTATTTCTTTCTCGGCTTCTTTAAGATTTTAATACCATACCATACCATTTACAATTCGAGTTTTTTTTTTAAATATTTGATTACTCGGACATATTCTCTCTCACATGGCTCCTCGTGATGTCTTCCTATACCGTTTGAAGTCATTGGCAATCCACACAAACTTAGAAAAGGCAGAAGTGTCGTGGCATTCGAATCCAGGACCTCCAGATTGGAAACCAGACAGTCTCCTAAGTAGGCTTCAGAAACTTTACTGCGTACTATATATTACATTCTCTTTTTTTTGTATAAGCTGAGAAGCGGTGACGTCATCATAAAATACTGAATTATTTCTCAATTGCGCGAAGCCGGGGTGGGTTGCTAATTAAAAAAAAAGTTGTTCTTATCGAATTTACCCAATGCTTGGTATCTCTCAGCTCGCTAAAAGTGGGGACAGCAAATTGTGAATAATGTATGTAGTTATATGCACATTGCGGAATTTGATCGATGGATACAGGATTTGTCTTTTTGAATATAAATCGATGACGTTAAACGGAGAACGTGATATTAATGCAAGTTTTGCTCGGTCGTTTACGTTGTTGATATGTTAGGCATATCTCAATGATTTTTTAATGGAAAATAGGTTTGCTTTTGACAATACACTGTCTTAAGCAAGATGCGGTCTTAGATGGAGCACACTCACCTAGAAGAAACCTGTTTACTCTGGATTTGAAGACACCCGAATTGTACTTCGCAGGAAATACAGACACCAGACTAGAGCTGCACGTCCTCGTTGTACGTATAAATAATGTGGAATCGGAGCGTTTAGTGCGTACGTGGGGAATGAACACCATGTACGGATGGCGCTTTGGCCTTGTCTGCCTAGCCATCTGGTGCTAAAAGGGGCCAGGTGAAACCAAATTGTGCAATTCTAGGGCACATTGACAATGTCGAATACATTTCAGAAAAAAAAAAAACAGAAAAAGTAGCGACTTTACTGAAGTACTCAAGGCTTTGCAACAGAGACGTGGCCAGTGTCGTCGCTAATTAGCCTCCTGGTGCACCTCTTGATCGACTCCAGAGCCTCAGGAACCACTGAACCAACTTATAAGTGAGTACAGTACTCTATGCACCACTTTACTTGTGGTTTATATAAAGTAAGAAGGTATTTCGGGTGTGAAGAACCGCCTCCGAGAGAGAATATTTTTTTTTAATGGAAAAGTAATGAGACGAACTAGGCGATCTCCTGATGATAAGAGACAACGCATGTCCATGACCATTGCGACGATACAAAGAACTTTGAGTAACAAAACAAAATCCAAAGAATTGCTGCTTTGGCGCTCCTTAGTTTGAGACCTCTGATTGTTAGACGCAACAGCCCTGTAATTTCGCTAGTTGCGGTACCCTTCAAACCGGAACACAGTAATGTAACACACTACTGTTTGGCGGCAGAATATCTGGTACTACATAGTAGATTGTATTTCTTAAACTTGCTTGCTAATCAAACTAGCAGTATCTATTATGTAAATTTAAAGACGGAATGATTGTAAAGGAACGTTATGAAGCACCTCGGTAATAAAACCAATTTTTGTTCACCCAATTTTGCATCTCAATAAATGCACTCCGGTTTTTACCCGAAATCTAAATCCAACGTCACACATGTCCACTGCTCTCGACATTTGTCGTGTCGTATCGTGCGACAGGCGCAACACGCAACGCGATGCGACACCACGCGACGTCACGCGGCAGGAAGCTGCCGCGGGCGATCTCGTCCCGACACGACGCAATGTTTTTATCATTTATTTTCGTTTTTCTTTATCAGAATGCGAGTCATTTTCGGCTAGTTTTTTTTGGTTAAAATAGATTTTGAATTTTTTGTTTCACTGCTTTTAAAATATGATGCGTTAGAACTTTTTTATGTTTGATTGGTTTATGTTTAGTGACGGCGTGGTCAAAGGTGGTAAACATATCTAATCTGGAATGGAATGACTGGTTCTCAAGCGAGGCTACCGGAACGCACCGTTAGGTGCTTGGAGGAAAATATTCAACTTGAGGGTACTATAATGGTTTCGTGCGATGTTTTCCTTCACCAGCAACAGCACTTAGAATTATTAATTAAATGTAATGTTTTATTTTAATAGTGTATTGGTGTACACAATGTTCATGGACAATAAATAGACAACTTGCAGATATTGATTACAGACACTTCCCTATTGTTGAGTTTTTTTTTTAAATATTTGTTTTTGTTTTATCTTCTTATCTTACAAAAAACAAAATTCATGCATGATCAAACAAAAAACTTAGTTGAACCCACCGAAACAAGGGTCCGTAAGCCCTGTAGCGAGGGTTCCGCCATCATTTATAACTAGCACGTCCACGAAAGGATTCTTGTCTCAGCTCTATCTGTACAAAGTTTAGACACTTTTCGAATTAACTATGCAAAAACTGGGTAAAAACCTTTGCTTACTGTTTTTTGGGTCGAATACGCACAACGATATATCTGAGATGATAAGATTTTTATCAGATAATACGACGAGCAGTGTTAATATCGAAAATAGTAAATTTTTGCTTATAAATAAATATCGACAAGTCTTTAAATCGATAAATACAGACATTAATCTTAATGGAATAAGATTGGCTTCATTACAGGATGAAAACATCGTGTTTCAAATTAATTATTTTCTTCAAATTTGGCAATATAATAATTATGTTGTCGATCTCTTCTTTTACACTGATGACCTATCGTCTATTTGGGAGCACTATTGCTTCAGATAATACACCTTTATATCCATGTAGACAATGTTATATTTTGGAATGATCTTCAGTCAAAAGTACTAAAATTTAAGTCTTTAAATTTTCAACAAGGCAAATTTCTATATACATATATATATTTGTGCTACTGAGCTGTACGACCTTGTATTCCCATCCCATTTTTTTTACTACAAGACATGTAGTGCGACAGCCCACTACCATTCATACATAGTGGAATTTCCTTGGGTACGTACCGAATGCTTGGACTCTACGTTTCTTATCCGTACGACCAAGGAATGGAACAAGCAAGCTTCCTTCTTTCCTGACAGATATAATCCAGATCTTTTCAAGGTCAGAACGAATGGGCTTCTAAATCTGCGTGCTTAAACTTCGACTACATACTCGCTTACCATCAGGGGATTTGGTGGTCAAACGGAATTATGTGTGTTAAAAGTAAAGTAAAAACTTACATACCTACAATAAGAACTAAGTGTTACCGTAAAGAAAAATGCATCTAACCCTCGCATTACGATCTAAGCATCTACATATTGAGATAGTTTTAATAAGTTATTCGAATATATTGTTGAAGAATCGAAATTAAAAAAGGAACCTGACACGGTCCCTCATTAACGTCCAAAAGCAAGGAAATAAGCGAAACTGTTTAAAAGTAAAATTGAACGTTTTCTAACACAGACTCAGTAAAGCAGCACTAATAAGGAAGCCGGTCATCCATCAAGTGGCGAGGTTTTTCCTACTTTTCTCCCAAAACGAAGATTTGGACGTGTTCCTTTTGGCAATAATGTTAGGTATTTAACCTCTTTCGCCCGTCCTGTGGCGGCTTGCGTTGATTGATTCGATTTTTGGAAAGCTTACTTATTTTTAGTTTTGGAGCATCGACTTGTAATTTCGTAAAGGCGAGATAAGTGGCACAAATTCAGTGGCGTGCACAAAAATACCTATTTCTAGCGTAGTAAGACTCAGAATGCTACTTAAATTTTACTTGCTGGTATATCTTCTTAGGTGGTTATTGTAAATATTACTATATTCCGGTTTGAAGGGTAGGTACTGAAGTAAAATTAGAGGGCTGTTGAGACTAACCGTCGAATGTCTCAAAATAATAAGCACGCCGCAGCGATGCCCTGGACTTCGTTTAGTTACTTAAAATGCTGTGTATAACTGTAATGGTCATGGACATGTGTTGTCTCTTTCCATCAGGAAAGTGTCTCGTTCATTTCATGACTTTTTTATACCTATAAAATATGTATGAAGAGTTATGGGACGTAGTTAGGTTCAAAGAACTAAACTTAAAATATCATTGACAGCCTTGTTAGTTTAATTGGTAGTGTACCTGCTTCAAGAGCTGTAGGACGTGAGTTCGATTCCCATTCAGAAAAAACAATTATATTATGAGGACAAATGTTTATTCCGTGTCTGGGTGTTCTGTATTAAAAGAATGTATTTACAAAAAAAAAAGTATCTAAGTATTCTATCAGTTGTTTGGTTTTCATAGTACAAGCTTTACTTAGTTTGAGGCTAGATGGCGCTGTGTGAAATGTCCTAGGATACTTATTATTATTATCATAACAATCAAAATTAACATAACAATGAATACTGAATAGTATTTTTCTAAATCTTTATTCAATTTAAAAGGATCCACGCAATGGACTATGCCACCCAATAACACACGAAACTATAATAATTTAACCTGACATATTTCATGTACTTGTGCTTTTCTTATATACAAGTGTATAAGCTATGAAATAAATGCTATGAAAAGTATATAAGAATAGATACCTATCTATTCTTAAATACTTTTCACAGCATTTTTGCTTCATCTGAATCAATAGTAAATTTAAAACGAATAAGGCAATTTTAAATAAAGCCCGTTGCTTATCAACGACAGAATTAAAATAATGACAGATTGTGCTTCAAGTGATTTGCAACTAAGAATACAAAAAAAACGATATGATTCAAATGGACAAGGCTTCAGAAAACATAGGTCGTTATATTCGGATTTAGTTTAAAACAATAAAACATGACACAGACTAATCGCTTCCAGTAACACAACTCCGAATTTTATTCCGAAACAATAGAAGACCCATCTCAAGACACAGTGTGGCAACAATCACGCGAAATATTAAATCCTGTCCAACACACGCTTAACAATAAAGATGTGACGTGGGTAGATAAATCATCCGTTGGCATGGCAACCGTGACATCGGGTTCCAAATTACAGGGGAACTCTGTGACGTAGTAACGTCAGCCAGTGAACGAAGTCAGGGTTTTGGACTTGATGGGTTTACAACTCTAAACAATTTCATACATTTTCTATACTGAGAAAATATAAACAAAATATATAAATACCTTGAACTTCAGTTACTTAGCCTCTTAGCTTGTTGGGGGCTTCCAAAAATCAGTTTGCCGATGGATTATGGGGGGTTATTTCCAGTACGTAGTTAGTTACCTTGAACTCTACTATCTACTCCCGTTGATTACTCACACCGTGTGGTATGATTTGGCAGTCTCCCTTCAGACCCCAGTTTTCGTTCCAAGCTAAGTATGCTTGTCATGCTTGAACTCACGTCGCTTAAAGTCGTAGGTACCATTCAACCTGCCAAAAGGAATTATTGTTTTGTTAGTGTCAGATTAAGTACACGAGGTTTTGTTGAGATGATAGCTCAGCGGTTAGTGCGGTTGGGTCAAGTCACAAAAACGAGCTCGACCTACCTGTGAAGGAAAACATCGTGAAGAAACCATAGCATGGCGGTAGGATACTTTCTAGTACTCCGTTAGCTAGCTCCTCTTACGTTGTAAATCTGACGCCTAGCACTTAACCGTGTGTTCCGGCAGTCTCACTTAAGATCCAATGCTATTTCAAGCTACCATTTCGACCACACCGTCACTTAACATCAGATGAGCTGTGGTCAAACACAATGTCTGTCAACCTTAAAAAGCCCCTAGACTATTGCGTGCTATCCAGCCTAAATTATATAGTCTGTAGAACAACGAGAGACGATAATACGAACAGCTAGATGAAACTTGATTTCTAAATTTTTTCCCCATTTTCTGTTTGTCTGTATCACTGGAGTTGATTTATCCCTTATATTGGTAAATTCAAAGTTGAATGCGGTGGATCAGGTGTGAAAAACGGCGCCGGTTTCCGTGTGAGTGGTCCCATTTCGAGTCATTGGACAGATGGTGACTTCGATTCGATTGCCTTTTTTGACGTGATACGTATGTCGGGGGAAAATTAGGTGAGTCGTAATATTAGACGATTTTTTTTTTGGATTCATTGGTATCTCTGCGAGGGTGCCAAGTCCATCGCGATGCAGCGATAGGAACCCATACAGTGCCTAAGACTTGATATCCAGGTGAAGGTTTAAGAGACCCCTTTACATACGTATTAACGCTCACCTTCACTGCCCGTGTTCCCATTCCTACCCTACTAAATTTGATATAATCATGTTCTTGACAGGCCAAGGTTTTTTAGTAAATTGCAATCAGCTTTTGCTGAAATTTCTCTCGCTCCTACTTCTACTGCATTTAAATTAGCCATGTAACTTTATTATTATTCATGGTCAACGTATTTGGTAAGTAAGTTCAGAATATCTATTTACCTTTATCGTCATGATTTCTTATTTCATCCTCATCATAATCCACAGCCTTCTTTATCCTACTATTGAGTATATGCCTCTCTCTTATTTTGCCATCTGTCTCGGTCCTGTGCCAATCTAGATTCGATCCGTGACGGCGACGATATCAACGCCCCATCTTGCGGCTAGACGACCCACTCTGTTGGAACCTTACTTCACCTATCACCACTTCGCCCAGCAACGTATCTGCCTGCCTGTCCAGGTCTACTTCATAACTATTTTTATTTATTTACCTATTTTTAAATTGAAAACTTATTTATCTGCGTTGAACGATTTTTGGTAAGGGGAAAACTTATGATTTCGTGTTCCTCACATGCTAATGTGAAGTGTTTTAAGTTATCACTTCTGTATGTAGTCCGTATGGCTGCCTATTTTAATTTTGTGTTATTTCGAATCTGTTTCCCTTCGATCAATAAATCTATTCTTACTCATAGTAGTTATTTATATTCTACACAAAAAACTGATATTTTTTATTATAAAACAGAAATCTTCTAAAAAATCATCCACAAATTTTCAAATTTATCTTTATACATTACCTTGTATAGGTTTGTCTCAAATTAAGTCAACTCACAAATATTTACCAATCGAGGGGGTGAGCCAAGGTCGCACAACCCCTGAGACTGTTGTCACGTCAAAAATCAACCCCAATTATAAATCCCGTCTCCCTTTATTTTGTTGTTAATTTCATTGAGATAAGTAAGTATTCGCGATTCTTAGACTGATCTTTATTACGTTTCAAGAGGGGAAGAATGAATTTAGCGTGCCGAGAACTTCATTTGCAGAGGTGTTAAACTCATGTTGTCTCGCATAAGATACTGATTAGTTCGAGCTTCTAATAACATTAGCATGTCTACTATGTTTTTTAATAAAAAAAAGTTAAATAAATAGGCTCGCGTTTGTTCGCCATCTCATCTGGTAAAGTTAATAAGCCAGCAATAGCAATACAATATACAACAGTTACTTGTAGTGGTTAACTCGATCGATTCACACACCGGCGAAGGAAAACATCGTGAGGAAACTATAGCGTGGTGGTAGGGTACTTTCTAGTACTCGGTTGGCCAGCTACCACCCTCAAGTTGAAAATCTGCCGCCAAGCATCTAACGGTGTGTCCGGCAGCCTCACTTGAGAGCAAGTTCCATTCCAGGCTAGGTTTGCTTTATCATCCTCGACCACACCGTCACTTAACATCAGGTGAGCTGTAGTCAAAAACCTAGCCTGTCAGCTATAAAAAAAAACATTTGTATAAGTAGAGGAATTAATTCTTTATGTAATTAAGTCGCTAAATTAAATTGCACACCTGCAAAGTTGGAACGGGCCGCTAGTTACATATCTCTACATAGTGTAAAACAAAGTCGCTTCGCGCCGTCTATAAGCTTAAATCTTTTAAACTACGCAACGGATTTAATGCAGATTCTATCAATAGACAGAGTGATTCAAGAGGAAGGTTTATATGTATAATACATGCATATGAACCACATTATTATCTATATTGCACCCGTGCAATGCCGGGGCGGGTCGCTGGTTACATTTATAAGTAAAATAAAAAAGTATCAAAAGTTTGTGCAGTTCTTAAGAACTTAGTTTATAACATATCGGGTCACCAGTTAATTATCGAGAAAAAACTCAAAAACTCAAAACTCAAAGTGCTTTATTTCCTTTAGACCTTACAGGACTCTTGGACACGTCACAAATTATGAACATACTTAAAACTAGGAAATAAAGTGATCACTTTGATCTTTCGTTCACTTCAATCTTTTTGAGGTAAAGTAAAGAAGCGAACAAGAAACCTTTACCTTGTTAGATTGTTAGTTTTCGAGTTGGAGCAAAACTCGTCCCAAGCTTTTTTATCGTCTAGATAATCTGATATTTTGTAGTAAGCCTTTTTACATAGGATATTTTTGACAATTTGTTTGAATTTATTTATTGATAATTTTTGCAACTCACTAGGAGTTTTGTTGTAGAAGCGTATACATTGCCCTTTAAAGGATACATTTATCTTGTTTAGCCTAGTTTTGGGCACAGCAAGTTTATTCTTATTTCTAGTATTTAAATTATGTATGTCGCTATTTTTAGGGAAACGATTGATATTTTTATGAGTGTACAACAAGTTTTCATAAATGTATTGACATGGTACTGTCATTATGTTAATTTTTTTGAATTTATCACGTAGGGATTCTCTGGGACCCACATTATAGATTGCACGAAAAGTACTCGATACTTGTGCTTGTATTGTATACTTTTGATATTCTTATCTACAATGATCTGTAATATCATATCTAGTCCAAGGCCTACATGTGTAGAAGCGGCAACAGTATCAAAATAACTTTGTATTAGATTCCCCAGAAACCTTGAATGTGGTAATAATTTATTTGCTAAGGATAATTTAAGTGTAATTAAACAAAGCAAAAGATTTATCTATTGAATTTAAGAAAATAACCATTGTTATTTTATGTCTATATCTTGAAATACCAGTTTATTATTATTAAGTGGTAGATCACCTTAGCAGGAGGTCATCTGGGTAGATACCACCGTAGTACCAGATTTTCTGCCAAGCAGTAGTAGTGTGTAATCATTACTATGTTCTGGTTTGAAATGTAGGTACTATCGAACGTCTCAAAGTAACAAGCGCCAAAGCAGCGATTCCCTGGACTTTGTTTTGTTATTTAAAGTTCTGTGTATTGACATGTTTATATACTTTGACATTTTGTTTTTATTCCATTGACATGTAATCAGTGTTCTAAATCTCAATGTAATTATATTACGGAATTGACTTGTAACATTGGTGTTATAAATAAAATATTTGTATTTGTATCGTTGGAATGGTCATGGACATACCTTATCTTTTACCATGTGCTCATTCGTCACTTTGTATTTTTTTAAAAATGATCTGAAAATCATGTGCTTTACCGTCATTTCGATTGATGTCTTTGTGAAATCAGGAAAATCTTATTATTAATTAAAAGTGTAAGACCCAGTCAACAGCCGTTTAAAGTATAGTTTTTTGTAGCGATGTTAGCTCAGGGGTTAGCATTTTCGGACCGAGTGCTGAGAGATGTGGGTCCTAATGAAGGCCGGTGAAAGATAACATTGTACGGAAGCCATAGCATTGTGGTAGAGTACTTTCGAGAACTCGGCTGGCTAGATAAATCTGCCGTCAAGCATCTAGCATTGTGTTCCGGCAGCCTCACTTGAGAGCCAGTTTCATTCCAGGCTAGGTGTGTTTACCATCTTTGACCACACCGTCATTTAACATCAGGTGAGCTGTTGTCAAACACCCAGTTTAAAGTTCTATTGCAATTTATTGTTGTTGAAAAAACTCTCAGGCATAACACATTCAAATTTTACTTGAGACTTTTTTACCTAAGTTATCCTCTAAATCGGGTTCTGTTATTATAGGCAGTTGCTATAAGATAGATACTTTAAAAACTTTTGCTACGATTTTGCTCACTCAAAGACAATGCAGAGCAAAATTTTAAACCTACAACGTAGGAAAAAGTTGTCGAGACGTTTATTGTGAAGCATTCTCTCACCAGAAATATGATGCGGTTCATTAATAACTTTACATAACTTTTTTTAGATTACAACTGGAATTTGTACAAAACAAAATTAATTAAAATTGCTGTTTGTTATAATTAGCTCTTCTTACTTTCTTGCTTAAATAAACGATAGAAAAAGTCTCTAATTCTCTATGTTCAAAATAGATTGTCAAAATCAACACATTCATGTATTGTTTCCTTTTAAAACGTCACATAAAATGTTCAATATGTTTTAAAATACAAACAAAATATCCCGCACGATCCATAAAAATTGTTCATTTCCGAAAAATCACGACGTAAATCCGGCTCGAAGGACCATCATTTAAACATAACGTCGCATATCCAAGATGGCCGCGATATGCCACTATCGACGGTTATAAATCACGAAGTGTCATGGCGGCGTGCTCGACTTTTACGCGACGCTACGTCTTTATTTTGCTTTTGAATTTATTTGTTGATGAAACCAAATTACAGGAACATCCATCTTTAACAGATTTTTCTCTCTTTAAATACCCTATTTGAAAATAATAATTTATTATTAATTAATTAATTATGACTACTACGAAAGTTTCTGAGATGGTTAATTTTTTACGACTCAAATTTCGAATACAAATCGGAATTCGGGATACAGTATATACCCTGAATCATCACACAGACTTATTACGACAAAAAATAAACGGTTTGAATTAGTTAGCTTGTGTAATCGCGTGGAAGAGATATAAATATAATTATGATTTAAAAAATTGTGCTGAATACAATACTCACTGCCCAGTTAGGAAGCCATCTGGCTCCCAATCTGGAAGTCCTGGGTTCGAATCCCAGGGCACGCACTTCCTATTTTCTAACTTCAAGTAGTAAAAAACCTTATAGAAACCAGCACGTTTGAAAGTTTACGAAGATGTATTAAGTCCGCCACCTTGTACATGACTAGCGAGGTGGACTATGGTCTCGTCCTTCTCATAATGAAAAGAAGTCCGAGTCCGGCAGTAGAATACCTTATAACAAACAGGATTCATAATTGTGTTTATTACCAGGTTTAATGACGCACAAAATACTAAGGACATAGCTTTGTTTATTTACTTCGACGTTTCAGCCATGTTGCGATAGCCGTGTTCACAAGTTTAAGTGGAGAATGCGAGTTGTCCTAATGAAAAAAATGGGGGTGTTGCGATCTCCTACCCTCATTGTGGTCTTTTAAATACGTAAGGCTACCACCACGGCACACTACACTATTCAACCGACCGTTCTGACATTATGCCGCGATACGAGCGCATGCTTTTGACCGGATTCCACGACGCCGACAACTAAATCCATCTTATTACGTTTTTTAATTTCAACCGCTTCTCGATGCAAGTTTTTCAACCAAGTTGTTTTTTACTTCTTGGTGTTCAAGTTTGCAAAAAGTTTAAAAATTACAAAAAAAATGATTGAGGAATCCTATTCGAAACTACTTCAATGGGTACTATCACACTTTTCCCGACACTTCCTCAACCAAGAAACAAAAAGCAAAGCAGTCGAACAGATTATTGAATCGCAGGAGTGTGCGTCACGTACCCGCGGTGTACGTTAATACGTCGCACGTGTGTCGCCTGCCTAATGCCGGTTATAAAACGTGCGCGCAGGACTTTATACCGCTTTTGATTGTGACGACGTGGGCCCGGCCGGTGGAAAACAGTTATCTGTCATAAGTAATTATGAAGGGCAGAGTAATAATTTGTAGCGATGATAGCTCAGTGGTTAGCGCGGTCGGTTCGCATGCCCGATGGCGTGGGTTCTAACCCCAACAATGAGCTTGAGCTGCCGGTGAAGGAAAACATCGTGAGTAAACCATAGCGTGGTGGTAGGGTAGTTTCTAGTACTCGGCTGGTTAGCTACCACCCTCAAGTTGAATATCTGCCGCCAAGCATCTAACGATGTGTTGTGGCAGCCTCACTTGAGAGTCAGTTCTATTCCAGACTAGGTGTGCTTTACCATCTTCGACCACACCGTCACTTAACATCAGGTGAGTTGTTGTCAAACACCTAGCCTGTCAGCCATAAAAAAAAAAATTAAACCTATCGAGCAAAAGATTCTGAAACCAAGTGGAGCGACGAAGATAAAAAGCGGGCAAAAATTATGACAGTGAAACCTATAAATAGTTAAAGAAAAACCCTTACCTCTAGCTGTATTGCGGATAGCTTAAGTTTTTAAGTATATTATAAGTAAAAAAAAGGTGTTAAGCTGACAATGAGATCACGGAATGTGGTGTCTGTGAAGCTGGAATTTAAAAAAAATATAGACACCAATAGTGGCCAATTAAACGCTAATGATGATGATGTTGCCTAAACAAAGAACAAAGCGATAAGCGAATCAGGTGCAGTGTGGTTAGCTGTTCCATTCCACTTTCATTTTACGAACCGCTAAACAATGGAATCTGCTTAGATACAATGAACCGGTTTTTCTATTTCTTCCAATATTTTAAGAGTTATCGGCCGAGATAGAAAAACCGGTTCATTAAATGGGCAATAAATCGTAAACGGTAAGTTTTACAAAAAAGTGTACAGAAAATAAAAGATGTAAAATTTTATTTCCTACAATAATGGTCTCAGTAACTTTGCCCTAAAGTGCATAGTTTCCGAGATATCGGCCAAAAACTTTATATCAAGATGGGGCTCGAAGCTCTACCTGGATCTGCCAGCATTTTGTGATTTTAAGCTCAGTAAATATAACCAAAAAAAAATCTAGTGTGAGGTTGACCAAAAAATAAACTGTTATTTTTACTGGCCTATGATGGATTAAAAATATTCGAGATATTCCTATCTCTAGTTATTCACAACATTGTATCGAAGCTTGGACACTGAGTTCTTTTGTTTGTCGGAGAACAAACGTGTAACTTTGTTCAACTTTGCATTGTGACGACGGTTCAGTGTGACGTCATGTTACCACGTGTGATGGTCACGCTTTTCTGTTCAGTGACCTAGATGAATAGTTAAATAAGATTAGCTCTCAATGCGCTTAGACACAATGGAAGAAAGGTTACGATTACAGTTCCTGTCTCGTTCTCCATCCACCGTAACTGTAGTCACAATTTTTTTAAATTTACAATTTATATAATTTACGGGCACGATAATACTCACTGTGACTACAAAGACAGAAACTGTTTAGTGTGCTTACCAGAAATAGAAAAGTATACAGAAAACAAAAGAATATTATGAGCTAGTGACACCAAGCGGCCGCCTTATCGCTAAAAACGATTCAAATAATCAAGACAAAAAAACATTTTTTATCAAGAACAGAGGGGAGTTGTTGTAACACAACTAAGTTCTAAAAAAAATATTAATAAAAATAATACGTAAGTAATTTATAATTTTATAATTTTGCGTGGTGGTAGGGTAGGTACATTCTAGTACTCGGCTGACGAGCTACCACCCTCAAGTTGAAAATCTGCCGCCAAGCATCTAATGGCACATTCCGGCAACTTCACTTTAGAGCCAGGCTAGGTGTGTTTACCATCTTCGACCACACCATCACTTAACATCAGGTGAGCTGTGGTCAAACACCTATATGTGTTTGACCACAGCTCGCCCCGCGATGTTATCCGGTATATTTTTCGAGATTAAAAGTAGCTTATCACCTAGCGGTATAAAATATACTTTACGACCTATTCTCATACCTACCAAATACATATATATAAAAAAATCATAAAATTCGGTCGCGCCCTTTCGTAGGAATGCTACCACAAACATCGTAACACGAGATTTTTATATAATTATATAGATAGTTTTTTTTAAAGAGAGGTGCACTCTGTTAGTTTTGAACCCAGGACCTTCAGATTGGAAGCCAGGCGGCCTCCCAACTAAGACACTAAATAGCAGTAATAAGCAATACAGTATAATCTGCAAAGCCGAAGAACACCAATAAGCGATAGTGTTTTCTAAAAGGTTTTCCCATTACCGTCCTTTACTCAATATTAATTAGTTAGATTCAGGTCGGGGAGTTTACCTAGAGCAACTGCTACGAAATCATTCAATCAACGACGCCTAATTCGTCACGGTATACAACTACGTACAGACAGATGTACGTAATTAATTTATATTAATCGAATACCAAACTGACATTACACGCGTCACAAGTAATGAATTCATTAATAACGCTCTGTATCTATCTGTACATACATAATGTAGTTACGTTGCTCTATACTGTTCCACGTGGTATTATTAGGTGGAGATATCGATCTCAACTTTTTTTGTTTCGTTCTCTTGCAACAGTAACCAGAACTTTGAGTAGCGAAGTCCTGGACATCACTGCTTGGGTGCTCATTACTGCGACATTCGATGGTCAGTCTCAATAGCCCTGAAATATCGCTAGTAGTTGTAATATCCTTCAATATCCTTATTGGTTTTAAGCGGGAACGCGGAAAGAGTCGTGTCACCACGGCAATCGTGTTACCATCGGATGTGTCATAGTAATGAGCGCCAAAACAGTGTTGAAAGAACTTGTAAAACAAATCCAGCGGGAGTTTGTTTTACTGCTCAAAGTTCTATGTATCGCTGCAATGGTCATGAACATGCATTATCTCTTACCGTCAGCAAAGCGTCCCGTTCGTTTCATTACTTTCAAATAGAAAAATCTACCTCTTACTGCTTTGATTGGTTTTATTTTTATTACGTTGCAAGAACATTGTCAAAATCGGATACGTACTAATTTACGACTTCCTTAAAAATGATCACCAGCTATTCCAAGCTATTGTCAAACCCATCAAGGGCAAGCTTTTTCTTTTCACACCGAGACATAAATTTGTCGTCGTCCCCGTCATCGACGTCACTCGGTCACGTTGCGTGACACTGACATGGCGGCTTCCGGTTCCGCCACACAAGGCGGCCCACCGCAAACAAACGGTGAGTTTAATGGGCGAGGCTAGGTCAAGATGAGACGTCGGACAAGGACTTGTATGGTAATATATGACATGTTTTCGGTAATGTATTTTTGGACGCCATTTTTATAGTACCTAATTCCGTTGTATAGTCATTGGATGGAACATTTTGTTCTAACATTCTTTTTATGTTTGACAAGCTAGGTGTTTGAACACACCTCATCTGTTGTTATATGACTGTGTGATCAAAGATCGTAAACACACCTAACCTGAAATGGAACTGGCTCTTAAGTGAGGCTGCCAGAGCACGCCGTTAGGTGCTTCGCTGCAGATTTTCAACTTAAGGGTACCTGAGTACTATAAAATAACTTGCCCTTAAGTTGCCGCTAATGCCGGTGAAGGGGTTTCTAGTACTCGGCTGGCTAGCTTCTACCCTCTAATTAAAAATCTAGCCAAACATACAACGGTGTGTTCCGGCTAAGTGTGCGTTACCACCTTCGACCACAACGTCACTTAATTTCAGTTGAAATGTGGTTAAAGAACTAGCTTGTAAAACATAAAAAACACCTTTGCTATGATTTCCTCACAAAGATTTCCTTCACTGTTTTAAACTAGCTTTACTAAGCTGTCACAGCTTCGATAAAGGATTTTGAGAAAAAATAATTTTATTTATTTCACAAATTTTGTATTGATTTATGACCACAGTTGTAAGAACAATTGTAAAACACATTGGTTTTAACAATTTTACAAATCTACAAAGTTTTGCGTTGGCATCTGTTTAGAAAAATAGGGCTGTACGTATCTCTGAGACTGTATCCTTCACTCAAAACTCCCAAGGTTGCAATATCCCTCGCGTTTTATTTACAAAACTTGCGAATGAAAACACGGAGTGCTTGAATAAACAGAAAAGATGCTGCGACAACCCTGAAGACTGTTTATACCTCACGATCCATTTTTCATCAATGATTTTATTTTATAACCTTTTTACAGTTTTCGTTTTAGTTCCGCTTTTTTATCACCTATTTCAAAATGCTGAGTGCTATTAAGAAAGATAACTTATAACTAAACTTGAGTTTAGGTTTATGTTTAAAATTGATGTGTTTCATTTAATTTTCTAGAAAGTCCCTTCGATACAAACAGTTTTTGTTTTCAAAACTATTTCGTTTGTTACTCGCTGATTTACACGCATGAAGCCGTAACTTTATTAAATTATTTACCTTTTTGTGAACATATTTATACCGCTAAATTAGTTTACATATTTATTATAGATTAAAATGCATATTATTCTTAAAATTCTGTACTTGGCGGTAAATCTCCTTAGCAAAAGGTCGTCTAGGTAGATGCCGCCGCAGTATCAGATATTCTGCCGCCAAGCAGTAGTGTGTTTACATTACTGTGTTCCGGTTTGGCCCATCGTAGACCGTCTCATTCGTGTCATTACTATTACATTAAAAAAACTACTATTTACGAATTTATAAATAACAAAATCTTAATCTAATAGTCCAGCAGAGAAGGGAAATGTGGCCAGAATGTTTGACGCATTACCAAGCTGGTAGCGTTGCCATACTGGATGGCAATGCTAAGTTTTTGACTGAAGTATGTGCCAGCATTTTGATCACCGGATAGTTCGTAATACAATTAAATAAATAAATAACATTTCATACAGCGCCATCTAGCCTCAAACTAAGCAAAGTTTGTATTATGGGAACCAGATATTTTTCTGCTGGAATACTTATATACCTTTTTTTTGTAAATACTTACTTATCATACATACAAAACACCCAGAAATAGAACAAACATTTAATGCGCATAATTTTTTATGCAGTATTATTATTGTTTCAAAAATCGTGTCGCACGCCTAAATCAGTAATTCGTCGTGTGCGTTTCCGAAAGTTGGTCCCAGCCCGAGTTCGCTAACGTTTTCAACTTTGTAAATTAAGTCGCTGAGTCTTGTGCTAACATTTAGAAACGCTGATTAGCGCTGAATAAGCGCGCTTACTTAATTTTTATTGTTTTCCAAGAAAATCAGAAACTTATAAGTGATTATGAAGATTTCTAATATTTAATTTATTAGTTAACGTTACTTAAATACGAAATTTTGAACTTTAGTTTTAAAGGTTAATTTGAGATGTTGAAATAAAATATTTTCACTGTCGTCGTCTTCATCAGGGACGGTACTTGTCACGCTAACAAATAAATTATCTTTATCTTTTTGTAATTTTTTTTAATGTTCAATAATTTAAATGTCCTATCGTTATTGACATTGCCAATTTTATCCTCTGGTATTCGTAGGCCTCTGACATGTAGCCTTTCTGCCAAATGTTTGGCCTTTTAACTCTAGCCACTGTCCACTTCCATTTTTTCTTACTGCTCGCTTGTTATTTGTGTGACCACAGCTCACCTGATGTTAAGCGACGGTGAGGTCGAAAGATGATAACGCACACCTAAGCTAGAATGGAACTGGCTCTCAAGTGAAGCTATCGAAACATAACGTTAGATGATCGGCGATAAATTTTAAACTTGAGGATTGTAGCTAGACAGCCGAGTACTAGAAAATACCACCACGCTATGTTTTTCTCATGATGTTTTACTTCACCAGCAACTCAAGCTTTTAGTTGGGGTTTGAACCCACGCTCTTCGACAAGCATCTAACAGTGTGCGCCGGCAGCCTCACTTGAAAGCTAGTTCCATTCCAGGCTAGGTGTGCTTTCGACCATACCGTCACTTAACATCAGGTGAGTTGTGGTCAAACAAGTAGCCTGTCAGGCATAAAAAAGAAAACTCGTTCCGCTGCTGGTAAGCAACGATTTTATGATCCATGGTTAAACATCCGGATTTAGAAGACGAAAGAAATAAATCTACATTAAATCTGTCATAAAACTTTTACCTACTAATTAATAAAATAAATTATTTTTTTATTTAAGTTTTCATCATGAACTTGACCCGACAAATGTAACCATGTCAAGGTCACGATACAAATGAGCTAATTCGAAGACTTCCGCGCCGCCTGGGAAATCAGCCGCTCCACTCCGTGTCTGAAGTGACGCCGGAATTTATGGCACTCTGTCTGGAGACCTGACGGGAAGGATCGGCGGAGCCTCGAGGTTGGATCGAGTCGCGGGACTTCAGATCGTTCGGGACGTGCTTGGGACTGTCTTTCAACGCTTGACAAGTGTCGAGAACTAAAATGCCGCTTTTAGTGACACAATACTTTTATGCTATTATATTGTTACTAGCGACCCGCCCCGGCTGCGCTTGGGTTTACACGGGGTTTTTGATCTATCTCAAAGGGATTAGGCAGCGTTTTCGATGAAAGCTCCCAGGCGGCTTGACTTTTTCCGACACCTCCAACAATTACATCATATTTCAACCAATTTACTTCGACAAGTTATATACTTAAACTTTTCTCATGAATCACTCTATCTATTGGTGAAACTTGCATGATAATCCGTTCAGTACTTTTAAGATTATCGCGAACAGACAGAATCTAAATCTGTAAAGTAAGTTTTTTAAAAATATCCTTAACATTTTTTTTAAGTAATGAGACGATCAATACTCTCTTCTGATCGTAAGAAATCACGCCTGTCCATGACTATTGCAGCGATACACAGAACATTGACTAACAAAACAAAGTCCAGGGCATCGCTGCCTTGGGGCTAATTACATTTAAATATTGAGGTTATTCTCAACAGCCCTGTTATTTCACTAGCTGCAGTACCTTCAAATCGGAACAATAATGCTCACACACTACTGCTTTACGGCATAATATATTGTAATGCACTGCTACCTAGACAACCTCCTGCGAAAGAAATCTACCACATAAAACACAACATATTTTATCTTCAATGAGCGGCTTTCACAAACCTTAAAAACCTTAATTTATTTTTATGTCAATAAAGAATATCTATCTATCTATCCGTATCTTGCCGTGGTGGTGCCGGCGTAATAATTGTACCCCACCCTCTCTACCCGTGGTTGTCGTAAGAGTCGGCTAAGGGATGTAATCCGGAAGATGGGCAGCAGCGTCTTCCTTGTACAATCACACCTAACTGCGCTCGCCAACCCGCTTGCCAAACGTGGCGACTATTGGCAAAATCCCTCCCCAGGAGGAGGCCTATTTCCAGCAGTGGACGTCCTATGGCTGATGATGATGATGATGATGATGATGATGATGATGATCTATCTATCTTTTACCTGCTTATACTAAAGCGGAAAAGTTTGTTTGAACGCACTAATCTCTAAAAATACCTGTCCGATTTCCGAAAAAATATTTTGCATTTAATAGCTCTTTTCTTGAGGATAATTATATTTCACACGATACGACCCTTAAAAGCCGATGGTGAGTGAAACCGCTGGGCACTGTTAATAAAAGCATAAAGGAATGTCATTCAATTACTCAAAAAAAAAATATTGTTTGAATACTTAGTTAAAATGTAAAATATAGCCTGAACAACGTAGAACTGAAAAACAAGATTAAAACTATAATTTGATACAAAATGCAGTTTCCAGTAAAACGAATCGTGCGACTTGAAATTACAAACATTTCTGAGTCGAGTAGATTTAGTACCCGGTTGGATCTCTGGTTTCATTTTCTGTGTTCCCGGGGCAAGGTTCCAAGTTTTTGTAATACGGTGGAAATATTTTTGGAACGTGCATATCGCAAATTGTTCACGATTTTGCTAAGATTTTGTGATGGCTTACTTTTTAGGGTTCAAATCCGACATGGTGTAATCGAGACGCTATTTCTAAGTCGATGATGTCTGTACCTTTGTTTATCGTATAACCTATATTATTACGTGAGATGAAAAGAGAAAAATATGGTGATTTATAATTATTTAAAAACAGTGAATGTGTTTTATTGTTTTTGATATATTATCAAAACAATAATAAGATTCTTGGAAGAATCATGTGGAATATAAGAGATAATTAAAATAAGCTAAATAAAAACGAGTACGAGTGGGCTAATCATATCTGTAACAGAACTGACAACCGTTTCTGGAACTCAATTACACAGCTCAATAACACCTTATCAGCTGTATCAAAATGGTTTGCCGCCAATAATCTTATCCTTAATTCATGTAAAACTAAATGTATAAGGTTTTCTCACCCCAATGTTGCTAAGAGGGACACTCATATCTTAGTCGATGGTAAAAGACTTGATCTAGTTGATAAGACAGTCTTTCTCGGCGTAACATTAGATAGTAAAATACAATGGGGTCCTCATATAGAAAAGTTAGCTAGTAAACTGAGTTCCGCTGCCTTCGCGATTAGAAAAATTAGACAAATATCAGATGTGGCTACAGCCAGGTTGGTTTACTTTGCTTATTTCCATAGTTTAATGTCCTACAGTCTACTGCTGTGGGGCTCAGCTGCAGACTTTGAAACTATTTTTATTCAGCAAAAAAGTTCAATCTATTGTTTGGGTCCTCGCGAATCACTACGAAATCGATTTAAAGATTTTAAGATATTAACGTTACCGTCACAGTACATTTATGAAAACATTATGTTTGTCCGGAAAAAATTAAATTCCTTTGAAATTAATAGTAGCCGCCATAACTTGAATATAAGAAATAAAGATAAAATTGTGACACCTAGATTCAGGTTATCTAAAGCTAATAAGTCTTTTCTCGGGAATTGCGTTAGATTCTATAATAAAATCCCACTTGAGGTAACTAAAATGTCCTATAATAAATTCAAAGATTTTATAAAGCAGAGGTTAATTGACAAAGCCTACTATAAGGTGGCTCATTACGTGGAAGACAGGAATATATGGTTGTTGTAGCTTCTCTCTGCACTTGCATCCCCCTGGCTAAGTGATAATTGTAGCAAGCATAATGTATGTATTAATATTTAGAACTGTAAATTGTAACCTAATATGAAAAGAAAGATCCACAAAAAAATGCCTTGCTGAGTTTCTTGCCGGAGTCTTCTCAGTTGAAGTGTAATTACGAGCCGGTGGTAGATTCAAACATGTAACTTAACGTTCATAAGTGCCTTACCAGGGCCTAAATTGAATAAATGACTTTTGATTTTGATTTGATTTTGAACTGTTGTAGAAAAGAGACCACGGATCGGCAAACCTATTTTAGGACACCATGAGATTCGGCGGAGTGACGATGTAGGTAGAATAACTGGCGATGGCTGAAAGCGAAAAGCTATAGTTTGGGATAAGTGGCATGCCTTGAGAGAGGAAAATGTAATAGACAATAGACAATAGACAATATTTTATTATGACATAAAACAAATTTCTTAGACATTAACAAAATAGGTATAACGAAACAAAAGAAATAACAAACAAAGATAAAACAAAACTAACTTACACAAAAAGAACAAAGAGAAAGAAATACATTTTATGCCACAAACCGGCCTCAACTCAGCATAATGCCGACTGCAACCAGCCGGCGCTGGTCTTCCGTCGAGGCCGGTAGGTGACGTTACGCACGAGAGTGACAGGCGGTAATAAAAAAAGAAAAATATGCAGAAATATACACAACAAAAACAATATTTAGACAAACAGATAAATAACACTAAATATAAACATTATCTATATGAATAATATGAGGAAAGCAAGTGACATATACAAGGAAATATATTATATACATAGAAGTAAGTAAATAAATTACAACAATATTAAAGCCTACCTATATTGCACTAGTATCATTTCTCATAAGCTGCTCCCCCTTTTGGTGAGCAAGAATAAATCTTTTCAGATTAGATCTAAAGCCTTGTATACCATGCAGGCTCCGAATTGGCGGGGGAATATTGTTCCAGCACTTCGTCGCAGCATAGCGGAAGCTGCCTCTGAAAGCGGCGGAGCCGTGTCGCTCAGTCATGAGCTGCGGCGCGCACTGCCGAACAGGGGTGTCACTCGACTTCCAGGACAACTTATTGTACAGATAACTCGGAGATTTGCACTTCATGACACCAAACATAAGACACGCAAGGTGAAGCTTACGGCGATGTGACATTTTCAGGAGAAAATTCTGATTTAAAAAAGGAGTCACATGTGCTCTAACCGGAATTTCGAAACAGAAGCGTGCACAAGCGTTCTGAACCCGTTGTATTAGTTTTTTCGTTTTACTTAATGTCACAGTGGGCTATAGTAAAAGAAAAAACATTTTATAATACACGACAATACAACGACAGTATACTAGGATATATATTATATATACTATAATAGTACTATATATATAATATATCTTCGATATATATGTATATAGGCTGATTATGATGAAGTACGAGTCAGGGTAGTGCTGTTAGAGGGATAGAAAAACTATTATTTTATTGATTTTATTATGTTATTACACTACTTCCGAACTAAATCAATGAAAACACAATTTTTAGTACATGGTACGAGTAAGGTTGTACGGTACGCTAAAAAACCCTCAGTCTGCAAGTGCGACTCGCACTTGATCAGTTTTTGTTTTTAATGGAGTGGAAGCAACTGTATGAATGATATTCTGGACGTTTAGTGTTGTTTGCATTTATGTTATATTGAATTATTAGAACTCGAAACTTAGTCTTTTTTCGATTTATCTGCAAGTATTTTTTGTATCTTTCAAATAGTTGTTTAGTTTTTAGAAGATTCTCGAATAAATACACCAAACTTTGGAACAAAACTATGCAACGAGACAGGCAATTTATTTATCTGTAGGCAAGCGTCACATTAATTTTGAAGTATTAATAATTTCACGCATTTTCTACTTTGCTTTATAGTAAAGTTGTAATGTATATATAGTTACTTATGTGATTCGATAAAAGCAAAAAAATATGTAAATAGTCGCCATATTTTTTGGTCTATATTTAACCGACTTCAATAAAGGAGGGGGTTCTTATTTTGGTTATATATGTATATCTGTTACCTCAGAACTCCGTCATTTATTAACTGATTTGGAAAATTATTTGAAAGGGTATCAGAATACTTTCAGATTGGTTCCATAAGCATGTTATCAAATCAATCCAGTAGTTCAATTTTTCATTTTTTTTTTCAAAAATGTTTGGTGGTGTTTACAGTCCTTAGAATAGTCCCAATGAACTGCCTACCCTTCGGCTTCATCATGCGATTATGATGGAACCGGAAGGTAAACTCCGGGACTCCCTAATAAAAAAAAATGTATACTAGCCGTGTTTTGGCTTAGTCGTCTGTATTTTTGTAAAAATTATCAATACACGATTTTTTATGAAATATGAAATACAAAGCGAAGTATGGATCTACTATCTCCATCATCAGCTATCTTATAATCCTGTAACATCGGGGAACGTATTCGAAAAAATCCATTTTCCATAAAGCAAGACAAGTCGACACCTATTAAATATTTATGACTAAGGTGCGTCTGAAATCTTTGGTAACACAAAAGGCATATTGATTTTGCTTCTTACGGTCCCACTGTATAATAAGATCTCTTGAATATTGTATGGGTTTTGGTATGGGGTGTGAATTTTCCACGCTCTGGTTTATAGGTTTTGTAAGGGTGGGTAAACTCTTACATTCCTTCTTGTTTGAAAAGGTGTTTTTTTTTACAACTGCATGTATAAATAATTTCTATAAAAATTCTGAGTCTGTCGATTTCAGAGAAAAAAACCTAGTAACTGCTGGTAGTACCTACTATAAAAGACAAACTTAGGTAAACCTAGAGATAAACAAAGTAGGCTAGTAGGTATACTAGCTAATAAGCCCCGTCAGTTTCCATATTAAAATGCTTAACTCACTTAACTTTTTGTAGCGATAAAAGCTCGATTAGCGCAGTCGGTTCACACGCCAAGGGGCGTGGGTTCAAACCCAACAACGAGCTTAAGCTGCCGGTGAAGGAAAACATCGTCAGGAAACCATAGCATGTTGGTAAGGTATTTTCTAGTTTCGCTGGCTAGCTATCACCCTCAAGTTGAAAATTTGCCGCCAAGCACCTAATGGTGTGTTCCGGCTTCCTAAATTGAGAGCCAGTTCTATTCCAGGCTAGGTGAGCTTTACCATCTTCAACCACACCGTCACTTAATAGCAAGTAAGCTGTGGTCAAACCTAGCTTGTCAACCACAAAAAAGAACTTAAACAATTTACTTACCGTAAATAATATTGCAACTTCTGCTAGAGAAACGTGCGAACACAAGATGTTCTCAAGTTCAAGGGACGTTCCGAGTCCCACAGGAGGACGCTCGAGGATACCTACTTGCTTTTAGACGAAAATTCTCTTACGAGCTGGATTATGTCAGGAGTTGGTTATTTCCTTAGAAGCTGAACTTTTTAAAGGCAGGATTTTTTGCACTGGCAACGTTGGTTTTCTTAAATTAGCTCTCGTGGAAAAACGTTGTAGCCGCACTTAGGTAGGTTCGGTGTTCTCACTAGGAAGTTAAAATGCTAAGAAAAATCTTGGATAGAACTTTAGTAAGTATACCTACGTAGCACAAATACATGTTATATGAACAACGTTAGATTTTCGCCATAATTACTTGTATATTTTGTTCTAAAAAAAACTATCCATTGCTTTTCTTGTACATATTAGAAAAGGTTATAGGATTTCGACTACATTTTTTAAACTAGTTTATAAAACAGATGTAAATAGAATTAAGGATTGTGTGTATGCCTCGAGCATTTATGCTCACCATCGAAGGCTCCTTCTTGCGGCGGCGTCGTGTGTCGGGCGCTCTCTTCCCTCAGATATGGTCGAGGAGGGCGATGGCGGCACATGCGTCATACTCGTGCTCGGGTGCTGCTTGCGGGTCGCTGGTCTGCTCGCGGTATACATACAAACTAGTACTTTATCCCTAGATTAAGATTAATGTAACTTACTTCCATCTCCTTGTATAAAAAAACTAGTTTATAAATATATTGTTTAGATTTTAAGTGATAATATTGATTTAGAGTTCTGTATAAGCTTATAAATGCGTGACGAGTGTAATATATAAGTATCTAGTCTTACAGTTTATAAAAATAGTGTACCAATAAAACAATGAGCTTTTCAAATCATTATTTGGGGCCAGTTTCAGCCAAGCGTTTAGGATATAGGATACCTTTTACAATGTTTACATAAGTATTAAATTTAGGAGAAAAGAAAATAAATTTATTGCTCGCAACATAAATATTTGTTCCGAATGGGAATGGAATCCACGCCCAACAGCTCTTGAATCAGGTACATTATCGAATAAGCTAACAAGGCAATCTAGTCAGGGTATAAGGGTAGGATAGTATTTTTGCTGTATAATATAAAAAAGTTTTTACTACCAAACTTCCCGCTTTATTTCCTTACCTTTCGATATAATCACAAATACATTAAACTTGCTTCGTGTTTACAACATGCTAATTTTTTGGAAATTCCAATGAGGTGTTGGCAACATTAAAGTAACCAAAACAACTCCCCTTAGAGATTATATCACTCCAGTAATTAGTAAGTCACTCTAGTAGATAAATCAGAGTGACCCTCTAAGCTACAAATCGTCCATAATCATTATCTAAATCTACAAGTTTTTACCCCCTATACTCTAAGAAATACTTCAAGAATTAACGCAGAATAATATATCAAGGTAAACTTTAAAATTTCCGCAGCCGAAATAAAGTAGGGGAAACTAGCAAAGTGCAGCTTACAAGTGGGGCGAAGTTAACCGGAACCGGAAGTGGGTTTATTAACTCCCCCTCTCCTGATTTATGACAGTTTATTGTTTTTGTGGGTTGCCCTGACTCCTGGCGACATATTTTATGTACTATTATGATTTTTAAATAAAGTAAATAATAAATAAGTTTTGAGAGACATTTCACACAGCGCCATCTAGCCCAGAACTAAGCAAGCTTGTACTATGGAAATGTACGTACGTATACTTTGCTTTTTGTAAATACATACAGACCACCCAAACACAGAATATACATTTATCCTTGTCAAACAAATGTTGAGTTGAGCGGGAATCGAACCCACGGCCTACAGCTCCAAAACCAAATGTGCTAACAAGACAGTCAAATTCCAGTGTTCATCCAGGGTATAAGGTATCTGTTTTCCAAATTGCATTCAAACAGCGTCATAAAAATAACATAGGTAGGTACGTGCAAACAAATTTTCCCATTTATAATATTGCCGTGCCGTGGTGGTGCCGGCGTAAGAACTGTACTCCACCCGCTCTGCCCGTGGTCGCCGTAAGAGTCTGCTAAGGGATGTAATCCGGAAGATGGGCAGCAGCGTCTTCCTTGAACAATCACACCTAACTGCGCTCGCCAACCCGCCTGCCAACGTGGCGAGTATTGGCAAAACCCCCCCAGGAGGAGGCCTATGTCCAGCAGTGGATGTCCTATGGCTGATGATGTGATGTGTGATAATATTACCGAGGTTTTTAATTTACGTAAATAGTAAATAAAAAAGATTTATAAAATAAGAAAATTATTTTGCACTTGAATTAATGCACTTCCTTCCATTATTTATCGGACAGGCTAATTCTGTCAATATTGTTAATAATTTAGTATTGAAGATTATTTATCTGCATGCTAACGTATAATTGTATTTTATGTGTATATTTTTATATGGATATACTATATTTAATGTATGTATTTTTAATTTATAGTATGTTTTTCTATTTGTATAGACATATACTTTTTTCTGTGTTTTTTTTTTAGAAACAACCTTAATGTCTGTTCTTATTCTTTCCATCCAAAAGTTGTCTGGAAGAAATCGCTCTAGGCGATAAGTCTACCATTGTACACCATTTATTTATTATTCTATGTTGCTTTTGTTTTAATTTTTCTCCATCTTTTTTTAAAGTTTTGTATGTTGTATTCTATTTTATTCTAATTTTGTGCAAGAAGGTTACTTGCTACTAAATTATTGTGAGGTATTTTAAAAAATAGATACTTTATTATTGGTCGTAGGCTGTAGCACAATTACATAAAATAGTTTTTTTATCGCGCTTTTTTTGCTGTAAAGGGGATGAGATAAAAACATTTTTTTTTTTTATAACTAATTCTTTTAATCTTTCTTTTTCTCCTCATCATCAGCCTTTTTCTCCCATAGCATAGTAAATATTAGAAAATCAAGAAAACGGTTTTCCCAAATATGTTAAGATGAAAGTAATGTATAATCCTCATATACACACTTTGGACTTGCAGACTTTTTAACTTATTTTAACTAAGTTGAGAACACTCTTGGTTACTTAGACCCAGTCGCTTAGAATTAGAGTTGAATGCAGTTCGCGAATTGGCCGGCTGAGACCGCAATTTTTTTGTCAATTTGACCTTTTTGATCACAGATAGCTTTAATTAATTTTTAATTACCGCGTAGTGAGTAATGGCATACATTCGATGGTTACCGTCCCTTATGTGAAGCTGTCGGAACACACCACCAGATCCTCGACAACAACCAATTTAAGTATTCAAGAGTTATATTTTATTTTAGTTTTAAGCCTTAGAAATAAATTATTATCATTAAATGAAATTGTATCTGTCTTAAATGTCTTAAATAAATTGTATCTTGTATTGTAATTGATGCAAATAAACATATTATTATTATTATATTTATAGTGTATTTCCGCTTAAAAGTCATTTTGATTACAGCAGTGACGAGTTCATTGAATTGAAATATTTGTCTAACTTAATATGATTTTAAGCGGACGCACACTGCACTGCTTCTACCGCCACACTACTGACTAACATCAGGCAGAGTGTGGTCATTGTAAGTGAGGGTAGAATTAAAAAAAAAAAAATTTGCACAGTGCCATCTAGCTCCATACTAAGCAAAGCTATGTAAACCAGAAAACTGATAGAATAATTGTACGTATCCTTTACTTTTTGTAAATACATATAGACCACCCAGACACAGAACAAACATTTATCCCTGTCAAACAAATGTTGGTCAAGAGTGGGATTCGAACTTACGCCCCACTGCTCTTGTAAGCAGGCACACTACTAAATGAGCTAATGTGTATGTTATTTATAAATAATATTGATTAACCTAACCGGCTAAAAAAGGGCCGGACTGTAATACGTCTCTACGGCAAGTTCAAACTTCCCGGTAAGATATTAAGTAGGTAGCATAGACATAAGTTTAGCTGGCGACATGTGGCTCTACACTGGAGTTTAAATGTGTGGTATTAAAAAGAAATCCGAGTCTTGTAAGAAAGTGCGAGTCTTGCTGCCTTTATAGAGATGAAACATCTTATATCGATATATTTAATATTACAACATTTAATATTAACATAATATTTTCTTAATCGTGGTAATAACGTTAAGTAATGACACCGCGTATCCGCTTCCATTCAGGATGCAACTCCAATAATATATACGTTCCAAAAACTCGAACGAAACGATTTGATTCTACGTTCATTGTGCGGACTGCTAGACAGTGGAACTAACTAGTGGAATGCGCTGCCTGAGTGGGTGTTCCCCGTTGGAAATAATCTGGGTGTCTTCAAGTCGAGAGTGAATCGGTATCTTCTAGGCAAGCGTGCTCCATCATAGATCGCATCATCACTTAAGCCTACATATTTCTTATTTAAAAAAAAAACCTTTCAACGCGCGCTTGAGAAGCAGGCTGAGATCTTGGCCTCAAGAGACCTTCTTTTATGATTTGACGATTATTTAAAAATATTATATTTAAATTACGAACCAAATCGTCACGACAGTCACTGTTCCACCAAAGCCTAAGACCAGGCAGTATGGAAGGAGGAAAGGGAGTAATTTGGCCAGCAGTGGGACACTAGAAGCTGAAATTAAAAATAAATATAAATTGTTGAATTACTAGTAATTATATTTTTATTGGCATTTAATCATATTGATATAGTTTGCTTCATCAATATGATTAAATATAGCTTCGTGTTTAACCACAGCTCACCTGATTTTAAGTAACATTATGGTCGATGATAGTCAAGCTCACCTATCCTGGAATGGAACTAGCTGAATTGAAAATGCCACAGCACACCGTTAGGTGCTTGGCGGCAGATTTTCAACTTGAAAGTGGCAGCTAGCTAGCAGAGTACTAGAAAATATCTTACCACCACATTATGGTTTGGCTACACTTAATTTATTAATGTGTATGTGTTGTTTATATATAATGTTTGCTGGAAAAGGATTGATAGATAAAGTTTCCAAGGACTATCTATCTACAACTATAACCTTAATAAATACTATATAGGTAAAAGATATATTAAAATGGAGTTGAATCAAGTGAATACTTTTTCACACAGTTTCTATTTTAATATCTTATTTTCTATTTTTCCTCAGCTTTCTTCTGATAAATTAATTAAAAAGTTCCTTCGTTTAATTTAGTAACGCTCTGCCGGAATGATCCTCATTATGTTGCGATAAAGTTAATGAATGTGAGCCCCTTTGAAGTACTCCTAATTGAGATAATATTCTTTGTTCTTAACATGGCAGCAAATTTAGCATTCTCCTGCGTGCGTACTTCTAATTATATTATTAACGTAGTTTTACTTCATGATCTCAACTGTAGGACGTCCACTGCTGGACATAGGCCTCCCACATTGACTTCCATAAATACCGGTTTGCGGCTCGCATCCAGTGCATTCCTGCAGTCTTTATTAAATCTTCTGTCTACCTTCTGGTTGGACTTCCTACGCTGCGCTTGCCGGTCCGTGGTCCCCGCTCCAGAATTTTGAAGCCCAATCGGCCATTACTTCAGCTTGGCATGTACCCTGCCATTTCAACTTGCTAATCCGCTGGGCCATGACGGTAACTTTAGTTTGTCTACGGATCTCTTCATTTCTGATTCGATCTCGTAGGGAAACTCCAAAGATAGTTTAGTTTTGCTAAAGTTGACATATTTATAATTTCCAGATATTTTAAAATATAAAATTAATATGACTAACGAGATGCTCTCCTGATGGTATGACCATTGCAGCGGTACTCAGAACTTAACAAAACAAAGTCCAGGGTATCGCTGCTTTGGCGTTCACTAGTTTAAGATATTTGATAGTTATTCTAATCAAATCAAATCAAAAGTCATTTATTCAGTTTAGGCCCTGATAAGGCACTTATGAACGTTAAGTTACATGTTTGAATCTACCAACTTCTCAACAGCCCTGTAATTGATAACCTTTTCTATCGAAATCTCAGTCCCATCTCTATCAAGACGATAAAGAGGGATGGATATAATGTAGTGCTTTCAAACATTGAGCGAAGTTTGCCTACAGAGCAGCAGACAAATGACAACCGGCCCGAGGCGGGAGCTGCGATATTAGAAGCCTTTAAGATGGGAAAAATAGCAACTTTTACTTGATGTACTTTTTGTGTGGTGCAAGTTACAAGCGAAGTGGTTTCTATTTTGCTAACCAGAACCAAAATATTTCTTTATTTATTGATATCGTAAAGTCATGTTAAGCATGGCTATTATATTTTATGTCCAGGGGTCATGGAAATTCGAACATTATATTAATGCACGGTTTAACTTTACGTTTCTCATTCGTATAGCCAAGGAATAGAACAAGATGTATAATAGGATTATCAGTTATTGTTCACACTAAAGTTTGGATATTTACATAATGAAGGCGGACATTTCGCACAGCGTCATCTAGCCTCAAACTAAGCAAAGCTTGTAAAATGGAACCCAGGTTACTGATAATATTTAAGATATTTTTGTACATACATACAGAACATCTAGATATAGAACTAACAGCTATGTTTGTCACATAAATACTTGTCTTGGGTGCGATTCAAAGCCGTATAGATCATGAAACTACCAACCCAGCTAACTGGACAGTCAGCAGTAAAAAACACTTATACGAAAAACAAAGATTACAACAACAAGATGCAAGCTGCAATTTTTTTTTAAAGTAGGTACAAGTAATGAGTCTAACGTATTTATGAACATTGCAGCGATACACAGAACTTTGTGTAACAAAACTAAGTATAAATTGTCGTTGCTTTGGCGCTCGTTATTTGAGACTTTCGATGGTTAGTCTTAACAGCCCTGTAATGTTATTACTTTTGTAGCGATGATAGCTCAGTGTTTAGCGCGGTCGGTTCGCATGCCGAATGATTTTGAGCTGCCGGTGAAGGAAAACATCGTGAGTAAACCATAGCGTGGTGGTAGGGTACTTTCTAGTACTCGGCTGGCTAGCTACCACCCTCAAGTTGAAAATCTGCCGCCAAGCATCTAACGATGTGTTCCGGCAGCCTCACTTGAGAGCCAGTTCTATTCCAGGCTAGGTGTGCTTTACCATCTTCGACCACACCGTCACTTAACATCAGGTGAGTTGTGGTCAAAAACCTAGCCTGTCAGCCATAAAAAATAAATAAAAAAAACAGCATTGGAGTAACAGTGCAAGATTTACAAAAACTTTAGTCCGCTATGCTCTTATGGCTGATACCCGACGTTGGCGTAAGACGCCACTGATGTTCCGCTGGATGCCGTGAGAAAGAATCGCTGACAACATTTGTTTCAGCGCCGTTTCGGATGCAAGAGCTTTGTAAACTTCGCGACGAATATATTTTCATACATTTGCCGCGGAAAATGTGGTTACGGGCATAAAGTTTCGGATTAGCTTTAAAAAATGTTACAATTTTCGCGTCATTACGGAGTATTACCATTTATCAACGTGAGCTGCCAGCGCATGGTGGTAGACGGTTATCAGCAATCACATGATGGGTTTGAATCTTTGAAAAAAATCTACCCAGGAAGTTTTTTTTTTTTTATATCTAAATTTAAATTTTATACCTTTGTCACCACAATCGTACTAGTATAATAAATGCAAATTATTATATGTATGTTTGTTAATTCTTCAAGATGAAGCAGCTGAACGGATTTAGATGAAATTTGAAATAAAGATAGCTTATAACCAGGATTAGCGCGGGAACCGGGCTCAGTTAGTAATATTACAAATACTAAAGTTTCTGAGTATGTTTATTAGATCTTGACGTCAAGGCAACCTAAAAAAAAAAACCCGCCAAGTGCGAGTCGGACTCGCGCATAAAGGGTTCCATACCATTATCTATGAAAAAGGCAAAAAAATTGCGTTTGTTGTATGGGAGCCCTTAAATATTTACTTTATTTTGTTTTTAGTATTTGTTGTTATAGCGGCAACAGAAATACATAATTTGTGAAAATTTCAACTATCTAGCTATCGTGGTTCTTGAGATACAGCCTGGTGACAGACAGAAGAAGAAGACAGACGAAGTCTTAGTAATAGGGTCCAGTTATTACCCTTTGGGTACGGAACCCTAAAAAAAAAAAAAAAAACATGGGAAAACCCGCAGGGCGCAAGTATAGTCTATCTTATTTAAATCTGAAAATTACTATAGTTACGAAAATCCCAACTTTTTTCTGAGATCCCGTTTCCTTATATACTAAGCATAAGAACACTCTTAGAGGCAACCTTTTTCTCCGCCTGCGTACATTACCTCTTGTCTAATTTAGCGCAAAACACTTGAGCCGAAGTGATCCTACAAAACATCTTCCAAAGGCCCTACATGTCTGGCAAACAAGCGCACATGTTTGTTCTGGGCTCGATAGGCGCACGCTATACGCCTAGTCTAGGTTGATCTTCCATTACACAGGTGTGTAATAAGGAAGGGCATTAATATATTAATCAACACAATCATTGCCCACATGTTTTCTTACTCTAAAAGAAACTATGACGCATTTAATTGTAAGGAAGAAAATAAAACCGGATACATTTCGTGAGCACGAGCTTCATGACCTTATTCCGCCTTCTTCCTTCCACCACAGGACAAGCAGAAGAACGGCACACTATCATTCGTTCCTCGTGAACGTTCCCGATATTCGTACGCAGCGATTCGGATCTACTTTTTTGATGCATACAGTTCATGAATTGAAGTCATTGCCGATTTTATTGTTTCCTATAAATTACAATTTGGGCGTTTTTAAGGCTAGAGTGAATATATTTCTTCTCAACGTGCTTCATCTTCGGCTGCACTTTCGCAATGAGGCAAATTCTATATAAAAAAAACTTTGAACAAATTATTGATAACACATACAACAGTGAAATTAATTTTAAATTAACTAATCTGAAATACTGCTATCAATGGCAATAGTTCCCAAAACGCTGCCCCCTTACCGCGTTGCATGGCTAATGACCGTACTCAAACGTTGGGCAAAATAGACGCCAGCGTGTTGGTCACGTGTGGCGTTGACCAGACGAGATAACAAGTCTTTCAATATTTTCTTTACTCCCGGTCCCCACGGTCTCAAATTTTTAACCCCAAAAGCCTCAAAGATGTAGAACAATCTCTTCCTGGCAGCTTTAGGATCGAAACGATTCAGAAACCAGTAAAAAACGAGCAAAACAAAAAAACCATTAACAAAAAAAGAAGTTAAGGATTTTATCAGGCCAACATTAATGCCTAAGTTATAGTCTGTTGTAGCAATGATAGGTTAGTGGTTAGCGCAGTCGGTTCACACGCCGAAGGGTGTGGACTCAAACCCCAACAATGAGCTTGAGCTACCGGTGAAGGAAAACAGTTAGCGTAAAACCATAGAATGGTGGTGGTATTGTCTAGTACTCGGCTGGCTAGCTACCACCTTTAAGTTGAAAATCTGCCGCCAAACACCTAACGGTGTGTTCCGGCTGCGTCTCTTGAGAGCCAGTTCTTTTCCAGGCTAAGTATGCTTTATCATGTTCACCGTCACTTAACAGCAAGTGAGCTGTGGTCAAAACAACTACTCTGTCAATCATTAAAAAAATACTATGAAGTTTTGTGTCGTATATATCTCTTCTGTTAGATATTGGAATGGTACAGTAATAATAGTTTTGCCATTAGCGCTAACCCGTCAGCTTATGCCAAGTAAATGCCTGTAACACGTCCGACATTACATTTCATTAGTATAAAACAAGTCTTTCAACACCCACATTTTGCTATCGATAAAGTATCAAAACATAAAAGCACTACAGTTTCAAAATCCATAATAGTACCACGACCATTATCCGTTACCCGTCGGTGTAACAGGCCACCTGCGTTAAACTCTGCAAAATTACAGTCCATAATAATGACAGGCCATGGGCAAAAACAGTTTGCGCAGCTTGTTTCTATTGGCTGATAGTCGTCTAGGAGAGTAGATAGAGCCTTCTGAGCTCTATGATGAAGGATAATAGAGACGGCGCCATGGAATGGAGCTAGTTACAGCTTGTGTGCGTTCATGTTACGAAAGTATGCTTCAGCTGTGTGTTTTTATTGATGAGATGAGTTTTAATGTCCTACTCTGCAAGTTGAAAATACTTATTGTTATAATGTTGTTAATGAAATAACGAACAAAATAAAAAAAAAAAAAAAAACGAATCTCCATTATTATTTTTTATTATACTACTGGCACTTGGAATAATACCCTATACATCCTAATCTGTTCAGGCATTAACCAGTTATAATGGAATAAAGAAACTCACATACATAAATACATGCATACATGAACCCTAAAAACATTCAAATTCTTTTTTTGGCGGTCGTCTAAAAAGAATATTTTCTTTTTAGACGACCGCCATTGTTTTTTTTTTTACCGAATGTTGTTTTTTTTTTCTAAAATAACATGATATGATTAATCATTGGAGAAGATTTAACGCAGCGCCATCTAGCCCCAAACTGAGTACCGTACCGTGCCGTGGGATTTAAACCTAGGACCTCAAGATTGGAAGCCAGGCGGTCTTCCAATCTTCTATTGCCGAAACTGCACTACGAGAATTACAGCAAGTTTTTTTTATCGTGAAAATTCTGTTGACTTTATTGAAGTTGGTATGAAATTCAAAGAATCCATTACCTTATGATACGTGAAATACCGACAAGATTACGTTCACCTTTTTTTTAAATCACAAAAATACCTCGATTCTAACACGTCAGCAGCTCACGCCTCCCCAGACTCAGACATAAGTATTCATCCAAATAGTACAATAGCACGTCGACAATTAGTCGCCGTCTCGCCGAAGCCTTACAAAGCTAAGCCGTAGACAGCCCGTAACGCCACTTTTATTTCGTCTGTATATATGGTTATAAACAAACTGGATGAGCCAATAATTCTAATTCATTGCTTGTTTTTATTTCTGAGAAACAAAATGGCTCTGGATCATTTTCGTCATAAAATAATAATAAATAAATAATTAACTACTCAATAATAATTAAAGAAATAAAATAGATACCGCAGATCCTATAGATAACTGACGACTATATTTACTTATCATTAAAATGGTGTTAATTTTTATTCGTGTATTGTTGCAGTGGTCATGGGCATGCGTTATTTCTTACCATCAAGAGTGCGTGTCGTTCGCCTCATTAGCTACTTATACATTTATAAAAAAAAGGAATAACCCGGGCCAACATAGATTTACCACATCTTTTTAAGCGTCGATGTGAAACTCTTTGATAAGGTCTTAAGGACAATTCAGGTTAATTTAAATCTAGAATAAGCAGATTTTTTTCTATGTATATAAATGTCCTTTATTACATCTTAATATAAGAGTATGATTGTAACAATATTTTTTTTAATTTTATTTGTGTACAACGTTCCTATGTGCCACTTCCATTATTTCTAACATCGCCAAACGTACTATGCCGGTAGAAATGTGTGAATTCTCACCAGCCCCGTCAGACACTTGTGAGGCCTCACAGGGCTACGTTACATTTGTCCATCTCCAGTAGGAATGCTTTCTGTTGGAAATTAATATTAACGTTTGGTTTCAGACTAAAAGTAACTTTTCAATCATGTGAAGTGAAAAAAGAAATCAGATTTTCCGTATACTTTTTTTCACGACTCTGGTTAGTCGCTTTGTAAACACAATGATGTAAAAGTATTTCTTTCAGTTTAGTTCTACGTTATTATATGACTGGATGTAGTAGTGGACAGCTTTCTTAATCTTGTTATTTTAAGAAAAGTCTCCTACTTGGTGAAAGAAGACAAAATACTAGGCAACTGAGAAATGCTACATATTTTTTTTATGTAAAAAAATTAGATATTCTCCTAATTGTAACAGATACTTGTCCATGACCATTAGAGCGGTATTCAGAACTTTGAGTAACAATACAAAGTCCAGGGCATCGCTGCTTTGGCGGCCATTATTTTGAGATATTTAGGTTCAAACCCCAACAATGAGCTTGAGCTGCCGGTTAAGGAAAACATCGTGAGGAAACCATAGCATGGTGGTAGGGTACTTTCTAGTACTCGGCTGTCTAGCTACCACCCTCAAGTTGAAAACCTGCCGCCAAGCACCTAACAGGCTAGGTGTACTTTACTATCTTCGACCACATCGTCACTTAAGATCAGGTGAGCTGTGGTCAAACACCTAGCCTGTCAACTATAAAAAAAGAAAAAAAAAGTTTTGTCACAACAGCCTTGTAAAAATATTTATATTATTATGTAATGAGGTAAGTTTGTAAGTAAATAGGCTGCGCTTTTAAACATGATTTTTGCTAAGATATTGTTAAACTAACTTATAACTTTTGCCTGTCCATTAACAAGCTAAAACACGATAGAAAGAAACTCAAAGGAAACTTTTGCTATTAAAAAAAAAAAATGCTGTTTTCAGATATTATAGCTTATTTCTTAAAAATAACACAATTTACATAAACAAAACAAAAAAGTCATGAAACGGGCATACCATTCATTATCCGGTTATAAGAATTTATTTCTAGACTAATCATTTTACTCTTAATCAATTTAATTAGATTTGCGAGTTACGTTAGCGTACTTCTGAGAACAATACGGTCAACCAGTATATTCTATTTTCATCCTTATTCCTCTATGATTAGAAAATAGTGTATCAGTGGTGCAAATGTACGTTTAAACACATCGTCAGCCATAGGACGTCCACTGCTGGACATAGGCCACCTCCTGGGCAGGGGTATTGCCAATACTCGCCACGCTCGGCAGGCGGGTTGCCGAGCGCAGTTAGGTGTGATTGTTCAAGGAAGACGCTGCTGCCCATCTTCCGTATTACATCCCTTAGCCGACTCTTACGGCAACCACGGGTAGAGAAGGTGGGGTACAATTCTTACGCCGGCACCACCACGGCAAACAAATAAACACAAAAACATACACTTCCAGATAGACTCAAATATTCTCAAAGGCAAAAAACCAAATATCTCGGAATACAAAAAGCACCAAAGAAGAAATCCAATTTAAAAGACAGCGAAACAGCACCAAACAATACACGCCAGCTAATTCTCGACGTAGCAAAGGCTATGATTTAGGTATTCCTCGCGGGGTGATCCGAGTGATGGATCATGCGAGCACGTTGTCGGGCTACGGCTACGACATCGAGTGTTTATTTTGTTTTATTGTTGTTTTGTCTATTGTTTATTGTTGTTTGTTGTTCTATGACTTTAAAGAGTTTTTTGTTTACTTTGGAAGGATTTGAGGAAATTGCTTCATTGATGAAGCAATTTCCTCAAGCTGTGTTAATATTTCAGTACTTATGTATAAGTATGTGTGTATTTATTATATTATAAACTTGTAGATTAACCATGTTTTTACATGACTACAACGTCATTTAACATCAGGTGAGCTGTGGTCAAACGCAGACTTATCCGTATTAAAAAAAAACTGTAATTCTCGCATAGATATTACCTTAATCTTTGGTAACCTAACATTTTCCGGTATGAAAAGTATATATGTTAATCTAGGTAATGAACTGTATGTATGTAAAATTTCATCCAAATCCGTTTAGCCGTTTTTATGTGACAACAAACATACAAACATTCACACATACAAAACTGTCACATTTTAAATATTAGTAGGATTTTTATTCCTTATCTACTACTTACTAAGGCTTATCAGCAAAAACTCTTACAAGTCACAAAGCTTGAGTTAAAAACTAAGAACCATATCACAATAAAATTTACATTGCAATCTTCGCCTCGCCAATCTAAGTTTATTCTGCAGTACGGCTTGCTTCCGACCTTTAGTAATTTAAAGTAAGTACTAGAAGTATTTCTGGCGGGAAATAGGTTAACAGCGTTCTACTTTTCTTAGACCAAATCGTTGTGAAAATGTTGAGGTTGCAATGGATGGTGGTAGATCTATAGTTGTTTGTTTGTGTAAAAGTCTGTTATATAATTTAATAAGTTAATGTATCTATTACAGGTTTTTAAAAAATATTTTTGCATTTGACTACGCTTGCCTAATGCTAAGTACGATGTGGTCCAAGATGGAGTACGATTTATAGTTGCCTAGCCTGAAATAGAATTGGTTCACAGTTGAGGCTGCCGGAACACACCGTCAGATGCTTGGCGGCAGATTTTCAACTTGAGGGTGGTAGCTAGCCAGCCGAGTACTAGAAAATATCCTAACACCAAACTACGGGGTTCCTCACGATGTTTTCCTTCACCGGCAGCTCAAGCTCATTGTTGGGGTTCGAACTCACGTCCTTCGGCATGTGATCCGATCTCGTTAACCACTGAGTTGTCACCGCTACAAAAGTTACGAAATGTAATTTATACCAAAAAAAAAAACCAATAAAGGATACGCGTAACGTAGGAGAACGGGCCACTTCAGCGAATACCGATTACTATTAAATTAAGTTTTGGCAAGGACATAACCACTTGAGAGCGCGGATCTTGGCAGCAGAGAGTTTTAAGACTCTTTTTCTAGGGGTTATTAAACCTGCGATGGCGGGGCCTTAATGAAAAACTGCGGAGATACGATGTAATCTCATTACACTTAATGTGGCTTAATTTTTCAAGTACTTGTATTTATGGGATTAAAATTAGTGAACTTGCTTGCAGTTTTATTAATGATTTTACGGTATAGATATTTTATATTATCTTAAATGAAATGAATAAATAAATATCGTAGGATACATACATTTAGTAGAACATCTGCTTCAAGAGCTGGGTGGGTTCGATTCCTGAGAACAAACATTTATCTATCTATACATATACATAAATTTCTTTGTCCGGAATGACTGACTGACGAATCAACGCATAGCCTAAACCGCTGATCGTAGAGATTTGAATCCACCAGCATTTGAATGTAATTGAATTGTAATTGAAAACCTGAATTTTATTGCAATGTCACCTCTACATTAAGTAAGTTTATTGTATTCTTTTCTCTGTATATGTTATATGTTTTTTTTTTATTTACAGTACTTCCTGTCAAATAAAAATAAGAAATGGTCTAAGCTCATTAAGCATTCACAGACAAACTTTCGTATTTATAGTATTGTCCTAATAGTGTTTTAAAATGTGCAGATGAGATAGCTGCAGAGTTAAAAGCGTTCTAGTTTAACTAAAGGAGTTTAAAATTTAAACACAAACAAATAAATTTTCAGTGTTTTAGCGAGAACGCAGAAAAATAATGTCGTTATTTTGTATTATGTACAAAAATATAGTTTTATTTATAAACCACCGAATAAAGTATAAAAATATAAAAATAGGGATATGTCCGGCGAGATGACATTGTTAAATAAGCAATTTTAAATTTGACCGTTAATTATTATAAACACTTATTGACATTGACATAATATTTTTGACATTAAATTAGAATAAATATAATTTGCTTCAAATTGACATGTAATTAATGGTATCACTTGACAGTATATTTTGAAATTGTTTATTATTATTTTTAAAATCAGTATGACATATGTTTAATTAAATTATTGAATGCCCGATAAGGGTAAACTGATACCACAGTGTTTGCAAAAACACCTAGCATAATATTTCAATGTATCAGTATGCAATAAAAAAAATAAAAAAACTGAAATGACATGAAACTAAATTCCGTGTAGGCTTTATTTACAGTAAAGTTAGTAAGCAAGTTGACAAGTTGTCGCTATTTTAATAGGGCCATAACTGGACTAGACTCTGATTTGCAATCAAACTAGCTTCACGTTTTCACAAATAAAAAATTTTAAACTTCGAAATCACGATGTCAAAAAAACAAAAAAAAAATACTTGTGTCCCAGCTAGTGAGGTATAAACTGAGTGTATGGTGCTTCCATTCCCCATAACGCCACAGCATCCAGATGGTGTACAAAGCGCGATACAGTTAATCGACGGACCGGCTCGCCGCGGAATGCAAACTGCCTGATTAGGTGCCTGTTTGTATTGTTTCTGGGGATCCTGATTTGTGGGGAAACACGCCCTTTTCCATTGCATCCAGCGATACAAGATACGGCTGTTTTTGTTACATGTTCCAGAATTAAATATTTGTTTTTAGCACGTTGTTTTTGTTTTCTCTTTCTTCTTGGCATCGCACTCTGTGCATTCTGCCAGTTTCAATGTTTCTATATTTTGTGTGCAGTCTTCATTTTTCAGCTTGGTCAAATGGTCAAGTCCAATCTGTATCAGTCAAATCCAGTCATGCTTTAGTAAAGTAGTAGCGAATTTACTATAAGCTTTGATGGAGTTTTAGAAGCAACACAAAAAGTCATTTTTTGACTTTCACATTATATGACTTTCCCACAATCGCGCTTGTAATTCGGCACTTTATGAATAAAACACCACTATTTTTATACACAAACACTCGAAAAAACACTAGTTTTGGAAAAAAATACGAGTTCATTGGGGCAACACGACTCTTTCCGTGTTCCTACCAAAACTTCTAGCACGTTGTTACTCTGGTAAAAAGATAATTGTAGATATTTACAGTTTAAATAGATGTTGTTAATTAGGCACAATTCTGAATCAGCTCTGTTTTTTTTATAAGATGTCCCACTGCTGGGCACGGGTTTCTTATAGTGAGAAGGATAAAGCCACATAGCCAGGCTAGCCAAGTGTGGATTAGCAGACTTTATATATCTATTCAAGGTATAGCGATGATAGCTCAGTGGTTAGCGCGGTCGGTTCACACGCCGAAGGACTTGGGTTCAAACCCCACCAATGAGCTTGAGCTGCCGGTGAAGGAAATTATTCTGAGGAAACCATAGCATGGTGGTAGGGTAATTTCTAGTACTCGCCTGCTAAGCTACCACCTTCAAGTTAAAAATCTGCTGCCAAGCACCTAATGGTGTATTCCGTCAGCATCATTTGAGAGCCACTTCCATTCCAGGCTTGACCATCTTCGACCACATTAGGTGAGCTGTGAAAAACACCTCGATTGTCAACCATTAAAAATAAGCTAGAGAGCGGAGGTATCTTCTAAAATACCTTGCTTCATCTTCGACTACATCATCGCTTACCATCAGGCGAGTTGGTGGTCAAACCCGGACGTATACGTATTTAAATAAAATTCTCTCGGACATAATTATAAGTTACCACCCAATGTTTTCCTTCACCGTTTAAAGTAATCGGCAATAAGCACTATAACGTTTAGAGGAGGCTTCAGGAGACCAAAATGCTGGAATCTGCTTTGGTCAAAAGCTTGGCATTGCCAACCAGCGTGGCAATACTGCTACATTTAGCATTATGGCTACATTTCCCTCCTCTGATAGACTCTTATATTAATTTGTTTTTATAAATTTGTAAATTAATTTAATTAATTTTATAAGACTGATATTTTTTTTAGTTGTTATTTGTTTATAATTATAATAATTTTGTTCTGAATAAAATTCTCGTTACTATAAAGTAGGTATATTGTATCTTATATTTAAAAATCGTCACGAATAAGTAAAATACATTAGGGATGATAAAAAAAATCAATATAATCAATAAAAGTTTTTTTTTAAATCCCGATTAAAGTACTTACTTGTAAGTAAGTACTTATTTTTTGTTTTACTTGGTGGTTGATTTCCTTAGCAGGAGGTCGTCTAGGTAGGTACCACCGCAGTACCAGATATTCTGGCGCTAAGCAGTAGTGTGTAAGAATTACTGTGTTCCGGTTTGAAGGGCTAGCAGCTAGCGAAATTACTGGGCTGTTGAGTCTAACCACCTAGTCTCAAAGTAATGAGCGCCAAGGCAGCGATGCTCTGGACTTTGTGTTACAACTCAAAGTTCTGTGTATCACTGCAATGGTCATGGACAGGTGTTATCTCTTAACATCAGGAGACCGTCTTGTTCGTCTCATTACTGTTACATAAAAAAAAAAGTACGTAACTCTGACATACTGCGACTTTTCCCTGAGTTTCATTAGAACGACCACTCGCACACAATCAAACTGTTAATTCGCAAGCATGGCAGAATAGTCTCCCTCCATGTCGTTCCATTGTACACAGACGTAAATTGACGAACTGGCGCGTCCGAGAATGCCAACTGCCTCATCATAACGTTAGATACGCAAGGGGCTGTTAGATTTGTTGGCCAGAACCGCTGGGCTTTATACGGTAGATTTATAGGGATGGACTAATTAAATTAATTGATCAACTTATATCAGCACAAATGATGAACATGAAAATAAGCCTACGTTTTAATTCAGGATATCAGCTATCCCCGTTTCAAATTTCACAACAACCGATATAACTTAAAGAAATGACAAACATACATACTAACTTTCGTAATTATAGTTTTGCAATATATTTATTAAAATACGCAAATTTTAAGTCAGTTAAAAATATTGTGCGGACAGTAGTTGTCTAAACACAATATATAGTGATGATAGCTCAGTGGTTAGCGCGTGGGTTCAAACTCCAACAATGAGCTTTCGGTGAAGGAAAACATCGTGAGGAAACCATAGCGTGGTGGTAGAGAACTTTCTAGTACTCGGCTGGCTACCTACCACCCTCAAGTTGAAAATCTGCCGCCAAGCATCTAACGGTGTGTTCCGGCAGCCTCACTTGAGAGCCAGTTCCATTCCAGGCTAGGTGTGCTTTACCATCTTCGACCACACCGTCACTTAAAATCAGGTGAATTGTGGTCAAACACCAAGACTGTCAGCTATTTAAAAAAAATGTTAAGAAATAACCTCGTTTTTTTTTTACTAAAGTTACATGTAAAGTAATATCGAAGTATGTTTTCAAAGTTTTGGCAACATAGTTGGGACACCGTCTTCCAATCTGGAGATAACACCTGTTCATGACCATTGCAGCGATACATAGAACTTTGAGCAACAAAACAAAGTCCGGGGCATCGCTGCTTTGGCGCACATTACTATAAGACATTCGATGGTTTGTCTCAACAGCCCTTTAATTTCACTAGCTGTAGTATCCTTCGAACTGGAACACAGTAATGTTTACATACTACAGCTTGGCAGAATATCTGGTACGGTGGTGGTACCATTTTACCTCCTGCTAAGGAGATCTACCACTAAGCAATATTATACATAACTTTTATTACTCTGCACGCCCATATAAGTCTTATTTTGGTACTCTATGACGTAGAGTTTTCTACGGTCAGCTATCAGCCTATAAATATAAAAAGCAACACAATTTTTAACAACACACTGTAGCTGTGTCACTATGTCATTATTGCAAAACCTAAGTTGTTCTAAGCTAAACAAAACATTACCTAACAAAACTCAACATTATCACAAAACCGACAAAGTTCAAAATCGCTTGTTGAATTTTCTGAATTCATGCTGTTACTCTAGTGATGGGGTAGTAGTCAATAAAGTCGGCTTAGTGGAATCGATAACTTTACGTTTTCGATATTTATGCGCTCCACTTGGCTCAGTACACCTGTTTGGTTAGCTTCAGTACAAACCTAGTTTTAAACTAGAATTTTGAATCTAAATATTGCTATGCCGTGTTGTCATATTTAAGTTTTTTAGGTTTTTTTTTAAAGAGGAATATAATTTATTTATTCCCCATAATATATGTGAAATTATTACCTTTTTATCCCATCTATTCGAAACAGACAAAGGGTTCCTCGATAAAATAAAAGTGCGAACGAAATGGATCATTCCGGGGCATTTAATAACGAAATGACTTTTGAATTTGGAACACTAGCTAAAAAGTTTGAACGCAAGTCGCTCCGATAAAAAGCGGGCCTGCAAACGAGGTATTGTTTAACCACATTAAAAAAAAATGCGGGATTTTTTTAAAGTAAATTTTATCAAGCCCCAGGTGGCTGGACTATTTCCAACACTTCCAACAATTATCATCATATTTCAACCAATTTACTCAAAACATTGACAAATTATGTACCTACATCTTCCTCATGAATCACTCTATCTATTGGTGAAAATAACAGTAGTTTTTAAGTTTATCGCGAACAAACAGACAGAAAGACAGACGCGGCAGACAACCTTGTGTTATAATTAGTAGTGATTACAGACAATTTTAAATTGATTCACAATTTTTTTATAAATAATCAGTAATTCTAGTGGTAAAAGTGAAAAATTAACACCAGAAAGTGTAAAATTAAACTCCTAGGAGGGGATTAAAAGCAGAGTGTACCAAATTTATTTGACCTCGAGTGGCGCGCTTTGGACTCCTCGCTTCGCTCTGGATTCAAAAAATCGCTCTCGCCCTTAATAGATTATTTCGGTCCCTCGTGTCATAACCTACTAATTTCATGTTGTATTTCATTTATCCACAGGTGAGTTAAGTGAGAGAGAGTGTTTGGATGCAACTGGGATATATATGGCCAAGCAGTGCTGCTGATAGTGATGCATTATAATCAAGGTAAGTAAATAACAATTACACCAAATATTAGGTAACTACTCAATATTAGGTACGTAGCAAAACTTGTAGATAATTTCTACTACAATCCATTTTAATGATAATTTATTTATTTATTTATTTCATAACACACAAAATAGGATGTAATAATTTTAATATCAATTCAGTTCAGATTTTGAGATCTGTATCACATTCCAAAACTATGTACGCCTAGTTGCATTCATCATCATCATGATCATCATCAGCTTTTTGTAGTCCACTGCCGGATATAGGCCTCTCCTAAGACACGCCCGATCCTCGGTTTTTCGCTTCCATCCACCGCCAGCTGTCCCACGTATATCGTCACTCCATCGAGTCTCAGGGCGTCCTACACTACGTTTGCCAATTCGCGGTCTCCACTCTAGAACACCTAGAGCCTAGTTGCATTACATAATTATTTAAAATGTCAATAGAGAATTCATTTATGTATGAAAACTATGAATGTAAAAGAAAACGAAAGATAAATCAGTAGAAAGATATAGGATCTGCCTAACTCTAAGAGTTTTTTTTTTTAATTCATTTTTTTTCGTAATAATTGTACCTACAAATTTTGTCATTGTGTTTTCATCCCTATAAGTTTGATTTAACGCGAATTCGTGAACATAGCGTTGGACGCCCCGAGGGTCGATGGAGTGACGATATATACGTATGATAGCTGGCGGTGGATGGGAGGGAACATAGTCCTGCAGTGGATTTCAATAGGCTGATGAGAATAAAGCTAGGTTATCGGATCGATAGCTGCGTTTGAAGTCACATAACTTAGAAAAAAACAGATGTGCATGCCGTGAGACTCGAACCCAGGACCTCCAGATTGGAAGCCAGACGGCCTCCCAACTATGCAGATAAAATTTCATTAAGCTGCCGAAACTTCCTATATGCTAACATATTTGCTCTTTATTCTGTTGCTCATTGATATGTTTTTTATGAATAAGCCTCTATGCATCAAATGCTGCAGCTATTTTACTGCTAAGCTATATTTAATGACTGCACCGTACTGTCAGGCCGCACGAACAGTACTTATTGTTACAGACATTGTTGTGACTCTTACACATAGCCCCAGAGGCATATTTATATATATCGTCTTCTTTTACATTTTTACTGGTCGGATAGGATAGTAAAGCCGGCTGCCCTGCCAGCGGCTAAATGAGTAACCTTAAAATTATACGCATTGATTTTATTATTCATTCTACAACGCAGTAACCTCCCGAAGCACTTACCGATAATTTGGGTTTGGGTTTAAACTAAAATTAGGCAAACGCCCGTTTCCACCTAATCAAGTTTTACCACAGCAATAGCACTTCAATTAAATCAATATAGGATTCGAACTCGCACAATAGAGCGCCTTCCGTCCGCTTACCCTCCGGACTGATTGGAAGCACCCTGTATATAGCCTACCCCTACCTGCAGACACCCCTTAAATATCCAGTTTGCAGTTTCCATTCATGATTGAGTGACAGTCTTCCAGTAGATGCGATAAAGATATAGAATATATTTTTGCTTAGTTTTTTTTGCGTTCCAGTGCATCTAATGATTTCTATATAAGTACTATTAATCCCGCATTAGTAAAACAAAAAATATTTCTAAATAGGTTTTGCACCTTAAAAATGATAAATAATAAGGTAAATGTACTGTGTGTATTTGCGTGTTTGAGTGTGTGTGTGTGTGAGTGCGTGCGTGTGTGTGCCGTGGTTGAGTGTGAGTATTTTAGGTTACTAATTTTAAATTATTGAAATCTAATAATATCAAAGAAAAATGATCAGCTAGCTAGGGTATAGCGTATCTTTAACATCTTTCAGTCCTGAACGCAGCCCCTAATTGTGACAATGTATCGCCCCTGAATTGTGTGAAATCAACCGAATCGCCCGTCTGCGAGCTGACAGACAATGTGCGATGCAGAAAGCAGAACCCCTGGTGATCTCACTCCTGTAGATATTGAACTAATTATCAACAATGAAATATTTTCTTCCTCCCAGAAATTATTTTGACATGATATTTAATATGTACTTACGCCTTTTTTTTCTCCAAAGAAAATATTAAATGTATACCACCGGCTCTGGGGTAGGCAGGATTGTTATGTGACTCTCCGTCCTAATGACGGCCTACCCACTAAAAACCCTGGAGTGTTCCACCTCGGCACCGTGTGTTGAGGCTGAGGCTGTGGTTGACATTCCAAGAACCCGTACAAAACGTTTTGAATCTACTTTCTTTGTTCGAACGGCTAAAGCGTGGTATGCTTTACCTGAGTGGGTGTTCCCTGATGGATACAATCTGGGTGTTTTCAAGTCGAGAGTGAATCGGTATCTTCTAGGCGAGCGTGCTCCATCGTAGATCGCATCTTCACTTAACATCAGGTGAGATGGCGATCAAACGCAAGCCAATGCATCATAAAAAAAAAAACACTTTCGCACTCTACCGCGGCCTCGACAGCGCTTGTCCTCTCGGACACCACCTCGGAGCCCAGGCTCTCTTACTTATGCCTTGCCTAGCGTAATTGAAAGTGCTAAAAGGAATAAATAACTCTAATTCTAAAATTAATCGTAATTTCGTCCGTGGACTAAATATAAAAAAAAAATTAGCAGTAGGGTGGAAAAACACTAAAAATTTTAAGAATATTTGACATGTAATTTACAAATATTTTAGGTTTCTACACCAATTAACGTATATTACAGTACTTATTTTTATAAATTTGAAAGTTTGGATGGATGGATAATCGTTACTCAATCACGCCAGAACGGCTGAACGGATCTGGATGAAATTTTGCATGTAGATAATTTAGGCCTTGGAATAAAACATAGGATACCTTTTATCATCCATCATTACGCGGGTAAAACCGCGGAACGCACCTTGTATAATATAAATATGAAAGTTTGTATGTTTGTTACTCAATCACGCAAAAACAACTAAGTAGATTTGAATGAAATTTGGCACACATATAGTCTATTACCTGGATTAACATATAGAATACTTTTTATATCAGAAAAACGTGAGGTTCCTGTGGGATTACCAAAAATGTTTAGAGCACTACCACTACCCACCACCAGATATCGTCAGGTCATAAGTATTTAATAGTCATTACTATTGTGTATACATGGACGAAGTCGCGGGTAACATCTAGTAATTTATAAAATATTGCTGTAGATAAGACCCGCTAAAACATCCCGTCGCGTTGAATATTTAATTTTAATACTCTTTACACATTTTCTAATTATTACACAATTTGTCATCTAACACCCCTAGGCAGAAACCAAATTAATTTTACACCTGCTTGTTACCATCTCATTGGATATTAAACCTAACGTTTAGTATATAAGGCTTATGATATATTTTTTTATGAACGAAAAGTTACTTTTGTTATAATAAAGTACAGATTCGTTAATTTTGCAAACGCAACCGAATGTGCGCATTATAAATAACCCAAATAATTAAAGAACAATTCAAAAACCACCTTAAGTGTCTCCAAAGATTGCTCTACTAAATTGAGTCCTTTTTGTCACAGATTAGAGAAAAAAAGTACAGGCTTAGAAAATGCGTTAAACTACACAAATATCTTGATCTACATTTCATAAGGCTTGGCGTATTTTTGGCACCGGTATTATTATTATCTTTTTATAATCTGTGTTTTTTTTTTGTTCAATGAAATATTTTTATAATCGTCAAGTTAAAGTAGTAATTTCGGATCCAGGTCGGATAGTGTGCATCAAATACATGGTCTAATTCTCCCATGCCTATTCTTCTATCGGACAACCAGAAGCTCCAAAAAGCAACATCGTTTCACTGTTGAATTCCAGAAATTCAAACAGAACAATTTGGAATTTGGTGTACTGTTACTTCTGTGGTATTTCCAAAACATGCTTACCTTAAGCTGATGCTTTAGAATCAAATAGTCTGCGGGTTGCTCAATGCCTCAGAAACTTACAGCAAGTATAGCGTGTTTGGGCTCGTAATAATAGTCTCAATTAGAAGGTGTTAGATGATAATAATGAAGGCCACACATATATCAAGGTCACCTTGACATATTTTTTAACTTTTGATTTAAAAAAAAATATTGCTCAAAGTTCTGGATGCCTCTGTAATAGTCATAGATATACGTTACCTCTTACCAACGTACATATGTCTATGACTATTTTAGCTGCTCGTTCGTCTCATTATAAATAAAAAATACAAACAGCTCTTAGCATATAAGCCTCCAAGAGCTTAGGCGTAATTTTGAAAGCCGCTGCAGAAGCAAAGCCTATCTCTAGTCCATGTCCTATCTCGCTTGTTACTAAGTGCCGAGTACCTCACAGCCTCACACTACCTAACGTATGGTTAGCAACAAACTGATGTTGTAAACTAGTACTTATTTATTAACAAAATATATTATTTATGTAAAAGAAATGAGACGAACAAGACGCTCTACTAATGGTAAAAGATAACCTATATACATGATAATCGCAGAGTTACCCAGAACTTTAAGAAAAAAACATACTTTGAGACATTCGATGATTAGTCTTGACAGTCTTCAAGTAAATGTCTAATTAAGCAAAACGGTATAAAGTAATGGTTTTTATGTAAAAGTAATGAGACGAACGAGACACTCCCCTGATGGTAAGAGATAACGCACCTCTTTTTCGTCCATCTATCTATCTATCTAATCTAATACCTTTAAACGAGCAATTCTTGTATATATTCTGAATCTCGGAAACGGCTCCAACGATTTTCATGAAATTTAGTATGCAGGCGGTTTCGGGGGCGATAAATTGATCTAGCTAGGTTTCAATTTTTGAAAACATTGTTATATCCGTGTTTTCAGGCAATAAAAAACTGCTACAATATTATTAGAATACGAAGGTTTTCGCAATCATATACAAGGTTATAATAGCTCAGGTGGGAAATCGGGCGGTCCCGAATCCAGAAGACCCCGGTTAGAATCCAGATGATTGAATACTTTTTCCCTTTCCTTTGCAAGTTCCTTAAAAAAACGAGCATAGCTCGGTCATCCAGGTACTATTGTAAAGTGACAAAATATAATCACAGTTTTTTTTTGTCATCCGTACCTAGATCCTAGCAGACCACTTGAGACGCGTCTAGTGCCACTAGTGAAGCGCACCACACTGGAAGTTCAAGGTTGTAATACATGCTTATACATTTTAATACCCAGGTGTTGAATGGGAGGGTGCTCAGCTAAAGTGTTACATTGACACTTTTATTGAACAATGAGCTTTATTCTCATACAGTTTACAATAGCTGGATAATGACAGCTTTGCGCATAGATTGACTTTAAAATTAATTTAAAATAGCGAGGACGCAATCAAAATTAGGTAGATAAGATATATATTTTTTTATTTATTCATAATAGGTTCGCATTTGACCACATCCGCAACGATGTGGCCTAGGATGGAACACGCTTACCTAGAAGGAACCTATTTACTCTTGATTTGAAGACACTCATATTGTACTTTTCGGGAAACACAGACTCCGGCAAAGAGTTCCACATCTTCGCTATGCGGGGAACATGGGGGACGTCCACCATGTACGGGTGACGCTTTGGTCGCGTTTGTCTGGCCGTCCGGTAGTAAAAAGGGGCGGGGGGAACCAAGTCGTGCAACTCCAAGGCACAATCCCCGAAGTGTATCCGGTAGAAAGCCGATAGACAGGTGACCTTACGTCGATACTCAAGACTTTGCAGTCGAGACTTGACCAAAATGTCATTGTTTATCAACCTCCTAGCGCGTCTTTCGACTGACTCCAGTGCCTCAAGTTGGTACTTGGCAGAGCCGTCCGACAGGTGCGAAGATGAATAGATATAACTTATTTTTTAGGTTTTAATGTATAAATGTGTTTTTTGTTATTAATTTTGTGATGACAATTATTACAATAATTGTTATTTTTAATGCTCGTCATGAACTGATAGTCTGAATTAAATTACTTTGTATATTGAATTAGAATTTAAAAAAGAAGCAGATTTCCATTGTTATACAGTTACAGTAACAAAAATACCTCATCTATTTTCCAACTGACCTCTTTAAAATATAATCTATCCAACTTTCCAAAACTTCACGCACAAAACCCAGAGACATAACTCACAAACAACTTTTCTTATAAATCTCGAATAGGAATCGCGCACAACGAATTTTGTCCAACTAGGTACATATTTCATACTCTATCAATAATCAGCCGGTAGCGCAGTTTCTTTCCAACCGCCTCGAGCTGCGCAGATTGCAAACTGTAGAGATTATAGAGTCCACAGAAATAATGGACGAGCTCTTACAGGGGAATGAATAAAGGGTCCAAGGAATAGGCGAGTTATCAGCAAAACACCATTCAAATATCGCACAATGATCGCTTCTTCTCTGTTCTTCTTGTATGTGCTACCGGGTACTGACAACTGTCTTACGTATGTATATCGTTAGTCGATCGAGTCTCAGGGCGTCCTATCCCACTTCTAAACATTACACTAAACTTATGGATTTGTGTCTATGGTAGATACGAAAATAGGCTATGTGGGGGGTTAAATTTTTTTTAGTGATAGGTTTTTGTTTGACCGCTATCTTTCCTAATATTGAGCGAAGATGCAGTCTCTGTTGGAGCACGCTGATCAAGAAAAAAACGATTCCTCCGCAACTTGGAGGCACTCATATTGTAACTATCGCAGAACACCCATTGTAGCGATGATAGCTCAGCGGTTAGCGCGGTCGGTTCGCACGCTGAAGAGCGTGGCTTCAAATCATAACAATGAGCTTAAGCTGCCGGTGAAGGAAAACATCGTCAGGAAACCATAGCATGGTGGCAGTACTGTCTAGTACTCGGCTGGCAAGCTACCCCATCTTCAAGTTGAAGTTCTGCCTTTCACCTAACGGTCCCGTGGAATTAAATTATGCAGATTTTACGTATTATGTATAGAATTCAAAACATATTATGAATGTATTTCCGCTAAAAAGTATTTTTATTTACAACAGTGACGAGGACTTAATTTAATTTTGAATGTATTTAAAAATATTTATCTACCTTGAAAACAATTTAAAATATTTATCCGAAATATTTCTTGATATCTAAAACTAAAATCCGACATAAACTTAAATCTAAATACATTCATCATCATCATTATCAGCCTATCAAAGCATACTGCTGCGCAAAGGCCTCACCCAGAATACGCCGATTCGATACACAATCCGATCTTCGGTTTTTCGCTTCCATCCACCGCGAGCTGCCCGACGTATATCGTCACTCCTACGAGTCTCAGGGCATCCTATGCAACGTTTGCTAAATCGCGGTCTCCACTTTAAAAATATCTAAATAAAATAACCACAAGTATTTATATGCCCTTACAACTCATAAAAAAATATTGAAATAGTTACAATACTCATTGAGATTGCATACATTACATGCTAGAGATGGCTATTAACAGAGTGCTCTCTAGTAGATACCTTCCTTATGTAAATATATGCAAATATTTGAAGCACCAAGTGATCACATAGCGAACGTCTGTCAGCGACTGAGTTGAGTGGGACAAATGACAATATCGCCACAACTAACTCCTCTCTAGGACGTAAATTGCACTGTCCGGGACCGTTACTCTTTAATATTTTTACTCTACGATAAAATGGTTTCCTTATCAGTGAAATACTCTTCAAAATTACAGTGTTGGAGCAAGTTAGAGCCAGATAACGCAAGGTAGAGGCCGGCGGAGCAAGTTTTTATCTTAACGCTGGAGGCTGTGGACCTCTCATAATCAATAAAGCGGTTCTAACAGCCTGATTGTAGTGAATAGTGGTATAAGTTTGCGGAATTAGTTTTTATGGTGACTCTTTGTGGCGCTGGTTTAGTAGTTTAGTTTTATGGGCCTGTTAGTCATTGAGAATATGAAGTAACCAGATATTTTAAATGTTGGTTTCTTTTGACGTAAATCTAAATATATATAACTCAAAGGTGACTGACTGACTGACTGACATAGTGATCTATCAACGCACAGCTCAAACCACTGGACGGATCGGGCTGAAATTTGGCATGCAGGTAGATGTTATGACGTAGGCATCCGCTAACTAAGGATTTTGATTAATTCTACCCAAGGGGATAAAATAGGGGACGAAAGTTTGTATGAAACTTTGTCAATTTTAAACCGATCGAGCTGAGACTTTGCATGCATAAAGCTACTATGACGTAGGCTTCTAGCGCGGGTGAAACCGCGGGGCACAGCTAGTACGTCTATAAATTTGCTTCCAAAGCTAAGCATCAGTTCAGAAAACTGATGATTCTGTATCTTAGACTTTATCATGTTTAACATCAGGCAGGGAGTGGTCAAACGTAAATCTATCAAGTATAAAAGAAAACATATAGCATCTACATCAAAAATTTAATTACAGCACTTAATAGCTAAAGGATTAAAGAATTCGTTGCGTTGAATTAGGACTTGAACCATAGAAATTCAAAGGACTTAGTGTTCAAAATTGTACACGTATATAATTACATATACAAAGCCCTATCCCACACCAAATTTTTTGTATTTTGACATGACAAACGGATAGATGGCAAGTCGTACTTAGACTAGTTTAGCACAAATCGATGCAGATGACATATGTACATCCCATGAGAGATGCCTTTACTCAATGTAATAAGAAAAGCTGTAGATGATTACGGTGTCGTATATTTTTGATAATAATGATTTATCTAGCTAGCTTTATCTGAATCCAAAAGGTGCACAAAATGGGACTCTCTTATTAAGCTGTCTTTACCTGTCTGACCTTTAATGAGTTATTTAAAACGTGGTTTTTTTAGGGATAAAGTTCATTTAAAAAAAGTCGTTTAGGTAGGTACCTAACCATTAAAGTTTAATCTGCTCCGCAATCAAACAGTAGTGTAACATTACTTATTAACCGACTTCAAAAAGGGGGAGATTCTTTTATCTGCGTTGTTGGCTCTTTTGGTAATGTATTTGCTTCAAGAACTGTAGGGCGTGGGTTCGATTCCTACTCAGGGCATACATTTGTTGAGGAACATAGATGTTTGTTCTGTATCTGGGTGTTCTGTATGTACTTATTACAAGAATATATTTACATTTGGTTCTCATAGTACAAGCTTAGTTAGTTTGGGGCTAGATGGCGCTGTGTGAAACGTCCTACCATATTTATTTATTACTGTGATCCGGTTTAAAATGTAAAGAAACGTATCAAAGTAATTGCCGTGGTGGTGCCGGCGTAAGAATAGTACCCCACCCTCTCTACCCGTGGTTGCTGTAAGAGTCGGCTAAGGGATGTAATCCGGAAGATGGGCAGCAGCGTCTTCCTTGAACAATCATACCTAACTGCCCTCGCCAACCCGCCTGCCAAGCGTGGCGAGTATTGACAAACCCCCAAGGAGGAGGCCTATGTCCAGCAGTGGACGTCCTATGGCTGATCATGTGTATCAAAGTAATGAGTACCGAAGCAGCGGTGCCCTGGATCTTGTTTTGTTACAAAGTTGTAAGCAATGATCATTGACAAGTTTTATCTTTTTACTATCAGAAGATCATTTTATTTATCTTGTTACTAGATATGTCAGTTATAAAAAGGTAGTATTTTTTTTTACAAAATAGATAAATGTCTGTGTCCCTTACAGATATGTATGCGGTGGATTAACTGACAATCACAAAGCGTATCTTTTATACTCGCAGCTTGCAGATAGTTTCTGCTGGAACTAGGTTACCACGCACCACAATGGACGATCCAGATCTGGCCACTTTCCAGTCTCAGACTTGGCTCCGCAAGCACGCTGGACTGACATACAACGTTTGATATACTTTACCAGCCATTTTACAATTTTACGAGTATATGCAATTTTAAGAATTAAATGTAAGCTGTTTTTTTTTTCATGTTTAATTCTTGATGTAAATAAATATGATCTAAAAAGATCTTTACTTGGTGGTAGTGCTGGCAGCTAGTGGAATATCCGGGCTATTAAGACTAACCACTGAAAGTCTCAAAGTAAAGAGCGCCGAAGTAGCAAAGCCCTGGAAAATAATAATCAATAAATTAATCCAATTAATGACATATAGAAATGTAAAGACCTGTTGGTCTGTATGGAAGTCAATGGGGGAGGCCTATGTCCAGCAGTGGACGTACTACGGCTGAAATGATGATGATGATGATGAGAAATGTAAATATGAAGAGATTACTAGACTCGAATGATCAGGGATTTCTGGTCTGCTCGTCCGAAAATCTTGAACAAAATAACCCTGTATATGCTCCTAAGTATTTTTTTATTTCGATGATCTGTTAGGACTTGTTGGTGAGGTAATCCGACTCGGTTAATACAATTATGTGTATAATACCACAGCTAATAAATAATAATAATGTGTGTAATTTCACAACAAATTCTTCAATACTTCTGCATCCATCATCTAATTTGGGAAAGGAAACACAAAATGACAAACAGATAAATAAAAAGCAATCAGATTTCACGGCTGAGGAGACGTCTGGTAAGACATACAGTCTCATTAATTTACAACATGAGACGAGAGGCACAGTGCAGGCCCAGGCAGCAGGATACTTATTTACACAGGATTTTAAAACGAGCGAAACATGAACTTTCCATCTACATTATGTAGCGATGTCAGCTTAATGGTTAGCGCGGTCAGTTCACACGTTGAAGGGCGTGGCTTCAAACCACAACAATGAGATTGAGCTGCCAATGAAGGGAAACATCGTGAAGAAACCATGGCATGGTGGAAAGGTATTTATTTATTTATTTATTTCAAAAACACACAAAACAGAATGCAATAACAATTAACTACAACTCAAAATTCAATTTACAGATCCGTATTACATTCCAAGACTATGTATGTCTAGGCGCATTTAAAATTATATATTTAGAAAGTCACTAGAGAATTAATATAAAAGTCAATTATGTCATTGGTTAATTAGGATTAGAATTACAAATTAAATTAAACAATAATAATAGATAAGTTATACAGTCAAAATAATTAAAAGAAAAATGTCAATTATATTTTAAAATTAAAATCCAAAATAATCTTAATCTGTCTTTGAAACTGATATAGTTTTAGGTGGAAGATATCGATGTTTCTGTTAGAGACGAGGATTTCATTGTATTGACGGCTCATTCTGACAATAGGGTTATAATAAGATGTGTTGTTGGAAAATACTTGTAAACTAAATATATTATAATTGCGGTTACGAGACCTAAAACGAGTGTTAAAGTTTAATAACGAAAGAAGGGATGGGGAGTCAATACAAGAGTGAATGATTTTGTAAAGTAAGGTAAGGTCAATATATTTGCGGCGGATGTCAAGGGGGGTAACATGAAAATGTTTTAAGCGCTCATTGTATGATGAAAGTTTACGGCCCATGCCACACCTATAGCTCATTATTTTTAAGGTTCGTTTTTGAATGCGCTCAATCCTGTCACTGTGCACATTGTAGAAAGGCGACCAAATCGTAGAGTTATACTCCAGTACACTACGAATAAGAGTGTAGTAAAGATATAGAAAACTACCCGGTCGGCGGAACTTTTTCGTGGTTCTTGATATGAAACCAAGCAAACGAGAACCACGTTCCACAATGTAATCATAGTGATTGTGAAATGTAAGTTTTTCATCGAAGAAAATGCCCAAATCCTTAATAACGGATTTTCTATCCAGAATAGTTCCAGCAAGTGAGTAGTCAACAATAAGGCTAAGGTATCTTCTAGTACTCGACTGGCAGTTGTTCCTAGAGCCTCATATGAGAACCCGTTCCTTTCCAGGCTAGGTGCGTTTATCACTTTCGACCACACCATCATTTAACATCATATGGCTGTGGTCAAACACATAACTTGCCAACCATAAAAAAATTACCGAGAAGAGAAAATGTCTCGACGAAAACCGGAAAGATAACAGCTAGATTTTTTCGAAATCAACATATTACCCAAAGAAATGTCTACTTTACCAACTGAACTATCTCCACTACAGCCCATCTATCCCAAAAACTGCGCCACGTGTTGCTGCCGTAAAATGTATTTCCCTTTTAAAACAAAACGATGTTTTGATGCATGCGCGCGCGCACCGCACGCGACGCGTCGGATAGAGGCTAATTATGATTGTCGGGCAACATCGGCTATTTCTGAATTTGTTTTGAGAGATATCTTCCTTATTCGACTTTTAATACTTTTCATTTGTAGAAGATAATATTTTTTAACAATTCATAAGTGTGCGCTTTACTAGCCAGTCGCATGTTGGTAGACCATCCTCACAGAGTTTTCCTTATACAATGATGTAAGCCGACATACGTTTAAAATTAATCTGTCATATTATATTAAATATAATTACAATTAAATTCACAAGTGATATCAACAAAATTGAATATTAAATTCAAATAAATTATGTTACATTACAACAATTATTGTGAGTATACACATAAATTTTAACCCGTTTCGGGTTTAAACATCCTAAGCTTACAATCCTGTGTTGTCCGCTACCCAACGCCAATTATTGTAATCACCATCAGCCAAAGTACTGTCAGCACAAAAGCATCCTGAGGCGAGACGCGTGAAAGCGCCCACTGGTCTCGCAAGCAATTAATAAGTTTGGAGCGAGGGACCCGCGCTCGGACGTCCGGCCTGGCAGCGTGGTCTCTGGTTCATAGTACGGATGGGAGGCAACTGTATCAATTACTTTTTTTATGCTAAAGACCAAAAGTGATTGGCGTAGCTCAAAGTACCGAATTAACAAGCTGATGTACCAATGGGTTGAGTATATCTGTTATTTAATCGCTCTCGGCAGAAAATAAATAATATAATAATAGTATTAAATATCCTAGAACTTTTCACATAGCATCATTTTGGTATAATACATACAGAAAACCAAGACACAGAAGAAACATTTTTTATGCTCTTCACATAAATGTTTGTCTGGAGTGGGAATCGAACCGACATCTTACAGCTCTTGAAGCAGATATTGTACCAAATGAGCCAACAGGGCAGTTAATATTAATCAATATTATATAAATACATAAACCAAAACTTAAAAACCCAATGGAAATAGATAAGGATATAGTTATGACAACATTGTATCACCCACTGAGTCAACTGCGATACGTGTCATAGAAACACATTCACAAAACTTGTCAATAAACAACAAACAAACAAACAATTTTCCGCCTACCCGATACTGTTTATTTCATCTCTCTCGTATGTTTCTAATTTATAAGCTTAAGAATAATAATGTATATATCTCTAATAAGTGACTGATCAATTATTATTTTTTGAGAAAATAAACATCACCAAGAATCAAAACCAAATATTGCGCAAGACGCCTAGCGCGGGCAGCTCGATGCAGTGACGATATAGTGATTTTTAAATATGAATGGAATAATGACCTGTAATTTTGGTGTTATCAATAAAAGATTTGTATTTTGTACATAAGACAGAAAGACAGAAAATATTAGGCTGAGTAACGCGACTTAGAAGAGTTCCATGTCTAGCAAAGGACTGTATAATGATACTGACTTTATACTCTTGATTAATAATGGATAAGCTCGGATAAGCTTGTTATGCATATATGAATCTTTCTAGTGGCATATCGTGACATATTATTACCATTCAAATTAGACGCTCTTGAAAAAGTTACGCGACCACATATCGTATGCATGCCGAATAAAGATCGCAAATTTCGTAACGCGATTTTCGAACTTGAATAGGGGTGGTAGGGTACTTTCTAGTACTCGGCTGGCTAGCTACCACCCTCAAGTTGAAAATCTGCCGCCAAGCATCTAACGGTGTGTTCCGGCAGCCTCACTTGAGAGCCAGTACCATTCCAGGCTAGGTGTGCTTTACCATCTTCGACCACACCGTCACTTAACATCAGATGAGCTGTGGTCAAACATCTAGCCTGTCAGCGATAAAAAAAAAACAATCCCTCGTATGCAAATAGCTAAAATAATAAAAAATTAATTTGTGATTTGTAGCAACACTTTCCACTGTTTAGCAGGGAATTATATTTAGATTTTGGATTATCAATTGAATGATAGGAATGCAATCTTCCATTTTAAATTTTTATGCTGTTCTTCTTTTGTTGCTATCGTTACTAATCCGGTAGAAGTGGCAGTTGCCCAGTCAGCAGTCGGCTAGCCCGCGGGCGGTGTGCTGTATCAACTTGGTTGCATTCAGCCTTCAGTAAGTTTGCTTTGGTATTTGTACCCTATTGGCTTATTTAGTTTTGTTATAACTTATTTCATACAGTTATTATTATTGAAAATACCACCATGAAAATTTGCTAATTAGTGATGCAATTTTACTATTACAAACCTTAACGACATATTTCAAAATTATGACTACACCACCTTTTACAAGGCAAAGGTCTTTTTTTATCCCTGCTGAATGGACTATGTGGAAACTGACTAGATTTGATACATTTTTAATTTACTTATGCGGGATTTCATACGCTTAATTATATCAGATACTCTGACGAAAAAGCTCTTGTCTTATATATAGAAACACTGTTAATAACACATTTTTAAATAAAATTATTTATTTTTGTTGTTTTGTTGTTTAACTAAAGTTGAAATAATAAAAAAATTAAACTAATAGGTATATCTTTATGCAACATCAGAAACACGATTAATGTTAAAATTGCCCAGTTGTATCACTAATCAGCGTTCAAAACCGTCATTATCTAGTTAACGCCCGTTAAACATCGGTTAATAAACGTTCCATAATTGAACAGGGCGCTTTCATTGGCGCATGTCACGCGACGCCATTTTGATTTTTCCATGACGTCAACATTGTCTCTTTATTAGTCTATTTTGTTCGAGTTTTCGAAATAAAATTTTATTTAGAATCAATTATATAAAAAGGGCTTGTAATATTTTATGCCACTGGGGTCTGTAATTTAACTAACTAACGTTTTATTTATTTATTTGTTTATCTTGCCATTACAATGTAAATAAGGATGTGTAAGGATAACTAATGTAACATTTTTCGTCCAGATTATCCTATAATACAAAATAAATAGCATTTGTAGTGTAATAGTATTTTCTATTTATTATAAATGTTCTATTGTTTGGTTCTTATCTTATTTCCGGGGGTAATTTGTTGAATACTTTTATTAGTAAGTTCTTAGAGCCCCTTCTAATAACTTCTAATTTAGGTTCCGGTGCTACTATTTTATGTTAGTGCCGAGGGTTCATCAAACATGGCTGCTTAGAGAATATGCAAGGAAGTGTTAGCATGTAATGTTTTTGGCCAAGGAATGGAACAAGCTGCCGGGGTTCTGTCTCCTGACAGATATAATCTGAATCTTTGTAAAATCAGAGCGAATACCTTCGAAATCTGAGCTTCATCTTCGACCACATCGTCGCTTACCATCAGACGAGGTGGTGTATACATTCAAAAGTTGTTATAGATAGATAGAAACACTTTGTGGTGTACACCGAAAATAGAAAAAAAAAAATTATGAGCTAGTGCCACAAGTGGCGGCCTTAAGCTACCAAAATATTAAAAAAAGTAAGTATGTAAAAAATAAGTAGTAGTAGTAGTGTAGTTTACGTAAGCGTCACAGTTTTCAGGCTACCTTAAAACTTCTGCTATGACTTATGTTACCGCCAGGTAGGGTAGGATTCGCAATTAATGCATATCACTTTCTTACACATGGTTAATGAGCGATTGCTGTCCTTCTCACTCCCTATTCCTAATATTTCCAACTACCGCCATAATAGTTATCAACGACAAAGTGCAACGTGACCGATCATCGGCGTCACTCGTGTGCATAAAATAAATTAACTACTACGTGAATAAGGAAAAACGAAATCAAAACTGAGACATCAAACATTCCTTCTACCGCGAGTGTGTGAAGTGCATTACAAAGTGCATACTGTGCTGCGCAGCCAGGACTATTTGCGAGAGGAACGAGGGCGAGGTGCGTGGTGTCCCATTCTTCCTTTTCCTCTGTGTTATCGCTCGTAATTTAATTAATGTGCAATCAACGTGCTAAGCGAATTAACAGATACAGTCCACTTTACATATTGACGCTATGAAGCCTTTGGGTACATAGCGCATCCCGCTCCAGGAAGTACTAAAATAATTTGGCACTTCCAACTTAGTTCACAAAAGTTAGTCCCATAAAGTAAAGAGTAACGACTGATGACCAGTAATAAAGCCATAAAACCTGAAAAATTGCAAAGTATGCTGTGTCATATTCTATGAAATTTATATCGTTATCTCCATGAAAAAGGCCATTGTTGGTGAAATATTAGAAAGATATTGTAAATTATTTGTTCAGGGGTGAGGAGCGAAAAAGTAATTGCGGAAGGGTGCGCCGTCAACGTAAATCAGAGCTGGTGTGTGACTTCACCTGTACCTGAGGAAAGAGGGGGTTCTGACGACTAGGGGGTGAATCATCTTACTTACAATCATATGGTATTATTTTATCGCATAATTACTAAGCAGAGATACATGGATATAAGGTACCGTACCTTATATTAAGCCGAATAAAAGAGGTACTACAATAAAATTTAAAAAAAAGACCTCATTGCTTACCATCAGACCACCAGCTCGGTGGTCAAACACGGACTTATCCGTATTTAAAAAAAACTATGTAGTCGTTTTATTGAGATTTAATTTAATATCATCATTTATTTAAAATAATACAAACATACTGCAATAAAATTAACGATCTAATGCTAAAGTCTCTCTTTGATTTAAAAAAAATATGAATTTAAATATCAAACGGAAAAATTTATTTCTTTGTAATTGAGAAGACCTCATAGAAGATGAACTATCATAGACTTGGTGATAAGAAATAACGCCAGTCTATAAGCATTGCAACGATACCTATAACTTTGAGTACTATTCAAAACAAACTTATCGCTGCTTTGGCGCTCAGTACTTTGATACATTTGACGGATAATCTCAACAGACCTGTAATTTCGCTAGCTGCCCTTCAAAACGGAATATAGTAAAGTTAACACACTACTGCTTGGCAGTAGATTTTCAACTTGAGGTTGTAGCTAGCCAGCTGAGTATTTTACCACTATCTTTTCCTTCATCGGAAGCTCAAGTCAATTATTAAGGTTTGAACCCACACCCTTCGGCGTGTGAACTGACCGCGCTAGCTACTAAGCTATCATCGTTACTACACTGTTTAACATGAGAACAACCCGTTAAATTATGTAAACTTCGACCGCTATGAAAGTTCCGATAATTTTACCAGTATCCTCGAAAGTTCAAACACAAGGTTATCAAATAACAAGGGGAAAATATAATTTCCGAGCTGTATTGTAATCGCAACTTCTTCCAATAGCATATTCCTTACGGATATGTATCACTCGACACGCCGTGAACACAGTCTCGAATCGCGCGAGATTCTTATTAAAATTCGTGCAACGTAAAGTGTTCTGCTACAACTGCTTTCGATCTCGCTTCTGAATGCTAAAAAGCCATACGAAAATATTTGACAATCTGAATTACAGTACGTTGTAACTTTCTTGGGTTTTGGGTTATTTGACGTGAAGTGTATTTTTAGAACTTAATAGCGTTACATCTTCCGTCTGTTCTTAATCAGCAATGTATTTTCCAGTCTTGGTTGCCTGGAAGAGATCACTTATAGCGATAAGGCCCCCTTGTGGGCTCATAAGATTATTTTGTTTTGTGTACTTTTTTTTCTATTTTTGGTGTGCACAATGAAGAATTTCTATCTATCTATTAAAGACAATTATTTGTTTTGTGGTTGACTGACTAGGTGATTTACCATAGCTCGCATGATGATGATGTGATCGAAGATGGTGAAGACATCTAGTAGAATAAAAATAGACTCTCAACTGAGGCAGCCGTATGACGCCTTTAGGTTATTTAGGTTTCTTAAACAATGTTTTCCTTCACCGTTCCTCAAGCTCATTATTGGAATTTGAACCCACACCCTGTAGGTGCGATCTGGTTGCGGTAACCACTGCTTCATCTATACCAAAATATGGTATTATCAATAAATTATCCTAATAATTACTATCATATATATCTGTAAAATTTTTGGTGCTGTAAAAGATTATCTATTCAGTTGTCCACAATTACAGAAGATTAACGTTTGACCACAACCTGCCTGATGTTAAGCAACGATATGGTCTAGGATGTAACATGCTTACCTAGATTAAACCTGCTTACTCTTGATTTGAAGACACCCATATTGTACTTTTCGAGAAACTATTTCCTAATTCAAGAGAATTGCTAAGTACGTAAATTACAGGACTATTGAGACTATCATGGAATGTCTCAAAGTAATGAACGCCAAAGCAACGATGCCCTGGACTACGTTTCGCTACTCAAAGTTATGTGTATCGCGCCAATGGTCATGGCCAGGCGTTATCTCTTACCATCAGGAAAGCGACGCTAGCATTGATATGCTAGTCTCTGGTCAAGGTGCTTTTTGAGCGAGCCACAGAAGTTAATGAATTTTCTATTGTATTGACAGTGGGTATGTTATAGGCAAACTCTGTTAAAATGATGTATTGCTTTAGTTCGTCATTACACAACACAGAACACGCGCCACGATAGCCACGTCTCGTTAAATCATTTACACGCGCGCGCGTCGTCGTGTGTCCGCTGACAGTAGCACAGATTATGAAACCTGAGATATTAACTGTCACTTACTTTTTGTTATTTTTGGCATCGTGCTTTGTCGACACTTCCAGTATCAAAAACTTCATATTTCCAAGTGTCTCAAAATAAAATCAAGTAAAACAAATTTAATAACAATCTAAAATTAAAAACCCGACTGCGATTAAAATAGCTATAATTAATGGAAAAAACTTTTTAAACCAATTTATTATTTCCATATTTTTTTTAACTAATATATATTTTTGTAATCCCCTTTTAATTTTCTTTATTTAGATATCCTACTTGATAGGTTTGGTTATTTTTTTAAAATAACGTATTACTATTTAGCGCCTTAAATCTATTTTTTTTTTTTAATAAGGACACTTGGGTTATTGAGCCCTTCATGAAGCTAAGGATCGCAGCAGATGGAGGGAAATCGTACGGGAGAAACTGATGCAGCGGGGGAGTCACGACCCTCAGTAATGAGGAAAACGACGCGAGGAGGAGGAGGGTTATTGAGACTTATCTAACGATACCTTAATTGTCGTAATCCATTCGGCCGTTTGGATGATACGAGGTAACATAGAAATTTACATACATACATACAAGATACGCGCGAAAAACATAACCCTTCCTTGGCAGTCGGGTAAAAATATTACGTGAACAAGCTTTAATTAAAACAACCTGACTAAAAAGTATAAAGTACTTTGTCGTGAGCAATGGAAAGTACTCGTGATAACTAACAATACTTGCCCAAATTCGACTGTCTTACCATTTTTTGGCAACATTTTTTAAAATAAGAACTGATCTCGATATTATACTTTAATCAGTCTCTAGGTTTGTTAAGACAACTCGTTGTAAAATTTTCTTTGTTTTTTTTTTTCTTTTTGACTTTAGCACGTTCGTGCATTGTGCCAATTCTCAAGTTAACAAAATGTTGATTGCTGCGTGACTGATTGCGTAGAGGTAAAAATAAAGGAGTTGTGTATCTGTCCTAGTAACCTGTGGCAGTGCAAACGTTTTGGCATGCGACTCGCTGTCGACAATGAGCAAACTGCGGTTCCGTACGCGACCCGCATCCGTTATCGGTCGCTGTAAATCGGAGATTATAACGCGGAAGGGTGGAAACTCTGACGGCTTTTTTGCCATTCGAATTTGGGACCTTGTAATCCTTTAATAAGCGGTTGAATCAGATAAGCGACGGAAATTTTACTTTTTTTATACTGCCCACAGGCTAGTTTTTTGACCACAGCTCACTTGATGTTAAACGATGGTGTGGTCGAAGATGGTAAAACAGCCGAGTACTAAAAATACTCTACCATCACGCTATGGTATCATATATATATCATCACGATATTTTCCTTTTTATCGTGAGGAAACCATGGCATGGTGGAAAGGTATTTTCTAGTACTCGGCTGGCTAGCTTCCATCCTCAAGTAGAAAAACTGTCGCTAAGCACCTAGCGGTGTGTTCCTACAGCCTCATATGAGAACCCGTTCCTTTCCAGGCTAGGTGCGTTTGTCAACTTTGACCACACCATCATTTAACACCAAGCTTAGCTTAACAGCATTTAGCTGTGGTCAAACACCTAGCCTGTCAGTCATAAAAAATATATATTTATTGTATTTTCAATTAAAAGTAGGTATTTTTTTTTCTTTTTTACACCAACCTGCTTTTTCAAATATCTGTTTTTACTATTTTCTGTCCAAAGGTTGCTTGGAAGTAATCACTCTAGGCGATAAGGCCCTCGTTGTACGCCATATATTTATTAGTCTATGTTATTTTTGTTTTGTTATTTTCTTTAAGTTTTGTATGTTATAATGTTTCTTTGTTTCATGTATAATAAAGTTGTATTCTATTCTATTCTACAAACTTTACTTACTTCGGAGGTGAAATATCCTTCGATACAAATACATGATTAATCTTACGCTACCACATGAAAAATGCACTCCACATGAGGCCATTGAGAACCACCCTTACTCAGTAGGTACTCCGTAGCTATAATAGTATCTCAATCATTATTAATTACTGCGCATGGGTTTCGACGCATCCCGACAACTTATGGTCTGAACCAACCGCCGCCTGAGACACGGGGTAGCGTCAGCAACCAAAACTAGTTAATGTTACATATATAATTTTCATTAAAAAAACTGACTTCATTCTACTAACTCCAAAGGATAGGTTACATTGTTTTTATATAAAAGTAATACTAAGGAGACACTCTCTTGATGGTAATGACCATTGTAGCGATACACATTAATTTAAGTAGCAAAACAAAGTTTTGGGTATCGCTTCTTTAGTTCATTACTTTGAGACATTCAAAGGCTAGTCTCGAAGCCCTGTAATTGCGCTAGCTGCAATACCCTTCAAACCGAAGCACAGTACTATTCACACACTACTGCTTGGCGGCAGAATATCTTGTACAGCGGTGGTACCTACCTAGATGACCTTCTGCTAAAGAGATCTACTACTGCCATACTGAGTTTCTTGCCGGAGTCTTCTCAGTTAAAGTGTAATTACGAGCCAGTGATAGATTCAAACTTGTAACTGTCATAAGTAACACTCATAAGTGCCTTATCAGGGTCTAAACTGAATAAATTACTTTTTGATTTTGAAGTAATTGAATAAGTTTCTGAGTTCCGGTGTCTACCCTCCAGTTTCATCATCATCTAACATCTCATAAAGCCGGAATATAGGTAGTTCATTGGGTCCACTCTAATGATCTAATTATCTATTGATAAATATCACTTAAAAGTAACAGGAAAATAAAATACGCAATATCATTCACTTAGTTGATATATTATTTCCAATTATTTTTCAGTTGTACTCTAGTAACTTCTACGCTCCAACGGTCCTGAATACAACGTCTCATCACCAAAGTTGGCGTGCAACTGAACTCACATTAGAGAGGAGTGTACACACTTGTGTACACCAGAATGTTTTCTTTGATTCGGTGTTATTGAGGATGTTTAACTCACCTAGCTTTGGTATAAAAGACTACATTTGAATTCCACTTTAACTTTTATAGAAAAATACTCGTAAATCAATAAGATTTCCTTTGCAATAAGTTAATTTTCCATCACTACAAACCCTTCGCTGCACAAGCAATCTCGATCAAACTAGTATTAGGGTCTAAAACGCCCGCTTCACCCTTCCCATACATTATTACTCAGGTCCAACCACCGGATAACTCAATATGGACCCTTCTAAGCGATTTAAGATCACTCCATGGATCTGTTAAATATCTAAGGGTTATTTTGATTAATTTCAAGAACGAGAAACGGTGTTGATGATCAGAAATTGAATTTTGAAGTTCGGATCATTCGAATCAGCCTTGTTTTCATAAACAGTCCCACTGCTGGGCGCGGGTCTATTCTCATTATCAGAAGGATAAGTCTGACCAAGATATCTTCTTCTGCTTCCAAGGCTCAACAAACAGCAAAAAAGCTTGGCTTGCTTAGTCCGTATAAAGCGCAAGTAAGGTCGTGTATGGAGTACTGTTCTCACCTATGGGACGGCTCTGCTAAATATCAGATTGAGACTCTAGAGTCAATCGAGAAGCGTGCTAGGAGGCTAATAGGTGACGACACTCTGGCCACGTCTCAGTTGCAAAGCCTTGAGCACCGACGTAAAATCGCTTGGTTGTCTGTCTTCTAGCGGATACATTTCGGAGAGTGTGCCTTAGAACTGCATAATTTGGTTCCACCTGCCCCTTTATTATCGGACGGCTAGGCAGACACGGCCAAAGCGCGATCCTTACATCGTGGATATTCCCCATGTACGGACTAAACGCTTCGGCTCCACATTCTTAATACGTACAGCGAGGATGTGGAACTCTCTGCCGGCGGCTGTTTTTCCTGCGAAGTACAATTTGGGTGTCTTCAAATCCAGCGTAAATAAGTTTTTTCTAGGTAAGCGTGGTTAATCTTAGACTACATTCTCCTCAACATCAGGAAGGGCGTGGTCAAAAGCAAACCAATAGAGTATTTTTTTCTCTCTTGGAATAACTCTCAGACATGTTGCTTTCCTTACAATATTTTCCTGTAGCATTTGAAGTCAGCGGCAATACGCACATAACTTAGAAAAGACAGCATTACGTGCCTTGGGATTTAAGCCCAGGACCTCCAGATTGGAAGCTAGTAGGTCTCCCATTTGGTGAAAACTCATACAGACTTTACCCTTAAAAATATATTAATCGTGTGTTTTGGCAAGGTGATTTGAATAGAACACTAAAAACAAGAAAGCTTTACAATTTCAAGATAAAACGGTATACCAGAAGTCATGGTGTTTTTCTTTTCTTTTCTGGGACTTCCGTAATCATTGACAAAAAGAGATAAATTATGTTTTAGAAAGGGTTGTTCTATTACTATCCTACTTCTTTGGTACTTGACACTGGTCAATGTTATGTATGCTAGGTTTTTTTAATCTGCTTTACCTACAAGGGCTCAGCAGAAGACCAGCGCTGGTCATACCATTTAGTATGACAGCATTATGCTGAGGTGAACGCCTATTTTGGAATCGTCTTAGATTTGTCTTTATATGTTTGTTTTGTGTGTTACAAAATGAAAACTTTCTTTCTTCATGCTCTTTCTTCAATGCAAAATGCACAGTTCTACAATCCTTTAACAAGACCTTATATAAATAAGAAGTATTCAGTCCGACTGACTTCAGTGACCCCTTACTGTTTCCCTCTGTAAGGTCCCTAAATTTTTTCACATAACCATAAATCCATTTGGTGATGTCCATTTTATGCCTAAATAAAAGGGTCATTGACATCCCCCAAGGGATGCATGCATACGTTTGGTCCCCTAAAACCTCCGAAATTGTCCGAAGGAAGGATTTCTAAAATTGCTCCATGAATATGAAGTCGGCATAGGAAGTCTGCTGGACGAAATATTGCCGGATGCGTTTTGACATTGTGACGCATGCTACACGTAAAGAAGAGTTTACATCGTAAGGAAACCTGTTTTTTCATATACTACTTGTTGTTGTTTTAGTCATATTATTAGGACATAGGATAAAGACCCCTACTCGACTTTTTCTTTCAGATTTGGCGGTATTGATTTAGCTTCTTTATGAAACTCGCTAACTTCGTTGAGAAATTTTGTACGTGGCCTACAGGAGACCACGTCAAATCGGGACTCTACTTAGTAGTAATTCTGGCATCCTTACTTACTGGCATACTTATAGCCCGAAAAGTTCTGTATATTCATATTCCAACAAAAATTTGCATCTCTTTGTCCAAAAGAGACTTTACCATCTCTTATAACAAAAATATGTTTAAATAATGTAATTGCTTATCACCGGAACTTAGTCGCGCAAAAATACTATGAAATTAGTTTTAATTCCCCTCAAAATTTCGGCCATGTTGCGAAAACCACAAGCTAACTAGACAAAAATAATCAAAAAAAGATGGAAGTTAGTGTAAGTTTGAAAATTACATTTATTAAATATGAATATTAAAGGACTTTAAATCAAGTATTTTTAATAAGCCACATACTTTTTGAATCATCACATCATCAGCCATGGCTCCTGGGGGGGTTCTGCCAATACTCGACACGCTTGGCAGGCGGGTTGGCGAGCGCAGTTAAGTGTGATTGCTTAAGGAAGACACTGCTGCCCATTTTCCGGATTACATCCCTTAGCCGACTCTTACGGCAACCACGGGTAGAGAGGGTGGGGTACAATTCTTACGCCGTCACCACCACGGAAAACTTTTTGGAATGTTCATAAACAATTTTTTATTTCATTATTACTGCAAATATAATTAGTTACAAGTATTCAAGTTTATAGCGACACGTTAGTATATTATTGTCATCACCCAGATAGCACACTGCAGGTTCGTACGTAGCACTCACCACTCGTAATAGATCATTTGAATAGAATGTTTGACAACTAAAGCCAAACCATCACTATCCTGAACGCACCTCAATTCCAACCATTCACGCGACGATCCCCCATGCATTATTCATGACATGCATGGCATATATGGACGATATCTATAAACCCATCCAATAAAATGTGCACCTAAATAGGATGATGTTATATTTGCAGATATTTATAGATATTGTGAAGGACCAATTGCTAAAAATTGCTGATTCTTATTAACGACTTCTCCATCTACTCGAGCCAATTCATCTTCTTGAAATATCGGAGCTATGGTCCAGGCCGCTGGCATAGTAGATACAGTGAGAGAGAATATTACCATATTCTGATGGGTCCGGGTCCTCGACCTTACTAGCAAAGTCTGTGCATGATCGTAACCGACAGCTATATCAAATACTGATTAAATAGTGAATTTGTAGCGATGATAGCTTAGTGGTTAGCGCGGTCAGTTCTCACGACAAAGACGTGGGTTCAAACCCCAACAATGAGCTTGAGCTGCCGGTAAAGGAAAACATTCTGCCGCCAAGCAGTAGTGTGTAAACATTACTATGCCCTTATTTTAAGGTTACTGCAGCTAGCGACATTACAAGGATGTTGAGACTAACCATCGAACGACTTAAAGTAATGAACGCCAAAAAAACATCACATTTAACTTTTGTAAAAATTATAACTTATTTCACTACAAAATTGACTAACTACTAACTGTGTACATACGTGGCTACTGCATTTATTTGTGTATATGACATTTACTACATACATACATAGTACATTAGATTAATTTTAGCAAATGCGAACTTTTCATAAATAACTGCGTCTTAAATTTAAATGACGTAAAACAAAAATTTAATATTTTGGCTCCAAATATTAAAATAGTTAACAGTAATTCCCTTTACCTGTTAGGTTCTCCAATTTTTGATGAATCTATTCCTGAATATATTAATAATTCAATTACTAAATTTCAAAATTCTGCTGACCGTCTCCTTGAAATTAGTCCACATTATGCACTTTGCATCTTAAAATTCTGTCTTTTCGTCCCAAAATTTACGTATGTGCTCCGTTGCTGCTCCTTTTGGAATCACCCAGATCTTTTGACACAAGTAGACGACTTAATCAAAATTAGCTTAGAATCGATTCTTAATATGCAGCTGAACGAGCAATCTTGGACCCAAGCATCCCTACCCATCCGTTATGGTGGTTTAGGGATTCGCAAAATTTCCAGTGTCGCTTTACCAGCCTTCCTATCTTCTGTCCATAGTTCAGCAAATCTCATAAGTAAAATTTTAAGGGCATCCCCTTCAAACTTTGAGATTGCTGGCTTGGAAGAAGCTAGAAACGCTTTCTTAATTGCATGCCCAGGTCAGAATTTTCCTGTTTCTCCAAATTCACAGAGGAGCTGGGACGACATAAACTGCAAATTGACTTATGAAAATCTTTTGAGCTGTAGTACAGATTCGGCGCGTGCTAGGCTTTTGGCCGTGGGTACGCATGAGGCCGGCTATTGGCTTCACGCGTACCCTTCGTCAAATACAGGATCATTTCTTGAGCCTGACACGCTCCGAATCGCAACCTGTCTACGGCTTGGGGTTCCGGTCTGCGCTCCTCATAAATGTCCCTGTGGCAGTGATGTCGACAAGCTAGGACATCACGGACTGTCATGCCAAAAAAGTGCAGGCCGCTTCTCGAGACATGCCGCACTTAACGATATCATACGCCGGTCCCTTGCCACCGTCAACGTGCCAAGTCTACTTGAGCCAACTGGTATTGCAAGAGACGATGGCAAGAGACCGGACGGTATGAGTTTGATTCCTTGGAAGATGGGTCGGGTGCTAGTATGGGATGCAACCTGTTCAGACACGCTGGCCCCTTCCCATCTACATGGAACCAACAACAGAGCTGGTGCGGCTTGTGAAGCGGCTGAAAAATCTAAAACATGCAAATACAGGGGTCTAGGCTCCGAATATGATTTTGTCCCATTCGGTGTCGAGACCCTTGGTCCGTGGGGTCCTAGCGCTATAAGGCTTTTTAAAGAAATAGCAAAAAGGTTAGTCGACATCACAGGAGACCGAAGAGCTGGCAGCTACCTCGGACAAAGAATTAGTCTAGCTATTCAAAGGGGGAACGCTGCCAGTATCTTCGGAACCTTGCCTAAAGGGACTCCTTTTAATAATATATTTTAGTTATTTTATATTTATCATTTTAATTATAATAATATGTTTGATATAAAAAGTACATTAGATATTTTGATGTAGATATGCCAGCGAATGATGCCTTATCATCATGTCCGATCAATGTATGGAACGTTGCTCTTCAATTGAGCAATTGATTGTCGATTTGTGCAACTGAGCATCGTTGCTAAATGGAGATGTATCTTCGCACCTACTTATGGTCAAATGGCAAACAGCGTTCCGTTACTGGATATCTATACATATACGTATATTGGTATAATATAGTTCTTGTGAGTCTTACTAAGTGGTTTAGACTTTCTTTTATTCGATAAAGAAACAAACACCGATATATATTATGAAATCCAAAGACAATGCATGAACTTTTTGCAATCTTTCCCGCACGTTTTGTTATTGTTTTGATTAAATATCCTAGGACATATTTGCCGTAGTGGAAGCCGTAAGAATTGTACCCCAAGTAAGTTAAGTTAAGTAGCAAAGCAAAGTCCAGGGCTTCACCGTTTTGACGCTTTTTACTTTGAGACTTTCGATGGTTAGTCTAACAGCCCAGTAATTTCCCTTCAAACCGGAACACAGTAGTGTTTACGCACTACTGCTTGGCGACAGAATATCTGGTACTGCAGTGGTACCTACATAGAAGACTTCCTGCTAAGGAGATCTACCACTGAGTATATCTTCGCTTAACTTCAGGCAAAAAAATACATAAATATCGTAGGCACACACAGCGCCATCTGACCCCAAACTAAGCAAAGCTTGTATTATGAAATTCAGATAACTGATAGAACACTGAAATACTTTTTTTTTGTAAATACATACTTAAAATAAATTCAGAACACCCAGACACGGAACTGACATTTGTTTATACCACAAAATGTTTATCCTTGGTGGGAATCGAACCCACGTCGCTCTTGAAGCAGACGACCAGTGAACCAACAGGGCTGTCAAATAAAACATGCCTATGTACAATTAAAAAACCCAAATTACTGTGGACCGTTATTTGACCGTCAAGCAGAAAGAGATAGAATACTAGCTCTCTCTTTTACTCTCGTTAGTTTGTCGCAGTTGAGTCTAACAGTATAAAAAATGACTAATATCCTTAGTTTGTATTGCAACCTCGAAGACCTGCGGCCAACAGACCACACGATCGATATTAGTCATTCACCGATATCTACAAACACGGATCTAATAGTAAAACTTGACCGCAGACAGAGTTAGTCATTGTTCTTACCAACTACTGCTAATGAGATGGTAAACAGTTCTCGGAACTTAGAAAGTGGTCTGAGATATCACAAGGAAAATAAGTAAAAAAAATCATATAAATGGAGTCAAGAAGCGGTAGATATGGCATTAGTACAATTTGCCTTCAAATCCAGAATAAACAGGTTTTTTTTCTAGATAAACGTGCTTCATCTTAGACTGCATCGTGCTTAACATCAGGCTGGGCGTGGTCAAAGGCGAACCTTTTTTTGAATTAAAAAAACTTGTCTGTACATTTGTATGTTTATATTGTTTCTTTACGCTGGAACTGCTGAACAGATTTAGATTGAATTTGGGATACAGATAGTTTATGCCTTGTATTAACGCGTAAAATATGTTTTATCCCGATAACGTGAGCGTAACTGCGGTCTTAACTTACCTTATCATCTGATGCTAGAGGGTAATGGAAGGTTCCAGAAGGGCTACATTATTTATCAATGTGCAAGATTTACGTACTACGAAAAGGACAGAAAAGTGTAATCAGAAACTCATTTTTTTTTCATACAAAGGTATCACTGTGTAGCGGTAATAGCTCAGTGGTTACCTCAATTGATTCATACACCGGAGGGCGTGGTTTCAAACCGCAACAATGAACTTGAGCCGATAAAGGAAAACATCGTAAGGAAACCACAGCATGTTAGAAGTGTATTTTCAAGTACTCTGCTGACTAGCTACCACCCTCAACTTGAAAACCTACCGCCAAGCACTTAAAGGTGTAGCCCGGCAGTTTTCTTGGACAGCCACTTTCATTATTATTTTATTAATTTATTATAAAAAAGCTATCGCTTATGTAGATTTGAGCCTTAGTGTATTTGTCCTCAAGCATCCGCTGAAATTCTTTATCGCATTGTCTCAAAAATCATCACCATCATCGGGCTACGCTTCCACGAGCGTGCCCCTAATGCTCTGTGAAAGCTAGTTTTGCGGCTAAAAGCTAGCTTAACAATAAACTGGCAATGCAATAATACGATATCCGATAAATCGGCCGGATAATTCCTATCCAGTATAGATGGACCCCTCGCCCTTTTGTCGATTAAGCGTTTGTAATCAAACATCGGTTGTTATAATGTCGTGAAAGGGTCAGGTTTTAATGGACGGATAGTCCCGATAGGATTGAATATTGATGCGGCAGATGGCAGCACATTCGACACATAATTAATTTCTCAATGGCGAGGGTACAACTGACCCACTGGCTGGCCATTTACATATTTCGTAATGGCCGGCTTAGAGATGAGGTAGAATCGTCAATTCTAATCACTTACTTGATATTCACATTCGATCATCCGAATATTATTTTAATCGAAGCGAATAATGGACATTTGATACAGCGCCATCTGTCAATCGACGTTGACAGATGGCGCTGTATGAAATGACTCCTACACTTCATACAGCGCCATCTAGCCTGAAACTGCGCAAAGCTATACATAAAATTGGAAATAAATTATAATGTTACAGGAAGATTATAGTAATTATTCCGTACTTTTAAAACATAGATGGACAAATAAATAAATCTTATTTATTTATTGACTAAGACGGCACAATACACCAATTACAATAGTCATAAAAACATTGTAGAAACAAAAGTATCTGAACAAAGTCAAAATAACTATCTAATCAAAGTCAATGTCCTAATTAAAGTAATAATAAAAAGTATTGCAAATATTTAAATATATATGTCAAATAGATTGTAAAATAAACTATATGAATAAATAAGTAATAATCGAATAAATCATAATATATACAAACTGAAGTTGTTAAAAACTAAGCGTAAACATAAATAAAAAATTGCGATTGAATAAATTGAATAACGTGAAACCATAAATGACATAATCACATACTAATAAGTGTTGATCTGGGTAAAAAATAATAATATCGTAGTATAATTCACACAGCGTCATCTATCCCCAAATTAAGCAAAGCTCGTATTAGGGAAAGCAGATAAATGACAAAATATTTTTAGACATATTTTTTTGTATAATTAATGTACAAAAAAAAACTAAAAATAATAATTTTCATTTTGCATTTAACTTTTGATAAAAATCTATGGAGTTTATAGTCGCTTCTGTGAAAATTGGTCATTTCAAATTTTCTATTCACTTGTAACATTTTTTCCTCATTCGATTTAATAATTGCAGTCGAATAAAAGTTCGCAACATATACTCATCTCTTGATCGGCGTAAGTACATACGTGTGGGAAATATCGGTTTGTTTTAACTCTGTAAACTGTATATTTTAGCGAAAAAAGATGTTATTGAAGCGTGTTCCCCGTGAATGGGAGCCATTAGCCGCTTTGGCATCGCAAATCCGAAAATGGGCCCTAAATTTACATGTCTATTCGCGTTTTATTATATGAAAACAATATATCTTGTTTTACTTTTACGCTACTTTAAATACTTACTGGATTTGCGGTAGTACAACAGCGGCCTTATTACTTAAAGAGATTTCTTCCAGACAACGTTTGGATGGACAAAAACACGTGACATTAGCATGACGGTAACATGAACCGATAACTTTCACGCCTTCCAAAAATCAGCAGTTAAGAAATTTTTACTTAACATAAATGTAGGTATACTGAATAGGTACAATTATTTTACTTGATGGTAGATCTTCTTAGCAATAGGTCGTCTAGGTAGTACCTTATATTATACCGCCAAGCAGTAACGTGTAAACATTGCTGTGTTTTGGTTTGGAAGATACTGCAGCTAGCAAAATTACAGGGCTATTGAAACTAACCATCTAATCACTAATGTAATGTGTATCGTAAAATAATAAGCCCTCCTAACGGCGATGCCTTTTGTTTTGCTACTCAAAGTTCTTAATATTGCTGCAATGGTTATGGACAGGAGCTATTTTTGACCATCAGGAGAGCGTCTAGTTCATTTCATGACATTTAAATTAAAAAAAAATGCATATAAATAATACACACATCTTAAATAAATAATACACACAATTACAGTTTACAGTAGTTTACGTACTTTTATATTACTACAAGATTCACTAAAACTCATAGAACAAAGTCTTCTAGAATAAAAAAAAAAACAAGATTAAGCTGCGTATTTCGTGCGTGAATTCCTATAACACAGCCCGCCTACTAAACAAATAACAACATGTAAAGAGGCCTTTATTTGGTCTTATTTTTGTCAGCAGTTAATCTATTTATATTACCTCAATATTTTGTTTCGGTCCCCAATTACTATACCTACTCATAACATAAATTTGAAAAATTGCTTTGCGCATCTATGCCGTGACCTAACTAACTTTGCCCTACAGAATAATATTATCCAACTAACTGGATTACATAAGCGCAGATTAAAAATACAGATGTATTGTTCGTTTCGTCACTTTTACATAAAAAGAAAATTTAGGTATAGTATAGTTTTTTTATCATCTGCTTTATAAAAAATTCTTAATAATATTTACACGTTTGATTGTCCAATTGGTTTGTTTATCTGTAGTTACATTTAAATGTCGATTTCAGTCCATCGGTAAAGCAGAGTGAAGTTAATGATCACTTTTCGCATTGTTTTGGAGTTCGACATCTGCCACTAGCTGGTTCTGTGCCCAGTTCGTCTGTAGGTCAAGACGTCGGTCTATGGGGAATAAATTCCCTTAATTACTGGGATTGGTTTCGAATATCCATCAATTTGTGGCCGATCCCACAAATATCGGATAATATTGCTTTTTGGGGGTAGTGTTTAGTAAAATTTGTAGTAGTCATTAGTTATAGGGTGCGCCGAGATTTTATTACTTAAATATTTAGTGAAATACTAACTAAATTAAAGGTTTTACTTATATTGTATAGTAGATTACACACGGTGCCATCTGAAAACTAAGCAAAACTTGTACGATAGATTTCAGATAAAACTGATAGAATACTTAAATACTTATTTTTTGGTATATATATACTTATAATACATACAGAACACCTAGACACAGAACAAACATTTGTTTATACCACAAAATGTTTTTTCTGGTTGGGAATCGAACCCACGCCCTACAGCTCTTAAAGCAGATATACTACCAATGAGCCAACTGAGACGTCAATATTATAAACTTTACTTATAGTTGGCCAATGCTTAGAATGTCCTGTCAACCAGACAAATAAATTCATTCATTCATTCATTCACTTGTCGCTGATATGAAAAGTCACGCGTGGAAATGGTATAGCTTAAATTTTACTAACATTGATAAATCACTTAAAAATTTCACTCCTCTAATGAATGTATAAAGCCAGTAATGTCAAAATATTACATAAAACATTATTATAACAAAAAAAAAGTATTTGGTAAAAATCATCTTAGTTAAACAGTGGATGTACCGGTCAGTTTTTGGATGGGTGACCAAGAGCTACGAAAAAAAAACCAATCGAAAAATCATGGTATATATTTTCGGGTGATATCTCTAACATTAAAGCTATGAGTATACACAAACTTACCAATTAAAAAATGTATCCAGTAATGAGACATTTATCTGCCTAGAGCAGAGCTCGCTTCTCTCAAATTTATCTCCACATGGCTTATCGATCTCTTCACCAATGATTAGTGGGAGCGTTACTACGCTAATTGGAACCATCGTTCACGGAGCGAGGAGACAAGCAGCGGGGGAGAGGGACTGTGTCCGACTAAATTACCGGCTAAATTCTTTATAACATTTCTGGAAGACCAGAACAAGATTTAACTAAGAAATTTTGAAATTTAGGATTGTCTCAAGGATCTCCAATAGGACTCTGACTACTGAGTTCACACCTGCTCTCCCTTCAATAGCCTATATCGTTTGAATCGGAGTAGGTACCAGAGCGTATCTATATAGTATACCTAAAGCAAAGTCGCTTCCGGCCGTCTGAACACTCAGATATTTTAAACTACGCAACGGATTTTAATACGGTTTCCATCAATAGACAGAGTGATTCGAGATGAAGGTTTAAGTGTATAATACACGCTTATACGCCACATTAGTATCTACATTGCACCCGTGCTAAGCCGGGGCGGGTCGCTAGTTGTGTTATAATAGAAGTTTTTCAGGCTAAATAACCACAGCTTAAGTATCTGATGAATCCAAAAATTATAAAAATATGTAAGTACATATAAAACGAAATATTACTGGAAATTTGAAAATAAGTTGTTATATTTTTAATAAGTTTTTTAAATCGTAATCTCACTTCAAGCAATCTCTCTTAATTTTTAATTTGATTTAAGTTTTTAAGAGATCGCTTTGAAGGTATCCTTAGTTGTTTAGGATAAAAAATAAACAATTAATATTTTTATTGTCAACGTAAATGAAATGTTTAGTATTAAAAAATGTCAGCAATAAGAATTAGCAGCCATTACATAAGTAATATAAGCTTGACTATTCCAAAACTGTAAAATAAGTTATTTCACGTGAGAAATTCTAACGTTCTATAACCTCGTCTAATTTTACCCCATTGGCCAGTCGACTAAAACTTCCAAAGGTCATAAAAAGCCATTAAAAAACTACCACAAACTCACTTAGCTCGCTTCGTTACACTGTTCTGAAAAAAATAGCATTTTTTGATTTTGAACTCACAAAACGAGAACGATTACAATCACCGATTGAATGAAATCGAACGAGTGTGCTTCATTCGTTCGAAATTCAATTTAATTGAACGAACTCAAGTAACCGCCGCTCGGAAAAATTAAATTATTATACTACGTTTACACAAGCGTTCCATTTATACTTTTTCTTCTCGATTTTTAATATGAACCTTTTTGCAACTTTATGTGGTTCGGCTATTAACTTCATTTGCCGTTCTGATGCATGTCCACGCCAATGTTAGCGGTATTTTATAAGTCAATTTAATTTTTTTAAATCCTTTACTAGTTGGTAAATCTAATAGATCTCCTTAAATGGGGGCATCTAGGCAAGTACCGCCGCTAGATATTCTACCGCCAAATAGTAGTGTGTAAGCATTAGTGTATTCCAGTTTAGGGTACTGCAGATTGTAAAATTCCAGGTCTGTCGAGACTATCCATCGAATGTCTCAAAGTAATCAGTCCAAAGCGGCAAAATACCCTGAACTTTGTTTTGCTACACAAAATTCTCTGTATCGCTGCAATGGTCATGGACAAGCATTATCTCTCATCATTAGAAGAACGTCTCGTTGGTTTCATTATTTTTACATTAATAAAGACAGTTGTGGAGCTTGCTGACATAAGTAAAAACTTAAAACACATCACATTAGCATGTCATTGACGTGAAATCATTAGTTTTGCCTCTACCAAAAACTGCCCAACATGGCTAAAGGAGTTTTCATTTCAAAAATAATTTGGAGTAGATAAATACTATGGTTTCTATATAAACATGTTTAGTGTTTACCATCTTCGATCTCAACGTCGTAAGCACCTAGTCTGTCGACCATAAAAAAATGAATGTGTTCGTAACAAAACAATAGATATATGTAACATAGTTTTTAGACGAAACATTTACATTGCTTGAAAGGCATGATTTTACCCAGATTAGCGCAAAAATAGAAATAGTTGTATGCCATAAATAAGAACTTTTGATCATAGCTTATAGAGTTCATTGTGCTCAGTGGTTATCGCATTCAGATCATACACTGAAGAGCGTGGGTTCATTTGTGATTCTGCTGGTAAAGAAAAACATTGTGAAATATTCAGCTACCTAGCTACCTGCAAGTTGAAAATCTGCTGCTAAGCTCCTAACAGTAGGTATACTCCCGCAGCCTCACTTGAGAGACAGTTTCCAATCTATTGTAGATTAAAAGTCTTCACACGTCACTTAATATCAGATGTGATGTGGTGTAACACTTTACCAGCGAACCGCAAAAATTTTTAGACTAGTAAATGTTTTCTGCTACTATTACTAAAATTGGATAAATTGTATTGAATATTTAAAGAGCGGCATCCAGTGTCCCACGTTGGAAGGCAGAGAAAAATGGCAAAACTGGCATTCTAACTTTTGAATCTATACGAAAAACTTCACATACACCTTATTTTTCCAATTTCAACCTTATCACGTAAGATATAGAACTAATTTCACACATTTGAGTGAATTTATAAAATTGTTGATTCAGAATTCAATGCACAGTTCAATAGAGTTGTATTAGTTGGCTTTTGAAAGGCGTATGTAACGTTTTGGCACTGGATCCAAAGAATTAGGAGCATAAAGCGACTGAAAAGGGTTTCCATTGCGATCTATCTGTTGCGTAAATCTTTAGTAAACGAGGCTATGTACGTGGATAGGCGTTCAATGGGCATCACCTATCGGGGAGCACGATCTTATGGAGTTTTGGAAAGCTGCTAGGATGTTAACCTTGGCTGGCGTGATTAAGGATTCGCCTATATCGAATCGTACAAGTAGTATAATGCTTCATTTTGTCGAGTTGATTTGTGGATCTGGTATATTTGAGAAAACTTTTTTTCTGCAAAAGTCCAAAAGAAGTGTATTACAAGGTTGCGTTACGTTAGCTTATCTGTGTTAATAAATAGCCTGTTAAATACATTTAATAGGAAAAATCTTGTCTGCGAAGGAACTATAAATAAGCGATTTTTAAATAATAAACAACTTAATATAGTTAGAAATTGCACACAGCGCCATCTAGCCTCCAAAACTAAGCAAAGCTTAGAAAATCCGTGGTGCTTAGTTTTGTAACACATACTTATAAAACATACATTCAGAATCTATGTTTTTATTACAAATATTTGTCCCGGGTGGGAATTGAAACCACAGCTCATGAAACAGAACTATAAACTGAGCTCTTAAGGAAGTCTAATTTCCAAGTCCGCTTTTATTTAACAAATCCCAAGACAGCAGCGTACCATTAATTGTAGCAACTTCTCACAGTCGAGATTAAGACTAAAATAAATATTAACACAGCCGAGTAACAGATTAGAATATCAGTTGTCACATCTGGAAACGTAATATTTCCCAGATTACAAATGTCCATGTGTTAGATAAAAGATTACTTATGTTTTCTCACTGTTCCTTTGTACAAATATACATAACTATGAAAGTTCTGCTCGCTCGTGTTATCTGATCTTATGAGACCAAGGAAGCCAAACTAAGTTATGGTACCTACAGTTCCGTATAGTCTATTTCAGATAATTATTGTGTTTGTCATAATATGAAAATTATTTGATTAAAATTGAAATTTTTGTCGATTTCGACGTCCGATTCTAACATTGGTTTTTAATTACCTATATGATAAAATTTGTCTTAGTTGGATTATAACTAAATAAACAATACAATACAATACAACTTTATTATACATAACATTTATAACATACTGAAATTAAAAACATTAAAAAAATACAACACAAATAACAAATAAATCGTGTACAAGGGCGGCTTTATCGCCTGGAGCGATTTCTTCCAGACAACCTTAGGATGGAAATATATGATGAAGTTTGCATTAGTGGGATTATAATAAACATAATTATAATAAAATTTTCCTATTATTGGGCTTTAATTACCTATATAATAAAATTTGTATTTGTTGGATTTTATATCATATATGATGATATTTGTCTTTCTTGGGGTTTAATTACGTATATAAAAAACAGTCATTGTTGGATTTAATTTACCTACCTATAGGAAAATGTTTATTTTACAATCACAGTACGAAGTTTGTCCATATTATTGTATCTTTGGTATTATAATTTTGAGGGTAGAAACAAAGTGAATTTTTTGTATTATTAATAATTAACCATAAAATCATATATTGACTGAAAATTTAAAACTGTTCAATACGATTTAATAAATTAATTAAAAAAACGCAAATCGAACAAACAATCACAAGCACAATAATCCTCAAGAGATATTTAATAGCAAAACTAGTCTTAAAACTGAATTTCAAAAAGTATACTCTTAAAAACAGACCTTCTCTAATATGCTTACAGCATAAAATAACTATTAAAATTAAATTACTCTACCATTTACTATTATCTAATAATTCTATGACAAATGTTTAAGATCATTATTTATTTCTTATGATATGCTAGGTGTTTGACTACAGCTCACGTGATTTTAAGTGACAGTGTATTCGAACATAATAAACAAAAATTGCCTGGGATAAAACTAGCTCTCAAGTGCAGCTGCTGGAACCCACCGATAGGTACTTATCTAAAGCAGAAACAAAATTTTAGTTTATAAATTCTGAAAGCTTTTAAATTACTACCGCATAATCATATATACATTGACGGATTACCAACGTAACACAACTTCGATTGATAGCAATCTAGAACCCTAATAACGTTGTAGGCCTGAAGGCATCAGTTACCTATTACATACCTATCTGCCATGTAAAGCAAGTCTCGGCTACATAAACACGGATAACTTACAGAGATATATAATACATTTATAAATGTATTAGATGACGACCAAAGTTCAACTGCAGAGTAGCGTATACACTTGATTGTAATCCATATAAATATTATATAAATATCCATATATACATAAATATTAATTTATTTAGATATATCCATATAAATATTAATTTATTTAGTGAACAAATTAGACATTGTGTAACATGAAATAGAAATTAATTTTATAATAATCATTAGTTGTTTTCATCATCGAGAACGTTCGTCGTTACATCGAGAATGTTATTAATTAATACGTTCATTCATTCATTCATGAATGAATCATTTATAGTTCTGAATGACAAAAGCACCTATTGAACAATCACAAATGTTCAATTTTTTTAAATTGATTCCGTAGGTTTTTTACTACTACTAGGTAGGTACATACAATCCGTTGGATGCATTAAACATCGTAAGTAGCAAATCGAACCAACAAAATAAGTTCACAATCGCACCTCCGAGCATTGAAAATGCTCTTTACCGCTGAATACCTACCTGCGGTTGTAAATTCTCAAAAACAAAAGAAATATAGTCAATAAATCCCCCGGCAGTGTAATATACGTCTATTAGGGCTGCCAATTGAAGTGCAGTAAATCTCTTGACCACCCCAAATAGGCGCTGTTTTACAGCTTATAGCCAGGGTTGCCAGTAAAATTGTTTGAACGCCATGCTCGTAAAAGTTACGGAACGTTGAAACTCGGCTCGTACTCCAAGTCTTGTTTTTAGTGTTCGATTCGCCAGGTGCTACAGAGACAGTTCTTTAAGAAAGTCTATTGGATCATCGCTTTTCCACAAAAATATGTAGTCAATATCACTCAATTTTAACAGATTTCAAAAATGAAGGTTTTATTTTTAGGGTTCCGTACCTCGAAAGGAAAAAACGGAACCCTTATAGAATCACTTTGTTGTCAGTCTGTCTGTCAGTCAAGGCCCTTATTCTCAGAAACGCGTGGAGGTATTTGGCTGAAATGCATATCAAATACTCAGGTCTACTGCCCTTGGAGCTGTGAAAAAATCAAACTTCTAAGCCAAAGCAATCAAAAGATACAGCCGTTTATGCTGCAAATTTTCGACATTCGCGAGGGAATCAAAACCTACAGGGTACTTCCCGTGAACTCAGAATCTTGAAATTTGCTACGAAGCAACGTCTTATAGCACAAATAAAGGGAAAATTGCAAAAAACCTAACTTACCATGACTTTTACTTATATACCTACAGGTTTGTACGGAACCCTCAGTGCGCGAGTTCGACTTGCATTAGGCCGGTTTTTTTATATATTATTTACCTCAGAATTCCGTCATTTCTAAAACGATAAAAAAAAATTGAAAGGGTTTACTTTCAGATTGGTCCATTTTATGAAAATAGGTTCATTAAAAACCTGTATAAACAAGTGAAAATCGATACGCCCTCGAATTCAAACCTCTTACACTATTACACTATCCCTTTGTCAATTCAAACCAAGTGATCGCAAAATAACTAAATTCCCTGGATATTTTGCCGACTGCCCTAATAGCTCATTTGGTATCTGTTATGTATATATCCCTATCTGCTTCAAGAGCTGTAAGGCTTGGGTTCAATTCTCACTCAAAACAAATATTTATGTGACGATTGTTTACTCTGTTTATCATAGCTATGAATTATTTAAAAAAAGAATACTATACTATGGTTCTTATAGTACAATTTTTACTCAGTTTGGAGGTAGATGGCACTGTGTAATGTTCTAGGATATAATCAGAAATGAAAACGTAAAAAAAAAAATACTTAAAGCGGCTACAGAAATTTTTACTAAAAAAAATAATGAACAACCCAAACACTAAAAATCAAAGTCTTACCAGTTCTTGTAACATTTTATTTTGGAGTACTTAATAATTTTTTAAAGGCTTTTGGGCCCAGAGGTGTTTCTGTCCACCGGTACCTGATGCGCGCGTAACTCAGGGTGTTGCATTCTGGCTATAAAAAGGTGGCCGGCGGAACGTGGAAAAAATTACGATTACCTCCACTTTTATAGCATTCAAAGTAGAATTGTCATAAACTTCTCGAGCACAAACTTTAATCATCGCCAGTTATTTTGCAAACTTTAGTAGAAACTTTGTTTTAAAGATAATAATATTAAAAAAACTTGAATGCTAATATATAAGCTTTTAAATTTTTTTAAATAGTCTTTGTCGTTTGGGATGCTGTAAAGATTCTAGCAATACCATATACATTCAAATCTGTGCAGACATTTAATAATTATAGTAGAATAAAGAAACTCACATAGGTACATACATCAACTGTGAAAACATTACACTCCTTTTTGTGGGCAGTCGTGTAATAACATATCTTAGCCAACTTAGTAAATAAGTAATAAATAAATTAAAAAAAAAAAACAGATTTTTTATGGCTGGCAAGCTAGGTGTTTGACCACAGCTCACCTGATGTTAAATAACGGTGTGGTCAAAGATGGTAAAGCACACCTAGCCTGGAATGGAACTGGCTCTCAAGTGAGGCTGCCGGAACACACCGTTAAATGCTTGGCGGCAGATTTTCAACTTGAGGGTGGTAGTTAGCCAGCCGAGTACTAGAAAGTACCCTACCGCCACGCTATGGTTTCCTCACGATGTTTTCCTTCATAGGCAACTCAAGCTCATTGTTGGGGTTTGAACCCACGCCCTTCGGCATGTGAACCGACGGCGCTAACCACTGAGCTATCATCGCTAAAACTTATTATGTTTGTTTATTTATCTATAGTATATGTATTTATACCAAGATATATACTTATCCCACTAATATTATAAATGTGAAAGTTTGGATGGATGGATGGATGCAATCACGCCAGAACGGCTGAACGGATCTGGATGAAATTTTGCATGTAGATACTTTAGGCCCTGGAATTAAACACATGATACTTTTCATCATCATCATCTAGTATAGTATTGTATATACGTATATTTATGTATACAAGTGTTTTGACATCTCCCGTCATTTGTATATGTTTTTGTTTCACTCCATTCTATGCCTTCTGGAAGAGATCGCTTCTAGCGATAAGGCCGCCATTTGTAGCATTAAGTTCCTGTTTGTGTTATACTTAAAAAAAATCTTATTTTAAGAGTTCTAGTGTTCACAATAAAGAGTTTCTATCCATCTCAAGTACATTAACCTCTCAAAGGTCAAAGAGTCCGACGGATCAGGCCGTTTCCTATAGGTTTGGCCGGCCCTCCGAGCTGCCCCGAGGCGTCTCGTCTAGTCTTAGATTTATACCTTAAGACTTACAGCTCTATGCTTTGTTTCTCGCCTTGTTAAACTTGGAGATAAAAAAGAAGTTAGAGAAGGCCTTTAAACAGAATTTGATCCTACATGATTTACGCACAGGTTTCAGGTTTTGAATCTGGAATTCTAGACGTTGAAAACTTTATCACTCTTGTTAAATAAATTATAATATATAGATATAAAATACAGCATGATCATCAGAAGGAACGAAATCTCTGAGTTACTGGCTGAATGATTACTACACGGCACGCACTTCAAACTGTTAACTATATATGGGCGTGGGTTCAAACCCCAACAATGAGCTTGAGCTGCCGGTGAAGGAAAACATCGTGAGGAAACCATAGCATGATGGTAGGGTACTTTCTAGTACTCAGCTGGCTAGCTACCACCTTCATGTTGAAAATCTGCCACCAAGCATCTTACGGTGTGTTCCAGCAGCCTCACTTGAGAGCCAGTACCATTCCAGGCTAAGTGTGCTTTACCATTTTCGACCACACCGTCACTTAACATCAGGTGAGTTGTGGTCAAACACCTAGCCTATCAGCCAAAAAAACCGGCCCAGTGCGATTCGAAGTCGCGCACCGAGGGTTCCGTACAAACCTGTAGGTAGACAGACAGATGGACAACAAAGTGATCCTATAAGGGTTTCGTTTTTTCCTTTTGAAGTACGGAACCCTAAAAAACGCACATAAATTAGAAAATACAGAAGTGCGTGCCGTGTTATTCGAACCTAGGACATCCAGACGGTCAGACGTTCTCCCAACTTCAACAAGTCATTAATAAATCTTTGATAAAACCAAAAGTTCAAAATATCCATAAAATATCGCCTTATCCTACATTACCATCATTTGCTTCTCAGCTTTGTGTTGTACCAGTAACTCAAACACTTCGTCAGATAGTCCGTGGTTCTCAGGTTATAATTTACAACGCATGCGACCCAGGCCGGTTCATCTGCCTATAGTTTAACAATTCCTGGCAGACTGCAATCTAGATTTTAGGAAAATTTATTCAGTTCCAGAAACGCTGCTCTTGGGTATTAGCACGGCATGGAATGTATTTATTACGAGTGGCATTTATACCTTCAGCTTTGTACTTATTGGACGTGGTTAGCTTTTAAGCGTTACATTTATCTCAAAATTATAAGATTTTGAGTTATTTTCGTTTTACTTATGCAAGATTACTCACTTTTTTTTTTAAATCTCTGACAGGCTAGATGTTTGACCTCAACTCACCTGATGTTAAGTGGCGGTGTGCAAGCATTCCGATTTCTGATTCCGGTAGCCTCACTTAATAGCCAGTTCCGTTCCAAGCTAGGTCTGCTTTACCATCTTCGACCGCATCGTCACTTAACATCAAGTGAGATGTGGTCAAATAGTTAACATTTCAACAGTAAAAAAAACCCTACATTAAATTTGGGTTGATAAAAAACTTGATGACATATAGGTTAATAATCTTGGCTGAACCGAACCAAAAGGTCTCTGTAAATTATTAAACTTTGACTAAGAGCACAATTTTGGAATGGTGAAAAAAACTGACCAAGTGCGAGTGAGACTCGCGCACCGAGGATTCCGTACAAACCTGTAGGTATATAAGTAAAATTTATGGTATTTTTTTATGATAATTTATGCTTTTCGCAATTTTTCCTTTATTTGTGCTATAAGACAAATTTGAAGATTCTGAGTTCACGGGAAGTACCCTGTAGGTTTTGATTCCCTTGCGAGTGTCGAAAATTTGGAGCATAAACGGCTGTATCTCTTGATTGCGTTGGCTTAGAAGTTTGATTTTTTTACAGCTCTAAGGGACAGTAAACCTGAGTATTTAATATGAATTTTAGTTTGATACCTTTACGCGATCCTGAGAACAAGGGTCTTGACAAACAGACAGATGGACAACAAAGTGATCCTATAAGTGTTCCGTTTTTTCCTTTTGAGGTACGGAACCCAGAAAACATTGTATTAAGCAGATTATTATGGCCCTTTACATTCACTTCTTATTTATGTTTATAAAGCTCGGGCACTCTCTGATGTACCTACTTTAAACAAACTGAAATTATAATTTAATTTATACATAAAATTTTGTTCATTACAGGTACGAAGGATTGACTGAAAACTATCCCGACGAGTAGTTTCAGCATCTCAAACCAGCTGATAGAAACAGGTAGAGGGTCATTTCTACTTATACTAGATGCTTGTCGCGGTTTCACAAATAATATTCTTGTTTTACCACATTTTTTATGTTTTTTAGTCAACAGTACATACCGTGATAAATTTAAATGAGCATGGTAAATTTTATCAAGTTTAATTGTATTCACATTTATAATTGTTATGTAATGTGATAAACAATAACAACGTTAAACAATTAACAAACCTCGGCGAGTTTTAATTTATTTAAGAAAAAAATTAATACATTAATTATGGAAACTGACGTGGTTTTGACACATTTTTGTTTTACTTATAAGTGATTACTCACGTTTCCGATAAAATTAAACGTGAGTAATCACGCATAAGTAAAACAAAAATTATATAAAAAAAAAAAAATGTATTCTATATAAAATTAGTTAATTAATTATGAAGCACAGTTTATAGCCATGCAGATGAAAACTAATAACAGATGATGTACAATTTTTTTTTAAACTGTTTTTGTTAATATTTCTGATCTTATTTTTTAATTTTAGTAATTATTCTCAAATTTGATATTTGCTTTATCGTTTTTTTTAAATAATCAACGCTTTTAATGTACCTATTTTGCCTCATTGTAAATAAATCAATATATGTACTTTCAGTAGTTGTAATTGAAGTTAATTACTATAAGGGCGGATGAGGAATGTAAAAAAAAGAATGAATCTACGTTTCTACACTTACAGTAGACAAAGTGTTGGGATTTTACAATTGCTTGCTCAAATGGGCCAACCGTGGTCTCAAACGTGTTTTCAACTCTATAACATATGATCTTAATAGTTTAGCCCTTAGCCAAACAGAACATACAAAAGTAGTATAGAATCACTATCGAATATTCAAAAGTCCATACGTTACAAAATCCGGCGATAAAGTGAACACCGTGCAAAAGCCAAATATTAGCATAGAATCTCCTCTAGAACTCATCCTGCTAAAATCCCAACGAAAAAAGCCGAAAAAAGTCTACTGGCACAGGGTTAAATTTTTCCAGGAATTTCACCGTTATTGGATAGGAAATACTGAGCGAAGTAAAGTTAAACTCTAGTCATATTTCAGCTATTTCTAAATATGTACGATCTAAAGTTGGCTTTGAAAATGCGAGTGCCTCTTCAAATTTACAATCGTATCTGCGAGTAGATTGAAAATCGATTTTATTTCTTAAGTTAAAGGTTTATTTTGCATTGTAAAGCGTTTTAGTTTTGAGAATTCGAACTGTGGGAATGCGGTCCGCTTATAGATTCAATTTGATGGTTGACGGTAACCCATAGGTAACTTATTGTAGGTGTTAACAAATATGTTAATCCGCTACTTGCTAAATACAGTATGCTTATTTAAAATCTGGTAACTAAGGATATTATTTGCTTTTTAAAACTACTATAAGGCGGCATTCATCAAATGCACCTTGAACCTGAACGACTCTTGTGTTTATGTTAGTAAAAATGATGAAAAATATTTTTGATGTCACAAAAATCAACATAAAAACACTTAATTATAGTTCACTGCTGGAATTAGGCAGTTCAGCTTGACCTTTGACTTTTTATCTCCAGCCCGAGACAGCTAAGTTCTAATAAAGTTGACCTGATTTCGTAGAATAATTTCATAAATATATACACAAATACAGCCGCATAGCAAAACACACAACACTAGCTAATTTCGCGCGCAATTCTATAACAGTTTCTATTTAAGCTCCGATCTAGCACAAACAGCTCGGTGCAGCCCTGCGAGTGAATGGAATGCGAGTGAGTGAACGAGAAAGGCACTAACTCGAGCATTCATTAGTCAACTATGTCCACAGAGTAAACAGAAACATAAAAGGTTAGTTGCAACGAGTAAGATAACATACAAATCAAGTAGTGTACTTCTGGTCGTCGTCTTTAATCTGGGCACTTAATATCTTCAACTTTCCTTTCAAACAACACATTGACAATTGATGTAACAACAACTGGGATATCTTATTGAATAGTTTTAATTTTTTCGCCATTAAATAAAATATAGTGGACTTGCATGGACATTTTTTGATTATAAAATCTTTAGCAAATGTAAAAGTATTTATTGACATAAACATAGAGTGTATTATTATATTGTAATCGTTATTGTGCACACTAGAAATAGAAAAAAAAAATTACAAAACAAAATTAATTTAATGAGCGAGCAAGGCTATCGCTAAACACAATCTCTTCCAAGCAACCAAAAATGGAAAACAGTTTTAGTAGATATAAAAATAAGCATTTATTTTATTACCTCGCCTTATGTTAAGCGAAAATGCGGTCTACGGTGAAGCATACTCGCCTAGAAGAAACCGATTCACTCGCGACTTGCAGGCACCCAGATTGTATCCATCAGGGAACACCCACTCAGGCAGCACATTCCATTGCTTAGCGGTTCGCACAATTACGGTGGAATCTTTTTTTTTTATAACCAAATGTTTTACTTAATTTTACATATAACTATACATTATTCTGTCAAACTATACAAATTGTTGGCTTGTAACTGTTTGTCGAACCGTTTAGTTCGAGTTTTTTGTAACTTTCAGGCATCGATTACAACACGTAGGTCAAGTTAGATGATACGGCTCACTTCATTGGCAGTGTCAGCGCTTCTAACCTAGACTTAGATTGAACAACAAAGACCTATATCCAATCTGAGAGCTTTTGTCTGAGCACCACTGACAGACGCTGTCAGTAAGACAATGAATAACATTAGTGAGCACGGTATTGATGGCATGCATGTGAGTGAACAAAGTATTGGTTTGACATAAATCACATTATTTAAATCTTTTCGTAAAAAATTTGTGAGAATGAAAATTTCTCTTGAAAGGTCTAAATAAAAAATAGTTTTTAAAATTATTTTTGCTTTATTTTACTATGGAATGGCAACTGGTGGTGGCTCTGACAACTTGTTTTTTTTTTTTTTTGATAAGACGAGGCCCCCGTGTTTTGTTCTCAGCTTTGTCTCCATGAAAAAGGCCATCGGATGCGGCCGAAACTATAGTCAGATTATCCGATATAATGTAATCTCGCATAAGTAAAACGAAAATTAAAATTAATTTAAAAAACAATACCTATTTAGTTTCAAATTTAAAACGTACACCTATTTATACTCGATTTTGTCAACAAACAAGTTGAGAATCAAAAGCGGAACTATCCCTAAAAAAAAATTGACATAACAATAGTAGAGAAAGATAAAAATTGTTTTTTTTTTTTTAATTTATCGCAATGACACCTAAGGCTCAGCGGTAATTCTACATTGAACCTGTTTCTTTATCTATGTTAATGTAATATTTAGTGATTATATGTAGTTGCCATGCTGTATATTGTTCTGTGGAACGTCCACCATTATCCTAATAGGATCTAACCGCTCGGCCGTTTGATGGCCTATCACAGCTAATACGCCATTCAAATGTGTCTTTTATTTACGCTTATTAAACATTTTTTTCCATATTCTATTGAAACATGCGGAATATTATTTTATTTTAGTGATGGGTCATTCTAAAACATAATATAAAATAGCACAACTTTTATTTTGTTTCATAACTGAGAAAAGTTTGGTTTTTGGTTTTGTAGCGATGATAGCACAGTGGTTAGCGTGGTTGGTTCGCACACACCGTTAGATGCTTGGCGGCAGATTTTCAACTTGAGGTGGTAGCCTGCCGAGTACTAGAAAGTACGTTACCACCACGCTATTGTTTCCTCACGATGTTTTCCTTCATAAGCTCAAGCTCCTTGTTTAGCTCTTTGTTGGGGTTTGAACCCACGCCCTTCGGCATGCGAACTGACCGCGCTAATCACTGAGCTATCATCGATCCCATGATTGGTCATCTATTTCTCAGATATTCTCAAGTTTGTACTTAAAATCAATATTCTGTACAAGTCTGTATTACTTACATTGTAAAGCCAATTTATCAGAATGGCCACCCGGTCCGACATTTGCCATATCCGGCAATGCAACTGACCTATAGATAGGTCAGCATGACATTTACTAAACAATAGCCACGCATTTCTATTCTGTCCACACTCGCACTTATCATTTCAATAAGGTCCCGACAACGAATCGTTCACTCGTTCAATTCGTTCACTCACTACCCTTTCAACGGATCGAATGAGACGCTTTCATTCACAAGATCGGTTACAATCAGATAGACAGCTCATCTGAATAATCGATTCGAATGGTTCGATTCACGTCACTATAAAAGCGGCCAGTGTTGTCGTTCGCTGTTGTTCGAAATTCGAACATTTGAATTTGAAAAGAACATGAATGTGGAACAGTTCTGAATTGAATCATGTGCGCTCCAACAGATGTAGATGTTAACGGCTTTTGTTGCGCCCACCTGTTCGGCGGAATTCTATTTGCAGACAATTCTTGCGCTTATTTGTACTTTTATAAGTTACCAAAATGAAATTCGTTCACAAACTATATCGTGTTCTTACTCCTTCAGTAATTCTCATAGAAAAATATATATTTATATTTCAAGAGAATATTTTTTGCATCATAATTACTATAAAACAAACAGACGGCTATTTATTGCTTAGCAAACACGATAATTTAAAAATATCTGTGAGGAAAAAAACTGACAGTAATAAAATCATTGGTACCTATAGGAAAAAATAACGCTTTATTGTGTTAGTTATTTTTCAGAAATGTAAGGTCAAGAATCAATATTAGCAACGAATCGACACTATTGCGGAATTATTTCTGACCCTTTCTATAAAATCAAAGAACCGATATTGTTGAAATATGAAATAGCAGCCATGTTCACTACAAATATTATTTTGTTACATAGATGTAAAATGTAACTGTTTTTATGTCAATAAATAATTTGAATATTTTTTACTTTGAAGTATAGATAATTTCCATCGGACATAAAAAGCCTTTTTTGCTTTAAGCGGTGCGAAAAAAATGGTAAATTGAAGGTAAATAAAATAGCCAGTATAAAACAAAATAAAACTAAAAATGGTTAGTAATACGTGTTCAATGCGTCATCACGACACCTGCACTGGATGGCGTGGCGTGGCGTGGCGTCGGCAATACGGGGAGACGTTGATAGATAGCCGCTATTTGAATAATGCTTCCAGTACAAATGCAATAAGCTTGTTGTGGAGCTATAGTACCTACAGTCATAGACTTAGGCACACATCGCAAGGAATATTAAAAGTTTTAAAAATCTAAACCATTCCAGTGACTGCCCTGTTAGCTTTGCTTGCTGAGCTATAGGGCATAAATTTGGTTATCAACTAGAATACAACCATTATGTATCAATGTTTGTTATCGGTCTAGGTGTTCGAAATAAGTATGTATTTACATAATATATCTAAATATTTCATCGGTTTTCTGGTTTCCATATACAAGTGTTTATTTAATACTTTATTGCACACTTATAAAATAATATGTACAAAAGGAGACTTAATGCTAAGCAATTACTGTCAGACATTCCCAAGTGTTGCTTAGTTCGAGACTAAATGGAGTTGTGCCTCACGGTTTCACTCGCGTTTTCTGGAATGAAAAAAAGAAAGTGCTAGGATATGAACTATCCGCTTTCCAAATTTCCTCCATATCCGTTTTGCCGCTATAGCCTAAATAATTAACAAACAAACGCATTTGTAATATTTCTGTTTTCTACGACACCATAATCCATACTCTCATAAAGTAAGTATCACTATAATCATATATTTTTTAAAAATTGCCAACTACCCGCACTTTTCAACTTTCCGAAATCATGTTGCAAAATTGAGAACTTATTCTTCAACATAATCACGGTAATTATCCGTAAAAGTCATGCCACTATAAATCACTCCTTCCTTATCCCACAGCTGGGAGTCTAGCTTATTTTAATATAACTTAGAACTATATAATATTATTATTATTGGAGTCAACATTTTGTATACCACAGGGAGAGACTGGCTTCGGGAAACGGAAGTCCTTGTCTGGAGTCCGACGGATTGTATGTAATATTGGTTAATGTAATTTTTTTATATCAAATTAATTGAAATTTGTTGAAATAACTAATTTTATTTAAGACAAAGATTCAATTATTTCAATACAATATTTTTAGACAAAAAGGCCGTCAGATGAGGGATATGTGGCCAGAATGCTGGCAGCATTGCTATTGTTGAAATTGATATTATCCCACTAATATTATAAATGTGAAAGTTTGGATGGATGGATGGATGGATGGATGGATGGATGGATGGATGGATGTTTGTTACTCAATCACGCCAGAACGGCTGAACGGATCTGGATGAAATTTTGCATGTAGATACTTTAGGCCCTGGAATAAAACATAGGATACTTTTTATCATCATCATCACCACGCGGATATAGTTTGTACGTTTGTTACTCAATCACGCAGATGTCAGAATTGACAGATGTCAGTATTGACAGATGTCCGACCGACAGATGTCAGATTGATAGATGTCTGATTGACAGATGTCAGATTGACAGATTTCAGATTGAAAGCTGTAAGATGTCAGATTCACAGTGTCAGATTGATAGATGTCAAATGTCAGATTGACGGATGATAAAATAGCGATTAATAATAAAATAGCGCGAGTTTCATGACCGTTCCTTATTTGTTATCTACACGTTTAATTTCTCATTGAACCTAATTCTAAAATTAACGCGGACGAAGTCGCGGGCGTAAGCTAGTAGTACATATAATCTTAAACTTCTGAGGATTCTTCAGACGCGCGCTGGTTGACTCGAAGCAGTGTAGTCCTGTAATGTTCCGACGAACATTGTGTGAAATCAGTTGAAAGTTATAAAGTAGCATGAAATGAAATATTCAGTGACCACTTCATGCCTTTATGCTCAACCGTTTACTGCAGGTCTTAATTCACAGTAACGTTTCGCTTTACGTCAGATATAAAACTCAACCGCGCTCTTTAAGGCCTTTAAAATGCACAGGCAAAACCTTAAACCAAGATAATAAACCAAAAGTCTGTAAGTTTGAATTCATTAAAATATTTCAAGTTAAAATGTGGAACAGTGTGTATATAATTGCATAGGGAAATATACGCTGGAACAGCTTTCATTATGTCTAGAGGCGCTTATGAGGAGTGCGGCCTTGCTGCGACTAATTTTTTGAAATGAAAATACAGCAAAAACAAATGTGTTAAAGCAAACTCGAAGATCACAAAATAACTAGGTATAACTTTATTATAGTTATTTTTCTTAGTCGTTTGCACACAATACTTAATTATTTCTACTGAAAGTCGCAGCAGCCTAGTTAGGAGACAGTGTGGCTTCTAATTTGGAGGTCCTGGGATCAAATCCTATGGCCCGCACCTCTGTCTTTTCTAAGTTAATCGAACTCAAAACATTATTGCAGCATATGTACTGGTGCAGGACTTACATGATAATATATCATTTCTAGACCTAATACATACGACCCTTTATATATACCTAAGACCTTATACATATACCCTGAAAACGATCGATCAACAATTTCGAGAAAGGTAAGACCGTAGTCCACCGTACTGGTCAAGTGCAAGTTAGCATACTTCAAGAAGTTTTTTTTAAGAACTCTCGACATGTCGGTTTCTCACGATGTTTTCCCTCATCGTTTGAAGTAATAGACAATAGGCACATTACTTAGAAAAGACACAGGTGTGTGGCGTGAGATTCGAAACTAGGACCTTCAGTTTGGGAGTCAGACAATCTCCTAACCAGAAACTTAACTAGGCTCCTTTAACAATTCCTACGTTCTGTTATTCAGAATTCAAAAAAGTATATAATACATAACATAATTCCATTTTTTGTTTCGAGAAATCAATGTTTAAATTTCCCCACAGCAAGCCGGCACCTCGCGTGCTCCGCTCGCGTGACGGCCTACCAACGCTTTTATGCGTTTTCATACTGTAAGCTACTCCTTAACCTATATAGCTGAATGTAAGCATTTAGTTTCAAGTGAGCCCGACAAGTTTGCACACTGGTTCTATAATTATCAGCATTTTACTTAACGTGTAACTAAAAACCAATCATTTAATCGCCATCGCAATCGCACAACTTTATGCGAACGCTGAATATTTTCGTGTGCTCGTTACCATCAGAATTACATAAAATTATAAATATTAGAGGACACTTAATACAGCGCTATCTAGCTCCAAACTAAGTAAAGCTACTATAAAAGCCAGATAACTGCTAGAATACTTAAATACTTTTGCTAGCTACCACCCAAGTAATTTTCAAGTTGAAAACCTGCCGCCAAGCATCTAACGGTGTGTTCCGGCAGCCTTACTCGAGAGCCAGTTCTATTCCTGGCTAAGTGTGTTTTACCATCTTTTACCACACCGTCACTTAACATCGGGTGAGCTGTGGACAAACACCTAGCCCAGCCATAAAAAAAATATGCATTAAGATCTCTCGAACAAGTTCACTTTTATTTAACTTATATGTAACTTAACTTTACTTATATGTAAAAGTTTTTAGATTGAATCCGCTTTCAAAAAATCATCATTATCATCATCATTACACCGTATTCTTAGTGAAGTAACGAAACCATCGTAAGGATCTGGAAGAAAATAATAGTTCAATGCTTTAATTATCTTAGAAAGGAAAAAAGTCAGAACATTTAATGTAATGCAGTGTACAACCGTCCGCCAGTTACATAAATGGTTGTAAGCATTTAGCTTCAAGCACACTCTACAGTAATGCATTCTGAGAGTGCAGCGTTTGTACCGATCTATGCTTCCATCGTAGAATATATCATCATTTGTATCTATTAAAACAGTACAAAAAGAGATTTCATTTGCTATTAAAAAAATATATTGACCTTTTTGTCATTTAAACATTTAAACGTATGATTTAAGCGTGCTTCATCTTCGGCCATATCGTTGCTTTCCATCTGGTGAAATTGAAGTCAAAAACATGCATCTAAAAAAAAACATTTCATGGATTTTTAAGTCCCTCAATGTGACGAGAAGAACCGACTATAGTTAACCAAGTAAAGCTATAATTATGCAACATATTCTCTATTCCCTTTACCTTCGCTTATTCTTGTCATGATATGTATGATAAAATCAGGTAACTGGGTAGCTGTAGCTTTTCTCGCAATTAAATTTAAAAGATATAAGTTAAGCCACATTTATTAATATTTTATTGATACCACCAAAGTTACAGGTTTCCATTGATTTAAATTCAAATGATTAATTTTGCAGAGGCTTGGGTTCACAAATACATAAAGGTCATGAGCCATGCTCTAGCGCCATGACATGCAACAATCTATACATAATTATATTCAATTGACTATTTAAATTTAATGTCAATGTAAAATAATTTATCATTAATTCATTGTTGCATTTTATCACCAATTTTTCATTTAAAAACTCACTTACCTATAGAAGAATATACCTTATTTAAAAATGTCAAAATTATAGCACATGTCAGTTTAATAACATTTCATTGTAATAATATGTCAAATATAATATATATTTCAATATCAGTAATTCAATAATCTCTTATTATTAAATAATTGTCAAAGTCATAAAACAAGGTCTCATCAAGCCAAGATTTCAGCTTGCTTATGAGGCGCATGGTGGAAGATGCATCCTGAATGGTAACTGGTAAGCGGTTATAGGTCGCCCGCGGTCTACATCCAGAAGGTATACTGACCTCTCCGACTTGACGAGCTGATACAACGGCGTTACTAGTTGTTTTTTCTTTTTTATCGGTGCGAATATCTAACGTGACGAGCGTATATCTAACAAAACGAGCGTTGAAATTTATCTGTTTGTATGATTATTGTAAGTTGCGTCATTTCATTTCATTTGCCATGGTGGTGCCGGCGTAAGAATTGTACCCCACCTTCTCTACCCGTGGTTGCCGTAAGAGTAAGGGATGTAATACGGAAGATGGGCAGCAGCGTCTTCCTTGAACAATCACACCTAACTGCGCTCGCCAACCCGCCTGCCAAGCGTGGCGAGTATTGGCAAAACCCCTCCCCAGGAGGAGGCCTATGTCCAGCAGTGGACGTCATATGGCTGATGATGTGATGTGATGTGTGCGTCATTTCATCAGATTTTTAAAGCAAATTTGATTACAGACGTTTAAGAATGTAACTTGGTTAAATAAATTCATATTTCTTATTAAATTGCACGTTGCGACAGGTGCCCGCACCGTGACGGCACCGACGCATCTGTTAAAAAGCTGCTTTCAAGCGGCTTTTTGAGTGTTTTAAACGGTCAGTGATTGAAGGGGGTACATCTGTAATGACATGAATTAAAAACCTTTCGTCGGCAGTGCAGCACCTACTATTTGTTTGATCGAGTTGTAAGATTTATGTGAATTGGCAATATAGGGAATTTGTTTACATGATGAGCAAACAAAGCATTTAATATTTAAATCTGAACAAAGTTATTATTAAGATAATGATTGGAACAATTTTTTTATTTACTACTCTTTTTTTAACAGGGTGTGTGTTTGACCACAACTCACCTGATGTTAAATGACGATGTGGTCTAAGATGGTAAAGACCTAGCCTGTAAAGGAACTAAATCTTAAGTGAAGCTGCCGTTAGATGCTTGGCGGCAGATATTCAACTTGAGGATGGTAGCTAACCAGCCGAGTACTAGAAGGTATCCTACCACCACGCTATGGATTCCTGACGATGTTAACCTTCTCCGTTATGTTGTTCCTAATAAAGAGCACAATCAAAATAATAATAAAGAGTACCTTTCCACGTAACCTATTATCTCGGGAGAAGGATTAGAAGTTTAACTTTGAAGAAATAATGTTTTATCTGTCTGCATACTTTTATTTTAATTTCTTTACAATGTTAATTAAAAAAGCGGCGAAATGAAAGTCAGATTCTTGTACCGAGGGTTCCGTACAAACGCAAGTATGTAAATCAAACATTGATCTAACAAAAGATTCACTGTATTGAGGGGCAATCTTAATTTTGCCGTTTAAAAGTGTTGTCTCAATACATTGATTTAGGACACGGCCAGTATAGCAACAAAACACACAGTCAAAAATCGCAAAAACAAGAAAAAAAAAATTGTAACTACAAATATACGGTTTTGGATTGTCCCTTTACTTGTGCTGTAAGATGTTGCTTCTTATCAAACTGTCTAGGTCAACGGCAAGTACTCTACAAGTTTTGTTTCCCTCACGAGTGTCAAAAATCGCGGCTTAAACGGCGGCATCTATTGATTGCGTTGAGTTTGATTCATTCACAGCTCTAAGGGATTGTTGACCTGAGTTCTAATCAATTCTGTTTTTTATTAACTGTTCCACTACAAGGCGCTAGCCTCTTCTTATTGTGAGAAGAACAAAACCATAGTTCACTAAGAAGGCCAAGACCGGGTTGGCAGACTACACACATCTTTGATAACTTTTTGTCAAGAACTCTTAGATATGTTGGTCTCAATGTTTCCTTCTCCGTTTGAAGTCATCGGCAATACGCACATAACTTAGAAAAGAAAGAGGTGCGTGCCGCGGAATTCGAACCTAGGACCAGAAAGCCAGAAGGTCTCCCGACTAGGCCGTTGAAACTTTTTACCTGACCTGAGTGTCTGATATTCATTTCAACTTGACCTCCACGCATTTCTGAGATAACAGTTCTTGACAGACATAATCATCACATAAGTGTTTCTTTTTTATTGAGGTATGGAACCCTAAAATTAGTTAAAAAGTTTCGAGAACCCTGAGTTATCAAAATGAACCTCCATTATTACATAATTATATCAAGAGCTACTGTAGCATTGCGTCAATCTACTCGTATTATAAGATATACACAATTTTCGTTGAACATCACATCGTCATGTACCGTTGGAAATGATTCATGATAGTAGACTGAAGATTTTTAAAGCTGCTGATTACTTTAGATTCCGTGTAAAAAAATAACACAAGAGCTAGTAACAGAAAATTTGATTCCCAATTTTGATATGCATTAGTGCACACGCCTTTCGGCTTCATCTCCTGAGCTGGCTGTCGATGGATCCTCATCGCATCGCCTTTCTTCATCAATCACCGCGCCCTCTCAGATGATTGGCATGATTACGTAATGAATAACCCGAGTTATCATTATTTATTGGTCGGCCACCCTTCTGTAATGACTCATTAATGATCTGTGCTCCAGGATAAAGATCAATTGAGTGTCTTATTTGAGACTTTTAGTGATTGATTTTGAGGCTGTCGAAATCATGGTGTTTCTTTGGTATATAATATTTTTCATAATTTTAGATTTAATTCACCGCAGTACCAGGTACTAATTGCTGTAATTTTGATTGATTGACTACCAAGTAATAGTTTTTACTTAGGAATAGGTGTCTTTAGCAGAGGTCGTCTATCTGGCAACTCCGCAGTATCATATGTTGTGCCACCAAGCAGAATTATGTAAAAGTTACTGTATTCCACTTTGAAAGGTACTGCAATCAGCAACATTACATAACTCTTGAGACTCACCATCGAATGTCTCAAAATAATGAGCGCCATAGCGACGCCCTGGACTTTGTATTGTTGCTTAAAGTTCTAGGTACCGATGCAATCAATAGTCATAGACAGAAGTTATCTCTTACCATCGGAAAAGCGGTTGGTTTGTGGTTATTTTTTAATATTAAAAATAAAATTATAGTAGCCACTCTATCCGTAATGTTATTTGAATTGCTTTATTAAAATAGTTATGTTTTTTGTACATTCGCCAGTTTTGTTTACTGTTGTTTTTTGTCACAATAAATATAAATGCGTTTGTTAGAATAAAGGGCCTGCAGGCCACCCTAGTGTGGGATCCAGGGCATACCGATGTAACATTATATTATGTATTCACCGTATTTTTAGTTTTCTGTTACTCGGTATTTCTATCAGTGGACTGTTTTCTGTAAAAAAATATTATTATTATATTTAAATGCTCGTGGGTACAACCTGGGACTTTTCAAGTCCCGAGTGAATCGGGTTTTTTAAGCAGGAGTACTCTATCGTATACGTCTTGCAGCTATATTTCATGCAATCGAAAATCTTACTGATTTTGTGTACTTATCTTACTTATCGTGTCTAATTTTCTAGCGTATGCTTTTTGTATCTAATAACTTCCAACTTCTAAACCAAGTACATACAAAGTAATTCTAGCTATTATTGCTCAGTGGTGAGCGTGATTGTTTAATACGACAGAGGGCATAAGTTTCAGTTCCCAACAATGAGTTCGACCTGTCGGTGAAGGAATACATAGTGAGAAAACTACAGCATGGTGGTAGGGCACTTTCTAGTACTTAGCTGGCTAGCTACCACCCTCAAGTTAAACTCCGATAGCCTCACAAGCAAGTTCTATTCCAGGCTGAATGTGGTTACCATCATCGACCACACTGTCACATAACATTAGGTGAGGTGTAGTTAAACACATAGCCTGCCATACACATAAAACGTACTCAAGCTATTCGGAGCTAAGTAAAACAGTCATCGTAAGTTTTTTTTATCGAGATCAAGGCCTATTCGTAATCACTTGGTTAATGCGAAATCAAAATCGTTAATGCATTCTCCGAAAATTAGTAATCTCCGTATTAATTATTTATGCATAGATTTTATAGAATGTCAGTCTGTCCGTCAAGCTGATGGATGATTTTACTCGCTGACCCTAAGTAAGTCGTGAGTCATGATTTCGCAATGTTGGTGAGTCTGGTTTGTGGGGTTTAATAAGTACGTACACAGTATCACGCCCATTACAACAGCTTTTAAGTTCTCAAGGACTTGTCTGTTTTAGGAGTAAATTAACTGTTCCGAATCAGACCTGTTTTTTATAAACTGTTCCACTGCTGGGTGTGGACCTCTTCTCATTGTGAGAAAGGTAAGACCATAGTCCACCACTCTGACCAAGTGCGGTTTGGCAAACTTCACAATTTTCATCTTCAAGATTTTTCTTTTTATAAACTCTTGTAGGTTTCTTTAGAATGTTTTCCTTCGCTGTTTGAAGACAGCGGCAATACGCACATATCTTAGAAAAGACAGAGGTGCACGCTGTGGGATTTGAACCCGAAACCTCCAGATTGGAAGCTAGCTGGTATATTTTAATATATTTCTTTTAAATATAAAAGTAATGAGACAAACGAAGCGCTCTCCTGATCGTAAGAGATAATGCGTGCCCATAACCATTGCAGCGATACACAGATCTTTGAGTAGCAAAACAAAGTCCAGGGGATTGCTGTTTTGGCGCTCATTACTTTGAGACATTCGATGGTTAGTCACAATTACCTTGCAATTCCGCTAGCTGCAGTACCCTTCAAACTGGAATACTCTAATGTTTACACACTACTATTTGGCGATAGAATATTTAATGATGCATTGGTATTAACCAAGGAGATTTACCACCTAGTAATGGTTTATTATTTGTACATTATAGCTGAAATGAAGTAATTTAATTTATTGTTGATTTATCTATGTTTTTTCAAGATCTTTTTTGCTGTTTTGTTTTGACAGCGTCGTTGTTTCCTAATAAGCAAGAAAAAACATATCAAAATCAGAAGTACATAAAATAATTTAAAGACATTTTAAACAAAATAAAATAAATTGCGAGTATAACGTAATAACTATTATGAAAAATGAGCTTAATCATTTTAACAATAAAAATAAATAATAATGGAAGTCAGATAACGAATAGAATAGTTATATACAAACTTGTACAGAATACCTAGAAACAGAACAACATTATTATTATTATAAATGTTTGTCTTTGTTAGGAATCGAACTCACGCCCGCTGTTGAGGCAGATATGAGCTTGCAGGGCAGGCCTAACCTTTATTCTAAAAAGTTACAAACAGAAAATAAATTAAGCACTAAGCTATCTAAAAGTAATTTGTACTACAAATCAGCACATTTAAATATAAAAATTCACTAGAATCTAATTCAAATAATTACTGATTAAAAAGAACCTTTTTTTTTTCGAGAACGAAAAAAGTCATTGCTATAGAAATAGCTTCAATGCGAGTTCTAGTAAATGAAACGCTAATATAAATGTTAAAGTAAGTAGGTCAACAACGTTACTTTTAATGTGAAAGAGTACTTACTATACAGTGAATGGAAAGCAGATTCTAAATTGGGCCTTAAAATGTCTAAAGTAAATTAATTTTACCGTTGAGTCGATTTATTTTTTTAGGCCAGTAAAACTAGAAATTAATTAAAAAAAAATAATTATAATCCAATTTATTTTTTTGTTATGTTTAGGGTCACTTCCTGAGGTCATTATTTTGTTTATTTTAAAGGCATTTTTTTGAGCAACTAAACTTAATACAGAACTGGTTTATCACGGTTTTGCGTGGTGGTAGGGTACTTTCTAGTACTCGGCTGGCTAGCTACCACTCTCAAGTTGAAAATCTGCCGCCAAGCATCTCACGGTGTGTTCCGGCAGCCTCACTCGAGAGCCAGTTCCATTCCAGGCTAGGTGTGCTTTACTACCTTCGACCACACCGTCACTTAACATCAGGTGAGTTGTGGTCAAATTCCCAGCCTGTCAGCCATAAAAAAAAAAAAATACAAAGTTTATTACTATGGAAACTGACGTGGTTTTGACTTTTATTTGTTTTACTTAAATGGGGTTACCCACGTTTAATTATATCAGATATGTACTCCGACAGTAGACGTGAGTAATCTCGCATAAGTAAAAGAAAATAAAGTGTATTGTTTAATGTCTAAGCGCTGGAATACTAAAATGTATATTTTAGATAATATTCTAATAGCATTTATTGTATAACAGGTGATTATGATTGATTCAGGGTCCTCGTCCGCTGCCCAGCCGTGGGTATTAATTAAGAAACTAATGGGTAAGAGAGAAAAACAACGAATGTTGACCTTCGGTACGGTCAGCAGATACCTGGTCATTTTATTACTTACCAATTTTTTTTATCAAATAATCTGACGGGTTTTGTGTTTGTAACCAATCAAGTCTATAATATCCTTAATATTCAGAGATTTCTTTTCTGTACTATTTTTAATGTGCTTAACAAAGATTTATCTTCTGTTTATCTACCTATATATTAAGGACACCACATATACACATCTGAACTTTGATGACGTCTTACAATATGTTTAAAAAAAACTTTGTAAGTTCGTCAGGAACTTTGTGGATACCACTTATTCTATATTTTGCAGGCTTAAGAAGAATATATTATATATTTTTTCGGTAAGAATTTTAGAAAATATTTATTTAGAAAGATTTTCACAATTCTTAATTCCAGTGATAAATAGTCGATAATTAGCAAAAGATAACTATTAATTGTTCAAAATAGAAATATTAAAATAATTTAATATTCAAATGAAGTGCAAAAATTTGCGGCCTTATCGCTTAAAGCGAACCTCTTCCAGCCAACCTTGGTAAGCATAAGACTTGGTAAAACGAAAAAATTAGTTATTTTTCCATCGTCGAGTAATTTTTTCATGGTTTAATTACTATAAATACCGATTATACGGGTATTTCATTTTTCATACTCAATTTTGTCTTCAGCCATATCATGTCATAGTCAATCGAATACATTAAGTTATATGCATCAATTTTAATATCTTGTTTTTCTAGCCGTACGTTCATCTATAAAGCCACGTTCACACCGTTCCGTTATGACATGGGCGTTATCTTATTAACAATCTGAGCGCGTCAAACATCGCGCCATTGTACAATGTACTAGACAGGCGTCGTAGCTCAGACAGTAAGGATGCGAGAAGACTCGGTAAAGGAAGACTTCGTAAGACAAAACATCGTGGTTAGCTTACAGCTGGGCGTGCTAACTAACTTCAACTGAAATACGCTAACCCAATTTAGCTTTTGAAAAATTTGAAATCTTATAATTTTCAACTACACAAGAATAGTCCGTGAATCCCAGTAAAATTTGTTCTCCGATATATAACACCTGGTCTTGTGCAGCCCTTAAATCTCGAATGAATCGGTTTCTTTATATAAGCAACCATGCTTCACCGTAAACCGCATATAAGTTTAACATCAGGCAAGAGGTCAAACGCAAGCTTATTTATTAATATTTTGTCCGTCGTCAAGTAGGGCAGGTCGAAAGATTCTGGGGCCGGCGATCTACAACCGCATACCCACTCCTAGGATGCACCTTCTACAGCGTGCTTCAGAACCATCTTGGCTGCTGGAGACTTTATTTTACAATCTTGGCGATTGAAACTAAATGATTTTTATTAAATAAATAACAAATTATACTATCTATTTTTGTGACATTCTATAATAATGACTATATTTTTATATTGTCAATTTTCCATTGACATATTTAATGATAATATATGAAATAATATTACGGAATTTGACTTATAACTTTGGTGTCATCAATAAAATATTTGTATTACAAAAACCCTAGGTTTACCTCAACTATCTTGGAGTCCAATGGATAAGAAAGTAGATTCCATAGTAAAGTAAGATATGAAAGTATAATCAGGAGGTGTGACGGCAACGCTCAGTACATATTCTGCAGAGCTAGTCGTTACTCAAGGTCTTCCTTACTGCATTTGTGGTGTACGAGTATACTCGTGCGTCGACAACCGTGTGACTTAACAATAACGCGTTACTGCGCGTTATTTTATTGTTGTTTAACTCTAATCCTGTTACAGGTGTTGTTAGTGAAGTGCGCCTCAGTGACGTTCCACGTCATTAGTGATTACAGGTCTATTAAAATTAAAAACATATTTGACTGGCTTATCAAATATAGAGTTTAGCTATGTGTAATATTTGTGCATCTGCTGCTACTTGGTAGTTAATTTACTTAGTGGGGGGTGTCTAGGCCTTCGCGGTACCAGATATTCTGCCGCCAAGCTGTAGTGTGTAAACATTACTGTGTTCCGCTTTGAATACGACCTTATACATTTATTCTTGCGAATAAATTTGAAGAATCCCTAAATCATCCCAAGTCACACTAGTTAGTAGTTATAATTTTTTTTTTAAAGTTTGAAGGTACAATAAAGTAAAGAAAAGTACGTCTCTATTTTCAAATGTGATTGGGAAAAAATAACTTTTTGAGCTGTTGAGACTAATTATTTAATATCTCAAAGTAATGAACGCCAAACCAACGATGTTATAATAAAATATTCTTAATAAACATTTATGTTCGTCACACAAATGTTAGTTCTGAGTGAATATCGAACCCACGCCCTTCAGCTTTTGAAGCAGAACTTTACCAAAATGAGCTAACAGGGCAGTCAGAGTCATCTATATATAAAACAAATTATAAATGTATGTACTATAGTATGAATATACATCCGATAGCTTTTAAATGATAGCGCCATAGAACACTGTTTCTTCGTGTATCTAGACTTTCCCATCGTTATGGCAAGTCTTCATTTTGATTTCACTGCAGCACCACGACAGCATGCTAGAACATAGAAGCGGAAATCTATGGATATGCTAAAATTTATTTAGGTACGGATTATCTACCTAGAAGATAGAAAAAAAACCTGAACAGTACGTCACTTATTAGTACGTCTGGATTGTAGTAAGCAATGGTTTTCAATTAATAAAAAACAAATACTTAAAGACTTATTGAAATGTATTTTCATTGAAAGGAACAGCCTAGAAGATATCAAAGACCCAGTGTAGTGCAAAATGAACTCAAACCGAAATGTTACGAAATCTAACTGAAAATTTTACACTCAACACTCTTCAAACTGTTCATATCACTCAATCTCATTCAAGCGAAGAGTGAAGATTTATAACTAAATATTTACTTAACAATCATGTTTTATAGTAGATCTTGTTATATTTTGTTCACGTGGAGAAATCGATAGGAGAGACCGGAAAATATTTGACATTTAGTACCTGACTAAAGGTTTTAGTAAAATATTTCAACCCCGACAAAGTCATATTGAACATAGACATTTATTCCTGGCATAAGCAAAAATCTACTTTTGTGAGGCAAAAGGAAACGCAGACTCATTTTCTTGTTGTTGACAGGCTATGTGTTAGACCACAGCTCACCTTATTTCAACTGATGGTTTGGTTAAAAATGGTAAACACATCTAGCTTGGAAAAGAGTTGGCTCTCAAGTGAGGCTACCGGAACACACCGTTACGTGCTTTAAGTAAGTGCCTGTAATAATCAACATCATCTTCATCCCGTAATCGTCCACTGCTAAGCATAGAGTTATTTTATTTTACGTCATTCGTCCTGGTCTTGACCCGATCTTGTCCAGGTTCGCGATTTTTATTCGTCAATCGTTTGATTTGTCGTCTACTCAACGAGCTAGTGATCGACCAACGCTTTGTTTACCAGTTCGCAACCACTACTCCGTCAACGCACCTAAAATGATAGATTCAATTATTATTTTTTAAGTTAGGAATATTGCCGTATCATCACTTTCAATATTCCCAACGCCCCTCTTACATCTGACCCCAGCATCACCTCGTAAAATCGAGGCTCATGCCGGTTCATGTCGACAATAACCGACAACCGTAACCCGAAGGTAATTTACCGTAATCTGCCGCACTTTACCGTATTTTACCGCACTTACTGGCAACAATGAGCGCAATTTATCTTCCCGAGGATCAGTCGATACCGGTTTTTGAATCGATTGGTGCTGATAAGGATTTAAAAGTTAATGGTCTGAGATGGCATACATATATAAGTTACCAGTGTGCTTGTAATAAATTGCTTAAAAAAACTATTATATCAATGTTCTTATTAAGCTTGTACCACGGCGACTAACAACTTAATGGTATATCTTCGGGCTACTCATATTCATAAAACTATAAGTTACTTGGATTGGTGGAAGTTGTCTTAAATTTATTGTTTAAATAAGTAACCTTTAAAACCCTAACATAAGTACTTACGAAACTATATTCTAGAGTCTAGATTATTACAAACAATCCATACACAAGCCTGACCACAAAGAATTGTTCCAAAGGAAAATATCCGACCATATTTTCGATTACATTAAACTCTGACCTGTCTTTTTTTTAAAGTAAAGGTAATGAGACGAACAAGTCGCTTTCCTGATGGTAAGAAATACAGCATATCCTTGACCATTGCAACGACACCCAGAATTTCGAGTAGCAAAACAAAATAGAGGGCATCGCTGCTTTGGCGCTCATCATCTTGAGACTTTCGATGGTTTAAGACCCTGTAATTTCGCTTGCTGCAGTACTCTTCAACCAGAACACAGTAGTATTTACACACTTGCTTGATGGAAGAATATCTGGTGCTGCGGTGGTACCTACCTAGCTATGATGTATATATTTGTAGCGATAGTGGTTAGTGCGGTCAGTTAACATGCCGAAAGGGTGGGTTCAAGCTTGAGCTGCCAGTGAAGGAAAACATCGTAAAAAAACATTAGCATGGTGATAGAGTATTTTCTACTCGGCTGGCTAGCTACCACCCTCAAGTTGAAAATTTACCGCCAAGCACTTTACCATTTCGACCAAACCGTCACTTAATACCAAATGAGCTGTGGAGCACCTAGCTTGTCCATAAAAAAACTAAATTACTGGTAAGGGAATCTATCACTAAGATATATCATTGTACCAAAGGCAGGTAGTCCTACTCGTAAGGCTAGCGACATACAAAGTTGTTAGTATAATTTCCCTTTTAGTAGTATATAGCATAATATGCGTATTCACGCCGGAGGCCTGAGACGTCAGTACTCTTCGCAATTCACGCGGTAATTTACGAGCGAAGTCGTACCGTGACTCGCTATTTGACGAGGATTTTTTTTAATTTCCCCGAGCCTCGGCTTGAAGCCGACAGCCGTGTGAGAACATGGTAATTACATGTTAGGAAGTAGGTTAAGTGTGGAGGGAGCTTACGGCGAAAAAATATTACGTCATCGGGATGACGGGTGACTTTGCACTTGTCTTAATAGAAGTTGGTACTTGCGAACACTTCAATTGTGCGAAAAAAATACTCTAAACTCAGAGCTGCAAAGTCGATCGTGTCAACAATGCCAGTCAACAGCGAGAGAGAAATTATTTTTTGTTAAAAAAAACTCGCTCAAAAAATGGAATTAAAATAGAAAAATGCGTTATAATAAATTCTATGACCCCAAACTCAAGGGGTCGAAAAGTTCATTATCCAAGCTGACTAGCTATATTTTTAACTACAGCTCACCTGATGTTAAGTGACGGCGTTGTCGAAGATGGTAAATACACCAAATCTGGATTGGAACTAGCTCTCAAGTGAGGCTGCCGGAACACAACGTGCAGATTTTCAACTTGGTGGTAGCTGACTAGACGGGTACCAGAACGTACCCTACCACCACGCTATGTAGCAGCAGCTACAGCTCAAGCTCATTGTTGGGGTTCGAACCTTCATCACCAGATCATCTAAATTATTACAAATTATAGTCCATCCAAACTACGTATAAATACAAAGTTTCGTTTCGATACGACAATTAGAAGTAGGTTAAAATTGACTTCCAAGATTTGATTACATTGTTACACAGTTACAAGAATAAAAAGGTATAAAAAAAAATGTTTACCCTATTTTTTGTTTGTCGATAGGTAGTTCTACGGTAAAACATGTACGGAACTTCAGTCAATAAATAAGTGTGCCAAAGAATGGGATCCGCAGAAATAATAATGTTATACTGTCAACAAGTTGTCAAGGTGTTTGAACAGATAACATTTATTATTATTGACAAAAAATATATTTTTTATTGCGATGAAATATAAGGTTACGATGAACACATTTCTAACGTTTAAGAGATCGATATAGTCGATATACTCTTGTACATTGTGAATTAAAACTCATTGAGATTTGACAATTATTTTTTTAGGCCAATCTTAATACGTGGGTAAACACTCTCCTGGTGGAAAAATAGAACGCTTGTCCATGACCATTGCAATGGAATCCAGAAGTATAAGAATTAACTTTATGTAAAGAACGTTAAACAAAAAGTGTCATTTTTGTGCTTCGCTGCAATGTAAGAAAAAGTACGCTATACCAAAACATACTCCGACAAAAATTGTGAAACTTCCGGATTAGCTTGCTACTTTAAAAAACTTCACAGGGGGATTTAAAATTGCAAAAGTTTCTGAAGCGTACTTCGCCGTATACCGTATGCATTTATTCGGTTCAAAATAGCCCTTAAGGCGATGTTACCGTAATTGAAGGTGAGTAGCGCGTAAAATCCTGACAATGAAGAGAATTAGTTTTAAATATGATCGCCTTAAGGTTGTCAATGGATGACAAAACGCACACGAGCGTCTTGTTAGGGCTGCCTCGAAATTTTGACTTTAATTATTTGGGATGTAAATTAAAACCCAATTTATTTCTTACCAATTAAAATTAAATCTCGGTAAACATCAGGTATAGTAATGATTCGTAAAATTAATTGCTAGCCGTGAACCGTGGTTTCAAAAGCATTTACTGAGATAAAAGTAGCATTTGAATTAATCAAAGGTATAAGCTTCCTCTTAATCCGTTTAACCATTTCAGCATGAAGAAATTACAAAATATAAAAAATACTAAGATACCTTAAGAGTCAGTAGGTTATAAGTTTATACAAGGTTATAAGTTTAGTCATAATTATGATCAATGACTTCCTTTCGGTGTAGTACATCCCAAACTTATAAACCTGTATAAGCATGATCTAACATAACTGGTTTTTTTTAGAAGTTATCAAATATTACAGTTATAATTTGTATTATACAGTAAAAAATAGAGAACATAAAAAAATATGTATAGTATATATGTATATGTATATATATTTAAATGAATATTAATAGCATATAATTGTTTTACTTATACAAATTACTCACCTTTAATTATGTGGGATATTGCGACTGTATTTTCGTCCACATCCGGTGGTCTTCTTCATGGAGTTCAAACTGTGTAGCGAATAGTATGAAGCCGAAAAACAAAAATGTGTCAAAACCACGTCAGTTTCCATTGTAAAATAATTATATTGTTTTTCTCTTTCATTTTTTTTTCGCAGTCTAGCCAGCGTGAACATCTATATGAATGCCTTACTTGCTTATTGATAGTTCATATTTAATTTTAAGTTTGTTTACTTTTAATTTTGTAGTGTAAAATGTAAAATAATCCGATGTTAGTGTCTTAAAATATTCGGTCAGTTGACAGCCCTGCCCAATTATATTGAAGTTTCAAACGTTTTGTCAAAGGCTTATTAAGGTTCTTAAGATTTTTTTATCCTTTATAATGAACTTTATAAATAAAAGTACAAGAGATATGTCAGCTTTAAAAAAATATATTTTCTTGTACAGTGAATTAAATTTAGAAATTTCATTTAGACTTCAATAGGGGCATAACTTTTGTAATATCTATTGAAAGCACATACTAACAATATGCGACAATGGAATCTTGTGATTTTATTAACCTTAAAATTTGATATTTCGAACGTTTTTTTTTTAAATTAACACTAGCCATGTTCAATTCTACAATGCTCTTGTTCTCAAAGTTCAAAGTCATTTGTTAAGTTATATGAACTATATGTAGCGACGATAGCTCAGTCAGATAGACGCTGAAAAACGTGTGTTCAAACCCCAACAATAAGCTTGAGCTGCCGGTAAAGGAAAACATTTTGAGCGTCATATCATAGCGTCATAATAGAGTATTTTCTAATACTTGACTGACTATACATTTGAGAACTAGTTCCATTCTAGTCCAGGTGTATTCTTCATCTTCAACAACACCGTCACTTAACATCAGGTGAGCTGAGGTCTAACACCTATCCTGTCAAACTTAAAAAAGCTGTAAGTGTGTCTATAATAGCTTGATTATAATGATGGTAATCAAGAAATAATAAAATAATCATCATCAACAAACATCGCCATCTAGCCCTAATCTTACTTAGGTACTTACCTACTTAGAATACTTTACTAATATACTTTATTTGTAAACACATACTTTTGATACATATAAGCACAGAACACTTACCGTCACATAAATGTTTCTCCAATTAATGAATAATAATGATATTAATGTAAATATTCGGGCACATAGCTAGTAAAAAAGGCACCCATATAATAAGGGTATTAAGCCACTCTAACTTCAGCACATACTTAAGGCAAGTGAAACATTTGCTCCTCCTGTTGATTATAAAACTCGGAGCGGGCTCGAAAAGCAAAAATTTAAACAGAACGCTGAAGCAGACACGTAAAAACTTGCATCTTTTCTTTTATTACTTGAAAATCATATTACAATAAGGAAAGTTTCCTACCCTTATCTTAAAGGCACCCTAAGGTATCCGCAGTACGTGATGTCTGCACCTTGCATTTTATTATTGCTAGCCAACCCCAAGGGTCGGAACCCACTGAGGAATGCACTTTGAATCAGATGAACTTGCATTTGAGAACCAGGTTTTAATTCCAAGATTGCCAAAGCTGTTTTTTTATGTAAAAGTAATGAAAAGAACGAAACGATTTCCTGATGGTAAGAGATAACGCATGTCCATGACCATTGCATCGACACACAGAACTGCGATTGACAAAACAAAACCCAAAGGCATCGCTGCTTCGGCTGTTTTATGATTTAATGGTTAGTCTCAACAACCATGTAATTTCACTAAATGGAGTATGGAATGGAGTCTTTCAAACTTGATCACCGTAATGTTTACACACTACTGCTTGGCGGCAGAATATCTGGTACTACGGTAGTACCTAGACGACCTCCTGCTAAAGAGGTCTAGGTAAATTTTAAACTAACTGTAAAAGGAAAAGTAGGTTTTTCCAGGTATGTCACGTCGAGATTTAAGGTTAGTTCCATAGATTTCCAAGTAAAAATTAGCGAATAAAAATGTAGAACTCTAATATAAAACGAATTATATTGTTAAAACTTATCCATTCCGGGCATGGTGTGTTTACCATCTTCGAACACACTGTAATTTAACATTAGATGAGCTGTGGTCAAACACCTAGCCTGTTAACCATAAGAAACGCTTCTGTGTTATGTTTCGTCTCATCGAGAAGTTTTCTTTCGATGATGCCATAACTTTTTTACACTTAACTTTTTTTTTTCTTAGTGCGTCTCAGTGCAATATAACCCTAAAGTCGAGGGTGTGGTAAGTGGCTAGTAATTACGGGGTGTAACTTAGATTGGCTTTTTAATTCGACTGGATTTGTTCCCGGGATGGGAAGGGATGGTCGAGATCGTTTGTCACTTAACACGTACCTAGTACTGGGAACAGGTTTATGGAAACTGCTCTTGAAGAAGACATGGGACGATCTCATCAAATAAGAGCTGCAATCATTGGAGAAAGCTCCCCTCCTTTTATCACCTAGTTAGGGAAGAACATTTGCAAAAGAGTCATGTAAAGTTAATTTAAGCTTTCTGACTAATATCGGCAAGAAGCTGTCGATTAAGTTTCAGAATGTCATTTTGTCACAGTTACAAGTTTAATTTACATTAACACTACTCATATCCATGCTCATTTTTTGTTCAAGTCACAATTATTTATCAAGTTTAAGACAAAAAATTAATAAAAGTCACAAATTACATAATTAATTGAATATTAAATTTAAAGATAAATAAATAATAGAATTATACGCATGGCTCGCGTTTTCGGCGATAAAAATATTAATTTCGTGGTAGCCTATCGGTTATTCTATTTCATCCAAACCTGTTAAGCTGCCACAGCGTGTAAAAGTTCAAACATACCAACTTTTTCTTTTATGTGATATGAGTGTGAATAGGTGCGCCCGTGGCCTTCCGGGATAAAAAGTAGCAGAGTAAATTCTAAAACCTCTAAATCTTTGTTTTCCAAATTTCATCCAGATTTCTTAGCCGTTACAGCGTTAAGATGTAATAAACATACATACAAACAGGTTAACTTTGATATGTAAAATTTTAGTATACATTACTAGCCACAATTTCTTTTTATTTTATTGGAAAATTAACAGCGTTTTTCTTGTACACTATTAAGGTATGTATTCGTCTTAAATCACGCCATAAGATGTAAAATGGCCAAGCAACTTACCATACAGGAAATCCTTAAACTTTTACGTTCCATACATCGCACCATAAAAATACCTCTCATAATAAACTACAGCAGGTTGATGTGTAAATTTTCTACGCCCATAAAACTGGGTGTCCGTTTTTCGACGCGAAAACCCGGATAAAGGATAGACGGGCCCATAAATTCCGGATGAACGAGAATCTTGTGCGCGTCACTTTCAAATAAAGTTGTTGCTGCTTAGAATAAGCCTACAATCTCACGGAAGTAACTTAGGCGAGGAGCCATGGGCCTTTTATGATGGTTTCATTTTTATGAGAAGCCGGGGTCATTTTTAGGATTTAGACTCGAAGGATGTCCAGCGAGACCCTATAACTTATTAAGCTTACCGTGTCTGTGTTCCCGTCCTACGTCCCTTGTATAGACGAATTCCTGACAAGTAAATAGTACATTTTCATTTATTTTTTCAATACACTCCAACGCTTGAGGCGTTGGAGTGTATTTTCATATTTTTAGGTCTATTGTAAAAACGGTGATTTATATTAATTAATTGCTTCTGCCCCTCATTGTACTATACCTTGGCAATTAATCAACAAGCAGCAGGGTCCAAAACTACATCAAGGGAACAATTTGTTCGTCTTGTCATTTAGTTAGTTGTTATTATTACAGGCTACCGCACGAGATTCGAGGTGCTCCCTCTAGACAATCATATAAACGAAAACTAAAGACTTGGCTTGTCGAGCAGGCATTCTATAAGTTCGATGACATTATGACTTTAAAAGTAGTACAGTGTTTTAAGATTATTATTTTAATATTAATTAATTTTGATAATTATTATTTAATAGTATTATTTTTGACGTGTAACTTTGTTATCAATAAAATATGAATATGAATATGAATATAAGAATCTTTTAAATTCATAACACACCAGTTAGGTAAATATTTATACAATATTTTTATTACGCAATTTACCAATTTGCATGCTTCTTCTTTTTTATGTGATACATTTCATGAAATTCTATTTAGCCGTTTATTCAATACTAGCCTCAAACATTGGAAAACACAAGTCATTAAAAAAATTATATAATCAGCAGACTGACGTCACAATATACTGAGTTATCTCTTCTTCTTTACCAACTTTTATTTTATTTTACTATGTTGAATATTATACATTTAGTTGCATACAACATTACATATAACTGCGATACGTAATAGAACCACTTATTACTACTCACATTCACAAGACTTATCATTAAACAAATCTCTCGCCTACCCACTAGTGTTCGTATACTTGCAAATTGTAAGTACTCTAGTTAAGTATAATATGTATTTTTCTCTAATAAGTGAATTATCAATAGTCATATCCTAAATTAACTTACAATTTACATGACAAAAGTTAAAAAACTAGTGAAATAACCCGCCCTTGGCCATTCTTTACCACTTAAGAATTGTTATTTTGCACACAATAGTAATTGTTAGACGTCCGGCTCCTCGCCTACGACCAGAGATTTATACTGTTTGACGAAAGTTTACAACGCTCAATATTTTACAGGTTTCACCGCGTGAGAAAACCTTCACTCGTTGTATGGAATCTGAATGTAATCGGCGACAGCAAAACGAAGATCGGACCATCACAGATACACAATTTTGTTTCTTAATCTCTGTCTCGCTACTAAGCGCTAAAAATGTTCTCACTTATATAAATATATCATTTTAAATATTTATATCAATCTATATCAATCAATATTTTTCATGAAAAACCGACACCGTCCCACTAAGCTCAAACAAGGTTAGGTTAGTTACGGAATGTTTTATCACGAAGTTCTAGTCCAATTAAATACATAATTTAGAAATAATACTTATCTATCTAATACCTTAAAGGTATTAGATAGACGAGCAATTCTTGTATATGTGTATATATATAAATATAAAACCTAAATCTCGGAAACGGCTCCTACGATTTTCATGAAATTTAGTATGCAGTGGGTTTCGGGAGCGATAAATCGATCTAGCTAGGTTTCATTTTTAGAAAACGAAAATTGAAAACCGAGCTAAGCTCGGTCATCCAGGTATTATCATTTACACATCAAATTAAAAAAAAACTTCTCCCATAAAAACAAACATTTAAAAATAAATTGAACAAACCAGCTCGCGTTTGACCTCCATCTCGCCAGATTTCAAAAGAAGACACGATCCACGATGGGTTGGTTAAAATTAACCCTGCTTAGATTATTTGCTCTTATTTATAACAATGAATAGGTATTACAGATATGGTAAGACAACAATCCCGCGCGGGGTCCAGGGCATCTAGAGTATAAATTAACTCGTCGCAGCACCGGACGTTGCACTTGGACATGACGATTTTGTGTTATGTACAGATGGCAGAAAACTGCAATTATTATATTTTAAACTTAATAACAGCTGCAATAAAAATACAAGCGAAATGAAAATTATGGATTATACAAGTGAAATATTAGATGATGTCATACAAAATGTAATATTGGATTTTATTTTATTGTATCACTTAGTACTTATAATGAGCTCACAGACAGTGACCTAAGTAAGTATGAATCTTTAAGTCATTCCAAAATTTGAAAAAAAAAATAGTAAACGAATTAATTTTATTGTCAAAATAAAGACGGTATAATTTTACTTTTTAAAAGCATGTAGGTAATATGATAATATTGCCATTTAGAAGTATTACTTTAAGTAAATATTAACTTTACTCTTCAAGAATTTTGGCAATAGATACAGAATCAACTTCATGCTGTGAGTATTATACTATAGAAACTGACACGGTTTTGACACATCTTTGTTTTTTTTTTTATCTATCGAAAACTCTAACTATCCGATAAAATTAAACGTGAATAATCCTGCATAACTAAAACAAAAATTATAATACTATTTCTACTTTTTGTCCTTTTCCTCGCGCTAAGTAACTATCGAGTTATTTTGTATGACGGGTAGTTGAAAACAACGGTTTTGTTTAAGTATTTAATAATTCAGATTTAATTGCAAGTACCTAAGCAAACAATTAAAAAAAAAAGAGTAACAACTATACCAACATAATATACAAAAAAGTTCTTCGCTTTTGTTCAAACCGTACATAACAAAGCAGTAACCGATATCACGGCCCGTCCATCGAACTTGCTCGCGACCTCTGATCCGCGTGGGTTCACGCGCAATCCTTACTGCTATAAATGTATGAAGATTGGATACATCAACATTTAAATAATATAAAGCACAATTTACAGCTCTTATATTCGATCCAAACTTAGTTTCATATCAAAGGAGCAAGTATGTGTCTAGAAGTTATGCACAAAAGATAACTTTAAACTCAATTTTATACTCTAATATTAGAATTCTAAACTATGGTGTAGTATTAGGGCTCCGCACTTAAATGATGTACAACAAGACTCTATTACTAAGCAACATTGTATGTCTTTCCATTAGGCTGTTTTATTCTAAACTAGCAACCCGCCCCGGCTTCGGACGTGTGCAAAGTAGATACTACTCAAAACGTTGACAAATTATATACCTAAACTTTCCTCATGAATCACTCTATCTATTGGTGCAACTCGCATGATAATCCGTTCTGTAGTTCTTAAGTTTATCACGAACAAACAGACAGTCAGACGCAGCGGATGAGTTTGTTTTATAATATGTAGTGATTATAAGAAATAGCCGATTGGTATTGTCAAATCTACAAATGCGGACGGTCACTCATTTACTTGGAGGTCACCTAGGTAGGTACCACCGCAGTACCAGATATTCTGCCGCCAAGCAGTAGTGTGTAGTGTGTGTAGTTACTGTGTGTCAATTTTAAGTGTACTGCAGCTAGCAAAGTGACAGCTTGAGAGTAACCATCGAAAGTTTCAAAGTAATGAGCGCCAAAGCAGCAATACCTTGGAATATGGTTTGTTATTCAAAATTCTATGTATCACTGCAATGGTCAAGGACATGTCTCTAGAGCATTTCAGGCCATAACATTTAAAAAAAACATGAAACTGCCAAATGCATAAAACACGATGCCAAATATAAAGAAGAACAATAACACGAAGAACGTAATCCAATCAGCTGTCGTCTCAGTTTGAGTCGCACTCGCATTGTGGTAGGTCAGTCCGTAATGAGGTGATAAACCGGATCCTCCACGTAAGGCCCGTTATAACAATAATTTACGATTATTGCCTTATCGAACAAGTTTATTACGTAAAATTTTATTCATATATCGGTTGGTGTACTGCTGATTCGAGAGGTATTAAAATTGTGGATATTATTGCGCAATAAGACGCATTTGTGAAGTTTAGTATTGGTAATTTGGTTTCATTGATACGGTAAGCAATATGAAGGCAAATAATCAATGTTATTATAATAATAAGCAGAACTTTATCTTCTGCTGCTTTATGGGTGCCCCAAGGCACAGATAGCCTTGAGCTTGAGTTTTCAGCTTTTTTTAGTTTGTAGCGATGATAATTCAGTGGTCAGAGCGGTCGATTCACACGCCGAAGGATGTGGGTTTTGTCCCCAATTTTCAATTCATTGATTTCAGATAAATATAATATCCTGATTTACAGATATCAAATTAAAAACGTAACACAAAAATGACAAAAAAATTACCTTAAGATATTCTAACTATACCACATATAAGAGAGGCGGGGAGGGCACTGATGCTGAAATACAGGTGTGTACCTAGTTCAGCGGAAGAAACTGAACCTGTTTATATTTATAAGACATTTTATTTTAGTTAATATGTATTATGTATAATTTTTTTATGTAATAAAGTTATTATTATCTAAATCTGTTTAGCCATAATATTAACATTTAATAGTTATGGCGGCATAAAGAAACTCACATACGTACATGAATCCTGAAAACATTACAATCCAAGTCAACTTCACTTCCAAAAAAGAAGTGAACCTCATTTACTTATTTTTTGGGCAGTCGTGGTAGTGATTGTATTATGTTAAACAGTTTTTTTTTTAATTTCTTATTGTATATATTGATTTATATTAAATTTGAATTCTATTGTTTCAGGTACATCACAGACTGGTAACTAAAAAAATGTATACCCTAGTAGCCGACATCTTAAAATTGTAAACAGTGAAATCCCATCATCAATTCCGGGGGAGGCCCTTCAAACAAATTAAGCCTTGCAAACATTATAGCCAGCTTTGGAGGCAGGACTACGGCACTGTGGGACGTGGAATTATGGAAATAAAAAAAAACTCTAAAGCCATTCGTATGCTAGATTTTGAATTTTACAAGTAGGTGTTTAAAAATGAGATTCTCATTGTTTGATGTTGCGTTCATCACCATAAGTCGCAGCACGAGTCTTATACGGCTTTAACCAGGCGCATTTTTAACCTAGTACTGCATCTGTTTGGGGCAGCCGTTCATGAAAACTAAACAGGATTTATGATGTTTGTGATTTAATTAAAAAAATAAAATTTACACCATTACATATTAATTTATACTAACTTCGCTTCGCAGTTTTTCCCGTATTTAGCGGTATAAAACGTAATCTAGCACAAGGCTGAAATTTATAAATTTATAAGATAAATCATTGTTAGTGTAATGTGATCATACCTGGAAGAACATGTCCAGCAGTATATGCGTCCAAGTAGCCATCGCTCAAAACGTCGCCAGCGTAAGCCGACACGACGAAGGCGCGACAAATAAGTCGAACTGCTGAAACTGTAAAGCTGATATAAATTGACGCTAATTACTTTATTTTTGACCCTTCTGAAGGGACGTCATTTGAAAATTGAGATTGCTGACTCGGAAAAACTTTGTGTCCGAATTTTAGTATAAATACTCCTATTTAGTTTTTGTAACTTGCAAAAAAGTTTCAGTTAGCTCAGTTTAGGCTACAGTATTCATAAATAGGTTGATTCATTGACTGCTCTGTTCATTACTGACTACCCTGTAGCCTTCTTCATTGACTAGCCTGTTTGCTCAGTGACTGCTTTGTTTGCTCATTAAACACACTGTTGGCTTATTTGATAGTAGTTTTACTTCATGAGCTGTAGAACGCAGGTTTTATTCCCACCCAAGTTAAATATTTATATATATTTATTGACAGCCCTGTTGGCTCATTGGTAGTATGTCTGCCTGAGCTGTAGGGCTTGGGTATGATTCCCGCCAAGGACTAACATTTTATGGTATAAACAAATGTTTGTTCTGTGTCTGGGCGTTCTGTATGTGTTATAAGAATGTATTTACAACAAAAAAAAGTATTTATGTATTTATCAGTTATCTGACTTCCATCACACAAGCTCTGTTTCGTTTGGGGTCAGATGGCTATGTGTAATGTGTCCTATGATATTTATTTATGTCTGTTCTGCGTATAAGTATTCTAAATGTGCATATTATAAGTTTGTATATATTTACAAAAAAGTGCATTAGTATTCTTTCGGTTATCTAGTTCCCATAGTACAAAATATAGTCTGTGTATTGTTGGGCTTCTACTATTTATATTCTAAATCTTATGTCAATGCATACAGCCATTTCAGTGTAAAGAAAAACAAACATGTACATACTTATACACACACGGACATCCAAAACAAACTTTTGCATTTAAAATATTAGTGTGATTTATACTTTTGTATTATCAGGGCTCACGTAAATATTTAAAAAATCATACCGTTAGCTTTTATATAATAAGAAACATCGTCACAAAACTACATTAATAAATATAATAAAGTATGTGAATTCATCTATTAGTATCGGGGCTGTGTCCTCAAATATGGCCTAATCGACTTTCGCAGATAGGACGACGTTTAGCAGCTAAAATTACCCTAACAATTGCCAACATATCTGCTGTTTAGTAATAATGATCGATCTCAATACAACAGACTAAGCCATCGAGAACATAAAATTCCTGATGACGTTGAACTTTTGAACGTAAAAAGAACAAAATTACCCAATATCAGCGTCGCAGAGCGAACGCTACAATCTAACTGCCCAATTTTCTATCAAAAAAGGAAAGGAAAGGGAATCAAGGAAAAGTATAACAGTCCCTAATTATAGGCATTACATTTTAGCAAAACGTTACTTGTAAAGCTGTTTGCCCAACGGTTATTTTTATTGGCCGAGACGGGGCCTCTTTATGGAGCCCGAGAATGAAGGATAAACGGGAGGCTGCCTTAACTTGGGAAGATTTTTCACATGGGGATTCAAGATAAGCTGCGAGATTATAAGTAAAAACTTTAAGAATTTCCTTTCTGTTATTTAAGGAGTTGCTTTGTACGCGATTTTGCGACGAGCAGCTTTTGCGTGAAATAGAAATGCTAACGCTAGAAATAAAATACTTCTAACTTATTTTAGTTTGATCAAGCTGAATAGAAAAGGGGTTGACTTAAAATGGTTATATGGTCAATTGTTATGCAGTACAAGTGGAATTTCAGTAAAATATCTCTATAATCTACTAAAAGAAAGAGTATCCAAAGTAGCGTTGGTAGAATCATGTCAAATTTGGTTGGGCAAAGGGATTTAAAGGGATCCTGCAAAGCTACACCTGGGTCACAAGTCCTGGGCACTGTACGGGTTCCACTGCCCGCACGGAATTTAGCTTACATTGAATTCTTAGAAGTTTTTGTTGTCATCATCAGCTAAAGAATTTAGAAAACAAAACACTTTACAATAATATTATTACCATCAAATAACCTAGTGGTCAAACTCACACGCTGACAAACAAGAAATAATTATATTTATCACCGGGTTTTAATCGCGCACAAAATACTATGAAGTCATCTTGTGACTACGGCTATTACAACATGGCCGAAACGTCGAGGTGAATAAACAAAAACTAATTTCATAGTATCTTGTGCGCGATTAAAACCCTGTGATAAATATAATTATGTGTTCAAGGCGCGAAAGCTTAAAAACAAGAAATAATTGCATAATTAATTACTAATTTAGTTTTAATGATATAAATAATTATGAGTATAAACCCGCATTTTATCACAAACAATATCCCCCATAGTATCGAAGAGAATTTGAAATATTCCGACTAATTTCTATACTCTCGAAAAATCTTTTATTCAGATCTGAATAAGAGGATGTCCTCAGACGTCCGCTTCGGATAGTTGTTTGGCCACTAAACTAGCGTGTTCAATAAATATTATGATGTTGGTAAATTTATTAGATGGTGATGTTTTTTTACTTTCTTTTTTCTCGAAGACTAATAACCGAAAAAATATAAAAAGAAGGGGAAGGAAAAAAAAAAAAGTAAATATGCAAAATAAACCTTTTTTTTATGCTATAGGTGGCAAACAAACAGACACCTTGCCAGTAAGATCACCGTTGCCTATGTGAAATGCCAAAGACACTAAAACTTACTTTGCCAACCTTTTTGAAAGTTCTGTTAACACGCCTTTTAAAGAATCCAATATTGTAACTCCGCAGGAATACCAAGGAATGAAGATCATTTGACAATTTGCAGCTTCATGTTATATTGGTAACTGGCCCTATTGTAAGAGGCAGCACAGCAAAAAACCATTTCTTTTAGTTGTAGTGTTAGTATTTCACTTAAATAATTAAAAACGACTACAAATTATAGCATCAAATAAAGTTACTTTAGTGATCGCGGATAATGAACATAAGAGTCTTTACATATACATATACTAGTTGTTATAAGCTATCTGCACACTACATTTCATTCAAATCTATTAAGCCTTTAGAGCGTGAAGTTTATAATATTTATGTGATAAAAAGTTTGCTTGTTCAAGTTGTTATTGCTTAAAAGTAAAAAATAAACAATTCATAAAATACTCCCTATCAACATTTAGCTAACGTGAAAAAATGAGAAGCTACTTTAAATATAGTTAAACAACATTTAAAGTTTAAGCATCCTCAAGCGTATCAATATTTTACGTAAAATCAATTTAAATAAGTCTAAGTTACAGTCAAAGTAAATCATAGTCGAGTCCGCTCATGCCCTAGTAAAGTAGTAGTGACTTTGCCACAAGCTTCCGCGGAGTTTTAAAAAGAACACCAAAAAGTCATGTTTCGCCATATTACATCACTTTCTCAGTCTCACGTGCGTAATTTGGCACTTCATGAATAAAACACTACTATTTTTGTATGTAAACACTCAACAAAACATAGGTTTTAAAAAACAACTCACACGTATTGTACTATTTTTCCAAGCTTTCCCATAAACTCGTCTTCTTGCAGTATACGCTGATTTTGTGGCCCGCCTCTAACACAATATCGTGGAGCTCTCCGTAAGGCAAATTCCTGGTTCTTCGTACTCATTGTTCCGTCAAACAAAGACTGTGGCCCAACGGTCACCATCGGTTACCGTCGGTATGATTTTCAATCTTCACCCTCTAAATATAAGGGTAGAATTCGTTAATAAGTTTACTGGTATGATATTTTAAACACATACAAGAATCATATGCATATTTGAGACACTGATGTAGCCGGTTAATAATATAGTTGGCTTACAATGGAAACAATACAATATCAATTCTTTTCAAAGGTCAAAATAAATAAGAGTAAAAAAGAAGAAATTTAAAATTTTGTGTACATTTTTTTAGCTGAGCTTAAAATCATTTCATATTTTGTATAATAAAGGTTATCGAAAAAAAAAAAAACTTATTAGAATTAAATGAGTGGTACGAACTAGGTAAATATCGACAAAAATGGTATTGGAGGCAAAAGTAATCCTCCAGGAATATTTAAATAAAATAATAATATACTCGTAATATAACATAAAATAATACCTATTACTAAAATAACATTATAGTCACCTAATTCAACAAATCAATAAATACGTGTCGATAATTAGAAAAAAAAAATGTCATGATTGATAAAATCATCAACAAAATAATCTCGCTGCTTGGTTGACCGTTTTTCACACACTTCTTTGTTCGGAAATTCTTTTCTAGATAAACGCACTAAAAAAAAACATTCACAACAATTTGCTTACAAACTAAGCACTTATCCGACTCAAATTGATTATATTTTTAATAGCGTACCCTCATTAGTACCGGTCCGTAGCTTTTTATGACAGATTCATTAAAGCAGTACTTACCTATTTGTCGTGTTTTTTATGAAGCGTCAAATTAAAAAAAAACCTTTCCTCGGGGTTTGCACGTAGAATAAGAAATAGGGGTGTATTTTTGCATTTCTTTTCGTAATTAGTTTAAGAGTACTGAGTTAGAAATTACACTCGCTTATGTGTTGACACACAAGCAACTGTAATTTCTAACTCTCTTGTTAGTAGGAGTAAAAACGAAACTCTAATGTAGGATGAAAATTAAATAGCGATTGTCAGGGTGAATAAATTTGCCAAAACCTTTATTATACCTAGGTAGTGTGCTACTTCTATAAGATGAACACAAGAGGTCAATAATACCTCCGGAATAATGCTGCCGGAACACACCGTTAGATGCTAGCCATAAAAGTATTTTTGCACAGCTTGATTTAATTCCTAAGATATTAGTACAAAAACTTCCTAGGATCGTTTAAAGCTAGTAGTTTTACCTAATAACATTTGCGCCTCGATTTATCGTTCATACAGGCTACAAATGTTTGTTTACATAATTCCTAATTATTCATGTGTCTTTAACCGTAAACCGTAAACCCCGAAGACAGTGCAGGCCGTAAAAATGACACACCAATTCGGAGATTGTAATACATCAATTAGCTTTACGAGCGGCCATTAAAGTGGTTTACCCTAATAGACGTAGATCTAAGGTTCGGGACCACTGTTAATATTATAAGGAGTTGTAAATTTCGGGAACGTATCGTCACATACAGAAGTGATATCAGTATTATTTACCAAGTAATCGAAATGCATGAATGATTATTATGTGCCAGTAAATGTATGTGTTGGGTTTCCTGTATATATTACTGAATGTATTTACAAAAAAAGTATATTAGTGTTCTTTCAGTTATCTGGTTCGTTTAATAGTAATAGATAAATATATACATACTTGTTTTTGGATACACTAACAATAAATATAAAAACTAAGCACATACAACTTTGAAAAAAAAAACAATTTCTATAAGATTGAACGTTGGTGTTCATAAAATAAATAAGATTCGTTTTGCGATTTTTGTTATTTTCCTAATATTTTTTTTCTCTTTGTGATGACACGCCTTCTCCAGCTAACTCATGACTACGGCTGATGTAACCTGGCTAAAACGTAAATAAATGAAACAAATTCTTATTATTATATAGATAAATATAGTTTATATATATATATATATATATATATGTATAGTTAGTTTAGTTAGATAGTTTTGATGTATTTTCAGTCCTTTATTTAAGATAAAAAAAGAATCAGGGTCAGAAAAGGGTCTCTTCTCATTATGAGAAGGATAAGGTCATATAGTCCACCTCACTGGCCAAGTGTGGGTTGGTAGACTTCACAAATCTTCGAGATTTTTTCTTTTTTTTTTAAAAACGCTCAGACATTCAGGTTTCCTCACTATGTTTTTCTTCACTGTTTAAAGTTATTGGCAATATGCACATAACCTAGAAAAGACAGAGGTGCGTGCTATAGTGTTCGAACCCAGGGTCTCCAGGTTGGAAGTCAGACGGTCTCCCAACTAGTCTGCCAAAGCTTAGGTAACTAGACTGCCGAATCAATGCTTATTTCAAGTCTAATACGTTCGTATTTTAATTTTGGTTAAAGTTTCCAAAACTTTTCCGTTCACATGTACTAAGATTTACGTCACGCATTTCAACAAAAATGAATCAATTTGAGCTTTATTTGTAAGACTGCAGTTGTTAGCAACTTCAAATTTGACGACTCTTATTCCGATACCTCTAAATTCACATTTATTTGTGGTTTACTACTTAATTTTACAACTCGCTTTGTTAATTTTATTTCATGTTTGATTAGCGTGTGTGTATCGTAATTGATAGCGCATATTATAATTTAAAAGTGACTTTGAGTTATGTTTGTATCTCTCAAAATATCCGCTGCATCTTTTCTATTTCCTTAGAATAACTTGTACTAGAATAATGCTAGTTAGTAAGTAGTTGATCGTTTATGTTAATAGAAATTTGCTCCATTTTTTGTTTGATATGTTTGGTGTTTGACCACAGCTCACCTGATATCAAGTGACGGTGTAGTGTGCAAGTACACCAAGCCTGTAATGAAATTGGCTTTCAATCTAGACCGCAGGAACACTCCGTTAGGTGCCTGGCAGTCGATTTTTAACTTGAGAGTGCAAGCTAGTTAACCAAGTACTAGAGTACCCTACTGACAGCCATGCTATAATTTCCTAAAGATGTTGTCCTTCCCCGGTAGCTTAAGCCCATTTTTGGAATTTGAATGACCCCTTTCTTCGTGTGAACCGCTTATTGTGATTAGATGGCTTTATTTTCATCATCATCTCCAGTTTTAAGTTTTATAGGTTATGTGCATCAGTTACGTGTCAATGGAGCCCAGGTTCCACTCTTTTCTTTATATTACATTACTGAGATATATTTAGTAATAGACTAGGCTATTTCATTTAAGTATTTAATACAGCATTATACAATATAAGCCTAAAAAATGTATTAAAATTATTTTAAGGAATTTAAATCAACGCAACGTTTATACAGAGAAAAAAAAAATCACGGCTGGGATGCACAATCTGGGATCTCTGATTTATCCGATATTGGGCTACATGTGGCCTCAATTAAAGCCATTTTAGTAAGAACTCGATAATGATCCCCTTGTTAAAATGCACCCGTGTGAAGAAGCCCTTAGTGTTAAGGGGCAGCCTATTCAGTTTCTTGTGTTATATTTTTCATGTAATTTTGATAATAAAGTGTATATACAATGCCTACATACTTAAATATTTTATACTTGCTTGGTGGTAGATCTCTTTAGCAGGAGATCGTCTAGGTAGGTACCACTGCAATACCAGATATTTTGCAACCGAGCAGTAGTATGTTAACATTACTGTGTACTGGTTTGAAGGATACTGCAGCTAGCGAAATTACAGGGCTGTTGAGACTAACCATCGAATGTCGCAAAATAATGAGCGCCAAAGCAGCAAAATATCGCTGCAATGGTCATGGATATCTCATGAGAGCGTCTAGTTCGTCTCACTACTTTAAATAAATAAAAATGTATCAATATTTTTTTAAAGTTTTTTGTAAAAACTAACTTTTTACCGTTTTTGAACTTTTTTTATAGTAATCAAACAAATAAAATCTATAAAGTAAGAAAACAAAAAAATAATAATTGATAACTTCATTAATTTTATAGAATATGCTTCTTTCTATTATTTACATTCCAACTATAAATTTAAAAGCTATGGCGCAGTTATTTTCTTCTGCCACATGATTGACACTAACACTATAAATGCGTAATTTTGTCTTTGTAACTTTTTTACTGTGTATAAATTTCATCTAAATTTATTGTGTCGTTCTTGAGTCTATAAAATAAAATTAAAATCTTACTGCACTTTCCTGATATAGTCTGGATTTATCATGCGCTACTTTTTATCTTACGTGGGTGACAACCGCGGGATACAGCTATTTAACTTATATCAAGCTACAAAAAATTATATCAAAAGAAGTAGATATTGTGTTATCTGATACACATATTTTGACAAAGGAGCGTAAAAATTAACAAAATAATTAAATATGCCTGTAAAGCTATGGATGTCAAGAAAACCTCCCCCTTAACTTTAAACTGACGTTAATTAACTATGACATCGCATCAGTTACATCTATTACTGTCTCGTTCTCACATTAAAGATGAAAAGAGACAAAACTTTTAAATTGATTGTTTCCTTTTTGATCCAATTTTTTTCTCGCCTACATTACACGAAATTAAAGCAGACCTTATTTACTAAGGCATTACGATCAAAGTCGCTTAATAAGTTTTGATAATTTTATCTATCTAGATAATAATTTTGTTTACGCTTCATGCCAAAAGTTATGATTTTAACACAAAAGTCATGTTAATTAAAAAGTTAATATTCCAAATTAAATTTTATCTTGATCTTTTTATAAGGCTTTTAATTCTCTTTTGAAAATGTTTTACCTGACTCTCCAAATGGGGGTGACTTTTGGCGCCTTACCTATATTCATATATCTATGTTTAAGTTTTTTGAACTATTATGGAGGTTTTTTTAAGCTACTCAATATTGCCTTCGTATTGTACCATTAATTTGACCTCAATGAAACTTTTAGAGCGAGTAGTTTCAATACAGAGATTAAACATAATAATACATAATAATACAGAGATTAAACATAATAATACAGAGATTAAACATAATAACCTACTATCGGCAAAGTCAAATAATTGATCATTTTGTCTGTCCATTTAAACCTTGATCCAATAAGAAATCATTGTGACATGTCACAGTACGTAAGTATTATTTAGATGTGAATTATATCTAGATGCCAGGTTTGAGACAAAAAACTACTAAAGATATTCTCTTAATTTCATTAATCGTAAAAACGTAAATATATCGTAATTAATAAATAATCGTATCGTCTTCGTAATTATTTTCTTGCTATTAGTACTTATCTTACCAACTACTGAATAACTTGTTATTACAACAAATTCACAGCTAAGTAACGTGGTGCATTTCTACATATTTCAACCAAACAAATTAATAAATAAAACTCGTATTTACCCGGACCGAACAAATGCAGCCAAGTTTGGACGAAAACTAAAAGTTCTCCTTCCAACTGCGGCGGTGTAAAGTTTTACGAAATATGCAATAGCTAGGCCCGTGCGGAATACTGGTAAGGTTATTATTGTATAATTCTAAACACAAATATTATATCTGTTTTTATTTATGCGGGACTACTCACGTTTAATTATATCAAATACTTCGGCTATAGTATTGGCCTCATCCGGTGGCCTTCTTCAAGGAGACAAAACTAAGTACCACTACAGGCCTCGCACGTAAAGTTAGCGCTACCACGTCAGTTTCTCTAGTAAAATACAAATATTATCTGTATACCATTGTTATAGTTTTTTGGATCAGTTGTAGACTCCTCTTCCTCGCCATCCATCAGCGAATCCAACAGCGGAATTTTATTCTTCTTTCATTATGTGTGCAAAACAGTGGACTGTTCTACTCGAATGGGTGTTCCCTGATGGATAAAATCTGGGTATCTTCAAGTCGAGAGTGAATTCTCTTAGGCAAGCGTGTTCCAACTTATACCCCATCAACACTTAACATCAGATGAGATGGGAGTCAAACGCCAGCGTAAAACTGAAATTAGAGCTGGACTTAGACCTCTTCCACTGCACGTCACCTATCCCGCTCGTCGGCTTTTCGTTCTAGTCACTGCCCACTGTCTTAAGTACATAGTTACTCTGCCGAGTCTAAGGGCGGTCTGATTTGGAAAACAAGTTCAACAGACTATAACTAAACTAACAAATTTTAAAATCTGTGAGACGAAACTTAGCTTTCAACGGTATCACTTCCCATCGACCACCAATATGAATTATTAGGTCGCTTATTAGCTTTTAGCTTAAAATTGATCTAAAGTTATTAATCTTAGACATATAACGTACTGGCGAAACAGATATATGTCAAAGAGAGATACAGATATAAAAATGTGTTTTTCAGCGAATAATCGCAGAACCGATAAATGCTGGGGTAGGTAATCGTGTTCTAGAGTGGAGACCGCAAATGAGCAAACGTAGCGTAGGACGCCCTGAGACTCGATGGAGTGACGATATACGTAGGACAGCCTGCGGTGGTAGGAAGCGAAAAACCGAAGATCGAGCTGAGTGGCGTGTCTTAGGAGGTATCTATGTCCAGCAGTTGACTTGGAAAGGCTGATGATGATGTTGAGCGACAAATAGGGAATCTCTTGACCAGAAGACGGCAGAGTAGCATGAAGTAGCGTATTTGCGTGGAAGTAAACATCGCCCTCCTCAACATTCCGGGCGCGTCGTTGATATCTCAGATGCCGAAAATATAAAATTTTACTCGAAAACATAAATCCCGTACGATTTTACTGTCGGTTACGATCGTCCGCCTTTACGAGCGCCGTATAGACGAATATCGCTTGCTAATTTTGAAATGTGGCGAAATAAGACGCTTTAGCGGAGTGCGCCCTCTAGAAATTATTTATTACTCGGCCCAAAGCAGCTTTGTGACTTTTACTTATCTTTCTTATGGATGTTTTAGAATTTTTCGAAGCTATATTTAAAGCAAAGGGTTTGAATATTTTTGAATAAATTCTACCGTTTATTCTTGTTTGCGGTGATGTTGATATATTTCTGATATATTTATAATGTTTAAATGGTTGTGTAGTCAATCAATTACTGACAATCAAATCAAATAGTTTCAGAAAGTCAGTAGGATGTTAACAATTCGGTATGTAAAGTCAAAATTATTTGTATTTATTTTATAGTATATTTTTTACTAATAGTAAACTTTATTTTATGAAATTGAATTAAATAGTTTGACTTTCTATGCGATAGTTGATTTTAATACGTTTTCAAACATAGCGATGACGTTATAAAATAGGCTGAATATGTATCCCCTTGACTTATAAAACAAAAAAGTATACATAGCTGAGCAGGCAGCTGGCTATGTTACGTCATTAGAGGTCAAATAAAAGTTAAGTTTTTTTAATTAAAATAAACTTCATCTCATAGTTTAAAGAGTTTTAAACGTAAATATAATGTCAGTACAAGAATGTAATATTTCGAAATAGTTTTGGAATCAGTATCGTATTTTTTTTCTTTACTTACCGAATCGTTAAGGACCACGATAAATGGTATAGTAGAATATTCTATTCTAGGCATTGTACTTGGGAGTCATCAAAAGTGGATAATAATGGTCCATAACCGATATGTTACACGACAGGCCAAAAAAAAAGAGTGTTATATTTCCAGTGTTCATGAATGTATGTATGTGTGTGAGTTTCTTAATTCCACCATAACTTTTAACTGCCTGAACAGATTTCGATATACGGGTATCATTAGAGTTCCTACATCGTCACGACACTGACTGTAAATTAAATTAAAACTGTATATAACTTTACTGTCTATGGAATTCATGACTCTCTATAATTCAGTTTAATAATACATACTATGTAATTAGTATTGGTATATAATTATGTGTTACTGGCCTGTGCGTGTATCTAATAATCTAATACCTTTAAACAAGCAATTCTTGTATATATGTAATATGTATATATTTTTTTTTTCTGAATCTCGGAAACGGCTCCAACGATTTTCATGAAATTCAGTATGCAGGGCGTTTCGGGGGCGATAAGTCGATCTAGCTAGGTTTTATTTTTAGAAAACGTCATTTTACCTGTGTTTTCAGTCAATGAAAAACCGAGCAAAGCTCGGTTATCTAGGTATTTTTACTTTTAAAGTAAAAGTGACTGAGATAGGACTTTATTCTTTGCTCCTACCAATTAGAGGTCTTCCATAGTCAAATAATAGAGTAGATTAAAAAGTAATACGGTTTTGTTATATTTACACACACAATTATATTATATTTTGTTATAAGTACACATACTTTCATCTATCATCAAAAGAGATTTTAATCTATTTCCTTCAGTAGTTCCAACACAAACTTTCACCAAACTTTAACGAAGCCAGTCAGAGTGCATTTTTCGATAGCCATCTGATGCGCGTCATTGTGCGAGCCCAGCGATGCGTGCGCGACCCGATTTTTTTGTCCAAAAATAAGTTGATAACGTAACCGATACTCTTGTGTTTTCGAGCGACGGTTTATGTGATGGTACAGTCGGTCACATAAGTTGTAAAAGGAGAAAAATATTCAAATTCGTTCATTTCTGTTTAAAGCCAAACCGAATAATTTACGTCGTAACTCAAATAGCATTTATATTGTAAAAAAATAAAAACTAGAATATGTCAAAAATGTGAAATTTTTCATGGTAGTTGAGTTGGTTTTCAAATTATAGTAACTTAGAATATTATAAAAAAAAAAAAAAAAACCTGACACAAAATCAAACATAGCTAAGAACACCCCCGACTAATTCACCTTTCAAACAAAAAAAAGCAAAATTAAAATCAGTTCATCCTTTCGGGAACTACGATGCCTCAGACATACACACACACAGACATGTCAAACTTATAACATCCCGTCGTTTTTGCGTCGCGAGTAAAAATAGTGAATATCGGACTATGAAAGAGCCATAATCTAAAAATGAATCAAAGTAGGCTAAATATAATTATTAATATTGCTTGTTAAGTATTAGTTTTTTTTTAAATATCTAGATTCTTTTACGTGTACAACTTTAGGCACGTATAATGTATTGAAACAAGTCATTTCGTGCTTGTTTCCGAATTACATAAAATCTCTAGGTGAGAGATGAGATAGATGAGATAACTATCAACTGATAGTTATCTCAAAAGCGTAACAGCAAAAAATCCCAAAAGGCGTATCCAATGTACAAAAATTGTAAATCTCTATATCTATTACTTTTCGATAGCGGTGGCTCTTGCATTTGCATGACATTGAAGTTTTTAGGTTTTGAGTCCTATTAGTGCTCGGGTTATTTACAATGCCATCCGAATCGACATCCTAGCTTAACGCGTTCTTATGCTACACTTATCTATAATTTTACACAATTCTAACGGTAACTATGCACAAGCTCCTATCACGTGTAAGCTTCTACATGCCTACCTTTTGCCTGACGTTACATGCATGCTCATGCTCTATCTATTGACATTGCAACCGTTGTTATAGCATTATTATCGTAGTTTTTAGCGATTAAAATCTGACGGCATTTTGTAACATAAGAAAGTTTAGCCGGCGAGCGAATGGACTCTTTCACGTCAAAATGACAATTTTGTTTGCGACTGTACTTGATGCATTCCTGATTTATGTTGGACATGTTGAAATTGCCTCTATTTTAAATTTGTCAAAAATTGTATGTGAAATTTTTCAACATCTCGAACAATTTGAAATACTTAGAATATAGCGAAAAACGTCTTCGTTCTTGTTAGATACACTCTTATTATAATTTTTAAAAGTAAATTCTTAAAATAGTCAAGCGTCAACATCGTTACTTTCTCGTTACTTGATATTAGGAGTAATACAAAAGAGAGCGGTCAAACTGACCAATAAAAAAAACATGACAGATTTCAACACCAAAATATAAAAACAAAATATATCTCCGTCTATGTCTACACGTCACGATTTGACAGGCGGTATCGCTTACGGTACGGATGTGGAATAACTAAACGCAACTTGATAGGGCACTGTTGGACGGCGATGGGTCCGAGAGGTCACACGTAGATGGATTGTCGAGGTAAATGATGAAGATTTTCGGGGTTCCGTCTCCAAAACATGATTGAGGACATCTCTGTGGAATATTATCTGTGAACGGAACCCAATTTATAACATTGTGATGTCACTAAATTAACAGTTACCGACAGTAACAATATGTAATAGAACAAAACAGCCAAGATGCTCGTTACTAACCTATCCTACTTATCCAAAAATAGCCGGTCAAGTCAAATGCAAGTCGTCCTTGCAGTGCCATGGTTCCGCGCGAATATGTCATTTTTGACAAAGAAAAATAAGCATTATTTACTTTGGTTTCATTAGTTGTCATTGTGCTTACATAATGGTTTACAGGGTACTTTGGATAATCCTAGTAATACTGGTGAGTGATAATCTACCCATCAATGCGAACAAATAACGTAGTTTAACTTGAGCACGAAATCCTTGTTCTGCGCAGCTTTAGGTACCCATAGACATAAGATAGCTTTATTAGGTAGTTAACTTTAAAAGGAAGAAGAAATCACAAAATAAATTACGCATTCCATTCATAAATTTGAAGATCAAATACATTTTTTTTTTGTTGTTTTTTTATCGATTTCAAGGTCATGGTTACAGTTAGTCAGAGTAAAATGATTCACATTGTCAAGTATGTCAGTACCTTACAGTATTGCTGCAGTTTTTCAAAACAACTAGTTATATCTCATCAATAATGACGTTATTTTTGTTGTTACTACTTTCATATGAAAGCAAAACCAAAATAAAGCATATTTTCTTATAACTCATCGATATAAACCATTTGTTATCTTTGGAAGTCCGACGAATAAGTATTATTTCCTGTGGGCCATCAAACAGACAGGCCCATACATTATTTTGACGCAGAACATTACGTTTGCAAAATGTCATCGTAAAAATTTAGTGAGATTCGCATAATGTCACATTCGCAAAACGGTATGTACGCACAATTACTCAAAACGCCATTTTCGTACAAATTCTCTTTCGCAAAATGTCATTATCGCAAAATATAATTTAGTGTGATGATTAAAGTGACATTCTGCTTTAAAACCAGGTAGATAGATCAATACACATTGACAGTACAGCCCTAAGTAATAGTGTTTCTGTTGAACACCTTCAACGAACGAGCCCCTAAAACACGCCAACTAAGCTTCTAATGTTATTCTTATATTGGACTAGAGATCTGGTTATCTTCAATCTCGCTGCCGACCTTGGGCAGAAGTGAGTCAGTGGGCAACCTCGTTGCAGTTTGCGTGTTATTTCATTCCTCTCATAAATTCTTAGTAATGGTAAGTAGTTTAATATACAAACACGTGGTTTTGCCCACATTACGGATGAAATTTGACGCAACTGCTGTCACAAATATTGCCCTATCTTGAAACAGTAAAAGTCCCAATTCAGTCTATCATTTAAATAAAATATTCCTTATTAATTATATAATGCCTCATGTAAATGCTCCACCGTTTTCTCAGTTTTGTAATTCTTGACAATACAGAGTGTACGGCACCACAATCTTCTTTGTAATAAGTAAATTCCTATTACTAAATCATTACTCTGATTTCAGAATAACAGAATTAACTTCAGTTTTTAGTAAATCGATAGTGCATTTTTTATGTAAAAAGTAATGAAACGAACGAGACGCTCTCCTGATGGTAAGAGATAACGCCTATCCATGACTATAGCAGCGACACAGAACTTTGAGTAACGAAACAAAGTCCAGAGCATCGCTGCTTCGACGCTTATTACTTTGAGACTTTCGATGGTTAGTCGTAACAGCCCTGTAGTTTCGCTAGCAGCAGTACCCTTAAAACCGGAACACACATTTTACACACTACTACTTGGCGGCAGAATATCTGGTACAGTGGCGGTACCTACCTAGGTGACTTCCTGTTAAGGAGATCTACCACCAAGTAAAAGCACTTTTCAGTACTTGGTTAACTAGCTGAAACGTAACGCCAAACACCTAACGTTGTGTTTCTACCATATTTAACCACATTGTCAATATGTGGTCAAACATCTAGCCTGTCATCTATGGTTGAAAGTTTGAAAGTTATTTTACTATGGTAAAATAACTTTCGGTATTATTTCAACGTTTATCCCATCTCTTGTACCATTGGACCATATGTTCAAACATGTGGTTTCAAAACCCAAGTAAACAAACTATGTTTATCGAGCTGCTCTGTGCTCTCATAATTCTGCACTCTCTAAAATTTTCAGTAAATTTACTAGTTTTATAACTTTTAAATACATTACTAGACATAATTGTTTTAAAAACTACTACTCAAAGTTATAGGTACCACTACCTACAAGTGTCATATTTTACGAACAGAAGTTTCGTTCGTAAAAAAATATTAATTTTTATATCAGTGTTCATTCTCATTGAAGAATAGCGGTAGGTAGTCAGTCCAAAAGAACAGTTCAAAGCTTTACAGCATCAAAGTGGCATAAAAAGATTAAAAATAAAAACAGACGTACCATCCCTTTGTGATATCAATGTAGGCACTTACGCGCTATTTATTTTAGAGCATCTGTTTTATGTCAAGAGTATCGTAAAAAACTTTGAGGGGGTTGTATAACTAAAAAGCTTTGTGATTATAAATAAACAACATCATGTCACTGTACTTCATTAAGATTGATTTATAGAGCTTTACAGATTAGTTTATCTTTGTTGTTTGTTCAGAAACAATAGTCGTTAGGCAGTTTCAGTATGATGTCTTGAGATGACTAAAACGATAGATAGAAACTTTCACAAGCGGCAGCCTTATCGCTAAAACGATTTCTTCCAGGCAACCAAAAAAGAAACAAATTTAAAAGTTATGTCACCATGCTACAGAGAAAGCCATTAAAACTCAATCGTAAGAAAAAATAATTTACGTCAGAGTACTATTTAGCTATCTTTTATTTTACATTTTAAAAAAATATAACAAAAAGTGTAACTGACTTTGAACTTGTTCCTGTTCGATTTCTAACTTGAGGGTAGTAACTTAGTCAATCAGCCAAGTACTATAAAGTACCCTACCACCACTCCATGGCTTCGCACGATGCCTTCTTTTACCTCGGCAGCACGAGCTCATTGTTGGGATGTGAACCGACCGCGCTATCCACTGAGCTGTCATCACTACAAAAGGATGCTCGGATGGTGCAGTTTACCTATAAGGCGACGCGAATTGCTTTTAAGAAGATCAGTAAAGAAATCGTACTTTGTTATTATTAGAAATCTGCCAGTCTAGATCTTTCTTAGGACCGCCGTTCATGCTAGATTATGTGCAAAATGTCAACTGACTCCATTCTGTGTCGTGTTGCAGGCATAAATAGTCGTATTATCAACGATTTAATAAAATAATAAGATACATGACTTGTCAGAGGCGCGAGCGCAGAAATGCTTTTGTCGCGGATTATTGTCGCCATATTGGAGACTCTCTCGAGAAAAAACAAATAAGATAATCGAGATGGTTCTAAAGCTTATGTATACAACAAGCAAATATATTTTATCGCCAATACATGATTTTGTACTCTGCAAAGTCAAAGCTAAAAAAATTATTGGTAGTACTTATATGTAGCCGTGGTGGTGCCGACGTAAGAATTGTACCCCACCCTCTCTACCCGTGGTTGCCGTAAGAGTCGCCTAAGGGATGTAATCCGGAAGATGGGCAGCAGCGTCTTTCTTGAACAATCACACCCAATTGCGCTCGCCAACCCGCCTGCCAAGCGTGGCGAGTAATGGCAAAACCCCCTCAGGAGGAGGCCTATGTCCAGCAGTGGACGTCCTATGGCTGATGATGTGATATGTAGCAGGTATGTTGGTTCGTTTGTAAACATAATTATATATATTAATTTAGTTTAGAGCTATTGATAAGGAGTGATATTTAAAAAACACGACTACTCAAAAAAGGAGTGTAACCATTTCAGGGTTCATATATTTTTGTTCCACCATAACTTTTAAATGCCTAAACACGTTAATTTTACTTACATTACCCTAACTATAATTTGAAAGCTTATTTCTGAATACTTTTGACTAAAAAGTACTTTACTATATATCTTGTCTTTTTTTTGTCGTAAATCAGAAGCAAAGTAAACCTTTAAAGTAAGCAGAATCACATATTCAGTTGTGCAAAGGCCTATCGCTTAAAATACCGTAAATATCTTTATCATTGGGGACTCTGGACTACAAGGTTTATAATACCACTTTTGCCTCTATCCAATCCAGTCGTTTGACCACACGTGAATGTAAGTGGGTGGGTACTTATTTATTTGGAATTTCTTTAATGCATTCTGTGCTTAAACATATACGGGGAACTTAACACTATATCGCAATACATTTCTTTAAGATTTCTTGAGTTAACAAAGAAAGTTTGTTTTATGTACGAAAGACATGGTCCTAGAAGATCAGTAGATATTTCTGTTTCTTGATTTACAATTAGCCTTTGCTTACAGTAGAGATTAAGGTTGGTTGTTGTTTCGATTATATTTTGATTTTTTGCAAATATTTTTTGTGGTTGCGAAATATATGTACAGTAAAACATTTTCGAGTTTTAATAATTAAGTAGCAGGTTGGCATAGCATTTATAAAATTTAAAGATCAATTTTCGGAAAAAATATTTCTAAAATAATAAATATCTATAATCTTTGGTATCCATTGTAGATAAAAACAAAAGTACGAACTACTTCTTCTTCTGCCGAGCGATTATCCCGGCTTGAGCCGGGGTCCGCTTTCCTGCTGTGTAAACACCACTTTGCACGGTTCTGGGCATCCTGCATGGGAGTTGGCTGGCCCTCATATCATCTCTTGCGACATCAAACCATCGCCGCTTTGGCCGGCCACGAGGTCTTGCTCCAGGAACTACAAGGTTCAATACCTGATTACCGACATACTCTGCTGGTCAGCGGAGTACATGGCCCATCCACCTCAAACGGCTTTCCTGCAGCTTGTCCGCAAATGTACGAACTACATATAATATTAAAATGTCTGATGTATATTGTACTCAACGTTATTTCCATCAACATTTGTGTTTATTTTTCTTTGCGCTTTCGTCTGTCCTATTTTAATGCAAACTAACTGTTTTTGTGTTTTAAGTTAAATGGTATTGATATAAGGTTAGAGGTGATTCGAACAACCCTGTTAGCTCATTGTTAGTATATCTGTTTTAAGAGCTGCAGGGCGTTGGTTTGATTCCCACCCAGGACAAACATTGTGCGGTATCAACAAAATATGTTTGTTGTAAATAAGTATTTAATATTTTTATATGTATTTACAATAAAAAACTATCTGTTCTATCACTTATTTGACTTCCGTTGTTCAAGCTTTGCTAAGTTTGGGGTCAGATGGCGCTGTGTGTAATGTCTTACGATATTTATTATTATTATATCTTAGTTTGTAAATGTAATGGCTAAAAAAATAGACGAGTATTTTATGCTCTTCAAAAATCTCTCCATCTTCTACCCTCTTTTTATTATCATTTTTGAAATCACAAAGTATTAACTCTCTCAGCCGTTCTTCAGCCAAAACTATCTCTTCCCTCACTTCCGGTTGCAAAAGCGTGCTATCTCAGATAGAGTTGTATCAAAAGTACGCAAACCTACCGGAAATTGTACCAGATTGTACCACCAGTGTAGTGGTAATCCAAACTGTGGCATCGGCGGACTGAAATATGATACTGAACACAAGGAAGCTGCGGCAAAGAGGGCGGACCGTAGATGGGTCGCAGAATATATTTACCTATTTTTGGATCGGAATCCGGAGGGCGTGATATATCGTTGGGATAGTAAATTACCGTGGAAAAGTAAAACGAGTTGTGTCGACTGCATGGCCTACATTTTATGGTCGAGCGGATTCAGTTTTATATAGCAATCAACAGTACTAGAACGGAAAACCATTCGAATAGCTTGTTTTGCTTTGTTTTTCTGAACAATGAAACCAGTCGTTACTATGTTTTATTTTAAAGTAAGAATGTATAGAAGACGAAGTCGATACTTTTATATTATTTATTTTCAAAAGCACAAATAAAAGGTTCTTGAAATATTTTTAATTTCATCAATCTGTTTGGCATTGTATTTCGTAACTTTAAAAACATTCTGCAAGATCGTTTCTACCTCTCAACTATAATTATTGATAAATACATAACTTACTATGTACTTACTAATATTTAATTAAACCACACACAAGGGAATCAAAAAAAGTGGCGTCGAGGGGCATGATTGCATAAGAGAGCGTCACGCCGTTTGCCGTCACGGCGTATGTGTCGGTTTTACTGCCAAGGTAGATAGATTATTTCTTTTTTTTTCACATCAAAACTGTACCAAAAAAAAAACTAATTAAATCAATTAATGTAACAGGTGCTGGCCTTATTGGTATAATCAATCTACCTTACAATAGCGAACATTCAAACAATAGATAAACTAATAAATAGAATTACCTACTATACTAATAGCTTTGACTGCCTATATGCCAATAGCTTGAAAAATGTATATAAGTATTCTATCAGCTATCTGGCTCGCATAGTACAAGCTTTACTTAGTTCGGGGTTAGATGACGCTGTTTGAAATGTCCAACGAAATTTAATATTATTTAGATACTAAATATACAAATTAAGGGATGGAGCTTAATAGGCATATTTTTGCTTTTAGTAGAAGTTTCACGTCTGTACAGTGTAGCATTCTATGAAGATGTCGTCGCCACATAAAGCTGTCTGCCACTATCTTGGCATATTGCAAGGCGTGCCGACGCATACGATAAGTGCATAACCCGACCTGTTTGAAAGACGAGCTTCAGTTATACCCGGGTTGCCAGGTTTTGTAAGAAACAATTGTGGGGTAAATCCGAATAGTTGTACATAGTAAAAAAGAAATCACTCGAAACGATAAGGCCGCTGTCGTTTTACCACTTTATTTTGATTTGTTTATGTTTTGTTATTTTTTGCTTTATTTAAAGTTTTTTAAACTTTTTTTTTTTAATTTGCTTCGCTTTTAATTTCGGTCTAAGATGGGGCACGCTTACCTAGAAGAAACCTATTTACTCTAGTTTTGAAGACACTTATATATATTAATAGACAACCCAGATTAACCCATATACTAACAGAGAACACAGAGTCTGGCAGAGAGTTCCACAACCTCGCGGTGAGAAAAAAAGGGTGAAAGCATAACTCTTTGTGTTGTTATGTTTAAAAAATTGTCGATTGTTGGTGTACAATAAAGATGTATTCTATTAATTTGGCCGAAACAATATGCCATAATAATAGATGTTTATTACTGTACATATCCTAGTTATGCAATAAAATTTCAAAGCTAGATATATACATGCGATTTTAGGCTTGCTTAAAGGTCGCCCGCTGCACCATAACGTACTGTAACATTTGTACTGGGTTTAACATGTCAAATAATAGTATTACTCTAAAAATTTATGTCCACCAAAACTTATTTTAAACTAGCTTCTACCCGCGGCTTCACTCGCGCTGTCAAGTGATTTACCATTCAAAGAAAACTCATTTGAAGTACCTATAATACAGACTGTTCAGCTTCAATAACAAACCCAGTGTAAACAAGCTGGGCGCTGCCGACTAGAAGTGGGTCTAAGCTTTTTTTTTATAGTTGACAGGCTAGGTTTGACCATAGCTCACCTAATGGTGAATTATCGATAAACTTTCTTTTCATATGGTATTTCGTCTGATTTTGTGTAGTAGATTGGATAGATATATAAAAACTTAATCTGAAAAATATTTTTTCTTAAATATTTTTGCGCCTATTAATCCACGTTTGCAACTAGCCGTTAGAAAGAAACGAACTTTAGCTTGACTGACCTTGAAAATATTCAGATAATATTCTTCGGGGAATAGAGAAGTTTCTTAAATTTCAGATTTTTGTATCAAATTCTAGTCTCTCGTTTTCTTTATAACCATTTCATTTCCCTACAATGTCATATCAATGTACGAGTATAATTTCCTAGCCGATTTTATTCTAAAGGCACTTCTTTTAACTGCGCGGTCGAACAACACCAGTTTGAGCTGATTGTCTAGGGGCTCCAAGACAGCAGCCCGCTGACCAGAATCCGTGACAAAGCGCCGCCGCCCCTTATTTCACGGCTATTAGATAAACTTGTTACCAACGCGTCGATACCCATTAAAATGCAAATTCTATACCCCAAATATTAGCTCAGATTTAAAGTCTGTTTGTTTGGTTTTTTTGTTGCCAAAACAGAAAAAAAAAATCTTTTATTCCATCATAATTATTATTAGTACCTTGACCCATTGAAGGGCATACGCTCCCTACGTCCTCTCCTTTTAACAGGCTAAAAAGAAGGAGGTCCTCAATTCGGTTGTATATTTATTATCTCTGAATCCCATTAATTAAAGAGTTTTTTTTATGTGTCAGAATATACTTTTCTTTTTCATATGAATTTCATCAAAAACGGTGCTATAGTTTGATTTTTATCCCAAAGTTCTTAAACTTGTTTCTATTTATGATTTTGTTTTTAATGGTTGGCAGTAATATATCTTTATTACTGTGATAAATGAGCTTTTTTGATAAACATATATCATTATTCAACTGTACGGTACGGATGCTATAAAAACAAATGCATTTTTGTCATCTATTATGGAATATCTGGGAATCGAAGGTAATTAGCGATTAACGACGGATTAAATGCCCCTTCATCAAAACCAATACAATCGATTCAAAATGCTGTGAGCCCCCCTACCGCTGATTAGTGAACTCTGCAAGATCCATTCATCCCATGGGAAGTGCGTCGCGCAGGGGAAATGGAAAATCCCCACCGGAAGTGACCGCACCCAACGTGTCAATTTGGTTGACGCATAAATTTTGTTGGTAAAGTGAATTATGGGTAACGACAATGAATTTTTTGGACCAAGGATTCCGAACTATGTCCTCGTTTTTGACGCGTCTCGTTTAAACATTTTCATCCCAAGGTTGCCTGGAAAAGATCGCTTTGAGTGATAAGGTCGCCAGTCGTTACACCTATTAACTACGTTTATGTTTTTTTTTCTGTCAGTCATCTTTGGTGTGGATAATAATGAGTTTATCAATCAAATCAAGCAAACATTTATGTTAATACAATACGATATTATATTGATAACACCAATATTACAAGTCATACTATATTACAAGTATATCGTATATTTTACTCGGTGATAGATATTCTTAGCAGGAGGTCATCTAGGTAGGTACCATCGTAGTACCAGATATTCTGCTGTAAAACAGTAGTGTAGACATAGGTGTGTTTCGATTTGAAAGGTATTGAGACTAACCATTGAATGTCTCAAAGCAATGAACGCCAAAGCAGCAAAGCTTTAAATGAAGGACAAGGTTTCGTTTCGAATACAACGTCAAGTGCTTGGCGGTGAATTTTCAACTTGAAGATGGGAGCTAGCCAGCCGAGTACTAGATAGTACCCTACCACCATGCTATGTTTTCATCACTATGTTTTCCTTTACCAGCAACTGAAGTTCATTGTTGGGATTCCAATCCACGCTTTTTCGCATGCGATCTAATTACTTTAACCACTGAGCTATCATAAAAGAAAACATGACAAAACTGACTTCCAAGTATACTCAGAGAAATTTTCGATTCGTTCGGTCAAATAGTATCCGAGGTTTACTAGCTCTTATTAAAAGTGCGTAAAGGAGGTAGGACGTCACTATTTCCAGAATGTTCTCCATACTTCTAAGCATGCAAGTACAACACAACAAACTACAATGACACATGAATGCCTCCAAGTTTACTCGTAATGGGCCGATAAATTCGTACCATTCCGCTCTTTTTGATACTAAATATGTAGCTACAGTCAGTAGCTAAACTCACCCTAATTTTTTTTCTTCAGTAATATGTATAATATTACTAACGGGCTACGTGGAACACTAGTTGTAAGTCTACAAGAGATCACGTATTATTGTGAATAACTTTTACTATGCAAAAATAAATGAATTGCTCTAAATATTTTATTGAAACTAAATATCATTTCCCTATTAAATAGCTTATTTTCTTTTGTGATGTTAGGGTTGCTACTACAGTTAAAGTTGTCCATGACGATAAGTGTAATTACTGCGTGGTATATTATTGATTGTCATAAAATTAATCTAAATACCATCAAGCTGTTTGTAGTTACAGCAAAACACGCTGTGTGAATTGATGGGTTAAAAATTCAGAGGTTTTTCAACCATACGACACGACCCGAGACAAAAAACAATCCAATCCACTCTTTTCACAAAGTAAAAATAAGACAGATTTATCAATATTCTGTCTTTGTCGTGTTTACGAAGTTGGTATAAGATAGATCTAAGTGAAAACAATTTTTTTAAACAAAGTGTATTGCATAACATGGGAAGAATTTTTTAGTCCTAATTAGTTACTGTACAGAAAGTAAATTGTAGTTTGACAAGATATTAAAAGAATATATTTGTAGGTTTGACTTGTCAATTACAAAATACTAATTAGTTTTAAGAATACACATTTATTAATTTTTTTTTTAATGATAAACATAATTATGTATACACATTAGCAATTGCCAATTGCTAATGTTTTATTTTTGTTGAACATGTTACATTCAATTTCATTTTTGTAAACCACTGCTTGTTTTTTTGTGGTGCGTGCTGTATGGGCGCTGAAATGAGTACAAAAAATGATCACTCATTGTTGTGCCAACCTTCACAACTGCGGTGCACATGTTAAGCACACACTACGTTTCCTTTTTTCTCCTTGTTTGTCCATATTTGTATGCTAGTTGGGAGCCAGCGTGCCTACCCACACAAATACAAAACACGATCCGAGTCAAAAGTCATAGACTTTCATTTTAGTTTTTCTCTGAGTTTGCCAACTCTTGTTTGCGACTATGTTTCTAGAATAAATAAATTAGCGGACATGAAACGTAATTTATTTTTGGACGAACGAGACATTCTCTTGATGGTAATGAGATAACGCATGCTCACAACTATTCACTATCACGGCTTTGGCGCTCATTATAATAAGACTTTCGATGGTTAGTCTCAACAGCCCCGTAATTTTGTAGCAGTATCCTCTCAACCGGAACACGCCAATGTTTACACACTACTGCTTGGTGGCAGAATATCTGATACTGCAGTGATACCTACTTAAACGACCTCTTGCTAAGGAGATCTACCACCAAGTAAAAATAAAAATACTTTGGGCTAAGTTAACATAAAAACAAAATCATAAAGATGACTTGAATAATATTTGTAATTTGAATTATCAGTTTTTAGATAGAGCAGTTCAAAGTATTGTAATTTATCTAAATTCTTAACAAAGTTTAAATATCAGCTGATGCGCCAGATTAAAAATATGAATAGGGGATACTTCAGATCACAGTTTGTCTTGTACTTTTTAGTTTAGCGTGTAGTTTATAATGTTTTAAACATTGACTTATTCAAATAATTATTATATTCATTATTTTTTTCTCGTGCCTTGAAACTCACCGCATTCCCGCTCTCACGTGTCATGTCCAGAGATTTATACATAGACCGTCATTTTAGTTATTCCGTGAGTTTTCTCTCTTGTGTTTGAATACATAATTGTGTTTTTGTATATTGTGTTTGCGGCTTAGAGTATTGTAGCAGACTAGGACAACTAATTGTGTTTACTGTGCGGTATTATACACTAACATAGTAACAGAAAGCCAGCGCTTGCGATTATTTTTATTGATTGAGATTTTTTGTTATTGTATGTTTGGTGAACAATAAAGTTATATTATATTTTTCTATTTTCTTCTCTTTAAACAGATAAAAATGTTTAATTTATTTCATACAGACTAATATTGGCAAAGGAAATATATTAAATTCGCATAGATTCAACGCAAACGATTTTATCTATTTCTTTCGTCACTCATTTTTCTTACTAGCTCGGATGAAAGTGTCGTCGAATCGGCAACATTCATCGATTGTCGCAGGGTGTCGTACACCGCTAATCGAATGAGAGGGTGCTCCCAAATCGAGTCATTATCTCGTCTGCCGTAGACAGACGGGGCCGGGCAACCAAACTACCACATAAACTACTGTCTAATAGACTTCCACGAAAGGTAAAAGGAGCTATAGCTGAGTTTAATCTATTTCAATACCTTCACTAAGTGTTTTTGCTGCTTATTTTCTTCTATATGTCTAAAAAACTAATACCTAGTTTTTTTTATGTTTGACAGGCTAGTTATTTGACCACAGCTCACCTGATGTTAAGTGATGGTGTGATCGAAGATGCAAATACAAATACAAATATTCTATTGATAACACCAAAGTTACAAGTCATTTTTGTATTCCTATTTAAAAATATAAAATATAAAATGTCAAAATCATAACCCGTATCAATAAAATGAAATGTCAATATAGTAATATGTCAATATGATTAAATGTCAATAAAAACATATAATTACTCAATAATCTCTTATATTTAAATAATTGTCAAAGTGATGGTAAACATACTTGGTCTGGAATGAAAATGACCACCACCACGCACCACTGACTCACCACTCCGTTGTTTGGCGGCAAATTTTCATCTTGACGGTGGTAGCTAGCCAGCCGAGTACTAGAAAGTACCCTACCATCAAAGTCAATCAAATACCATCAAATCAAAGTAATAAGACAAACAAGGACGCTCTTCTGAATGTAAGAGATAATGCCTGTCCATGACCATTGCAGCGACACATATAACTTAGAATAACAAAATAAAATCCAGGGCATTGCTGCTTTGGCGCTCATTACTTTGGGACATTCGATGGTTAAGCTCAACAACCGTGTAATTTCGCCTTTAAACCGGAACATAGTAATGTTTACACACTACTGCTTGGCGCCAGAATATCTGGTACTGCGGTGGTACCTACATAGACGACCTCCTGCTAACGAGATCTACCACCCAGTAAAATCTAATGCTTAAAAATTTCTAAAAATGTAAAAAAAAATCTAGATTGGTTCCCATAAAATACCTCAGACTAAGGTGTTTAGTGAGTAAGGTGCTTACGTTTTTATGTGAAGCAATCTAAACACATTCTTCTGCCCAATTTGTCAGTACAGTCGCGGACACATAAAACACGGTGTTTACGACATCGAGTGCGTTCAATAAACGCATCGCGGCAAATAATATCTTTATGGGCCCATAAAATAGCAGCTTTTAATGTGGCTGTACCCGCTTGTTTATAGCTTTACAATTCGCACTTGTAATGTAAAGGGTGATTATTGTCTCGATGCTGCTTTTTGAAATTACACTCCTTAATTAGTGTACAATTTTTTTAAATAATTTATCGGCAAATTTATTTCGAATTTTACCGAAAAACGGGGTCATATTTTAGAGGTACTAAAAATTTATAGTTTCTTGGCCAGTATTTAAAAAGTCGAACAAAACGGTTTCATCTCCTTCGCTGGTCGATTAAGTGATCTCCGAATGATTCTAGGCAGAGGAGATAGATCATCCAGTATGACTATTATTTATGTCCAGAAAATGTCCTATTCTTTTATTTTCTTACATATTATGATTAGAGAGACTTGACAAGCACAATAAACTTTCTGAAGTCGAAGACCTACCGTGAAATGGAAATGATAGCGACGATGTAAGCTTATCTGCGGCAGGGATCCGACACGGAGCTGGTAACGCGACCGTTTCGGGAACCATGCTGTTGTAACAGCTCTGTAACTATCAATTACTTATGGTACTGTGAACAAAAGTTGTTTTTTATAAAAAAAAATTCTATGCTTATTCCTTTTAACTTGCAAGCTAAAGAAGGAGATGACGCCACCATGTGAGCTATATGTCAGAAAAAATCCGTGACAAAATTTCAATCAAATATAATAATTTTGTTTATATTATAACGAACAAATAGTGTGTTTATGCTTAGTGAGACAAAGATTAAAAAACAAGCATTATTAAGAAAATTTAAAATATCAGAAAGCACATAGCGTTTTTTTTTTTTTTCAAAAAGTTTATAGCCTGTTTCACTCGGGATGTTGTAAGGATTCTAACATTGCCCCATACATCCAAATCTGTTCAGGCATTTAAGGTTTGGTGGAATAAAGAAACTCACATACATGAACCACACACTCCTTTTTTGGGCAGTCGTGTAATTAGCGACTTTATAACTTTTTGTTTGGGTCAAGACAAAAGTCAATTTATCTAAACATTTTTTCATGTGGTTTGTTTAAACATTGTTCTAAATAAGATTAAATTTAATGATAAACACTGTAAATGGGTATTTGATGCTATTTATACTTTATAAATAGCTTACAGAATTACTGATGTCTCTTTCATTCAATCACATTAATGTTCATTACTTTGTAGCACACCCGTGACTCGTACGGCTCCAATGGTACATACATCCCTATTTTTCGGCAGTTAACGTGTTATCAAAGTCGATACAAGCGTTGAAATTCATTAACAAAATCTTCTACTTCTACCTCCTAAGCACATGCTAACTACATAGCATATCTACATTTCTTTGAGTTTAGTCATGATGGGTAAAAACCGGAAAAATATGGCGTGAATGCAAGTGACGAATGTCGGAGTAACGACAGGGCAGCCGGCTCATTCGGCGTCACCTCACAAATCATGTTCGCGTACAATGGCGGACGTCGACGCGTGTATTTCTCGGTGAGCCCGAGCCCGCGTCTCGCTTATTACTAGTAATAGACTCGTGAAAAAGTGCAGTCATCAAAAAAAAAAATGGAAAATTGTTTTAGATGTGTAACATTTATTGACGCGTCTTAGCAGTAACACCAACTTGTATGTCGTGACGGCAAACGGCATGACGCCACTTCTCTCGATTTTCTGCAGTACACGCCCGCGCACGGGCGTGTACTGCACACTTCGTTATTTTTCTGTGTATACAAACTAAAAAATTATGAATTTTAACATCCCTGAATTTTAATTGAAAACAAATATTAGTGTGATTTGATGATATGATTGACGTATGATTTTTTATTTGCAATAAGCCAAAGATAATAATTTACTACATATAAACCAAATCTCAATTTTTTTGTCACACTTACACAAAGTCACATTTTTACGCCGATAATATTATTATATATTGGATGATACCGAGTAAAATAGCGGGTATTTGCTAGTCTCTACATAAATCACAAAGCATATCACTGGTAGTTTCATGACGCCAAGTCAATTGTCAAACAATAACTTTATTTACATACAATAGCATACACACGAGCTGTCATATCTCGCTCTATTCTAGAGTTTGACGCTCGGCGGTTTGACGTGGAATGAATGGAGGCACCTGTCTGCGATGACTACACAAAAACTACTCACGTTACAGGTGACGTGCTGGTTGGTGTACCTTTCGCTTTTGGGACAAACTAACCGAACAACACAAGCTTGCGGTCACAATCTACGTTTGTAACTTATCAGGTCAAAGTAAATTAAACACCGCACCGCAGTACCAGATATTTTGCCAAGCAGTAGTGTGTAAACATTACTGTGTTCCAGTTTGAAAGGCACTGCAGTTAACGGGATTACCGGGCTGTTGAGACTAACCATTGTAAGTCTCAAAGTAATAAGCGCCAAAACAGCGATGCCCTGGGAGGAGAGCGTCTCACTGGTCTTATTATTTGTCTGAAAGATAATCAATCCAAAAAGCAGATTGGCAAGATTATTAAAAATTTTATTGGGACATGGACCGGTGTTCTGACACATGAAGTATTCAAGATTTATATTTTTAGTGTATTTCTGTTTAAATGTAGTTTTAGTTACAACAATGACCACGATTTAATTTGAATATAATTTTAAATAGGTATTTATCTAACTGGAAGATAATTTTAAATACATATTCCTTAATATCGAAAACTAAAATCCGACAAACTTAAAATCTACTCAATCAATTTTCTCACCACCCTCCCCACCCCAAGCCTGGTGGTATCCACCAAGAATTCGTATTCTAAGGAGCACTTAAGCTTAAATTTGGGTCACAAGTTCTAGGTACTATGCGTCTTCCGGTACCGCCACACGCACGGTAACACCAATTTGCTTTGAATGCCAAAAAGAGCTAAAAAGCTTAATCTATAGAAAAGGGCTTACTACCGCCTTTTTGAAGCTATTAATAAGACAATTATTTCCATTAAAGTAATAAAGTTCTTTGTTCAGGTATAAGAGAAACCAGTAGCCTGCCCTATTAAAGGAGGCAAGCACATGAGAAATTGCAGGATACCCTCGGAAGCTCTCATTATTTTAATAGCGTAAATCAATCCTCTGTAAACAAAATTCGACGTTAGGTATCAAAAGCTTAAGTTTCATTTTTCTTTGAAAGAATCTTAAGAAATTTGAGCATCTTAAACTTGAGTACGATTTTCTATATTGGTTGTAAAGTGATAGCGTTTAAGGTTGATTTTAGTTTGATATCAATGTTTGGTTAGACTCTGTTTCTACGCCTACGCCAGGCTTAAGCGAGTTCTTGAATCGATCGCCTGTTTTCCAATTGATTTACTAACATATTTGCTTTATTATGATCATTTAAGTTATCTACTGATAAAATAATTTAGGAATTTATACGTCACAATTACATAGATAAAAAATATGTGGCGCTTAAACTCAAAAATGAGTAAATTTTCAATTAAAGTTACTTCCTTTTTGACATGATCGTTAAAGATTAACGCGCCAATCAGCATCATCCATAGACTAACTACCGTAGACCACCCAACACTAACACCCGACGCTCGTTACGGCTGACCACCGATATCGATAGACGTATCAAGTTGCTCGTAAACCGAATGTTTCTCCGTGTATGTTTGTCTGTCCGCATTGAGCTGTCAAAACAGGTGAGCGGTGATCGTTTTAATGAGATCGTAAAAATGAGGTTTGGAGAAATGTAATTTTTGGGTTTGATGGTGAAGTTGCTTGTTTCTTTTTTTCGTGACTGGAAAGCCCAAGAAAAATTGTTAATTGGACTTCGCGATTACGCGTATAACGTTTTGCTATGCACATAATCTCAACAATATCATCTGTGCTATACAAATTCCATAGCATCTTTTTATAAAGCTCTAAGATTCAATTTGTATATGAATAAAATTATCACAAAGTTATTATAAATTAAATATCATTATATGTCTATTCTTGTAATACACAGTACCTACCTCCTCATCAAAATTCATGAAGATCCGTCTAGCCGCTTAGGTGTAAAAATGAAACAAACAGACAGAGACAGAATTACTTTCGCTTTTATAATGTTAGTAAGAATCATTGGTGAATAGATTATGATTTTACGATACTTATTGACGCGCTATTCTGATTTTCGTATAATATCATAAATACTTAATAGCTCTTGAAGTATTTTTTTAAAATAAAAGTGGAATTTATAATTATTTTTATGAATTTATAGTTTAAAATGTATTGTTAAAAAGTGTATTATATTTTTATATAGGTATTAGGTAATAGGCGGTAGTAATCTCTTTTCTATAGAAATGAAGCTTTTGTTTATGAAATCGCAATTTTTAACTAACATTTTTATTTAAAAAACCGATCATAAATTCAGTATTTTCTTCACTATTACATAACTTTAGCAAATCTTTAAACTTTTCAAACAAGCACCAAACGACATGAGATGACAAATTGTTCTCGCGACCTACTTGGTGCGTAAAAGGATGGCATTTGGCAAGGCAGTCGCAGCTTGACTCCCGACGGGTGGGTTCATTCACGTCCTATTTAAATCTTGTTTGATATAAAAAGAACTTTTACCGGAAGCAAGGTTTATGGTATGAATCAGGGGTACTATAAGATATTACAAGTTTAATATTATATTTTTTTGTGATTCCCACACTGGTCGAGTCTTCAACACACATCTTTGAGAACATCAGCCAATCTTAGAATGCAAGTTTTTTTTGCTGTTTGTTTTGTTTCTACCGCTTAAATTTCGGGGTACTATAAAGTTTATTACTGGACGGCCAGACAAACGTGACCAAAGGGTCATCCGTATAAGGCCCGATGCGCACTGGGCGCTTAGAATCCACATTCTTTATAAGCACGGCGAGGACGTGCGACTCTTTGCCGGAGTCTGTGTTTCCCGAAAAGTACAGTCTTCAAATCAAGAGTAAACAGGTTCCTTCAAGGTAAACGTGTTCCATCCTAGACCACATCGTCAATTAACATTATGGAGGATGTGGTCAAACGCGAACCTAGTATGTATTTAAAAAAAAAAACGCAAATATCTTAGAAAAGACACGTACGTGCCATGGGATTTGAACCCCAGATCCCCTATATTGCCAGATAGACGGTATCCTATCTAGGCTGCCGTAGTTTCAAGTATGTATTGACAATAAATATGAGCACATTAAATAAAGGCAGTCAAGTCATAGTAGCCGTCTCCCACATCAACATGCCACAAATCGTGTAACGTCCACTAATCTCCAATTATCCCGGGGGTCGGGAAGTCAGGATTACCTTCCGGCAAGTCATGCGTCTCGTGACCGGAGACTGGACTGCGCGGACGAATAAGCAGCAGGACATCTCATTTCGACGTCGGTAGACACAATATTTGGAATATTTTATCGTTATATATATATAAGCTTATAATATACTCATAAGCATTTCAAATTTAGTATCTACATAAAAATATGTAGATTTTAGAAGGAATATCTCAACCGAGACAGTTAACTAAAATTCAAACAAGAAGTATAAAAAGCGGGCCTGTCTCCGTGAGTTCGACAAATCTTCAAAACGTTAATAGTCCATCAATGTCTGCGTAAAAAAACAGTGTACAAACATAAAGTCTAAATGATTAAAATACTGTTTTAAGTAGGCCCCTTTCAAAAACTGCGTTATATTTGTCTCGATTTTTTGCTATTTGAATCTACTCGTCATCAACCGCGTTTCGCAGATCGTCTGACCACATAACTGCAAGAAACCTTATTATTTTAACTGTACGTATACCTCTTGTACTACAAAAACATGTTAACATTTTTATTACCGACATATTTTAACTATCACTAGTAAGCTGTAACGAAAATAGCTCAGTGGTTAGCGCGGTCTGTTCACACGTTGAGAGCCAGTTCCATTACAAGTTAAGCGTGTAAGTGTGTCTGTGTTATCATGTTTGACCACACTGTCACTTGACATTAGGTTAGATGCCAAACAAACAAAAAACACACTTCAGTAAAGATTAGTTTCAGGTCCCGAAGATTAATCATCCTACCATACTGAATCCACGTGAGCACGGGGCCTACAACTGCAAGTCACCACGCCACAGCTTACTTGGCAGTTCATCCTCCCATTGACCACGCTAATGGTGAATTAGGATTACTAATGATGAATAGAAGGGTTCCGGATTATAGGCGGCCTGTGATTGGGGAATGATGGGTAGCTTAAATTGTATTACTTCGTCAAGGCTGCGGAAAAATTATCAATGATGTCGAATCAGTTGTGTGCAGATTATAAAGTGAATTTATTTTTTATGCTGATTTTTCATGAGCAGTCTTACTTGAGGATAACTTAGCTCTGGGGCCGATTATAGGAAATTGTGCCCGCGGTCTACAACCGCGTACCTGCTTCCATTCGGGATGCACCGCGCCATCGCGTGCGCGCAGAACAAAGGCTTCAAGAGACCTATTTTTTTAACTTTGACGATTATTTAAAAATAAGAGATAATTGAATTACTAGTAAGTAATTATAATTTATTCATTGACATATTGTTATATTGACGTATTATTGATATTTTTGTTGTGATTTTTAAATATTAATGGAAAAATAACCTGTAACTTTCGTGCTATAAATAAAATATTTGTATTTGTATAGGTCATCTAAAATATCAGCAACTCAATCGCAGCTCATAGTACAACGATGTGATACATGCCGATAAAACATAACTCACGAAAACAACGCTAAAGTGGCGTCAACATTACTAGCCCTTGTTGGAACCTTATTAGAATCAGAAGCAAACAATGAACTGTTTTGTGTTTCCTGCTTTTGACCTTGTGTTTTTTTTTTTAATTTTATAATTAATTATACGAACGAGACGCTCGTTTGATGGTAAGAGATGACGCATGTCCATTGCAGCGATACACAGAACTTTGAGTAACATAATAAAGTCCAGGCATCGCTGCTTTGGCGCTAAATACTTTGAAACATTCGATGGTTAGTTTTTCAAACCGGAAAACAGTAATGCTTACACACGACTGGTTGGCGGCAGAACCTGTTGAGTTCACCGGCAAGACAGTCGTAATTTTTCAAGAAATGTAGGTACTCATCTTGAGATCTTTGATAAGCGGCGATGACTAACGACTTACCATTTAGTTAATAACATCAGGCGAGATGGCGGTCGAACGCAAGCCTATATGTAATTAAAGAAAAAACCAAAGTAATTCGATTGAAACTAAGAAAGATTTAGACAACCCAAAAGCTCAAGCCTAACATTAGACGACAACGTAGTATCAGATAAACCATCTGTTTTACTGTCGCCCGCTACATAAAAAGGACTAGCTTGGTAACTCACTAGTGACTATAAAATCTGGAAGCCTCCATTGAGCCCCATCGTGGATTCGAATCACAGACAAGGTCGTGCAAGACAACGATACGCACGATCGATTGTTCCCCTATCGGAGACCTTAAATATTCTGCATCACGTGAAACTTTTAAAGGAATCCGTCGTTCTTTTTACTATTTTTGTTGGATAGGGGCAGAGTTGAGAACAAACATGGACCACTCGAGCGTGAATGTGTCGTCAAACTTTCCTTGAAGCAAAAGTCGTCGAAGACATTATTTTTGATTTGGTATTGCTGATTTCAAATCCAAAATATTCTCGTCCGAAGTAAGAGATATAGGCATAAAAAATGCTTACGTACGAAAAAAAAAACCTTTTCTAGTTTCAGCACTAGTTTTTAAAGCGAATTTAATTTAGTATAAATTACCTGAATTGCATTACCGATGATAGCTCAGTGGTAAGCGCGGTCGAATCGCATGCCGAAGGGCGTGGGTTCAAACCCCAACAATGAGCTTGACCTGCCGGTGAAGGAAAACGTCGTGAGGAAACCATTGCGTGGTGGTAGGGTACTTTCTAGTACTCGGCTGGCTAGCTACCAAGTTAGAACTTGAAGTTTTTTCTTCATTTGTCATTAAAACCAAGTAAGCGCTTGAAGTTGACACTTCCGTCACCAGGCGCCGTTTCCCCACTACTGCCGACAATACCCACATTGTTATTCCCCATCCGATGCGATGTTAATCTCAACTCCGGAACCAAGTCGCCGCAATAAAAACTGTCACTAAACATATTTATGGCTCCATAAAGAGATTGAGATAGAAATACGAGTAAGTCGCACGCCCTGACTGCGGAGTGGGAACTACTCGAGATTAATCGCGAATAGATTGATGAGAAGCTTGAAGTTAATAATCCAGATTTCAAACCTCATCGGCAAGAAAAAAACGCATTACAAACGCTTACATTAATTACCGTGATTAAAGGTTTTTGGAATTTACTATATGTATCTGAAAACCGTCTAATTGCTTGTCACTCTATCAAATAAAAATTAAAAAATGTATAAACAAGCTGAAAAGTTAAAAAAAGTTATTTTTTTAATTAAAACCAATTTATTGTTCCTAAATAAATAACTTATAATTATTTTGTAATCGCCTTTTAATTTTTATTATTTTGTTACCCTACTCGATAAATTTGGTATTTTTTTATTTATTAAACTATCTACTACCTCGTACTATTAAAAAAAATCCCCGACTTTTTTTCTTCTTCAAACACATCTAAACACACCCAAGTGTGTTTATTATTGTAATGTCACCTATACCCTGGATTTTGTTTTGTTATTCAAAGTGCTGGATACCGCGGCAATGGTCATGGACAGGCTTTATCTCTCAACATCGGTAGAATGTTTCGTTCATCACGTTACTATTAGAAAAAAATGTGGTGAAAGAATTTTAATAGCGTGTTTGAACCACCCAGCACCGAGCAAGCGCAATGAAATATGGCCCCATCACCATTTAAAGGTATCCCTAACCTATGCCCAGCTGTGGAATATACAAACAGATGCCTGTTATTGTCAACTAGCGACTTTCATTCAAAATTATTATCCAGCTTACTTCACGAGTTCATTTTAAGCACAAGCCGTTTTATTTTTTATTCTGTGGCTTTCCTATAATTTGTAAAATATACATTTTCGTCATGAAAAAAAACACTATTACATTCATACTACTTAAACATTAAAATAATAAAAACAAAAAGGCTAACTCAAATGTAAAAGAATAATAACATATTAGCTTAACTAAATCTATTTACTTAGTGTACTTAGAAATTAAGTTTACATTACAGCTTTTCGGTATTAAAACGATTATGGTTAGCAAATTGCGCTATATAATGGGATCTAGCTTAGTTTGCACTAATTCTAGAGCTTAGTGCGCACGGGATTCGGAACCGTAACGTATCGCGGGAAATAGTGATAATTTGTTTCGTCTTGCTTTGAGACAAATGGAATTCAAATTGGCTTCAAAGTGAATTTTCAATACGACACTATAGGTATAATGAAAATTATTCGACTACGAATTCCAGTCACTATTCATATACATTATAAGATACCGAGAATTCTTGTACTATACTGTCTGTTGACTATTGTACTCATTATGTTATATTGTAGGCATATATATTATTTTTGCCGTGGTGGTGCCGGCGTAAGAATAGTACCCCACCCTCTCTACCCGTGGTTGCCGTAAGAGTCGCCTAAAGGATGTAATCCGGAAGATGAGCAGCAGCGTCTTCCTTGAACAATCGCACCTAACTGCGCTCGCCAACCCGCCTGCCAAGCGTGGCGAGTATTAGCAAAACCCCCCCAGGTGGAGGCCTTTATCCAGCAGTGGACGTCCTATGGCTGATGGTGATATTATTTTTGACCAGTAGATAATGCGCACGTAAATAGATTGTGATTATCTCTTCGACTATCAAAGTGCATTTGACGGTCACCGATTAAAGATTAATTAGGGTTACTTCATTATTTCCTGAAATTTACAAAATTCAGCTGGATTTTATGCTCGAAAAAATGTTATGTTACCTTGATTATGATACCAATATCCTGAATATACACACTCAGAATAACGAATAGTTATGGCAGCCTACTTAGGTGACCATCTGGCTTTCAATCTGGAGGTCCTGGGTTCAAATCCCATGGAGTGTACCTCGGTTTTTTCTATGCTGTGTGCGTATTGTAGATGGCTTCACACGGTAAAAGAAAACGTCGTGAGCAAACCTACATATCCAAGATCATAAAAAAATATGTGTGAAGTCGGTCTACCCGCACTTGGCCAGCGCGTTAGACTATGGCCTTACCCTTCTCACAAAGAGAAGAACCCGTGCCCAGCAGTGGGACAGTTTATCTAGTCGACAAAAAAATAGGGAGTCATGTAGACTGCTGACAGAAGTAAAAACACAAAACACGGCACATTAGCACGTCGGCGTTGTGAACTTATAAGTTTTGCCCCAAAAAAATCGCTAAAAGCGGCTAAAGAAGTCTTCTTTTGAAAAACAGTGAAATCGTTTGGTCAATACTACGAACTGTGGTCCAAATCTCACTTGCTACTCATACGTTCAAACTATTTGATACAAGCGTCGAGCAGTAGAGCAGAAGTTACCGCGTCACTAGTTCCGGAAGAATTAGCACGCACGACCAGACAGAGCCGACATGCCGGGTGACGTCACACGCCAAGTTTTAAATTTAATTAAAGACAACTTTGGGATACGCGCTGCGACGGTAAACAGATTGCTGGGCGATGCAGACGAGTGACTTTTTTGTGAGTCGACTTTAAAAAACTTGCGCGTGGTGTGTGTGTTGTGAACTCTCTAAATCTGAATATAATAAAAGAGTAGCCAAGGGTTTGATCTGGTTCTCAGTCATTGATCAATTGCCCGGTTTTTTTTGGTTTTGTATTTGATTATTTCTGTACGGGAAGAATTTACTCTTGAAGTAAACTGTACGACGATATGTAATAAAGGTGTAATTTTATTGTTAAAAAGTTAACTATTATTATTTTTTATATAATAATAGTGCGTGCACTAAAACTCGAAATAAGCACCACCAATTTCTCATCGGCTGTCACTGTTCTCATAAGCAATGATAATGATTTTAGATGTAATTATGGCTGAAATTAAAAAAAATATATAATTTACGATTTTCACTAAGGAAACGTGGTTATGACACATTTTTGTTTTACTTATGCGGAATTAATTACATTTAATTACTCTGCTTTGATTTCTTGAAGAAGGCCACTGAATGTGGCCGAAACTATATTCGAAGTATTCGATATAATTAAACGTGAATAATCCCGCATACACATCACATCATCATCATCAGCCACAGGAAGTCCACTGCTGGACATAGGCCTCCTCCTGGGGAGGGGTTTTGCCAATACTCGCCACGCTTGGCAGTCGGGTTGGCGAGCGCAGTTAGGTGTGATTGTTCAAGGAAGACGCTGCTGCCCATCTTCCGGATTACATCCCTTAGTTATCCTCTTACGGCAACCACGGGTAGAGAGGGTGGGGTACAATTATTACGCCGGCACCACCACGGCACAGTGCACGGCACAATCCCGCATAAGTAAAACAATAATGATATTTTCTCTCATGTAAAATTCAAAATAAGTTGAAGCGTAGAAATATGTTGTCCCAGCACTACGTAGCGTTATCCTCGCCCACAGCTTTATTAACAGAGGTATATTTAAATCCAAAAAAAGGTATTTTTACTCCGCGACTTGCCCCGACTTCTATGTGATCGTTGGACCTACAATGAATGTCACAGAAGACAACGCATGTGGATATCGTAAAAATATACTTCCTCCTCAAACTCCAGCTCTCGCAGGCCTTTTAAAACTTTGGCTAGAGCTCCGTCAGCCAATACAGAATTACTTACCTAAAGCTGGTTTAGTCTTGTTTGGTTAGGCTTGCTTATGATTGCGGAGTGGTGAGGCTGGTTGAGCAGTGTTTGTTCGCGGCATTACTGTAGGCTTACTAGCGCGAATGTGAGCTGTCGAAATACTTCCAGAGTAAATAATTGAACTGGCTTATTTGATTTGCTGTACGTACGATTGTTTGGTTGGTTTTTAATTTTCACCAAGTATTAACTAGTTAGGTTTCAAATGTGTTTTTTGGTTGAATTTGCAGTTTTTTATGACGCGAGTTTTTTAAATCAAAATCTATTTAAATTTATTTGCTTGTTGTGATGTTGTAAGCAGATGAAATTTCTGAACGGATAACGTTGAAAAGTTTTTAGATTTCACATACAAAACGTATTTAAATACTTGGATATACTTATTTAAATTGACCGCCCAGTGAGCTCATTTGGTATCTGTTTCAAGATAGCGTATTTGGTACAAATGTTAGTCCTGAGCGGGAATCGAACCTACGTCCCTTCAGCTTCCAAAGCAATCAAATAAGTTAACAGGGCAATCAGTGAAAAGTAAGTAAGTAGTCAAGTATTACATCCGTTATCTAGTTCCACTAGCACAATCTTTACGTAGTTTGGGGGCTAGATGGCACTGTGTGAAATGTATTTATTTTTATCAATTTTATTAATTTACAACATCAAGAGTTTTTTGTTTCTTGTTCATTGTATTTTTATAATAGTAACACATTATTCAGAAACTTAGTATGGGTAGATTGAATTATAAAGTTTGCAACTGAGAGTTTTGATGCCGGTTTGCTTCGCCCAGAGCACGCCACGTGTTGCCACAAATGTACAAAGAATTTGAACGCAACGCCGCCGCGCCGTCTCGATGCCATTCTGCATAACGCCATCCTGCAGATATGAAATGATTTTAATCTTGCTTTGTTTAGGGTAGGTCGACAACAAAAACATGTCGTGTCTGAATGTTTCCCTTGGGTGACAATTTTAATAAAGAAAGATGACATTTATTTTTAGTGCCAGTTAAACATTTAGGTGCTTTACTGCAGATTTTCAATCAAACTTCAATAGAAGGCGTAGACCGTTTGCCGTGGTGGTGCCGGCGTAAGAATAGTATCCCACCCTCTCTTCCCGTGGTTGCCGTAAGAGTCGGCTAAGGGATGTAATCCGGAAGATGGGCAGCAGCGTCTTCCTTGAACAATCACACCTAACTGCGCTCGCCAACCCGCCTGCCAAGCGTGGCGAGTATTGGCAAAACCCCCCAGGAGGAGGCCTATGTCCAGCAGTGGACGACATATGGCTGATGATGTGTATGTGTGGACAACTTGCTTTGGAAAGATTGTGGAGATATTCTTTCCGTTAAATTCTATTTGAATACATACGGGCACTTAGAAAGTCTCATTCAAAAGACATTAGACTTTTCAAGGCTAAGTGCAAACTTCTGCCATAAACCGACGACGCCGCGGTTCCACCGCAGCGATTACTCCGATTCATTGCACGGCCGAACCGAGGCACATATTAGCTAACCGACTCACCCGCGAATATACGCAAACACATAAAACTCATGGCCCAATTACGCCGTGAAAAGAAAATTTTCATCCTAAAATTACCTATTCGAAAACGGAACACGTGCTCCGAAAGCGTTTTAAGCAAAACTTGGACCGTAAGAGCGTTGGCTTAACGGCTTAAATTCAAGTCTATGCCGAAACGTAAGAATTATTGGAACATAACAAAATATGGCCGTCGGTTGGACCTCTATAAATCGTTTTACATCTGCTATAAAGTAATGAGATTTAACCCTCACTTTCGCGTTTATGACGTTTCTGTGTGCCGGGATAGATCAAAAATATATTTTTGTTGCCAACTTCGGTTGGAATATACGGGATGGCATTTTAGAACGAACGCTGTACATAAATATAGTATAGTATCTGCGGAGTCGAATTTACTTTGTGGGAGTTATTATTTGTCAATATATCTATAGTTATTTGGCATTGTATTTTTCATGTCATAGTAATGAGACGTATGATACGCTCTCTGATGGGAAGAAATACTGATGGTGAGAGATAACGCACGTCCATGAACATTGCAGCGATACACAGAACTTTACGTAACAAAACAAAGTCCAGGGCATCGCTGCATTGGCGCTCATTACTTTGACATTCGACATTCGACGGTTCGTCTCAAATAGCCCTATTATTTAAGGTAGGAAAATTCAGAAAAATAAAAACAAGTTGAATATTAAGGTAAATTTTGGTACTTCCAAGTTTTCGCGAAAATTTAAATTTCAACCATTACAGCACACACTTAGCCACCAATAAAAATTATACCAATTTTATTATGGCAGTATAATGGATAGGTACGGAACCCACGGCGCACAAGTTCAACTCGCACTTGACCGGTTTTTTTTTAAAGTAATTGTTTACTTTGGTGACGTGCAACATGGTTTTGACCGCTCTCATCACGTAGGTACGAAGCGATTGCAAAGCAAGAGGTGGCCGCACGTACGTCATACTCTGCTTTGGTCCTAAAAAATAGTCACTGGGTCACCAACACTAGTCGGAGTAAATAATTAATTAATTTTTGATTATTATATACGTTTTAAATATGAGCATTTTTAATTCACTTTTACCATTCTAGCTGTAAACTAAGTAGCAAATTTTTAACTAGGTTAAAAAAAATCGTTCGTTTCGTTCCAACATAGATGTGATTTATTTCTGATGACATATCCTCGAAGCAAATCTTATCAGCTACACCCAAATTATTGAACCGTATGTCCACTCAGGTTATCTCCTCACTACAATCCCACAGAAGTTGATTGACGTATTGGAAAGGGAATTCCATTCTTTAGAATTTGTTTAGATCCCTCAATAGCATCGGTAGAGGGAAATATTTAGGAATGCGATCTATTGATGGTGAATTTTTATTCGCGAGCCATCGTTTGATTAATTTCAGATAAGGGACAAAAGCGGTATTTTTATGACAAACCGGTACCTAATGAAATAATTTCATATCAGTGTAAGAACGCAAAAAATAAACGGAAATAGTAAAATTGCCCTCTAATTAATGGATCCTTGTGAGTTAACCATCATTTTGGTAACAAAATTAAAAACAAAATCGATTAATTTAGTCCGGAGTTAGATTTAGCATTCCTGACAGATGGAGTTCTGATGGAAAATACTAACACGTAAATTTAAAACAATATAACAATGTATTTGATAGCCCTGTTGGTATTTAATACTGGTATTGAAATATTCTATCAGTTATCTGACTTCCATAGTAAAAGATTTGCTTAGTTTGTGGTCAGATGGCGCTGTGTGTTCCTTCGATATTTATGTATTTATAATGTAAAAGGTACGTTGTGTACGTTGATATAACTGTGACACAAGAAAAATCACTTGACGTATCAATACTATAAAGATAGGTAAGGCGTAATAATGACTCATTACTACATAATGACAGATCCAACAATAACTATATCGCTATTTTCGCTTTTATCGTTTTCAGAAAATCAGTCCCTGATTTCAAGACTACAGATGACGGTCTATTTATGTATTCGTTAATGGCCCTTTAGAATTCTGGAGCCATGATGCTTATTTGGAAATTATAGGGCATTAGCTAGATTGGATGCCGTATGGGTTTGTTGGCCTTTTTCCTGGTTATTTGTAGCTCTGCGCGCTTCGAAGTATACCATGGGCATAAAGCGATTAATATATCAAATTGTTCGGATTTCTTTTGTAAGAATAGATTTGTGCTACAATAATAATTGATTATTATTTACTCTAGTTGATGTGAATATTGAAATAAATAAGATTTAAGTCATGGAAAAAAATAATGTAAAACAGTTTTAAATAATAAAAAAATCCACAATCTTTTGTTTATATTATTTTATTAGGTTTGGATGTCATCCTAAAAAACCTGACTACTAGCTGAGGTATACGTGGTAAATAAAAATAATAATGCAAATTTATTTATAGAAAATGAACGAAAGGTGCGATAAACGGTAAAACGTTTAATGGGAAACTTCGGCCAATGAAGAGGATTTTTTAAAATTTTGCCCATGTTCCCAAGTTCACCGTTGTTGAAAGTAAGCTTCAAAAATCTTCGACTTACAGCAAAATTAAACTAATTGAAAAACTTTTCTAATTATCGTCTCAGCAGACACTTGGAGTAAATCGCCTTAGGGTAAACAACACCTCAAGAATCCCGGCTTTGGAACAACCTGGGGAATACAAACTAGAGCTTGTTTCGCGTAAATTTTACATAAATTGTGCCGGAACTAGATGTAGTCTGTAGGTCATTAGAGAGGGGTGTATTTACGATTGATTTTAATAGTTTGCTCGTTTAGTATTTACTATTCAAGAGCGTTAGGCCAAAAAAATAGCTTTTTTTTAATGAACAATAGTAACTAATGCGGATTTTATATAATTTTTAAACCGCTTTATTTGTAAGGCCGCATTTATATAGTTAATATAACTACTGAGAATAAATTATTCTAAAACAAGCTTACTAAAGAAAATTAAACAAGTAATTTAAAAATTGTGACACTCGGGGATGGCGTAAGGATTCTAACAATACTCCATACATACATTACATTATACATTCGAATCTGTTGAGGCATTTTAAAGCTATGGTGGAATAAAGAAACTTACATATTATATGTATGTATATATGAACCCTAAAAACATTGGGTACACTTAGTTTTTGGAGAGTCGTGTAACACGTCTAGGTATGTACCACCGCAGTACCAGATATTCTACCGCCAAGCAGTAGTGTATAAACATTGCTGTGTTCAAGTTTGAAGAATACTGCAACTAGCGAAATTATAGTACTGTTGAGGTTAACCATCTTATCTTAAGGCGCCAAAGCAGCGATGCCCTGGACTATGGTTTGACTATTCAAAGTTCTGAGTATCGCCAGCAGGAGACTGTTTCGTTTGTGTCATTACATTTACATAAATAAAAATAAACAATAATTGTATTTAAAGTAGAAGCGCTTAGGTATATATGATTTGTTTTATTTCTTTATGCGTAAAAAAGCGTAATATAACTGATACCTATAATATTATTTGTTTTATATTGATATATTGTTCTTTATTTACAGAGATTCCCTCAAGCACTTCCAAACAAAAACCATTTTCATTGCCCCCAAATACTAATCCCATAATGAATTCTTCCCGTTTGTCATTTGGCCCCTCCAAATCTGGAAAAATTAACGCCGTCGCATCCCAAATACGGATTGTATAAAATTGTATAAAAATCTCATCCCCCATCACCTTGTTGAAACGACAGGCGTAACGATAAAACTTAGTTAGTATTGTTCCAAAAATGTATTACATTTTACTTTAGAACATAACATTTCATGGGCGAAGTTTGAGCACATTTGCTTTATTGCAAGAATTTGTAAATTTTATTGCTCGATCGTTGATTCATGCTAAATATCCTGTGGGTGTACTCCTACCGGCGCGGTACTGCTTGTATACCCTTGTAGTTTGTGTTTATGTTAATCACAGTAACAGTACTTGTGTACTAGTGTGCATGTGTGTCTTTAGTGTATTATATTTTATGGATATAATGTTTGTAAACATAAATTTTGAAGTTAAGGCATTCTAAGTAGCTCAACTATTCAGTTTACTACTCCCGCTGCCACATAGCACGTTTGTAACATATTTAAGTGACTTTATTATACAACATTGAATTTATCTTCTTACACTTATACAGAAGTTACGTTCGGGCACTCTCCTGATGGTAAGAGGTAACGCTTGTCTTCGACCATATCAGCATTGACATGTACTCTCTGGTCATCTAGGTAGGTACTACCGCAGTACCAGATATTCTGCTGCCAAGCAGTAGTGTGTAAACAATACTGTGTTCCGGTTTGAAGAGTACTGCATTTAGCGACATTACAGGGCTGTAGAGACTAACCATCAAACAACCATTATAACCATCGAATGTCTCAAAGTAATGAACGCCAAAACAACAATTCCCTAGACTTTGTTTTGTAGCTCAAGGTTCTGTGTAACACAGAACTTAGAGTATCCAGTACATTTGCCACAAAATAAAAAAGGAATCTGCGTTCTTTTAAAAAGCAACAATAACTCGATAACGGAACAATCCATTCCACAAGTCGGATCTAATTTCCCGCACGATTTCCTCCAGAATAATGACCTGACACCAACTTCACTTATAACTGACTCATCTGTTATTCATCGAAAACGCGCCGACGCATTCTAAAACTTGCACTAAGACGGTCGTTAAGTAAATTAATACGAATATAAAACATGATTAAAAAAATTACGTCGACATCGGGGGAGAACCGGAGGGTCCATCCCCTGTGTATCAATGGAGTTTTTCTAAACAAGCAATGCCTATTCATGTCCCACCCAAACAAAGATAGGTGAGCTTTAATACTATACACTCAAGGGTCAAATTGATTTTCAAAAGCTGATATTTAAATTTGTAATTGCATACGCAGAGTTTACCTTTAAGTCCTAATGTTTCTCAACTGCTTAATACAAGTCGCCTGGGGGTGAAACAATGAAAATGGTAATTATATGTCTTCCAGTTGTTTTTAACTTGTACAATAATAGAGTACTTTTTACATCAAATGCGGGTTAAAAGCATTTTGGCGTTGAGTGACTTTTTTTTTTAGTTAAACACAATTACATTGTGTTCTACTTAGCAGGATATCATCAAGGTACCACCGTAGTAACAGATATTCTGCCGTCAAGCAGTAAAGTGTAAATATTTCGGTTTAAACGGTACTGCAGCTAGAAAAATTACCTGGCTATTCAGGCTAACCATAGAAAGTCGCGCGTAAGCAGAGATGCCCTGGACTTTGTTTTGTCACTAAAAGTCTATGCATCGCTGCAATGGTCATGAGCATGCGCTATCTCTTACCATTAGGAATGCGTTTTGTTTGTATTTATATACTTTTAGATAAAAAAAATATAAATATGCAAAAGTTTGTCTAGATGTTTGTTGCTTCTTTACAGTGTAATAGGTGGGTATATTCATGTGAAAATTGGGAAGAATAAAAGCAAAATTAGAAAACCTAATACCTTCTCTCAGCGTACGACGTCCGCCCACAAGGTGGACAGACGACATAATAAAGACCGCAGGAACGCGCTGGACGCGAGACGCTTCAAACTGGTTTTTTTGGAAGTCAATGGGGAGGCCTATGTCCAGCAGTGGACGTCCTACGGCTGAGATCATGATGCTACCCTGTTTAGCCTGTGTCAAATGAACACAGGGTAAATTTGTCCCGGAAAACGTAGGTGAAACAAAGGCGTAGCTAGTGACATCATAAGTATTTTAAAAATCTTATAAGTTTATAGCCCTTCCTTTATAACAAATATCAATGATTCTGGGATAAGAATTTTTGAAGAATTATTTGATTTAATACCGGCGTTACGGTTCCATCACCGCTATAGCCACCGTCGTCTGAAATCTCTTCCACATATAATTGATCTAAGGGAATCGCACACAGTGCCGTTCCTTTTTGTCATACACTTGCAAATTATGGAATAATCTTCCTATTTCCGTTTCCGTTGGATTCTTGTTTGTTTCTTGTTTCAACGTGTTTGTAGTGCCCCTGGTATAGCAGATATCTATAGGCGACGATAATTGCTTACCATCAGGCAACCCATCTGCTTCTTTGCCACAGGTGGCATGAAAAAAAATTACCGTGTGGAGTCATTGAGCTATATATTCCACCAAGAAGTTTCAGAGCGCTTGGTTTTGTTCACCTAAAAGCCAGTGCTAGGTACAAGCAAATTCAAAAGTTATATAGAGCTATTTTTACAGATCCACAACCTCAACGATAAAAATGCTGCGACTCATGTTTTGATTAATTTATAATTCATTAAGATTGGTAGTTTTTTTTCGTTCAAATTCCACATTGAATAGGCATATACAGAAGTGTTTTCTCTAGAAACGAAAGCAATCAAATGTATTCATCCCATCCTTTCTTAAGGCAAACGTATATTCGGTGAATGTGTAAATTTATACGGCGTATACGCGTACCAACGACTTTATTAAGGCGGGTGTGAAATTGCGAAACCGTCCTAAAATATACGTAAAAATTGCTGTGAGCGTAAAATTTCAATCAGCCTCTTATACATATGCAAAACATACACCCTTCAACTCCGCCGCGCGCACCGAGCAGTACCCCAGCTTCTTAGCTAACGCCCACTTATATATATACAGGCCTATAAAAAACCTTTTTTTTAATTGATTTAAAAGTAATAAGACATACGAACCGATGGCTGATATGGCTGTTAAAATCTTGAGTGGAGGATTCCCCACAAGGTGGACAGACGACCTAATGAGGACCGCAAGAACGCACTGGATGCGAGCCGCTTCCAAACGGTCTCCATGGAAATTATTGGGGGAGACCTATGTCCAGAAGGAGACGTCCTACAGCTGAGATGATAATGATGATGATAACGAATGAGACGCTCTCTTGATGGTAAGAGACAACGCATGTCCATGACCTTTGCAGCGGTACCCAGAACTTTGATTAGCAAAATAAAGTCCAGAGCATCGCTATTTTGGCGCTCATTACTTTGAGATGTTCGTCTCAAAGCCCTGTTATTTCGCTAGCTATAGTACCCTTTCAATCGGAATGTTTACACACTACTGCTTGGTAGCATAATATCTGGTAATGTGATGGGGTATCTACTGACTTTCTGCTCCTGCTAAAGAGATCTTTTACCAAGTGCATATAATTTTAGAAAAACTTTAACAGCCTTTTATACTGTAATTTTATAAAGATAAAATACTAAAAATTACTTATGTTTATTACAAATATTACCCTTCCTTTTAAGTAATCTAGTAAGATAAGAGACAGATCGCCAGTGTAGGGTAGAGAATGAGTTATGTCAAAAACTTATATTGTAAGGAAACCTAAATATCAAATTAAAAAAATCATGATATGAGTAAGTTTCTACAGCTCGATTTGCGTAATATAACCGCTTTTTATGCATAAAAAGTCATTCAAACGATTTCAAAATTTAATTCATTATTTGTCGTTTTTGTCTCAAACAAGCCTGCGTTTGACGTCGAAGTGAGCTGTTAGTAAGTCACAATATAATCAAAAACGCACTATAATAATAAATAATAATAATAAATATTGTAGGACACATTACACACAGCGCCACCTGACCCCAAACTAAGCAGAGCTTGTGTGATGGAAGTCAGATAACTGATAGAATACATAAATACTTTTTTTTGTACATACATACTTATAATACACACAGCACACCCAGACACAGAACAAACATTTGTTTATTGGTATAAACAAACATTTGTCCTTGGCGGGAATCGAACCCACGCCCTACAGCTCAGGCAGGCATACTCCCAATGAGCCAACAGGGCTGTGAACTAATGAACTGATCTTGGCAATTTTTTTTATCTCACAGAAAACATATACATATTTACCTACAAATCCAAATGAAGTTTAGGTACTGATTGTGCTAATTATGTTTTTGATTGCGTTACAGTTTTAGGATCGCGACCACCGCGTGCGCTAGGCTGCGAGGCCCGATTACCATATTTAACAAATCCCCTAAGTGTTTTACTTCTTACATGTTTTGTATGCAAATAAGTCTTAGACGAAGATTACCTTTGATACGTTAACTAGTATTCTGGAGTTTGTTTTGCATGTGTTTAATTGAAGACTTGTGTGCGAGGATTTAAATAAAATCAAAAGTAGATTACAGATTGACACTAATACTTTTGTATTTACTTTTACTTGGTGGTAAATATCGTTAGTAGGAGGTCGTCTAGGTAGATGCCACCGCAGTACCAGATATATGCCGCCAAGCAGTAGTGTGTAAGGATTACTGTGTTCCGGTCTGAAGAGTACTGCAGCTAGCAAAATTACAGGGCTGTTGAGACTAACCATCGAAAGTCTCAAAGTAATGAGCATCAAATTATCTCTTACCACCAGGAGACCACCACCGTCTCGTTAGTCTCATTACTTGTACAACTAGAACAACTAGTGCTTTCAGATGAATTGGAAAATCAGTTTATCGACTCAGGTATAAACTAAACTAAAGTGTGTTTTTAGACATCGATTTCAAAAAAGGATATTCCTTTCTTTCTACTTATTTTATACCTATTGAACACCGATAGTAATGGATTACATATTACTTCGACATTTTTCGTGGGCTGATATAGGTATATGAGGTTTTTACTACATAGAAAAAACTTACTTCATTTTTTATTTTTTTTAGATAAAAGTTATATTATGTAATTATTATTTTTTTTAACATTAATCGCTTCAACATACATATTTGTTACATTTTTAATCAGCTAATTACACTATACATGTTTACATTGAAACAGGTTGACAAACCGATCGACCAACCGATCCGCCAACGAATAGCCCGCGGCACATAACAATGCAAATGTTAACGTTTTCATTCTACCCCCAAAACCCGTATATATTTTTCGATTTCTCTTTTTTGCGTTTGTTTATTTATTTACTTTATTTCACGCTATCTTTACTTATCCCAATTCGCGGTGGAAATAAATTTGGACTCGGAATTGCTGATCCGATGAAAGCTGTTGAAATGAATCAAGTTTATCGCTTCTTTGCTTATGTTACGTTGTTCCTTCGCCGGTCCCGTGTTTTTGCTAGTTTCTTCGTAATTGGATCACGGAAACAATCAAGACATGAACAAACAACAAATGACTTGTCATTTTAGTGTTCAACAGAGTGTCATCATCACATTTTAACGACTACTTTCTTTTTAAATGTAAAAGTAGTCGAACGGGCCACTCCATGGCATGTCCATGACCATCGCTGTTTTGGCGCTTATTACTTTGAGACTTTCGATGGTTAATCTAACTCTGCCTAGTGTAGCCTTCAAATCGTAACACAGTAATGTTTACACACTACTGCTTGGCTGTTACTACATTTCACAACTACTTCTACATTTTCTATTTGATTTTTATAGTAAAAAATATTCCTCTGAACTTTTACTCTGTATACAAGCTTAAGAAAATTAAAGAACACGAATTATCACTAATAAATGTTTTTTATTAATATAATAGTCCGTGTTTCTCGGAATGATCTAAGGATTTTACCACTTACATCCCAAATCTGTTGAAGCATTTAAAAGTTATGGTGGAATATAGAAACTCATATACAAACACACATGAACGCTGACATTCCTTTTTCCGGCAGTCGTGTAATAAAGGTGCTTTGCTTGTGTTGAGATTGCTCTTAGCAATAAGACTTTGTATTTCTCTGGAGTATTTTCTTACTTTTCGTGATACCAATAAAGCTATTGTATCTTTTTGTAAGATGAAAGTAAACGGTAATACATACTTCAAAAGAATATCTAAAAAAAAATATGGTAGTTCGTGCTGACTATTTCATCTGTTATTTTTATTTCGCATTAGCTGCATGAAAAGTGATCCAAAGCCTAGAACCTGTATGTTTTCGTAGCTCTTTTCGTAGCACCGCGCCGGCCGTAGTGATCCTCGTAGCGTTCGTAGCTCAGTAGCCGCTTTCAAATCACTCTGATTTGTTCTAGAATACAGTGCTGATACAGTTTTATCCCATATTATTTATTAATCGAAATTATTAATATTATATACATGCACGATTTAAAGTAGTCCGATTTAAATAACCCTAAAAATAATGTTGACAAAGAAAATGTTCAATCTTATTTTGGAATTAAGATTAGGTAAAATCTATTACTACTGTAAGACAGAATTGTGACTTGTAGTAAAAGGTCACAATCAAATTAGTTTGGAAAAAAATCACCACCATTTTCAAAATTTCAAATAAAACGTTCTGTAAATATGTTACAAGCGCGAGCGGCCCAATTCAACTCTTTTTCAATTTGAAAAAGGTAAGAGTGAAAATTTCGGACAATTGAGTCAGCTGGTCGGCGGACGGAACCTACTTGTGCACATGAGCTACTAACCTCAGGAATGAGGTCAGGTGTTAGTCGTATTTGCCGACGAGATTTAATAGAAAACCTGCATCTCTCGGACTATAAAAATACGCAGTGCTCGTTTCATATGAACTGAAGGATACATAAACTAAAACTCGCAAAATTATAAGATTTATGGGACCTACTATCGACTTACTTAAATTATTCGTAATGCAAAAACAAAAGTGCTCGTGCAATAATTGTGGGCAGGCGTTGTCTTTTTTTTACTGTTGACAGGCTAGCAATCACATTTAACGTGATGATAAGTGACAGTCTGGTCAAAAGCACACCTAGCCTGGAATGGAACTGGCTCTCAAGTGAATCTACCGGAAACATCATTAGATACTTGGTAGCAGATTTTCAACCTGAGTAGCTAGCCAGCCGAGTACTAGAAAGTACCCTACCACCACGCCTCACGATGTTTTCCGTGAAATCAAGCTCAAGCTCATTAAAATTTGAATGTCATCTGACCGCGCTAACCATTGAGCTATCATAGTTACAATATCTCAACATCAAGTAATCGTCTTATTCGTATTTTAATATCACAAAAATAATTTGTATATACACAAAATAATTAGATTCGTGTTGTTTAACCCATTTTTGAAGTAAACACAACTTAAGGGTCCTCGTCACCGACATGCTAATGTGACAAGTTTTAAGTCTTCACTTTTGTCCTATCTTTTTTTCAAATTGTGAAATTATATGATCGTTGTAGCAAAAGACAACGCTTTGACGACACCCGGCTAGTGCAGGGCATCACCCTTCAAGCGTTCATTACTTTAAGACATTCGAAAATAAATCTTAGATAATTCCGCTTGCTGCAGTACAAAGTGAAGATGAACAGAATATAGGTAGTTATAATACATTTATATCCCCAAATATAAGAATGGCTGTCGTTATTCTTCGTTTACCACGAAGAATAACCTATCTCATATTTTGTGTCGAAACATCGTTCAGTAGTGGTGCTCGAAACAACTTGGCGGCCACTACAGCAACAAAGGAGTATCGAACGTTTCCTCAACGTTATCAAGAGCCTCTAAGATGTCGGGGGTGATAAGATAAACACGATACATAAGATATTAAAAGCTTTCAGCTGTGTACGGGAATCTTATTAAGATTCAAAACTTTATATGTATGTATGTACAGTTGTTTGCAGGACCAATATAATAACTATAAATGTATTTATATAAATTTACCTTGTCTTTTCTATCTCCTCAGGAAATCGCTGTAACTCTCATCACATAGTGTATTATGGCAAAAATTAGGAAGTTCAGAACGTTCTATTTTATATTAGTAACGATAACCAATAATTCATATTTTGTTTTTAGTTTTCTATACATGTAATGAAACTGGTGGAGGTAAAACAGTACATAGATGATTTAAAAAAAAAATTGAGTTCAGTCTGTTAGCGTCACTGAAGCAAAATATGTAATTTAATTAATTTTTGTCTGTCTTTCTGTCTTTATCTTAAAGGAGCATCACGCTGAAAGTACTTAAGAAATTTCAATCAAACTTCGCATAATTATAGTGTAGATTTTTAAAACTTTTTATCCTAAGAATCGGCACTGTTCCCGTGGGAGTGGGATGGTAGTTCAAATATTTACTTAGTAATCATTAAAAAGATCGTCTAGAGTTTAACTTTTAGCTTCCAAGATAGATTTCAACCGAGAAAAGAAGAAGAAAGAAAAAGATCAAGAAGGTTTGATAAATTAATCTTTATGGTGTTTATATCTCAGTAGTAATTGGCTCACATTATTGAATTAGCACTAAGATTTATATTTATTAATTCGCAATGCTTTGCTGACGACATGCACTCCGCCACAGAGCTACTGTGCGACTGAGCTCGCACTTGTTATCTGCTATTGCATCGTTTACGTAATTTAATTGTAGGTTAAGTTTTCACTTAAGTTAAATGGATCCTGGTTTATGCAAAACCGCAATACTACCCACAAATACACAGTAAGATTAGCGGAATCTAGTCTAGTATTCCTATTTTTTTTTGTCATCTTACTTGTTCTTGAATCTTCGCCATCAAGGTTTCTTGTAAGATATTGCTTTTAGCTGTAAGGCTGCCATTTGTTGCATTTTTTTTTAGTTCTACTAAGACTAACAAGTGATGAATGACTTATAAACTTTGATTAGAAGCTGACAGACTCTTTCTTAATTTAATTGTTATTCTATGTTTTTTTTTATATGTTGATGCAATCGTAATGTTCTATGACACCATCATGTCTTAGATCGTTGGTTGCTGTATCGTTCTTTCTTTTTCTAAGTCGTTCTCATCACAGCTCTCGTGTCACGCGAGGCGAGTGAAGGTTGTATAAACAGCCGGCTCCCTTTGAGGACGTTAGTAAAGTTTGCGCCAAATTATTATGCATCAGCCCTGAACGTGCGTTAAATGCTTTCTATGACACTTATAAGGTGTCACAAAACGCATTGAACACGGCAGCAAATGTCACAAGATAGCAGAACAATCATTGGGCGATGGTTACGCTTAAGATTGACTGGTTATCTACCCTGTTAGCTCATTTGGTATCTGATTCAAGAGCTGTAGTGCATGGGTTCGATTCCAACACAGGACAAACATTTGTGTAACTAGAATAAATGTTTGTTCTGTGTCTGGGTGTTCTGTATGTATCGTAAGTATGTATTTACAAAAAAAAAGTATTTACGTAATGTATTAGATATCTGGTTCCCATATTACAAGCTTTGCTTAGTTTAAGACTGGATGGTGCGGATGAAATGTTCTAAGATATTTATTTAATTTTGTATCGAACGATGCACCGTGACTTAACGCAACGCAATGTTGTGACATGCTACTGTTAGCAGCTATGTGTTAAGAAAGTTTTCGAAGCTAAAAGGAAAGTTATGTGACACTTTATCTAGATCTAGGTAATAAAATAATTATTACTATTGTGTCTTTGTTTCATTTCTTTCTGGACCCAATTTTAAAAGCATCGCTGGCGGAAGCTAGTCAATTAATAAATTTTAGCACGTCACATCGTCATTTTTTATTTCTAATAGGCATCCTGCGCCAATTCGTTTGTTATGTCTTAGTTGAGGGCTGCCAAGATATCGGCTCCAACTGTATGTGGATACTGCTATCTATTCTGTGGGAGGCTAAGTGCCGCCTTTGTCCCGCAATAAAAGAATAACACTCATTTATACGAACAATGAAACCGCCGCGCTAAGCCGACCCGTTATTACGAAGGAAATGGCAGCCTAGATATTCATAAGGCCTTTGCCACATCTTGCTATCAAGCTATATTTAGATATAAGAACATTTTCTTGAACAGAAACAGTTTTAAGTTCAGATTTCAATGTAAAGTTCAGATTCTATTGGCTTTATATGGCTCCGAGGTTAAGATCATGTTCAACATTATTCGTTTTATATTTACGTTGTGATGCTATTGTATAATTTTAGCTTTGTAAGCATGTGTAATTAAAAAGAACTGTATACACATAGCTTATTTCAGCGCATTTACTTCTTCTTATTTCTTACGTCACAAGTTTGGCTTCCATTCTGCAGGCCCTGGACTTGAATCACACGGCACGCACATCTGATTTTTCTAAAGTCCGGCTTCAAGCGCTGGAGGAAAGCTATATGTCAAACAGTTCTTAAAAAATGTTCTTGATTATATGAAGTATGCCAACCGGCAATAAACCAGCGTGGTGGTTAACATATTAATAAAATTAGATCATTAAAATTAGCTAGATTTTATAAAAATAAACACAGAAGTAAATAAATATTCTGACCAGTTAAAATTTAACAACGAGCAGAATATCTGCTTAAAAATATATAAAATGTCTTAACCTAAAATTTAGAATATGTCTTAACCTAAAATTTAGAATATGTCTTAACCTAAAATTTAGCATGCTTGCTATAGCTGGTAACGATGATTGCCTTAGAGCCTACTAAATTTTTATCTCAACCGAAATTGGTAGTTATTAAAACACCCATAACAATAAAATTCTTCACTCGGTAAAACCGCTACGTGGTACAAATGGTAAACTTTTCCTAAATTCGGAACAAGGGAGCCTCGTGGGGCTTTTAATCATATCCCTATTTGTTCCTATCCTTGCCCCCTTGATTAAATGCCAGTACTTAAATGGCGCACCATTAAAGGTCAAAACGCACCATGTCACTACATGACGATCATGTCACAATAATTGACAAAACACTTTAGCTTGAGGCACTGGAGTCAATTGAGAGGTGCGCTAGAACACTGGTGATGACTTTTCTTTGTCAAGTTTTGGGTGTAAAGCCTTATCGGTATTTTATCGCATATATTTCGGAGAATATGCCTTGGAACTGCATGATCTGATTCAACCTGCCAATTTTTGTTACCAGAGGGCGAAAATAACACCACTAAAGCGTCTCCCGAGCATGGTGAATGTAGCCCATGTAAGCACTACGAGTGTTGACTATATTTTTTTAATATGCACTGCAATGATGTGGATTTTCTGAGCCAAGATCTTAGCTTAACAGGCGTCAGTTCATACCTACCGAGTGTAGAGGTTTTTGATGCGGTCATGTCGTGACGCGCTACAAATAACAGCCCTGTGGGTTTCAACCTTAGAACATTTCGTTTACAAACCCAAAGGTGAGTATTTTATTGTCGAAAGATAAAAACTTCGTCATGGCATTTGATTTTGTTGACATTTGTTTTAATTAAAGAGGGTTATTGTTTTTCTCCGAGTCCATTTGGTTTACAAGTCGTTTGTTTTGTGTTTTCAGTTTTTGTTCGTCGCAGCGGGAAAATAGAGAGTTTGTTTGAAAAACTCTCTTAATCGTAAAAATAAAACCAAAGTTGAATAAAGAAAAGATTGGGATTTAACAGTCAAACGCTTAAATTTGTAAAACAATGTTTTACTTTATTTTTACAGCTGCTAGCTTTTACTATCCTGCTGAAACTAAGGAGACTGGTAAATGCCCTTATACCAGTCTCCTTGGGTTAGATAGGGTACCTCCTAGAGAGGCAAAAGGTACTACATAAATCGGGGTTAACGAATTCACATACGTCATAGCATGAATTTTCCGCCATACAAAAACATCCTACATATTTCCTCACAGCGCGTTCTTACGTCGACAAACCAGTGATATAACTTTTTTAGGAATTCATACAAACTACAAATAACTTTTAATGGCAAATTTTTAAAAGTGGCTAACTTTATTATTTTCATTTTGTTGTGTTTTTATTTTTATTGTGGTCGACAGGTCTAGTATAATGTCAAAGTTCGAGCGGCATTGAAAGGTGTCCGACTCGGCTTCACCATGGACCCATGATAATGGGCTACAGATTATTTCATTATCATCAAAAAAACTGTGATGTGTTGTGTCGTAGACACGACCGTGTGAAAGTGAATACGTGTATAGTTTTAAACACTAAGGTCACATTTTTTTTAGCAATGATAGCACGGCAAAGCACACACGAACGGCAAGCAGTTCAAACCCTAAAGGGCATGGGTTCAAACCCCAACAATGAGTTTGACCTGCCGACCATAGCATGGCGGTAGAGCATTTTCTAGCACTCTGCTGGCTAGCTACCATACTCATGTTGAAAATCTGATTCCGGTAGCCTCAATTTAGGGCCAGTTTTATTCCAGGCTAGGTGTGCTTAACTATCATCGACCACACCGTCACTTAACAATAGGTGAGCTGTGGTAAAACACCTAGTTTAGCAACCATAAAAAAAGCTAATAATATTTTTTATTCGGATTTTTATGTTTTATGTCCTCACCCAACGTAACAAAATATTTGATTATTAAGCTATCGAATGTAATCGAGAGTGTAGTTGGAACACCACTGTATCCCCCGATTTTGTTGTCATCAGTTTTTTGTATTGCCTCTTACTATGGAAGCAAATTCAAAGACGTATCCACGTCAAAGAGACAATATCCGAGTAATTTAGTCAGCAATACAAGTAAAGCGCGTTTAGAAGTCCCGCACCCATGTACGTCATTTAATACCCATGTATAACAGGCATAAAAAGTCGCATTCAATCATCCCCCATTACACGTAATCTACCTTCGCTACACCCTCATCAGTGAAATTATGCCTAATCAGGTGTTAAACGAAAAATTGAGGGTGTAAAAATCACAACCCCATGACCAGCCGGCGATGGACGCACTGTGACCACAGTAAGGACTTTTTTATAAATGTAATTCATATCACTTGACAGAATTTTAAAATATTAATATCGTATCTCATTAAAATAAAAGCAATGAAACAGTTGAAAAACATATAACCAAAGAGATTTAAATCTAAATTAAAAATTTCAAAAACCCCCTACGCAATTCACCAAACATAGTTAAGAACCACCGCAAGGAAACTGGCTTTCAAATGAAAAAAACCGCATCGAAATCGGTCCATCCGTTTGAGAGCTACGTTGCCACAGATAGACACACACACACAGACAGACAGATATCGACGTCAAACTTACTGTTACTCTTTTTGCGTCGGGGGTTAAAAAACGGGAAGCTTTTTTTTTAAACCAAATTCTAGCAAATAATTTGGGTTGTGAGAAAGTTGTTTTTTTTTTAATTCAAATAAATTTTGATAATTTTGAAATAAACCTACTTAACCTAAATGTATGCATAAAATGAAATGCATAATTTTAAGATGACTACATAATACGGTGAGCGTAATTCTACATGAGTTTTCTGCGTTTAGCTCAGAACCCAAAGTGCACACCGTAATCTATCTATATCTATATATGTATATAAAAAACTATTTGTGTGGGTGAATTCCAAAACGGCGAGACCGATTTTAATGAAATTTTCAGGCAATCTTTAGATTAGCCCAGCGGGTGGTCTTGTAAAGATTCGTAACGATCAGATTAACAAATATTATTTTATTGAGGTTTGTTTTTTTTTTAACGTAATAGATTTGCGTCTGCCCTGCCTGAAGTTAAACAGGATGTAGTCTAAGATGAAGCACGCTTACCTAGAAAAAACCTGTTTACTCTGGATTTGAAGATACAGATTTAAGTTGTACTTCGCGGGAAAAACAGACGCAGAAATAGAGTTCCATATCCTCGCTGTGCGTATTAAGAATGTGGAATCGAAGTGTTTAGTCCTTACGTGGGGAATATCCATCATATAAGGATAGCGCTTTGGCCGTGTCTGCCTAGCCGTCCGGTAATAAAAAAGGGGAAGATGTAACCAAATTATGCAATTCTAAGGTTTTTCTAAAATACTCTCTTGCGAAGTACTTCCCGCTAGTTCAATACAAACTATACCATCTTTTCAGAGTTCCCCTACTGTGTTATAGTACGCATTCAACAAGAAAGGGTTCCGACTAGGAAGTTCAGTGACCTTTGGGCTCCGGGTCGAAATTAGGGATCTGGTCAAGTGCACAAAATAGATAGCCGGCTTTTTGTAGGGATTTCAGAGGTGCACGGACTCGCTTGGACACTGGATTGGAATATTATCTGGCCAATTATCTAATAGGATCGGGGTTCTATTTGGAACTGGACTGGAGTAAACTACTCGAATGAGTCACTGGACTATTCAAGGATTTGCATTTTTATTCACAAAAACTTGGATTTGTGTCTGGTCATACCGCATGATAGTAAGCTGTCAAGTAATACGTAAGTAGTGTGTGTTATATGGCTTAGGGTAGAATACGCATATCAACGTATTACTATATGATACAGGGTGTTTTGGAGAAAACTTTTAATGGATCACCTGACTTTTCTTTGCAATTTTAGCGTCGTGAAAATCGTTCACATTGATAGATTGGTACATCAGATCTTTTGAGTTTTATTACACATTTTCAAAATATTCTATTTATGAATTACGATATAAAATGTATTGCCTGTATAAGATCTCTATACAATCTTGGAAATAACACAGAAAACATGTTTCACTACATTATGTATTGAATTTCATTACACGACATCATTTAAAGTTGCAAACAACTACAGTTGTAGTAAACAATGACAAACTTCTTCACTTAGCTGCACATGCAATAAAATTCTCCGCATTACTCACGTGTAAAATTAACAAAACTACAATGTTGTTACTACTACTACATGGTTGTTGCACATTGACGAGTTTTAAAATTTAAAATCTTTCATTGTAAGGTTATTGGCTGTTGGTGTCATCAATTGGGTATCAACAGCTACCCTTTCGGCATAAAATATTTATGTCATTTGTAAAAAAAATACAATTCTTATATAATAAATAAATGTCATAATAAATTGTTAATGTCATAGTACATTTTAAATGTCATAGTATGTTATTGATGTCAAAGAAAATTATTATTAATGTTACAGTATTATTAAATAAGAATGTCAAGTTGATAGTAATTTAAAAATATGACTACATTATAAAAGCATTGACTGCCCTGTTGGCTCCTTGGTAGTATGTCTGCTTCAAGAGCCGTAGTGCGTGGGTTCGATTCCTATTCAGGACAAGCATTTTGTGGTATAATCAAAAATGTTTATTCTATGTCTGGGTGTTCTGAATATATTATAAATATGTATTTACAACAAAAAAAGAGTATTTAAAAGTATTCTATCAGCTTTCTGACTTCCATAGCACTAGCTTTGCTTAGTTTGGGGTCAGGTGGTGCTGTATATCTTACAATATTTATTTATTTGTTTCGTTGTAAAATTTTATTTTAAGGCCCTGTGGGGTATATAATACGTAGTATCCTTTCCTTATTTTAGTTAAATTGAACATTTTGATGACGTTAAAATTTCGTAAGAAAATGTGTCTGTTTTTTTGCTTTTAACACTTCAGATTTGATAAAATTTGGAATACAGGTTCATGAAACTGAAGATAATAGTCGAAGGAGATAGTTGAACGTGTCAAAGTAATGAGCGTCACAGCAGCGATGTCCTGGACTTTATTTTGTTTCTCGATCTCTTACAATCAGGAGGACTGGCGACAGAAGTGAAAACTTAAAACACTCTACATTAGCATGTCGGTGACGTAAACCTATAAATTTTGCTACTACCAAAAAATCACTCAACAAAGCTAAAGAAGCTCACTTCAAAAATTGGCGTCACCATCCCCGCCATTTTTAGAATAGTCCACGTACTACTAGCTAGTGCGGAATAGCACAGGATAGTGTGGCAGAGATATAGTCACATATTTTATCGAAGAACCGCAGACAAATCCTATAGTAAAGACCACTCGTAGGCAAGCTTAGGACACCTCGCGGCCTAGTGGTGTGACAACCTGCGTAAAGCGGCGGCCAAAAACGATACAGTAAGCCGACCGAGCTAAGTAGCGTACATTAAGAGAGATCTACGTTCAGCAGTAGACAGCAAAGGGCTGATTATGATGTGGAATAGTTTGACAATAACATCAGCCCTTGAAAGAGTAATCTTACCAACGAGGTTATCAAACTATATTGCGATCAGGAGTACATATACAGGCTATGCCTAGTGCAGTAATAGATATTGCTGTTCCTTAGTTAAGATGTTGGTAATAAAGTTATTTTCATTTTCATCAAGTCTTGTAGCGCACGAGGCTCCATCAGCTGCGCTGCATGCATGCATCGGGAGTCGCACATCTGTTCTGTAACCTAGTTGGCAAGCGGTAGCTCTGAAATTTTAATACGGTAGTGTGAGAACGCGGCCAGATCCGCTGCGATTTGGATTTGTGGATATAGTTTTATACAAAAGAGACTTTTGTTGAGATTTTAACTCAATAGTTAGTAGCGTTTTGTAGCGATGATGGCTCAGCGGTTAGCATGGTCAGTTCATACGCCGAGCGTGGATATAAATCCCAACAATGGGCTTGAGCTGCCGGTGAAGGTAGGGTACTTTATAGTTTACTCCACTGACTAGCTCGTGTGGCCAAATCTAAGTACCAGATGTTGTGTTCCGGTAGCCTCACTTGAGAGCCAATTCCATTCCAGACTAGGTGAGTTTATTATAATCGACCACGTCATATAATATTAGTAAATAGTAAATAAATATAATAGGTAAGCTATGATCAAATATCTAGCCAGTCAACCATGAAAAAAGTAGCAAGCGCTTAATTTAGGATTCAATGTAAAACTTGAACTACAATTGAAAAAAAAAAACACAAATTCAAATTCAACTCATTTTATTTGTCAGCTTGTATAGCATAGGATCTTATTATAAGTATAAAACATGTCAACATGCTGCACCCATATGGGCATACAAATAATAATTAAATACTAAAAAGTCCACATAAATATTAAAAAAACAATAAAAATCACATCAGGGGTAAACTGCAGTTGAAACATAAAATTTACTTAAAATGTGAAATTGTGAAATCAATTTTTTTTTTTGTTTTATTACAAGAAGTGTTAAAATTTTTTTCAGTCTCTTCAAATCTCTTTCTCTCTCTCCATTTCGCTTAATCAAACGTTTTTTCACACCCTCCCGATATCCAATAGTCGATGTCTATTCTATACATACTCGTATACTGCCAGAATAACATTTAATTGCTCTTTCCCACTTCATCATTAGCTTTTTGAACCCTTCCTCAGTTCCCTTTTACAATTTTAGCAATAAAAAGACAGACTGCTCCCTATTCTTCATAAATAAACTGTTGAATCAATAATTATTCGTGTGCCAAGGGTGGGCTTTGTTTTAGCTACCCTTAGATATCTCCCCTCCACTTTGCACCCCCTTCGATGGCCCTTTTCTATAGTGGCATTGCTTAACTGAGCGTCCTATCTGACTTTTGCTATTTACCCCGTGATTTATTAAAGCCTTAATTAAATTGGAAATAGTTTTCAATAAAATACAACAAGTATAAAATTTAATTTAAACAAAAACAGAGTCTATGACCAATAAATAATATATAGATAAGATAGACGTGGCTAGCTTTTAGGTATTTCGGTTTAATAATCAAACTACTGAACCGATTTTCATGAAAACTCTAAGAGATAGATATATAGAGTGAATAGATTTCTTCTAGATTAGCGTGGTCCATCCTCGACCGCACTGTCGCTTTCTATCAGGTGAGTTGCTGGCCAAACGTAGATCTATTTTTTATAAAAAAAAGATCAAACTGAAAAATATATCAATTTTTTTATTTTTCAAATCGGTTCATAAATGACGGTAGTTCTAAGGTAATAAATAAAATAACGGGTGTTCTAAGATAACAAACATAAAACATACAAACAAATTAAACCACCTCTTTTTTTGAAGTCGGTTAATAGTAGCACGATAGGAGGTTTTCAGTGCTTTAAGTTAGCTACTATTGCAATAACATATTGATTTCAGTTAACATTCAAAATGAAACCTGACTACGTTACTTGAATAACTTATTTGTGAGGTAAGCATATACTCCAAAACACTATGTACTAAAACATTGTTGCTCGATGGATCTCAAGAGCTGCAATTCCATAAATAATTTAGTCTTATTCGCATAGCAAGCGTGGAACTTCTTGCCGAGGTTACTTTAGCCAAATAGTACAATAAACAGCTAAACCGAGTTATATAAGTGTTGTATTTTATCCACTGTTTAACATTAGGCAGATTACAGTCAAAAGCAAACCTTATTACATTTTAATAAAGTTAACATTTTATAATATAAATACTCTGTGGTCAGCAAAAATTGATCAACTACTTGCTTTAACAGTAAAGGTAGAGAAAGTGGAAAGGTCATGTCGCCGCATTAGCAATAATAGTGTAGTATTCATAAAGTTAAAATTAAGTATTCCGTGGTGGTGCCGGCGTAAGAATAGTACCCTACCCTCTCTACCCGTGGTTGCCGTAAGAGTCGGCTAAGGGATGTTATCCGGAAGATGAGCAGCAGCGTCTTCCTTGAACAATCACACCTAACTGCGCTCGTCAACCCGCCTACCAACCGTGGCGAGTACTGGTAAAACCCCCCCAAGAGGAGGCCTATGTCCAGCAGTGGACGTCCTATGGCTGATGATGATTATTCATAAAGTGTCGAATAACAAGCGCGTATGTGGGGGAGTGATATAATGTGGTGAAACATGACTTTTCGTGTTGCTTCCCAAACTCCGTCGAAGCTTATAGTAAAGTCGCACGGACTGGACTTTATCAAGACTGTACTTGACCAAAACTGGACTTTGACTATAAAGATAAAGAAGCTGAAAACTGAAGACTGCACGCATAATACAGAAACATTGAAACTAGCAGAATGTACAGAGTGCGAAGCCAAGAAGGAAAAGAGAAAAAAAAAGTATGCAACATTTCTTATAGCTCAAAAACTGTCATAACAAAAGCTCATACCATTATCAAATTGACTTTTAAATTATTACTGCTATGAAGTCTTATATCAGAAAACACAAAATTAACCTCATAGTACCTCATCAAAGTACCGTAAAATACAATGTAGCCATCATCACGCAAAAATGTTCATCCAAGGACAATCGTAACGTTCCCCCCGTTCCTGGAAACGGCCCACAACTGTCAAAATAACATTTTTACAGCCCATACTGTCACATAAACATATTAACTTTATTCGGCGGTTAAAGTTAAGTGTGGTCCTAAATGAAATGGGGCAAAACACATCGCACCTATGCTTTACGGCTTTGATAATGTTACGCTTTAGTTTTGAATTTCGTATTGAGAGAAACAGTATTTGAATTTTTCATTATTTCACCTGTAAAACAGGCTGAGAAATCGATGGAGACCATTTTTTTTAAAGTTATATTCACTCTTGTTATAATTGTTGAACTACTTGTGTAAACTCTTAAAAACTTGTGCATCTTTGTTTCCAACTAAGAAAAACTCGGGGTTGTTTAAGAAAAACATAAATAGGTATTTTGCTAAGGAAACTGACGGCCAGAGCATAAGTAAAACAAAATAAGTAAAAATAAGTTACTCACGTTTAATTATATCGGATACTCCGACTATAGTTTAGGTCAAATTCGGTGGCCTTCTTCAAGGAGCCAAAGCAGAGGACAACGCGCGCGCGGCCTCGTCTTGCTTGATCATGTATGTCTAAGAGCATTATAATAACATTCTTAAAAAAAAAAATAGAATTATTTTTTACCTATTAGGATTAGAATTCATTAGGATTATACAATACTAATAAAAGGTAAGTTCTGCAGTCAAAATACATTAAATGTCAACTATATTTTAAATTAAAATTTAAAGTAATCTTTATCTGTTTTTGAAATGGGTATAGATTTAAGTGAAAGATAGCCCTGTTGGCTCATTGTTAGTAGGTATATCTGCTTTAAGAGCTGTAGGGCGTGGGTTCGATTCCCTCTCAGGACAAACATTTTGTGGTATAAATTAATGTTTATTCTGTGTCTGGGGTTTTTGTATGTATTTACAAAAATAAGTATTCTATGAGTTATTGGATTTCCATAGTACAAGCTTTGCTTAGTTTGGCTTGCTTAGCTTAGTCATACGACGCTGTATGTACAATATATCCTACGATATTATTAATAATAATAATAATAATAATTTATTTATTTAAACAAAAAATATATACAACTTTTTGCTGCGGACCCTGAATCTCACACTAGGGAGATTAATGTTTATCAATGTGTGTGTGTGATTTAAACAATATGCATCGGAAGTTTTGCAGAGCTCAGTCTCTGAACTCCACAGTACGATAGGGCTTTTATAATTTCGCGATGTTTCGGTTCTGCGAACACGGTGCGTCACAGATGATGTAATTAAACAGATGCGCGGCTTTGTTTATTGTTTAAAATCTTGTGGGAAATAACGTTATTTTTGCATATTTTTCGTGTCTAGCGCGGCTGAAATCATGTACTATTTAATTATATTATCGAATGAGTGAATCATCGCGATACATTTCGTTCAGAAACAGACATATCATATGTTAGACAGACATATCATATTTAAATTTCTACTACAAATTTAAATATTTTATTAATAACACCAAAGTTACGAATCATAATATTTCGATTAATATTTAAAAATAACATTAAAATGTCAAAAACAAAAAAAAACGTCAATATAATGAAATGTCAATAATGTCTTTTATTTTTAAATAATCATCATAAAACAAGGTATCAATTATACTTTTATAATCGGAAAATACATTTATCTATAATTTAATAAATATTAATAGATATTACTATCTAAAAGTTTTTTTCTTTGTAGTAAAAATACATCACGTAGTAAAATACTATTTTAGAATTTATCAGCCTACTAAGCTAAAGACATCTGTATCTTAATCTTTGCCCGAGTTAACTCCACCATCTTTTTAAACTTTGAAAGGCTTAAGCATTAAGTTTGCAATTTATGAATCTAAGATAGGTAAAGGACGAAGTTTATGTGATCGCTAATTTTACGACTTTCAATCTAGAGGGAGATGAGTAAGCATTGAAACATTTTGGCTGCGGCGCCTCACGGTTCCACATTACATACAAGCGTGTTAATCACACTATATATCACACCAAACATGTTATAAATGTGAAAGTTTGTTGTATGAACACAAAACGAGTCGGCTAGTCATCTAAAAAAAGTCTAGCTATATGGACATAGAATTCAAAATGAAGGAAGGTTCTATATACAAGTGATATTTTTTATTTATTGTGGAGACTGTCACAACTTATAAATTATTTATAAACCAATCAAACTCCAGGTGTTTGACCAGAACTTGTCTGATGTTAAATGACAGTGTGTTCGATAATCGTAAACACAGCTAACCTGAAATGGAACTGGTTCTCAAATAAGGCTGCCGGAACACACCAATTAGTGCTTGGCGGTGGTCTTTCAACGTGAGAGTGGTAGCTAGCCAGCCTAATACTAGAAAGTACCTTACCACCATGCTGTGTTTCCTCACGATGTTTTCCTTCACCGGCAGCTCAAGCTTATCGTAAGAGCAGGACTTATGGCCTCCACTTCAAATAAAGATAGTTATAATATTCTTTAATACTGTTAGACTGGTCATAAGTGATGATATCAGAACTCTGGCACTTAGACACAGCTGTTTCTAAAGAAACTACGTATACTTATTAGTAACAACTGGGGTATCATAAAAACAACGTGATTCATGCAGATAGGCGCGCAAACAATTAGCTCAACATCTTGTAACTCATAAATCATTGCATAATGTTATCTGTTTCGACTCCTGAACTTTAGACGTTAAACTATCATTGCCAAACAGAATTTATCTTAAAATATTTCGTTATTTTAAGTCAAAGCATTGTTATATTCATAACCTTTTTTTATTCTATATATATATATTGGTTTGCGTTTCATTACGCCCTGCCTTGTTAAGCAGGATATAATCTAAGATGGAGCACGCTTACCTAGAAATACTTATTTACTCTGGATTTCAAGACTCCCAAGATGTATTTCGCGGGAAAAACAGACGCCGGCAGAGAGTTCCACATCCTCGCTTTACGTATCAAGAAAGTGGAAGCGTTTAGTCCGTACATGGGGAATATCCATCATGTATGGATGGCGATTTGGCCATATCTGCGTGGTAATAAAAAGAGGCAAGTGGAACCAAATTATGCAATACTAAGACACACTCCCAACTCAAAACTCAAAGTGCTTTATTTCCTTTAGACCTTACAGGACTCTTGGACACGTCACTCGTCACAAATTATAAACATACTTAAAACTAGGAAATAAAGTGATCACTTTGATCTTTCGTTCACTTCAATCTTTTTGAGGTAAAGTAAAGAAGCGAACAAGAAACCTTTACCTTGTTAGATTGTTAGTTTTCGAGTTGGAGCAAAACACGTCCCAAGCTTTTTTATCGTCTAGATAATCTGATATTTTGTAGTAAGCCTTTTTACATAGGATATTTTTGACAATTTGTTTGAATTTATTTATTGATAATTTTTGCAACTCACTAGGAGTTTTGTTGTAGAAGCGTATACATTGCCCTTTAAAGGATACATTTATCTTGTTTAGCCTAGTTTTGGGCACAGCAAGTTTATTCTTATTTCTAGTATTTAAATTATGTATGTCGCTATTTTTAGGGAAACGATTGATATTTTTATTAGTGTTAACTCTCTTAGCTTCAAATGAAATAAGGGAACCGTCATGAATAAGGAACAATACATAAAAATATCTAAAACAAAATCATATACAAAGTAAAGGAAAAGTGCGTGGCTACTCGCAGAACTAAAACATAAAAGTTTATATCTCGTCGCTTAACCTTTTACGCGTGTTCTTAAGTGAAACATAGGTCTTGAAGATAACATTAATTTAACAATATTTTTCAGGAACGCAGAGGTTTGAAAAATAAGGATACGACTCCTTAATAGCGTACCATTTTATGTTCTCAAAACATTAGCGGAGATTTTTGTTAGGAATGCGAAATATCAGTTCACGGCTTTGTATTAATTTTATAAATATGTTTCTTTTTTGTGAATTACGAGTGTGCACAATAACGTAGTGAAAATATTATTTCTCCGTAATGCTTCCATAAATCCATAGGTTAGGTAGGTTCTACTAAAGTCACTTTACTAGAGCATGGATTAAACTTGATTGTAACTTACTTTATGTGACTCAGAGTTATTTTTTCTTTATTAATCTTAAGACACTGGAAAATATTTACAATGGCTCACACGCCGAAGGTACAAATTCCAACAATAAGTTTGAGCTGCCGGTGACGGAAAACATCATGAGGAAACCATAGCGTAGTGGTAGGGTATTACCTAGTACTCGGCTGGTTAGCTTCCACCCTCAAGTTGAAAATCTGCCTCCAAGCATTTAACGGTGTTTTCCGGCAGCCTCACTGGAAAGGCAGTTCTATTCCAGTCTGGGTGTGTTTACCATCTTCGATCATACCCTCACTTAACCTAAAACCTGAGCTGTCAACATTAAGAAAAAAAAATATAAGAGCCACTGGTGACTTATCCGCGACAAAAAAAAATATAAATAAATAAATATCGTAGAACATTCACACAGCGCCATCTAGCCGCAAACAAAAGCAAAGCTTGTTTTTGGGAACCAGATAGGCGATAGAATGTTTTGTGGATACATACAGGAAAGCCAGACACAGAAAAAACATTTATCGTCACATAAACGCTTGTCCTGGTAAGAATCTAACCCGCACCCTACAGCTCTTGAAGCAGATATTGTACCAAGAATCTAATTGTGCATACTTTGAGTCGAACCTATAGTGAAAGTCTTTGTGTATTAATGTATAGGTCAATGGAGGATGATAAACCAAGTCGGCCTCGAGTATAACTCCTCCAGGCAGATATTACTGGGCTTGTCGCCCACACTAAGTGGTATAAACTCACTTCACAACACAACTTTAATGTTGACAAAATTATAAACACTGATAGTAGTGTCTACGGAACATTTTTGTCAATATATGTTTTCCCCTCATTTCTTTTGTAACTTTGTAAAAGGATCTTATGACAAAAATCTTTAGATAAATATAATTGATAGATTCAGACGTATGCGAAAGTGAATTTTAAATATTCAAGAGTTTTTTTATGCTGCTAAGCAGTAGTGTGTTAACATTACTGTGTTCCGGTTTGAAGGGTACTGCAGCTAGCGATATTACTGGGCTGTTGAGACCAACCATCTATTGTCTCAAAGTAATGAGTGCCAAAGCAGCGATGTCCTGGACTTTGTTCTGCTACTCATAGTTCTGTGTATCGCTGCAATGGTCATGGACAGGCGTTATATCTTACCATCAGGGGAGCGCCTCGTTCATCTTATTAATATTACATTTAAAAAAAAAAGTGTATTTTTGCTTAAAAGTCGTTTTGCTTTGCAGTGCACGAGCAGTGACGAGGTTTTCATTTAATTTATATATTTATCTGACTTGACGACAGGTTATAAATATTTATCCGAAATATTCCTTAATATCTAAAACTAAAATCAGCTTTGTCTCCATGAAGAAGGCCACCTGATGTGACCGAAACTATAGTCGGAGTATGCGATATAATTAAACGTAAGCAATCTCGCATAGGTAAAACAAAAACTTTACTATCATTTATATCGTTGTATCGTTATTTATATCAAAGTACATAGCATACTCTCCACACAAACACAGACACACTTGTAAAAACACAAGTTTTGGAAAATAATGTAATGCGGCGAAACATTTCTGGATTCCCGTCAAAAATTCCATTCAAAAACTTATATTTACTCTTTGTAATTAGTTACAGCTGCGAAAAGTAGAGGATTACGATGTTGCGCTGGTCTCGCGGTGGAGCCAAAAAGCGCTCAAGTTTCTACCGGAATACTAGGTACCCGTATTAAGCCCATTAGCTATGCCATTTTAAGTACTTTCGCCGACACTATCATAAAAAGACCTTAAAAATGTCTGCTCAAATTCTCAAAGTCTGCTTAAAATGTGTATAATCTTTAAAAAAAAATTATAGTGCAGTGGGTTTTAGCCTTCAAGAACCTTATTTCGACACGTAATTGAAGTGATAAATATTGAGCATTCTGTATTAAAATCTTCCTCAAAACGATAGAGCTACGTGGTAAATAATGCTTTATTAAAGAACTACGCAATTTAGTGTTATCGCTTGCAGCGATTCCCTTTAAACACGAAAGACAAAGAATTTTTACTGTTGACAAGTAACAGGAACACGGAGATAGATAAATAACAAAACAAAGAAATGAGGGCTATTTAAGCATAAATATTATTTTTAAGAAAGAAGCTACGAAGAAATCTTTTCACATCTAAAAGAACTTAATGTATGTAGGTAATAATAAAACATAGATATTATATGTTCAAATAAAAGACGTATTACAGTTACACAGAAAATCACTACAATTAGTTATTAATTAACAACACACTTATAACCGATGAGCCTTTCTTAATTGGACTATAAATCATCTCACACAGCAACGCTGCTCAACTTGGGTATATATGGGAAGCGCCTAAATGCTGATTCAGTACTTACTAGCTTTCCTACGTTTGCAGTTTCCGCATCACTTCCAAAAGGACTGAAACCCCTGCAGCGATTTCCTAGAAATTTGAATCATTTGCTCAAGAGATAAAGTAGGAAGTGCCGGCGTACCTCAAGGAGGTTTACTCGGGCCGCTTCTGTATAAATTGCAGCAACTGAACCGTAATCTTAAGATGATTTATGATATGTGGTACGTTTGACATTTACGAGTTAACAACCGTTCCGTGGAGGCCTTTTAATCAACTATGCTAATGTAAGGTTACTGTAGTATTACATAATCTGTGGTGAGGTGTTGATCACGGTCGGGAGGCCACTAACGCTCGTGTCAATATTAGGGCCTAATTGAATATCCGAATCCCAGTAAAGTTTAGATTACATGTGGCGGCGAAATGTATGAGGGCTTGGTACTAACATAAACTAGGCATTGAGTTTTAGTATCTTCATTTACGTGTCGTATTATGATCTGTGCTTTAAATAAAGTTTAAGTCTCGATCGTAGATAGATATTAACCCTTTATTATGCAAAACAGAAATTATGTTAAATTATAAAAATGTACAGATAACAAAAAAATGAGCTTGTGTCTTGCTTGTGAGACAGTCTTTTCGTGAAAAGCAATCATAGGCAACAATGGATTAAAATCTGATTACAAACTAGGAATAGACAAGAGAAAAAGTGTTATAACTATCAATTGAATAATTGGCTAAGACGAGGCTATTTTTTATTAACACCTCTGATTTTAATCAATTTAATAATAATGCAAAACCTTTGTTTCAAGTAACCTTAATTGGGAGAGGTCAGTTTACGTCTTGTTCGTGTCATTAAAAAAAAATTAAAAAAATGTTTTCCTTTTTGTTTGAAAATAAGATCAGGAGTAAACGGTAAAATAAAATATATATATATTAATACGAGATCCGAGCATGCAAATCAAAATGATAGAACTTCACATAATTTCAGAGTACCCTCTTTTTAAACCTGATAAGTAAAGTACAATTTTTATGAGAGGTACGTATCCTATCGCGTTGTACGGAACCACTGGTCGCTTTTAAAATTCACCCATAATTTAAGATATTAGACCCCGAAGTATCTCACGTAGCATCTGTATTACCGTTTTAGGGATCTACGCAGGGATCCCTAAAATAACAGGGTGATAAGAAAAAAGCACGTGCAGTTTTATCCACAATTTGTGGGCACCATTTTTTACCTTTAGGAGGTAGAGGGTGGATTTCAATATTCAAGTAGAGATTTGGAAAGATAAGGTGCTCTTAAAATATCGGCAATGTCTACAGACAGACATTGTATCAGAACCTCTATTTGAGAAAAGCTGTATCATAACTATTAACATCTTCGTCTCTCCATTATTTGCATTCAAATCTACTCCATCATTATACGTAACTTGAAAATAGTTATTTTTTTAAATACATATTTCATTGCTGTTACCGTGTCTAAATATTCGCAATGAAAAAATCTGTCAAATCCAATCAGAACTCGCGCACTAAGAATTTGTAGTAAAAAAATTACGGTTTGCCCCGGATACGACACACGATTTTTTTTTTTTTAATAGACTTGCATTTGACTGCCAATATAGTCTACGGTAGAGCACGCTCGCCTGACGAAGAAATCGATTCACTCGCGACTTGAAGAGTTGACGATCTATATATTATCTTTGTTCTACAATGATTAGATTTTATTGTTCATTTTTAAGCTTAAAATTATATTTCTACAAATTACTTGTGCACAAAATCCAAAGATCTAATACCAAATGTCACCAAAGAAAGGGCTGTGTCGCATTGTGTCAAAAGTGCAAAATTAAAAACGATTACCAATCGTAAAAAGAGTAAAGTAAGGCGTACCTCCTATGTTAATTACCTGAATGTAGTTTTGATAGCCTTGTTTGGAAATCTTCTGGCTTCCAATCTGGTGGTCCTGGGTTCGAATCCCACGGCATGCACCTCTGCCTTTTCTAAGTTATGTGACTAACTTCAAACGGGAAAAGGAAAACATGTAGTTTTTTCGAGTTCTCGAGTTTTTGAGTCTCTTGAAACGGGCTCTCAAATGAAGCCTCCGAGCACCATTAGGTGCTTGACAGCAGACTTTTCAACTTAAGGTAGCTAGCTAGTCGAATCGCGTACTAGGAAATGTACTACCACCATGCTATGGTTCCTTCACCGGCAGCTCAGTTTCATATCAAGCTCGATGTTGGGTTTGGACCCACGCCATTTGGCGTGTGAACTGACTGCACGAACCATTAAGCCATAATATTGCTATAATATTTCTATCATTTTTGGGAAAATTCAACCTTATTCGTTTTTTATTAGTCACCATATTTAACTACAAACAGAACAAAGTCTGTTGATCTAACAAAATCAACGGCTGTACTCCAGCTATGCTGTGGTGCAAAATACAAACGACACCGCCGCCCCGCCCGCCCAATCTGGGCCAGGTCGGAATTATGACAGCCATGAATCGCCCGACTACGTTATATGGTGGCTTAAGTTATAGGGGACCTAGAAAAGCTATCATTTGTCTATTTTAAGGCTTTCTTTTTTGTTTTGTATACTCGGGATTATGTTTAATCGTAAATTCTTCGTTATTTTAAATAGGTTTGCGCTTAGACCACATCCTGTGTCAATGATGTGGTCCTTGATAGAGCATATGTTCTGTATGTCACTAAACATCAAGTGAGCTTTGGACAAACACCTAGCCTCGTAACCATAAAAAAGGCGTTTATTATTTTGTAAAGGGTTTTGTAATTATATTTTTTAAGCATTTGTAAAGAAACAAAAAAAATATATTCGAAACTTCGTCTTAACATTCATTACTCTAGATATTGAATTAATTACACATATCCAGGATGTTTGTATGTTTGTGTGTCTCCTCAATGAATCCTACCCATACTGATTATGCAATAATTGAGATTTTAGTGTGTTAAATAAAAAGTGTAGCTCTGTGAACTTTTCAATCAGCACTACATCTAAACTAGTGAACACTGCATCAATACGAATTATCCAAATTCATAATAGGATACGTAACTCATCGTCTTCCATCTCCTATAACTTGAATCCCCGTGCAAGTAATTCAGGGTCCAGCACGCGGACCCATTTCATTCGGCATTAGTCTTGATGGCCAGGATTTCTTGCCTTGAAATTTTCTCTTCGGACATAATTAATAGGGCGGCCCTATTAGTATGGGCCATTGGGCCTGGCAGGCCCAGGGCACGTGACGCGGATTTACCAGCTGTCCCTTTGAATACTGATTGAAACGTTCACCGAGGTGGTTATAATATTAAGGAAGGCTCTAGGCACACCTGATTTTGCCCTTCTTGGTCTATTTTGATATTCGGTTTACCTACTAGACAGATTCCCCTCAAATCATTGTCATAGTAAGCCATTAACCTCTTCCGCATAGATATTTTTACTCGTCTTCTTGTGTTTTGTCTTCTTCTATCATCTATGTGTAAAAGAAGAAAGCATTTGTTTGCTTAGGCATTGTTTTTAGTTTTATAAGTGCGTTAGTTTCTTATAAATGTATACGTACTCTCTTTTATTGGTATAAGTGCGAGCTTTGTGAAGTTTGAATAAGACAATAACATAAATAAAATAAAAAGTTGTCAACTTTTTAATCTATATATTTATTGATACTTTATTTAATGTAAACTTAATAAGACAAACGAGGCAATCTTCTGATGGTAAAAGTTGACGCATATCGACGAAAAATGACGAGATCTACCAAACTTCGAATAATTCAACTGAAAAACCTCATAATAATAGTCAAGGTTAGGTGTTTGACCACAAATCACTTGTCGTTAGAACGGAAACTATGGCAGTCAATAAAAAAATCTGATAAAATTTGAAACGAGTCTATCGAAACCAATTATTTTAATGTCAGATATTCAATAATGTATTTTTGTTAAAAGCTATCGGTATATTAATTATAAAATAGCACAAGAACATAACTGTTGTTAGGAACGAAATAACATATTATTAATAATTCCCAGAACTTGCAAGTTTCTTGGAATATCACTACGTTGCTGCAATCACATTGATATTAGACGCAACTACTGTCCGTAGATAGACATGACCTGCTCGTGTCGACGTGTATTGACTGAATCCATATTGATGTGAACATTGTTAGTCTGGACTAAGCAATTGCAAATTCTCTTAACCTCTGCCTCCGATTGTTCACAGGTAGGTATATCTTACGAAACTGGACGTGTTGTCGGATCCCGTTGTGTATGCAATTGTTTACAGTAGTACCAAGATAAATTAATTAGTTTATTAGTAACTGTAGTTTCATGTTTATTAAGAAATATCTAGGAGCTTATTACTTTAGTGAATACATATTTTAAAGTTTAATACTTTCGTGAAATAGTTATAAAATGAAGGCCTGAATTATTTCCTATTTACAATATTTATTATATTTTTGTGTTTTGAGTATTTTTTGTGATAATAATACATGATTTACGTCAATTTACTAGCGGGCTCGAAAGATATCGGCCTACCCAGTGGTAGCGCCACTTACCGGGTCCAATTGTCGCTTATCTGCTCCTAAACGGAACCACTCCTAAACTAGAAGAATAATATATTTATAAAAGTATATAAATTAAAGATATAATATATGTACACAGTAAATAATTATATATAGAACTCGAGCTCTAAAAAGGTCACATTAGGTATTATATTAATAATTAATTTTAACAACTGATAACTAAGATCGCGGAATCCGGAGTTTTTTCCGGGTTCAATATGTTCCTTGCAAATTTCAACCTGCAAACTATTACTAGGTAGTATGTTCTTTTTCTGCTCCACATATTAGTCACTTTCATAAAAATAGACAAACATATCCCTCAACAATTACTTCACGACCAAATTCAGGCAAACCTCAACATAAAAAGAGACACAAAGAAAATTGAAACGAGAAAACTCAAATATAAGATACAGGACAATAAGTAGGTGGACAATCTGATGACCTAGTTGAGGACAATTGGACGACCAAGGAGATTTATCACTCGAGGAGATTGCATGTTTTGGATGTTGCAAGTGTATGAGGCTTTTGTGTTCGTTTTCATTAAGATGAGGATAAGGATGAGATGGGATGATAATCTCAGTGTAAAAGATATGACCGTAGATACCATCACAGTTTCTTTGTTTTGTAAACAAAGAAATTTTGTCGTCAATACAGTTCTTATCGTTCGAATTGCTGGTGCTGTGATTTCAACATTTTTTTAATACAAAGCAGCGTTTTGGAGACATAAAATTATATTACCATTTACATTTAAACATACATTTATCATTATGTATACATATTTATTATATCTTGCACCTTAATTTAGACTACTGACAACTTAGATCACAGTTCGTTTTTTTTTTATAATTGATCGGCAAATTGATACTTTGTCCTTAATGCCTAATCTTCATATGTACTTCGGTTATTGCAATTTATGTCTAACATCTTTAGTTACAGTCGAAGTCCAGTATTGATCAAGACCAGTCCGTGCCGGTCGAGTCCAGTCATGCCTTCGTAAAGTAGCCGCGATTTTAGTATAAACTTCGATAGAGTTTTGGAAGCAACAGGAAATGTCTTGCTTAACGACATTATATCACTCTCCCACACTCTAATTCTAATATATAATAATAAATCTATTCTATCCTAATATATAAACACTCAAAAAAAAAAAACACAAGGTCTTACAAAAAAGTACAATAGTGACATGACTCTTTCCGCGTTCCCGCCAAAACTCTTTTATTACTTCACATATTTTTACATTTATTCACAATCTTCCATTACTTTGTTCTTACGAGCGTATTGTATATCTACAAATAAGATAACCCAACCGTTATGTCGATCTGTAATCCTGCTCACACTCTCTGCCTTCTCTGATCCTGAACTAATTTCTATCATAAGCACATCATAGCCGCTGCCAGTGAATTGCGTCACACGCCGTTTGACTGAGCTATGGTCATTGGACACTTCCTCTATCGCCGGCATCATCGTTTGCGTGCGCTCGTAATGTTGATGACCTAATTTGTGCACATTGAGAGCGATTTTACAATCTGATTGCATCTTAAGTAGGCATAAATATGAATCAACATAAAAATATTGCAATTGATTCAAAGTTAGATGTTCACTTTTGTTGTGACTTATACATATTATGTAGTTATCTTTTGTAGCATTGTGTAAAAAAATTTCAACTTAACGATTTGATTCCTCTTTTTTCGTACGAATAGCCAGACATTAGTATTTGCTGCCTGAGTGGGAATTCTTTGATAGATACAGTCTGGGTGCCTTCAAGTCACGAGTAAATCGGTTTCTTTTAGGCAAGCGTGCTCCATCCTAGACCGCAGATTGCGATCAAACGCCAGCCTATATGTTATGAAAAACAAGCTATTTGAACCTTTAGTTTGTCAAATGATATCAACATAAAACTGCTATGTTCATGTGCAACCTTAATTTTCTTTCAATATGTTGTTATTATGTTTCCAAGTTGCGAATATGTAACCTCTAATCAAGATTAATTAGAAAAAGTTTGATCTTGTTATAAATCGTTTTTCGTCGAAGTAACTTCTGATTTAGTATATTAGTTTACAGTCCACCCAGCAACGATATATGTTTGACTGGAAATACACATGTCGATACAGAACTTAACTCACACTAAAAAGAAAGAAAAATATATATTTATCGACACAATATTAATAAACTAAGTAACCTAAATAACAATAAACTAAGTAAGATCTAGTTTATTTTTAGTTAGTTATAAATAAGATGTAAGTTTATTATTATGAAATATACTTTATAGAAACAAAAATAAATAATTATTATATCAGTGATAATTACTTACTTAACTAAAAAAAATGTAAGTAATAACCACCATGTAATGTGTGTTTACCATCTTCGACCACACCGTCACTTAACATCAGGTGAGTTATGGTCAAAAACATAGCTTGTCAACCATAAAAAAAAATTGATAATAAAACAATAATTAGTACCATTATAAAACAATAATAAACAACACGAAAAGAAAAACCCAACCCAACTTTATCTCAGTTATTTATTTTCTTATCTTTAATTTAATTTAAAAAAAAACATTAGAATAACACAAACACGCGACAACAAAATCACCACTATTTAATTTTTCATCTTATGAAAGGTCACTTTACAAGTACTAAAAATAGTTTTGGTACTCTGCATTTCAGACAACCACACCAAAACACTCAGGCAAATTTTAGCAACTTTCAAAATGTTCCAAGACCCAGCAAGGAAGCCATTTCGTGCATTCCGCAATATTTCAAGTCCCAAGTCAAGTGTCCCATTCAAGAGGCACGTAGCTGATGCACTTGTCCCACGACACCGCGACACGACGCTTTTTGGGACATAAATCAGACGTAGTTAAAACTCTATTTGTTGAGAACGTGGGGTTTTACAGGGTACGACATTTTAAAGAATAACTAATTCTTCGAGAACTTGATTATGTCACAACCTAATGTTGTTGTTTTTTTTAAATTAACTATTTTGAAGGTTTGTGTTTCACCACATCCTGTCTGACATTAGCAAGATGCTGTCAGAGATCTAGAAGTAGTAATCCAGAGTAAAAAGGTTACTCTGGATTTAAAGACAAATACTGAGGCAAGCAGAGAGTTCCACATCCTCGCTATACGAATGTCCACTATGTACCTCAGTATTTTCATTTTTTAAACCGGCAAAGTGCAAGTCAGACTTAACACGCCCGAGATTTTGCATCATCATAAAATACATATTTTTGTGCAGTTTTTTTTAATAATTTGCGCTAAAATTACGGAAATTTACAAATTTGTTTTTTTTTTTTTGTATAGCGATTTAGAGTCACCTCTTTACTTTTAAAACTTTTTTATTATATTTATCGTAACAATACCTACAAAAAAATATCTGTCTCGACAATCGTATCGGACACATTAAATCAGACACGCTATCTGCAAAACATGTGTTTCCTTTAGAAAATACCCAAAAAATCTTTCAAAAAAATGACAGCAAAAGCTCCAAGGGTGGTCTGAGAATATTCTTCAGACTCTCGGACCCACGTGTGACACAAATTGTCTGTTTCGTATTTCCAGTTACAGATTAGTTGGGATATCACGTTCCTCGTATAACGTTTTGTCGGTTATTTTTAAATGCTCAATTTAAAAAAGATAAATAAATAAACTAGCCACATATAAGAATATACCAACTACTATCAGCTCCACCAGCCAGCTACCACTAGATTTTTTTATTTTATAAATGGATGATAAGTGGTAGGTATGCTGGTTAAATTTGTATTTTTTTAATGTAACTATTGTTATTTTTAAGAAAAAAAATAATAATTTCCGAAATAGATTTTATATTTAAATAGTAAAAGTATCGGGTGAATTACTATTAATAGTGTTTTAGCTTGTCAATGGACAGAAAGAGGTTTGAAAGATAACATCTTTTAGTTTTACATCGATACTTATTATGGTTCATTTGCAATATCGTTTAAAAACAATGTTCTGTTTAATCTCATTTACGTAAAACTCTAATTGAAATTAATCTAATTTAATTAAATAAACGTGTAATTTTAGTCTCTATTACTAAATAAAGGATTCGCGTACCGAAAAATTTAACAACAGAAGTCAAATTCAAAATAATTCATCACTATTCACTGAAAATTAGTAACGGTCACTTTATGCTTACTAATCTGAGCAAGTTTTCTAAATTAATAACGAAAGACAAACGAATTACTATCTAAAGACAGTAAAATTAAGGCACAGTATTGATGAAATGTTATAATTTAATATCAGTTAAGTAAAATTGGACTCTATTTTTGGGAAGACATAACTTTAAATTCACTAAGCGCAATTTATGATAAGGGTCAAATAGAGTTTTTGTTTGTGCCATATTAGAATGGATTTGGCATAGGCAGTACCACCTTCAATTAGTTATAGTCGAACGAGCCAAATAAACAGTTTTTGTTTGCAAACTTTAATCAAGGGTTGGTTCATGATATGTTTTTAAACGAAATTATTATTTACCAAATTGACTCAAATTTTCTAGCGTGGTGTGAAAGAATCGAAGCATAAATAACGTTTTCAAACAACTTAAGACTTTAGGTATATAGATCTTTAGAAATATATAAATACAAATACAAATTTGTATTTGTAGTATAAATACAGCGTATATAATACGTATGAAGTTTGAGCTTAATATATTTAAGAAACACATATTTTTCTAGTTTATTTTTGTATATTGGTATGGATTTTGAGTTCTTAATATTAATTGGTTGTTTATTATAATATTATACTCCGTTCAACAGTAATATTCGTTGACCATAACCAATTCTAGACTTTGGCAAAATAAGGCTAATAAATAATCTGGATGCCTTCAATGCGCGCGTGAATCGGTTTCTTCTAAGCAAGCGTGCTCCACTATAGACCGCATCTTCGCTTAACATCAGGCGAGATGGCGGTCAAACGCAAGCCTATTTGTAATATAAAAAAGTTTGGAGCACTTCTCAGTTACATTTATTGTTGCGAGACTTTTGCTTGGCGTTTTACTTCTATTAGATAACTTTACAAATCGCAAAAAACATAATGTTTGTTCTCCTGCGAATATTTTTTAGTATTTTTGTCGAGTTGTAATTTCTTACCAGCAGGTAATCTTGCCTAACCGTTTTGCATAAGGATTAGTTTTTGTGCGGTAACCGGAGTCGGGTTAAAAGACTACGGTGTCGCTTTAATGAGCTGTTTTTGTGAAGCCTGAGTGACAAAGAAGAAAGGTTTTTTTGATGGATTTAGGTTTTGTCAGTAAATATTTTGCCATATTTATGTGTTCTTACTTGAAGTTAATTAGGTTAGCTATTCTTACAAGAAATTTGTGTTTTCCAAGTTTCAGCATCCTAGAAGTGTTTTATATTGTTGCCACTACTACTATACAACAACCACCAGATGAATACTTATTGTTGTTAATCATTTATTAGAAATGGAAATAAGTAGCTGATGTTTAAAAATAAATTACGCCATCTCTCAAAATTTCCAAACGTACCGCGCACCGCCGAAAACAATTTTCGACTGAATTGAATTTGGAGAGGAATATCCTTACGCACACCACTTATACGACACCATTTTGAATGCATAATCTATTATACATACTTACATAAATTCACAATTAAAAAACCAACTCCTTGCCTCTAATATCCCTCCAATTGGTTCATAAATAATTTCTAAGGTAACAATCATAAAAAACAACCGAATTGAACCTCCTCCATTTTTGAAGTCGGTTAAAAATAGAAAAATAACGACGCAAACAAATCATTCTCATTCTCACTGTGATCAAAATGTTTCTGCCTTTTTCTTACGCGGCAAATAAGCTCAACTTACTAGCCACTTGGCACAGAGTTGTTTGTTAAGAGAATTAGCAAAAAACTAATATTACCAAAATATCACAATTTGAATGTACAAAGTAACCCAAACGTACGCACTTCAACCGAAATATACAATTATAATTACTAAGTACCCCTAAGGGTCGTCTAACATCAAACTGTATTAAAGTTGGTAGGTGGTTACCACGTCACAAATGCCGACCTAAACTATCACGGTCACTAGACAATTAATTTTAAGATATTCAACATATAAATTGGTACGACCAATTTGCTAGTTACAAATTCAAAATGCATCTAAGCGGAAAATTGTATTGAGACCCCGTATTACCCGACCGAATTCAGACAGTCCCTCCACGTATGACAAAAGGTATCAGATATGTTGGTAGCTCTTCTTGGTTTCATCTGTGTACTTCCTCTATTATGTTTAGAAGGGTTATAAAGGCTAAACACAGCTTTTGTCCAAGCGGATGAGTAAGGGTGTGACGAAATCTCATTTGGTTGGATATCCGTAACGAGGGTTTGCTTGTGTGTGTGAGCCTATGAAAATTGCTCGGTAGAAGACAATAACGCCGGAATCTCGTATTGGAGGGTAAACAGAGTTAGCTTTTAAAAGTCAAATTTATAAAATTTGGTATAAATTGTTTTTAATTTTCTTGTATGGTAGTAGGGTACTTTATAGTACTCATTGACCAGTTATAACCCTTAAGTTGAAAATCATTGTTTTCCGGCAGCCTTAATTGAGAGCCAGTTCCATTTCAGGTAATGTGTGCTTCACCATCTTTGAACGCACCATCATTTAACATCAGGTTAGCTGTGGTGAAGCACCTAAAAATGGAATCAAATTTAATTGTCATAACATTTTGGAAATCATTTGTGATGTCGTTTCTTCAAGATTTACCGTAATTTTATATATCTACTAGCTGCGTTCCACGGTTTTGTCCGCGTGGTGATGGATGATGATGATGATGATGAAAGTATCCTATGTCTTATTCCAGAGCCTAAAGTACCTACATGCAAAATTTTATGCAGATCTGTTGAGTAGTTAATATATTCGCATATATAATATTAGTTAGGATACGTTAAATCTAAAAACAAAACGGTAATTCATCCACAATTACCTAAATGAAGTCATTTGAAACACAACAATGACGCAAATTTAATAAAAACCTACTGCCGCGATAACACCTTCATAATCGTAACGGTTACAGACAGCCGTAAAAACTAAACGGCCCTCACCCGCAGCCTAAATCTGAATTTCTAATAACATCTCAACAGCGAAATGAACATGCAAATACATGGTACACGGTAATTTTTGACAGACACAGAACAACTGGAAGTAACTGCCAAGAAATAGAAGCCTGTAGAAATAGAATAGAAAACTTTTTTCTTATTTCTTAGCTCATCTAGGTACGTACCAAAACAGTACCAGGAATTCTGTCGCCAAACAGTAGTGTGTAAACATTACTGTGTTTCGATTTGAAGGGTACCGGAGCTAGCAAAATTACATGGCTGTCGAGACTAACCATCGAAAGTCTCAAAGTAATGAGCGCCAAAGCAGCGACGCCCTGGACTTTGTTTTGCTACTCAAAGATCTGTGTATATTACAATGATCTGATCTCTCTTATCATCAGGACAGCGTCTCGTTAGTTTCATTACATTTACATCAAAAAACAGGTCTTTTACATAGATGAGGTATCTTCTAACCTTGCTTTATGTTTGACCGCGTCATCGGTTATCAACTGCAGACGAGTTAGTAGTCAAACGCGGACTTATGAGCGCCAAAAAACGGTACACAGAGCAATTAGTAAGGGTTGTTTCCACAGGTTATCTCAAATTACCATATAGTTCTATGTCGTAATAGATTCTCGTTGTGACCCTACGATACATGAACCACTCCATTGATCACTTCATTGATCACATTGATTGATCACTCCAGTGATCACACTATCATTGATCTATTCAACAGAATAGTAATAATAAAGGATTGAGACTACTTATTTATATTCGTTCAATTACCGTTCTATAGTAGAAGTAATGGATTTTTTTTATTTGTTTATTATACGACAAAGAGGTATATGAGTTCCATAAAATTGTAATAGATGGCGGTGTAAGGTAATTTATTAACTGGATTGAGTACGTATCCAATAGATGGCGCTACGTTACAAGTCAAAACGTTCCATATGCGCTACAATTTATTTCATGTTACACGCGTGTGTTCAATTTGGCCACAGCAACGCGCGGCCGGGTCTGCTAGTATTGTAATGCTTATGCGGACAATATTTTTATCTGTTCAGTTTCTTAGAAAAATCTACTGTAAACTTTTAATTGTGTTGCCAGACTCGCCTCTTTCAAATTAATATTTCCAAAAAGCATGTCAAAAATGTATCAATACGGCTAATTTACAGAAGATATTTAAATTGTTGAAAAACACTAACCTACAAAAGGTACTATTCATTATTATTTTTTGACATTTTTTTTCACACACGCATCATCAGCTATAGGTCGTCCACTGCTGGACATAGGCCTCCTCCTGGCGAGCGCAGTTAGGTGTGATTGTTCAAGGAAGACGCTGCTGCCCATCTTCCGGATTACATCCCTTGCCGACTCTTACGACAACCACGGGTAGAGAGAGTAGTTTTTTTTTTCACTGACATATAATTAATGATTTTGACATATTTAATGATATATTTAAAATTGTATTACGAAATTTGACTTGTATTTTTTATGCTAGCAATAAAATATTTGTATTTGTAAAAAAGGTCGCTCAAAGCAATCCTGTTAAACCCATCTAATTGATACTTCCAGTAACTTTAGCTCTCAAGTTTACCATTAAGATCGCACACGTAACCCGTTAGGGCTCCGAAATGTTTAATTTCACCCCTCGGGTGCTCAGGGGGGGGGGGGGGGAGCCACAGTCACCCGAACCACTTGCTTCGTAACGTATGATAGGTATAGTTGTACCGTAATCACTTATTTAATTACAACATTTATTTTGTTGATTAAAATACTTGTTTTGTTGGATGGTTGGGAGAAAAACTTGTTTATCCAATGTTTGTTTGAGTTCATTGTTTTATTGTCTGATTTTCGAAGTTATTAAGTACACAACTTTATAATAATATTATTTAACTACGTGATCCACGTCTGGTAAGATACCGTGCCGCTTGCTTTGTTTTAAACTAACCACCTATTTATATTTGAAAAAGTCAAGTATCCAAGTAGATTGTTTGTTTAATTTTTATTTATTTACATACTTACTTCATTTCAATTTGAATTTATTATACAAATAACCTGATAATATTTTGTACTGACAGTTTTTTGTATCTTTAAAACTAATACAGTTAACTCAGAAATATTCATGATGAAATCATAATTAAAAAATATATATGTATAAGATAGGAGGTTAAACATTTCCTTCCTAAAATGTGAGTATGAACAAGGACAAATAAAACCGAAATTATGTCTCTTAATAGTCTTTCTCTGCTACCGTTACAGCCCATAAGAAGAATGTACGGTTAGCAGCGCCGAGCGTCGACAATTTAAACGCTCTCACTCTTCACGGCTCAAAGTTTATCGTGGCCTTAACTAGGAACTCCCCCTTAACCACCGAAATACCCTGACCTCCCAAAACTTACCAAAATTCACGAACCCGGAGACCTTTGCAAATTGGACGAGAATCGAGGAATTCTAGATATTAAGCACTCCTGCATCCATTCGTGCGTTCTTGTTAGTGCTTAGGTTGTGTTAGTACCTTTCTTGTTAGTACTTACGCTGTGTAAGTACTTAAATAGTCTGAAGAAAATTTCCAGAGCAAACCTAGTGCTAAAACGTTATGCTCAAGTGGGATGCGAGATATCATTCAGTCGTGACTACACGTATGTTTTAGGGACCAAGTTATAATGGTCGTTGAAAAGAGCTACTTTCAGCTGTTTTGTGGTACTTTATAAAACAAACTGATGCCTTTTTGAGCTGTTTTATAAAGTTATAAATTGTTGCTTGGTGTTTCCATATTAGTGTAATGTAGGTGTTTTAACTTTAAATAGTCACTTGTTATATTATAGCCATGTAGTCTTAGATATAGCATAGCCCATAGATATCAGCGACATTAGGTTTTGTTTTGCCGGGAGAATTTATTAAACCATTCTCACGTAATATTGTCCTGTCAAAGCAGCAATATTATGCCTCAAAAAATCTGTGTCTACATCACCGTGGACTAAGACATCGTTGGGAGCTTGAAATCCGACTTTGAACTCTCGCGGGGTAGTTCTCCAACCGTATACTAGAAAGTACTTTAATAACAATCACCAAGCTATGATTTCCTTAGAACGCTTTCCTTTGCTAGCATCTAAAGCTTACTGACATTTTTTTCCCCCATACTGTGAGAAACGATTCGTTTCAAGCTGCGCTACAAATATATGAAAAAGTATAAAATTATCGCTTAGGCTTAGTAACTAAGTACTTAGTAGTAATTAAGTACTGAAACCAAACTTTAACAAAATCGAAAGCTTGAAAAACGGAAGAGACAATATCAAAATCCCTGTAAGACAATATTGACCTCCATTGTCTTAACATAAGCACGCACGGCGAACACACAAACCTTTATACAATAGAAAATTAGCGGAAAATCTTCGACCTCAAAGTTAGAGGCCATAACGACGGTCGAATGAGCCGAATTCAAATATGAACACGCTTGGAAAATGAGCAAGACAAACACGGCGCGAACAATGGGAACAATTCTTGACCCTTTTTAAGTAGATTTCGGATTGTGAGGAGAAAATGGTTTAATTTTATCGAGTTTATCGCGTTTACCATTGCAGGTTTGTAGGTTTTCTCTAACAACTTTTTGTAGAAAATAAACTCAAATAGTCAGTAGAAACATATTGTGATAATACTGTAGACGTATGTATAATTATAAATATAAATATACGTATATTGGGGGTAGTGTAGTTGGTAGTGGAGACAACGAATCAGCAAACATAGTGTAGGACACCTTGAAACTAGATGGAGTGACAATATACGTAAGATAGCTGGTAATGGCTGGAAGCGAAAAGCCGAAGACTGGGCTGAGTCGTGTGTCTAAGGAGAGATAGTGGACCAGCGTCCAACAGTGAACCTTGATAAGTTATTGATGACGAAGATGAAATATTGGAGGACATTTCACATACCACCAACCTCAAACTAGCAAAGCTGAACCAGAATATATGGGAGCCAGGTAGCTCCCATATATTCTGGTTCAGCCATAATATTTCAAATATTAATAATATTAATATTTATTATTGGTAATTCATCATCGGCCATAGGACGTCCACTGCTGGATATAGGCCTCCTCCTTTTGCCAATACTCGCCACGCTTGGCAGGTGGGTTGGCGAGCGCAGTTAGGTGTGATTGTTCAAGGAAGACGCTGCTGCCCACTTTCCGGATTACATCCCTTAGCCGACTTACAGCAACCACGGGTAAAGAGGGTGGGGTACAATTCTTACGCCGGCACCACCACGGGTAATTACGTACCTATTATACATACAGAAAACCCAGAGACATAGAACAAACATTTATGTTCGCCACACAAAAGTTAGTTCTGAGTGAAAAATTGAACCCGCGCCCAACAACTCTTGAAGCATATAAACCACTAAATGTGCTTACAGGATCAAAATTTATCAACTTACTTTTAATCTCACCGCATAAAATATGTATATAATAATGTATTTTTTTTTTCATTGATTGAGATGCTAATGAGTAGCAAATCTATTTAACGTATTATTGCGTGGTGATAGGGTACTTTCTAGTACTCGTCTGGCTAGCTACCACCTTCAAGTTGAAAATCTGCCGCCAAGCATCTAACGGTGTGTTCCGGCAGCCTCACTTGAAAGCCAGTTCTATTCCAGGCTAGGTGTGCTTTACCATCTTCGACCACACCGTCACTTAACATCAGATGAGTTGTGGTCAAACACCTAGCCTGTCAGCGTTAAAAAAAAAGTACAATTATTCGTTAAAAAAAACTCACATGAAAAAAATTGTATTTATAATAATTATTTCCATTAATAGGTAGGTATTTTGTGTAGTCACGTATTAAAATGAAAATCTACCTTTCCTGTGCCAATCCAAGCTTTTTACCTCAAACGGTAGACAATGGGCATATTCTGATGCAAATGTATGTATCTCGCCAAATGCGGGCTAATATTAATTGAAAAGGCCGGTGGCTTTGATTTATTTAGCCTTATACTGTACACGGAGTACTTCTATAGTTCGGACTAGTGGCTTATTTGGGACCATTTTACTATGGAAACGGACGCGGTTTTGACACATTTTTGTTTTATTAACTTGCCTCGCCGTGCGCGCGTTGTACTCAACTTCGTCTCCATGAAGAAGGCCACCGGATGTGGCTGACACTATAGTCGAAATATCTGGTACAATTAAACGTGAGTATTCCTGCATAAGACGGTGTACGTGTCACTTCGTGGTTAGCTAATTATTATCAAGAAGACCACAAAGAGCATGGTGCTGATATAATGCTATACATGCTATATGCATATAGAAATATATAGATATATAGAAATATAAGATACCCATAATAACATAACAGTAGCAATTTACATTTTATTTACTTTAATTAGCAGTACCCTCGGTTTTGCATGCATCTTCTAGGTTAAATTAAATAAATGTCCCAGGACATTTTTTATACAGCGCCATCTAGCCCCTAACTAAGCAAAGCTTGTTGGTTCTTTTTTTAAATTGTGTTAGACTGCAAACATGTCAATTCACGCTCGGAAATGCGAGTGTGGCGCCACCCGCCGCTAGTTAGCGAGACGCAACCTCGCAAAGAGCAGTTCTTCCACGTGTCTAACCACCGCCGCATCGTCACCGCACGACGCTTCGAAAATTAACAAAATTAACGACAATCAGTTCGCGAGACCTTCCAAAAAGTGACCTAGCCCTACTCGCGAGTGAGAAATACAGATCACGGAAACTGTGCCTATAGTTTGTAAGGAATTGTGGACCCGCGCACGCTGCGCTGGCCGCGCCGCCCACTCCGACCTCTGGACGCTGGATTGGTATGTACAATCTACATAATTTCTTACAAGGAACACGAACCCTGGCCTTCATTTTCTCTCCGTCTTTCCCCGCAATCGCAAAAATATTATTTAATACCGAGGATATCCAGGAGCCACAGCTCGTGGTGAGAAGGAATTTAGTCCTTTTTCATCACCAGATAGAATACATATAAGTATACTTTTTTTTTGTAAATACATACTTATAATATGGCCCCTGCGATACAGGTTCTCCTAGTGCAGGGTCCATTAGTAATATTATAACCCCTAATACGCTATATTATTAAATGAAATATATTGTAATGTAATGTATTAACATGTATACTTGTGAATAAATTATTATTATTATTATTATATATACAGAACACCCAGACAAAGAACAAACATTTTGTTTATACCACAAAATATTAATCAATTACACACACAAATACACAACACAAACATTCACGCACATAAACATACACACACACACAATACACACATATAAATACTCACTATCACCTCATATCTCATGTTACACTTAATTTTTCAGTTTGTAAATATTGTTACCTGACGCAACTTAGTACGTTGTTCACTTTTTATTGTATACATAAACACTCAGACACAGAACAAACATTTATCGTCACATAAATTTTTGTCCTGGTGGGAATCGAATCCACGCGCTACAGCTTTTGAAGCATATTCTACCAACTGAGCTAACAGGGGCAGTCAATTCGTTAATTCATGGCATAAACTAGCCGCATGCCAAATTTTATCCAAATCATTCAACCCATTCCGGCGTGAAGAACTAACTCATATACATACATACATACACACTAGATAGACAGAGTACACTAACAGCTAATTATAGTTAATCACGTCAACATGTCAATACGGAAAGTCCAAGGTTATCGGGAACAATACTGGTACTCATGAATGCTTACTCGGAAACTGTGGATCCGACGCAGAAACTGTGTCATGCGGTAACATACTGCTATTTATACGACAATTGGATAGCTGATCCTAACCACAAGGTCGATTGAGTAATATACTCGATCATTCTAAATAAATTTATTCAAATATTAAGTTCGGTGAACGAGCACTATCTATCCCAAAGCCTTAACTTCCCATTGATTTTTATTTGTACTGGAATTATATTGCTATTTTTCCGTTGTATTAAATAATACGTTCCTATTTATTTGTATATACCCTATTTACTTTCTTAGCCATAGATCGTTTAAGTAGGTACCACTGTAGTCTCTGATATTCTGCCGCAAAGCAGTAGTGTGTAAACATTACTGTGTTCAGGTTTTAAGGGTAGGTACTGTAGTTAACGAAATTACAGGGCTGTTGAGACTAACCATCGAAAGTCTCAAAGTAATGAGCGCCAATAATTAATTCAACAGCCCACTAATTTCGCATTTCAGGTGACATGTTATGATGAAATTTGTATGGAATCATGTATCCTTTTAAAATATTTTTTTTTTCCGGTTTATAAATGACGAAATTCTGTGATAAAAAATATACACACATGTCACCTCACTCACTCACACCAACGTGACAACAGATTTTCACACACGCAAACACACAAACACACTTTCACTTAACACACGTGCCTTACATACATACTAACACACACACACTTTAGTCACACGCTTACACATAACGCCGCACTGGCACACATCACGATCATAAGCAAAACGTCAAGAAATCTGCAGAATTTCATTTATAAATATGTTGTACTTATGTGTTAAGAGTATTCCAGCAAAGCAAGGCCCGTGACCTCCTCAAAGTGAACAATCACATTAGCGAAAACTGAAACTCTAAACCATCGTAAACCTGTGATTTACCGCCACTACATTATTCACGGTGGCTTCAAAGACCGCTATCCGATCTGCCCTTTAAAAATTGACCAGAGTAACCATAACCAGGGCACGTGGACGATAAACTATGTAGACTGACTCGCAAGATCTGTTGGGACATCAGTGAAAAAGACCGCGTGTTCGGTTGTTCAGTTCACATGCCTGACAGTTCAAATCCCAACAATGTGCTTGCGTCAAGTTGCCATTTTAGGCTCATTTTATAACTTGAACTATATTTACTTAAAGTGTTCTATTACCTGCAAGATTCAACTGAAACCATTTACCTGCACAAATACATTTTTATTTAATTATTAACATTAATTTTACAAGTCAAATTCCGTAATATTATTTTAAATGCCAAGCCTCTAACGGTGTGTTCCGGCAGCCTCACTTGAGAGCCAGTTCCATTCCAGGCTAGGTGTGCTTTACCATCTTCGACCACACCGTCACTTAACATCAGGTGAGTTGTGGTCAAACAACAAGACTGTCAGCCATAAAAAAATCGTATATCATTACTATGATAACATATCAATAAATAAATAACAAAATGTGAATATAAAAACATGACAATATAACAAATATCGTCAATTTAAAAATATTATTTATATAAAAATATGTCAAAATAAATAATATTGTCAATCTAATAAAATGTCAAAAAGATCATAATTAATATTAAACATAAACTAGTAAAATAAGTCTAAATCCCACTTGAATTCACACAAAAAAGTCTGATCAAGCCCTAGTGAAGTAGTGATGACTTTAAAAGGAGTTTTGGAAGCAACACGAAAAGCCTTGTTTCACCACATTATATCACTTTCCCACACTCGCGCTTATAATTCGGCACTTTATGGATAAAACACTACTATTTTTTATACAATACAAGTATTGAAAAATAACTTAATACGGCGAAACGCCTTCCGCGTTCCCGCTAGAACTTACTCTTAGATTTAAAAAAAACTGCAGCCTGGTTGCAGTAAGCCCATAGTGCGGTTTCTGTGCCTTCTCCGTCAATCTCGTCTGATGTCCATGGTTCACACAAGCAACGCCGGTTGCAAAGTGGCGGCGGTTCGATAAATCGTCGGATCACGCGTCCCTCGAGGCCTAACTACACTCTGCAGGCCGCAGGCGGGAATTTACTACTCTACATAGACGTGGCTAGTTTACTACGCACTAAATCTGCAATTTCATTACAACAGCAAAAACTAAAAGAACCGCTAAAATGTAGATACGCCTTTGAAATAAAGATTTATATTTATATCGAGCCGCTTCCAACCGGTCTTTATGGAAGTCAATGGGGGAGGCCTATGTCCAGCAGTGGACGTCCTACGGCTGAGATGATAATGATGATGGATATAGTATTTAAGATGTTTAATCGAAATGTGATTTACCTAATCGAATATTGAAGTAAACGAGATATTTTTCTTTTTTTGGCACTGCGCCTTTTACATTCAGCCAAGGTAAATCAATTTACATATTCCAGTGTAATATTGAGTAAATAATAACAATTAAAAATTACTATCAATATATTAATTGATATCAACACTTTGATAGATATATTGACATTATTATAATACTTATATTTAATAAACATTTTGCTTTCATCTACCATACCTGTTTGCAAATAAATAGAATGCATTTATTGTAAAGGTTCGTACTCCCAAAAAACAAGTAGAGAGTAAAAGTAAAGGCAAAAGTGAAAAGATTTCTTCTACATCAATGTGCTCCATCCTCGGCCGCACCGTCTTTCTATCAGGCGAGTCGGTTGCCAAACGCAGATCTGCCGAAATAAAAAAACTCAGTCATGTTTAAATTTTGTTGTAAACATTAACAAACTAAGTTGTTCAAGTATTGCTATATCTTGTTGTTGCAAATTCTGCGAATTCCGAAAAGTTCACTTGGACTAGCCAAACTTGAATTCGAGTATATTTGCGATGTTTCTACTCTACAGGGTGTCAAAGCACTGCATCCTGGCTACATTTTGAAAGGTCTATCTGCTAGGCTGTCCCCGTGAGAACTTCGGCCGCGGTGGAGGCCCTGAATTTGTACAGTTCTGTGCAATTCAATAAGTCTATTTATGGGTTGAAGATTCAGGTTCTCATTCAGAGAACAAGTTTGGCCTTTTTAAATATATGTACCAAGATCTTTGGAAGTTTCGTTAATTTTTTTATTTAACTTTACCAACTTTTAATAAATGATGAGAACAAAAGTGATTTATTTTGTAATTGAATCACGCTGTATATATTAAAGATGTGTAAGTTATTGAATTTAAATTATATCTCCAGTGTATATTTTTTTTTTAAATAAACTTTTTTAGATTCGGAATTAGTGTTGTACTCCAACAATGAGCTTGATCTGCTGGTGAAGGAAAACATCGTGAGGAAACCATAGCGTGGTGGTAGGGCACTTTCTAGTAGTCTGCTGGCTAGCTAAAACTCATAGCATCTAATAGTTTGTTCCGGAAGCCTCAGTTGAGAGCCAGTTCCATTCCAAGCTATATTTAGCATCTTCGACCATACCATAACTCTAAACATCAGGTAAGATGTGGTCAAACAGCCTGTCAGCCATTAAAAGATAAAAAAACACTACTAAACTTACTTTACTATACTGCTTTTTTATACCACATACGCTACTTAATCAATCAAACATACATAATATAATAAGTATATATATCAACTAAATGCCGTTCAAAACCTCATTCATTTAAATTATTTACCAGTAAGGAGTAGCGTTATTGCAACTGTTGAAAACTTCGATAATGATGCCAATTTCCATAGAACTTCCAAATGGTACAGTCCTCCGCAAAAATTACAGAACCAAATCATTTTCTGCTTTATCACATTCAATTAAGAGCTGGAGTACAAAACAGCGTGCTTGGACTGCCGTACCCTCGTTAAAGCTAAAAATACTGGTCCGAATGTGTTTTAGTATTGAATGAAATAGTCGTTACATTATTTTTAACAAAGAGTATTTTCCAATAATGTTTGCTCCATTTTAAATAGGTTTGCATTTCATTTTAACTCGGACTAAATAACAATCAATAATGTGGTCTAGGATGAAAGCACGCTCACTTAAATAGTCTCATATAATCACTCTGCATTCTGGATTTGAAGATACCCATATTATACTTATTGAGGTGTAAGAACTTGGAGGCAGAGAAAACTATATCCTTGCTGTTTGCATTTTGCATATCTCTGTTTTACTTTGGTTTGAAATAAAATTTGGGATAAAAATAAAATAAATATTGTAAGACATTTCACATAGCGCCATGTAATCCCAAACTCGGCAAAACTTGTACTATGGGAACCAAATAGCTGATAGAATACTTATATACTTTTTTGTTATCATTCATACGAAACGTCGAGACAGAACAAACATATATTTTCGTCTCACAAATGTTAGTCTTAAGTTGGAATCGAACCCACACCCTTTTAGATCTCGAAGCAGAACTTTGTCAAATGAGGCTAACAGGGAAAGCATTACGGTTTAAGCTATGCATTCTATACTCCATCTAAACTCGTTAAATTTTTAGAACGAAACAAATGTTACTAGTAACTAAAAAAGTATATAAGTATTAGTTATCTGGTTTCCATAGTATAAGCTTTGCTTAGCCATATTCCACAAATAAATTAATCTTGAATCTTAGCTTAGGGCTTGATGACACTGTATGAAATGCCCTAGAATATTATATTAGTTTATTTAAGACTTACAAACACAAAAATCAGCGAATAAGGAAACGTGTGTGAAATTACATCAATATTAACTCTAGCAACTAACATCATCATCCTCAGGCCGTGGTCAAACGCAAACCTATTTAATATAAAAAATAACAAAAAAAAACCGATCCCATTTACTTTTAGTAAATATGATATATTGTTCATAATTATGTATTTGTGTAGTCCACTACTTCACAAGTCCGATTTGCTTTTGGCATATTTTTCCTTTTTGCATCCGTAACTACCATACTTTTTAATCGAAGGCGATTTGAGCTTTACAAATAAAATATAACCCACAAATCGTCGCGCCTGGTCTCCTCATTACCTGCTCCACGGATCAATATTATTTATTACTTGAAGCCCTATGGAATGGTTCGTAATAGCACATTACAAAAACTGAGACATTTTAAAATCTCGTTTTGATTTATTTGAATTTAGAATTAGAAAGATAAATACTCTTAGATGGACGTAATAAGATCAGCTTATTTGAGATTATATTGGTCTTCTGGAATTCAGACAGTTAAGTTTAATGCTGTTATACTATTACTACTATTATAAAAACAAAGTCGTCAGCCACGTCTGTCTATCTGTCTGTCTGTTCGCGATAAACTTAAAAAACTACTGAACGGATTATCATGCGAGTTTCACCAATAGATAGAGTGATTCATGAGAAAGGTTTAGGTATATAATTTGTCAAGGTTTTGTGCAAATTGGTGAAAATATGATGATAATTGTCGGATGTGTCTGAAAAAGTCAAGCCACCTGAGAGCTTTCATCGAAAACGCTGCCTAATCCTTTTGAGATATAACAAAACAATGCATGGTGGGATATTCCTCTTTTATAGATCTACAAAAAAGTTCGCGGTGGTATATATCTACCATTTAAGGATAGCTTACTATACCCATTTTTACTACCCGTGCGAAGCCGGGGCGGGTCGCTAGTAGGTATATGTATAATTGTTTATGAAGCCACGATGGTAGGGTACTTTCTAGTAGTCGGCTGGCTAACTACCTCAATCAATAAAAATAAAAACCTAACAGTGTATTCCGGTAACCTCACTTGAGAGCCAGTTCCCATTCCAGGCGAGATGTATTCGACCATATTCGAACACACTACGACTTAACGTCAAATTAATAAGGTGTGGTAGAACCTTGTCAACTATAAAAAAAAAAAACGAAAAACTACAAACAACTTCTAGCAAGGTTTTTATTTCGATTTCAAATTTAAATACAGTTTTCAAAAATATTTAATTTTATTTTATGATCATTTATTTGATATCAAATTTGTATGCAATACTTCATTACCTGAAACAAAAAGATTTTTTTTAATATAAAATTACGTTGGTATTTTTAATCACGATAATATTCGCTTGCGCCGTTCACCATAGTAATGCCTGTAATCACGAGAATTCAATAGAAAGGTTGATAATCTGACTTGATTTAGCTCATTTTGTGGACTATTTAATAGTGAAGCATTATCTGAATTTATGGTGCTAGGGAAACCACTAGAAGCGGTTAGAATAAACGGGTGCTCAGGCTAAAAAGCTTAGAGAACACAGATTGAAGCCTGGCGGTTGTATTTCAATTCATAGTCTGCGTAAGTTACTGCACGCGATTTAGGACAAACGGTGTTGCAACTCTCATATGAAAATGAGTCACACGTTTTTACACGACTGCCCAAAAAAGATGTGTAAGGTTTTCAAGGTACATGAACAGATTTGGATGTATGGGGTATTGTTAGAGTCCTTATACCAACCAAAATGACACTAGCTATAAATTTCTTGGAAAATAAAGATTCATTTGTGTGTTTTCGTGTTTTTAGTTATCTTAATTAAGTTTGTTTACTTGGACAAATTGTAATAGGCGTTTTTATATGTTCGTTAGATAACTTATGACAAATATGAGGCTAATTAGCCTAAGGTCAATTGGTCAGGAAGATATATAAGTACATAAATACACCAGAGGTCGCTAGGGCACATTTCGTGGCAAACAGTTAGTTTATCATCGTCTTTTACAAAAAATATTACGCACTTTCCAAACTAATCTTAACTTTTTCATTTGGTGGTAGATCCCGTTAGCAAGAAGCTACAATTTCAAAACGTTCAACTGTTTTAAAAATATAAATCGCTTTCCCTCGACCAAATGTATAAAGTAGCTGATTTTCTATTCATGATCTCAGAGTTATATCAATAAAGTTTTTCATAATAATATAAACATACAAAAAGATCCCCTTTCGATTAGTATTCCCTAAGATTATAACCTTGTATGTCACTTATGTAGTGTGCGTAAAGCGGCGCTCAAAAACTGGATACACAAATCTGTCGAGCTCAGTAGCGCACATTAGGAGAGACCTACGTAGTGGACAGCTTAGGGCTGATGATGATGATGTCACGTAAGTAAATATGCTTTGACCATTATTTGGTCCAAGCGTCCACCAGAAGTATATCTTAATGTTGAGTTAGTTCTATTTACAATACATAAATAGATCCATAAATATTCAGATGTACTGAATTATGGACAACTTCTTAAACCTACTTTGCGTTGGAAATGTATACCTTAACGGTGTATTTTCATAGCTAATGTGAATAGACGACGTGTGTATAACTCATAGTGGAAGCTGAGATTATGATTCTTCGCCAAATTTAACTATATTCGACATATCTGCCACTAGCAGTCACGTTGAAAGGAGTTCTATCGCTTCGCAGTACGATTCAAATTCCTCTGAATATAATCTGGAGTTAGGCAAAGTTGTAAAGTGAGTTAAGTCGGTACACTGCGACACATTTTTCTCATTTCAGTTGCATATTTTATGGAGCACGAACGCATAATGAAAGGAATCTCTGCGCGAACAAATTACAGTTTCTGTCATTCTGGAGTTGCGGTTGGTATTGGGGATTAACTAGCGTTGTTATATTTATTAACAATTAGAACAATATTTTATTTATTATTAGCTGGTACCCTTGGCTTTGCTCGCGTAGTGGAGTGATCTGCGTTCAGAACGAATAGGTATCTTCTAAATCTGCGTGCGTCATCTTCGACTACATCATTTACCATCAGGGGAGTTGGTGGTCAAAACGCGGACTTAAAAAACAGGTTATATGTTAAAAAAAACATAAGGCATGCACCTCCTCCCGACTCACAGAACGCGCGCAATTTTGATTTTGTTTAGCAATTTTGATTAAATAAAAAGTTAATGATACTCAACACAAAGCTTCATATCGTGCAGAAATTCTATTTTAAATCTAATACGTGGTTTTATCTGTGATACGCGTTCAAATAATGCGACAAACCGACAAACTAAACAACAAAATCATCTATCCAAGTTCAAAATGATGCAAAAATATTAAAATTTTACAAAGTCGTCTACAGTTTTATTATATGGGTATAATCATAAATGTATCTATATAAGTAGAATATATATATAAAAATGTAGATTTTACCGCAACTCACGTGATGTGCGACGGTGTGCTCAAATCTGGTAAACACCTAAATTGGAATGGAACTGGCTCTCAAAAAAGGCTGCCGAAACGCACCATTAGGTGCTGGCGGCAGTTTTTGTTGGGTGCCTACTATAAACAAAACTTAGTACTTTTTATCGAAAATTAACTTGTTTCACGTCTCACGCATGACGTATCCACCTCGACACTATACATACATACATACATACATACATACATACATACATACATACATACATACATACATACATACATACATACATACATACATACATACATACATACATACATACATACATACATATAGGTATGTATGTATCGCTACAATTTTCCAGTCATAATCGAAGTTGACCTAAATTTTACAAAAGCTTTGTACAATGTTCCAACTTAAAACCACTTAATTGAAACATTAACATTCCCAACAACAAAGCAAAATTAAAAGCGGAGATAAAATCTGAAAGCGTTCGAGAAGTTCTCAAATCAACTTTTTTAATTCAAGTGCTTTCCAAAGTAAAATCAAACGACGAGGTCGTTAGTATCGACTGAGCGAAGAATTTGCTAATGGCTATTGCCAAGACAAAGGACAAGGTACAAGGGTACCGGCGATAGCAGAGGACGGCGTACGGACGTGTAGGGACGTGCATATATCGCGCGTGGGACGGCCGGCACCGCTCCAGGCCTTTATCTCGACAATAATCACTTTGAACAACCGAGTGGCCCGCGATTACAATCTCAAATCCCCCGTAAATTTTCTATTCCAAAGGCCCATTATAATGAAATAACCTCCGCGGATCTCGGGAAAAAATATACACAAATAATTTCATCATCGCACTCCCCTTGTTGATTGCAAAATTTCAATCAAGTTCGTAAATGGTATACAGTTTCGGACCGACACTCGTAACGATTTTTTTTGGGGTTGGAGTCGTGAATGTGTGTCACATGCGAATTGCAGTGCTATTCAATGACATTCGAGAGAACATTTCCGATCGTAGTGAAGAAGTGAAAACAGTGCACACAGATTTTGGCGACGAATGAATACTGCATGACACAGATTTATTTGTCCCATCCAGAGTGCAATTGTAGCCTGGATTTATTAACATAGACTCCGAACTAATTATGTAGGGATGAAAGGGATTAGACCAAAAAGGCTGAAGCCATCTGGCAAAGTGGAACTGAGTACGAGTGATTCATTGAAAGATACGAGAACTCCGCTAAGTGATCGTCGGTGGCTAATGTGAATGAACTTTGTTTCAGACCGTTGCCAAGTCTAATAAAGGCGAGGATTTCGAAATTATTCTACCCTCAAAAAAGCTGTAACGTTTGTCCTCCCGCTGAGAACTCAAGGGCTCAGAAAATAATTACGGAAACTTTAATTTGAGTTGAAATAGTGCACCCCTCTGCTTCCATATTAAAATGATTATCTCGGCGAGGGGTCAAAGAACACATTACTACACTTTAACATAAACCTTTCGGCACGTTATTCTGCAACGTTACGTAGTGTTCAAAATTTGGACTTAAATCGTTAACCGTTACCTTCTTTGCTGAGGTAATTTCTACCTTGAACCTTTGTTTTAACATTGATTTTGGATGAGGCCCTTCTGGACACGTCTTCAATTTGATATCTATCGACGTGACCTTCTTATAGTTGTCTTTAACAGCCATTCTTTAAAGTTCAATTTTCATTGGCATTGCCGTGTCGCTTAAGCTATTTGGTGGAACCGACAACTAGAGCACGTGCTTACGCGTGCCGCTTACTCCCTGCTGGTACGCACTCCTTGTTACTCGGAGAACTCCACGGTCCTGTAATTACACACAAATTAGACAAGATTTATAGAGGGGTGGAACACCTTGGCAACTATAGTAGGTACTAATAACGGTTGGCCAGGTTCGATATTGCGATTAATTCGCGGGAACGACTCCCCCGCAGCGTCGAGAGGAATAAATTATTAGGGCGTCGACGCATCCAAACTTTCTTCCAGAGTTTGAGTCAAAAGCTTAAATCGTATAGATTTGTTCCATAACACCGTCAATTACCGCAAAAGGAGTCATCAACACCCACAAAAAGTTTCTGTATAACGGTCTCTGTTTGCAGTGAAGCTGTAATCTTAAAGTGTCAATGAATAAATCAAGAAACCGTGTGGAAAAACGTCTTAAGTGAAACGAGGTAATTAGCGTGTCTCAAGTTTATGAAGCCGGTGTCGCATAAAGTGCGTGGACGGGTCGCGGCGTCGATATTACAGCGTCGTAAACATCAGCACTCGGCGCAGCGGTTCACCCTTTGACATGACGAAAATATTTGACAGCTTCATTTAACAAAAGGTGGACATTTAGCAAACAATAATGGCTCGCTTTAGTGCGGCCGCTCATATTTTTATGGCGTGTTTATTGGCCATTGTAGGAAGTCTCGGTCGGCGCCGTCCGCTATATGGGACACATAAAAATGATTCATCTTCACAGGTACGAATTATCGGACATTCTTCGAGTCTTTTCGGCTTAATGAGCAAGAAGAATGTCCCTTTCGTCGGCCTTTTAGCGGTAACGCTGACGATCTTATCGCGCTTATCATTTTTACGAAAAAGATGTTAGATAAACTAACTTTTAACTGATAACTTTTTGCTTAGAATATTTTCTCTCCGCTAAGCTATCCCTCTTAACAAACAGTTTTAAGAATTGCTCTTAAAACATTAAATAGTATTATTATAGCAATTATTATTACATACCGTCTTAGGTATTTAGTATCTCTACAATTTTAACGATCTGCTTAACAGTACATACCACGCAAGACGATTTTTTCCCGACTACGATTTTTTAATTTGGTTTAATATAAACATCACAGCTTTGTACCGGCTATATCCATAATGATCAAATTTAGAGTGGAATTATTTTTCGTATTACCAACGTATAAACGACTACAGGTATATTATAATTATGGAGTATTGTTTTTCTTTAATTTCCGCAATACATGTATCTGTTATGAAATAATATAATTTTGTATATCCGTAATGGATAACAATGTTGATAGCGAGACAATAAAGTATATTCTGATTCTGAACTGTAGAAGACAAAAGTGATAGTAATTATGTTCATCGCCGGGTCTTTATATATAAAAGTTTATGTCTATGCATATGTGTTTCTATTTACCTTTGTGTATTTATCTAATTTCATAGTATTTTTTGAGCGATTGAGACCCGGTGATGAACATGTGTTCAAGTTGCGAAAGCTCCAAAACTAATAGTTTAAAACAGTGTTTTAGATAGGTGTTTTCTTAACTTGGAAAAATTAAGTCTCTGTAGAATTGAGATAAAACGCTGAACCAAGTCACTTTTAAAGTATAAATTTCCAATCAGCGAATTCCACTTGCAAACATTTCTAAAGTAAAACTCGGTATACGAGCATCGTTACCTGCCCCATGCTTGGAGGAAATAAAAACTTATCAGGAACTTTGTTCCCGGTTATCTTGGGGCAAGTAAACACTTTTTATTTTACGACCACCCGGGGGTTTTACGGCGGCCGTCTCCTCGAAGCGCCGCCTGCACTTTTGAGCTATTCCTGAATTGCAAGTGCTAAGTTTCATTCTTAAATTTTAGATAAAAATGTGTTGTTAAGTGTTTGCTACCTCTAGTTTAGAAGTTTTGTCTGCGAACGTAAAATGATGATGCAAGTCTTTAACGGTAGGTACAGATGGGCCAACTCGGCTGGGCAGCGTTTGGAAAACTGCGCAACGTTTTTTCGTCTGAATTACGCCAGTGCCTCAAGTCGAAAGTCTTCGACCAGTGTGTGTTACCGGTGATGACTTGTGGTGCTGAAACGTGGTCTCTTACTGTGTGCCTTCTTGGTATGGTCAAAGTCGCACGACGAGCTATGGAGAGGGCTATGCTCGGAGTTTCCCTACGAGATCGAATCAGAAATAAGGAGATCCGGAGACGAACCAAAGTTACCGACACAGCTCAACGGATTAGCAAGTTGAAGTGGCAGTGGGCAGGAATAGCCCCAGAATTAATGACCGATGGGGCAGTAAAGTTTTGGAGTGGAGACCACGGACCAGCAAGCGCAGCTTAGGATGTCTACCCACAAGGTGGACAAAAGACCTGATAAAAACCGCGGGAACACGCTGAATGCGAGCCGGTCTTTATGGAAGTCGATGGGGGAGGCTTATGTCCAGCAGTGGACGTCCTAATGCTGAATTGATGACGATGACAGATGGGCATTTTAAAGTCCAAAGTCAAAGTTTGGTACTCTTATTTCTAATATTTTTGTATTTGGTTCTTTCTTGGGTTCTCTCTCTCTCTCTAATAGATTTCTTAAATGTAATAAACGTTAGTCTTAGACACATGATAATTCTATTGTTTCTTTCTTACCAAACATTTGTTATGCTGACTAACTTCACGAATGATGAGTTCAATTACTTTACTTTATCGATAATATTATCATTCGATTAGAAAGTTACCCTATCGCATGCTTCCTTGCCATTCCACTACCCCTGTCTTTTCGTAAGTACTCCTTATAATACCTTTTATACTATCTATAATACAGCCTTATCATTTTTATATGCTTTAACTCTTCAGGGAGAAAAAATCACGACGCATCGTCCTTCCCTTGTTAAGAAATAAATCGTACAGGTCTTATCATAAGGCGATAAGTTAGATTTATAACAATGTCAAACTGCCTTGCTATTTGTAGATAGACGGTTTGAGTTGCAGTGTACCTGTCTCTTTACTTTGGTTTATTGCCATTATTTTAATGTGAACTGGAAAATTGAGGCTCCATAATTTTTTTATAAATATATACCCTTTTGAATGGTCTCTCAATTCAATTTACCTAGAAATTTATTTATATCTTCATCAAGTTAGCTTGATATATTTCTAGTTAATTATTGAATTCGGTTCGTTTATGATTTAAAAAATAGAACAAAACTTAATCAAATATCGAATTATTGTCGAAATAAACTCAAATTTATTACGCCTATTATAATTATATAAATTATCGGATTAATTGGCTTCGAATACCCCGGCGTCTAATATCAAAGCAAAAGGGATGGGCTAATTATTAATTGACGAAAACAGCGGCGTGTCGAATCAATTCATTAGGAAAGCCAGTGGCTTAGCACTATCTACCATCGAGCCAAGACGTCTAGGTGTTCATTTAAGTCAAGATTGAACTGTAGATTAAGCGGTAAGTGGTATTTGTAGTGAGATATCAGCGGATGAAGCTAAAGATTACAAATACCTACGCTTAGCTATGTTTTATAAGACAAAAATCGCTCCCCTGATGGTAGGAGATGCCCATGAGCATTGTTTACAGAACTTTAAGTAACATAACAAAGTTCAGGGCATCGCTGCTTTGGCATTTTATTTCCATGAGATATTCGATATCTAGTTGCAAGTTCTGTAATTTCATTAGCTGCAGGATGATCCAAAGTAAAAGAAATCGGATGTGTCATGGATACGGACGCTTTTATGTGAATACGTGTACACTTTTAAACACTAAGACGTTCTTCAGATTTCCATGTTTAAGGTGCTCACTCATCGCAACGAATTATTTTTGATCCTTTAGCTATCGAGTGGTGGAATTACACTTTGGATATAGATGATAGATATGTAGATGCAACACCAAACTGGCTCCCCGGGTTTCTTAGCATCAGTTTTCTGGATGCCAATGGCAGCAAATTTAAAGACTTATTCACGTCAAAAAATATTATTTATTTTTTAGTAATTGGCAGAATATTTGTTTCTACAGTGGCGCCTTTTTATATAACCTCCTGCCGAAGATATTTATTACCACCTCATAAATTTCAACAACAGTTTTCGTAGTCTATAGAAAAAATTCTAGATGCAAATTCCTACTAATTTTTCCGTAGTACTATTTACAATGACTTTAGCAGTGCGTCTAGTATTGTGTGTGTTGTCTCATCACCTCCGTCTCCTTCTTATACCAAATCCAGTGTCAAGGGGCATTATACATCCTTATCGTCAGTCGTTAGTCGCCCCTAATAAAAGCACCCCTCTAATCTCAAGGGCTGTTGCAGCTCTCTTAAATTTAATAAGAGCGAATTTAAAAACAGTCACAATAAGCCCCGTGTCCTGTTGTTTGATTACGATCGACATCCTCAATAGCGCGGTGACATAGATTTTTTAAAATGATCGAGTACTTGAAGTATCTACTACTTGACGTTATACTAAATGTAAACAAAATTTGAATGAATGGAGGACCAAAAGAATGAACGAATTTATGAATGAATGATTTGTCTGTGTAACTAGGTACATATATACAGTTCGCTTCTACTCTGGAAAGGTTTACAGACCCGGCTGTATAATACGGTATATTTTGCTGGTATTTTTTTTTTATATTTGACGGGCTATGTGTTTGATCATAGCTCACCTGATGTAATGTGATGGTGTGGTCTAAGATAATAAGCCTAGCCTGTAATGAAAGTAACTCTCAAGAGATGCTGCCAATACACACTGTTAGATGCTTGGCGGCAGGTGGTATTTAGCCAGCCGAGTATTTGAAAGTACCCTACAACCATGCTATGGTTTCCTCGCGATCTTTTCCTTCACAAGTTTTTTTAAATGTTATATATTATTGTGCTGCAACTTATAATTTTTATTTCCAACAGTCGCAATGAACAATAGTTATCGTTTGTGAATCTTATTTGTGTTCACTGTCTTTGAATTTTCTTATAGTCCAAAGAATTTAACATTAATGTTCAGTACATTCAAATTCTACCCCTGTAGATTATCATTAAAGATGTAATAACGAACACAGACAACAATACAGTACCAAACACCGCTGCAAAGTAATACATCTTAGTATAACGCGACCCACAAACTAACTTGTGCAAACGTAATGAATAATCAATAGATTTGGAGCCCTTCTACTATGTTAATGTAAAATTTTGCATGACCCTCTCAAGGAGTGATAGTAGTGTCGGATGTATACACATATAGTTTGTTATACGTCGCTGTCACTTCGATGATGTATTACGTTCAATGGATCAAGAGAATAGAGACAATTTGTTTTTCTAGTTTATTCTACACAATGTTTATTGAATTTAAGCGGAGTGTAAGGGGAACACTCTTAGAAAGAAATACCGCGGCAAAAATGCTAAATCCGACTTTGGTCAAAATCATATCATTTCCATCTAGGGTGGCAATACTGCCAGAATTTGGCCTAATGTCCCTTATTGTTTCATAATTCAATATTGTTTTGTTTTGTTTTTATCTTCTTTTCTTTATACTTTTTTTTATGTTTTTTATGTTAATGTGTCGATTGTTGGCGTACAGTAAAGTTATATTCTATACTTGTATGGGAATCTGGATCTTTTTTATCCTAGATAGGTTCACGTTTGACGACACCCTGTCTGATGTTAAGCAGTAGTAAGTGTGGTCCAGCTTAGAAGATGGAGCTCGTCTACCTGGAATACACCTAGTCACTCTGAATTTGAAGATGTCCATATTGCACCTAACAGGATACACTGACTCCGGCTAATCAGCTTTAATTTTTATTGGATATTTCCTTCTTGTTATATTCTACTATTATTGTTATCAATGGGTTTTTATCTGTTTTTATTATAAAAGTTTGTAAATAATAAGTATGTCCATAGATGTTAGTGCTAGTTTTAGATGTATATATGTTTATATCAATAATTATTAATTTAATACATCGAGTCAACATTTTATGAAAAAAAGCAGACTTCAGTCCATTAAGCTCAAACACGGCTAGGTTACATAGTTTTTTACGGACCTCCATCTGATGATGAAACCTGAAGCTTGGTAGTGCATTGAGACTATTCTAGTAAACGTAAAAGTCACAGGAAATTAAAATAAGCAATTGTATTTAGTCGGATGACATATTTTTAGTTATTTTGGTTTAAAGATCAAACTACTGAACCAATATTGATGAAATGTCTATGGGACCAATTAGGAAGTTTACCTTTTCAAATACAAAAAATATATTAATTTAAAATCGATCCATTACTCTATGAATAATTCAACCTTGTACCTTAACTGATACCGCTTATAATCGTAAAAGATTTGTACAGTGTTCATACATCACATCACAAATGATTCGGCACTAATGTTACTCGGAATCTAAAGCGATATTAACACCCTCCTAATGAACAACTGAGAGTCATTTGCTATTATCAAATTATTGTTCGACGCGGGGCTCAGCGTGCTGTGTCATCGCGGTTATCGATTTTTGATTGTACGCAAAGATATTGTTACTTTGATTAATATGTGTTGCTTGAATTCTACTTATGTTCAGGTGGGTTTCATATCAGTTGTCATGAAATCCACAAAAGTGTTAACTATTCTTTTATTGAGGCTTTTCTGCCGATATGGAGCGTTTTACAAAGGTGTTTGTACAACTTTCCTGCGCTGTAAAGGCATTGACAATTTGCCACAGACGATGTATGTGTGTGATTTGGTAACGTCAGACAAACTGTCTAATTATATTATTATTATTCATATGTCGTTTTTTATAAATAACTAAGCATTTTGGTTAAAAATATTGTAGCCTGGAAGTTATGTCACTCGGTCAATCGACCCAGATTTGCTCACATATAAACCTACAAAACATATATCTTAAACTAATTGTGAAAACCTTATAAAAAATATTTCGTAGTTTAGAAGAACTAAATAAACATACACACAAAATATGACTTCATTTTGAACCGACTTTAAAAGAGGAGGAGGTTCTCAATTCAATTGTATATTTTTGTTGTATGTATCTTACGCGATCATTCTACCAATTATGACTCGATTTTGATGATTCTTTTTTGTATACAATTTATTTGTTTTTTATATAAAAGTTATAGTTTTATATAAAACGCCTGTCTAAGACCATTGCAGCACTACCCAGAACTTTGAGTAACTGAACAAAGTCCCGGGCATCGCTACTTTGGCGCTTATTACTTTGAAACGTTCGATGGTTAGTCGCGACAGCCCTGTAATTTTGCAAGCTGCATTAGCCTTCATAGCGGAACACAGTAAACCTGATATCGTAAGTCGATAGTCACAGCGTAACAAAACCTAAAGTCTAAAAATATACAAAATATAATTTAATAAGCGACAAATTTGGCATAACTCCACAAATTATTGTCTTAAAAAAAAACGTATATCAGTAAGTACGTACCCATTTCTTTGACTTCTATTTTGTGCTGAGCAGCAAACTCTTGGGTAAGGAGAGTAAACAAAAACACACTGATTCCGCCAGGATCTTTAATCAGTCCACGAGTGGCAATAACCCAAAACGCCTCAGCCAAGATGCCTGTAGGTTTACCTGGGCGAGCAAACAACCTAAAACTTCTATATTGACTCGGGCTGAAAGGGGTGCGTTGTTTGGAGGGTAGATCGCCAAACTTTCACGACCTTGGTTTTAATATTGAATTATCGTATTGACTTCAAGAGTGGACACTGTTTTATTGGAGTAACTTAAAACCTGAACAAATAAATATTTATAATTCGAACTGAAAGCCACGAAGATATGGTATTGAAAACGAATCACTGAGAGAAATAATCCAGCTCTTATTACGACAGATATTTCTACCAAATATTATTATTTTTTGAAGGCAATTTCGAGATAGATATATATTCGCAATGAACATATAGGCAACATATACAGTGACATCACTTATAAAAAATCTTGTGCACTTACTTATAGTATTAAAAATGTATCATGTACAACGTAATACATTTTTACGTGATTCTGTGCTAGAAGTTGTACTTGATTATTATCATTGTCCTCTGTTCTATGAAAGTTTATTAGCTATATATGTATAACCTGGAGATAAAAGCCAGCATTGGTCATATATTATAATATATGACACTAGCGGTCCGGCCCGGCTTTTTGTTGTTGATCCGATCGCTACCAAACTTCATAAGATCATCTGCTGGGTTAATCTGAAGATTGCCTGAAAATTTCATCAAAATCGGTTACGCCATTTTGAAGTCTATAGTGAACATACGCACATAAATTTTTATATACCTACTAGCTGTTACCCACAACTTCGTCCACCAAATTGAATCACATCACACATCACATCATCAGCCATAGGACGTCCACTGCTGGACATAGGCCTCCTCCTGGGAGAGTTTGCCAATACTCGCCACGCTTGGCAGGCGAGTTGGCGAGCGCAGTTAGGTGTGATTGTTCAAGGAAGACGCTGCTGCCCATCTTCCGGATGACATCCCTTAATCGACTCTTACGGCAACTACGGGTAGAGAGGGTGGGGTACTATTCTTACGCCGGCACCACCACGGCAAGACCAAACTGAATAGTAATGACTATTGTGTTTTGTGACACTTAACCACATCTGGTAGTGAGTAGTGGTAGCCCTTAAACGTTTTTGATAATCCCACAGGAACCTAACATTTTTCTGATATAAAATAATGTCATATATATATACAGGTATATATAATCCTGGTAATAATCTATATGTGTGCCAAATTTTATCTAAATTCGTTCAGCCGTTTTTGCGTGATTAAGTAACAAATATACAAATTTTATTTTATTTTTTATCGCTGTCTGGCTAGGTGTTTGACCGCAACTCACCTGATGTTATGTGTCCTACAATATACAATATACGCGGTTCAAAGTTCAAGACTAATCTTACAAAATGACCGATTACCCTCTCCACGCCCAAGTTCTACGAGTTGGCTTGTAGCGGCAAGTTGCAGTTGACCTCGCACTGTGCCAACATTTAACTCACAAAATGGCCGATCTTGGTAACCAACTTCCTGATACACTTGTGAAATTGACTTAAACTTACTGCAAATTCATGTAGAGTAGGTACGACCTACTTTAGAACAAGTCGAAACGGTTGCTCACCCATCATTAGCTGACAAATAATCTATTTTGCTACAATCTATATCTTACTTATTATATTAGCGATTTAGCGATGATAATATCAGGTGAGCTGTGGACAAACACCTAGCCTGCAAGCTATAAAAAAAAAGGTTTATGTATTTACAAAGCCGCGGTTGATCACTAATAAATTACAAAAAAAATTTAAAAAAAAACCAACCATGCAAAACTGAAACGGAAATATAGAGCTAATAATAATTTAATAAAATCTCACAATTCCAGAATCAGAACACAAACATGACGCCTGAACTAAGATCGAAAATTCACAGACACCAGAAGATAATTCAATCCCAAACTAAACAAACACAGATGAATCTATCTGTCTATCCAAATATGAGTTTCCACGAATTCTATCTCATGAATCCATTTGTGCGTTATCAGAAGCGCTTATATCAGGGGTTGTAATGTTATCGCTGTGCCAACGGTACGCGGAGAGCGCGCGCAAATGTCGGAGTGGCGTTATCTCCGCTAGGGCTGCTTTGTGCTGCTCCTATCGATGTATGGACAAACTTTTAACTTAATGCTGGCCCTTGGATTAATTATATTTCGACACAATCATATTTGAAGTTACACGTACTTAGAAAAGACAATTTTCTTTGTTTTTGTGATTGACAGGCTAAGTGTTCGACCACAGCTCAGCTGTTAAGTGATGGTGTGGTCGAAGATGGTGAACAGACCAAGCTTGAAATGGAACTGGCTCTGAGTCAGAGATGGGTGCCGTGGAATTCGAACTCAGGACCTCCTGGTCCCAGTAGGTCTCCAAACTAGTCTGCCAAAACTTCTACTTCAACTTATCTTCATTATTTATTTGTCACGTATGGGACAGCGTTTGACCACTAACTCGCGCGTTGTTCTAAATATGCAGATCTATATTATTCTAGGCACAAGGAAGTTGGTAAGGTAATTCATTATGTCGCTATACGCCAGTTGTTTCACCTATTAACTAGTTTATTAATTCTGTATTATGTAATTTAAAGTGTGTACAATAAAGAGTTATTCATTCATTCATTCATTCATTCATTCATTCATTCATTCATTCATTTATTCATTCATTCATTCATTCTACGATTAAGAACGGTAGACTAAAGCCGTTTGAAGTTTATAAATTTTCTTTTCTTTAAAAAAAATATAATTTATGTTTTTATAGTTTAGTTAAAACCCATTAATCTATCAGGTGTATCAATATACATATAAGTATAAAATACAAGTATAATTAGAATCGGTCAGACGTGTGTCGGTCTCAAATTAATCGTTCTGATCTAATACAAACAATTTACCTTGAACGGAACACTCGGTGCGAGTTCGACACGCACTTGAGCGGTAATAAATTTATTCGACAAATAATACCTGACTTTCAACTTATATCTCAAAAAAACAAACTTAACATTTACACTGAATTTCTTATCCTCAATACTATCAAACTAACATTTGGCCCAACTCCCTCGCGTTCGAACAAAACCCAATATAGTTCTGTTATTCTAGCACTGAATCACGATATTTAAACAATAGACCATTCCCCACACGCTTCTCTATTGTTTCTGTCTCAAAAACATGAATAACCGAGCTTGTGATAAAGAAACAATAATAAACAATGTTTGAAACCTACGCTGTCTCTACAGAACCGTTCGAAGATACGTGGCAGGAATACTCGGGGATCAAACATGACTAACGTTAAATATTTCCAGAGATATACTTTAGTAATATGTCGAGGGATTTTTAACGGCGCGTGCTAATGATGACTTCATTTGTTTCAGGTACTTGAGGCAGCTTGCCAACCGACTTATACAAGTCAGTAAGTAATAACACTAACAGAAGAAGACAATCTAGTAACAAAAACACACCGCGATAACGATTATGAATGCACGTAATTATATTTAATTTAATTTGACTGTTCTGTTAGCTCTGTTGATGTTTGTGCTGTGTTCTGGGTGTTCTAGATAGATAGAATTTTTATTGTGTACACCAGAAATATAAAAAAAAACTTTTAAAATGGTCCGTATATTTTTTATATAAAACCGTATATTTTTTTATTGCTGACAAGCTAGGTGTTTGACCACAACTCATCTGGTGTTAAGTGACGGTGTGATCGAAGATGGTAAAGCACATTTAGCCTGGAATGGAACTGGCTCTCAAGTGAGGCTGCCGGAACACACCGTTAGATGCTTGGCGACAGATTTTCAACTTAAGGGTGGTAGCTAGCCAGCCGAGTACTAGACAGTACCCTACCACTATGCTATGGTTTCCTCGCGATGTTTTCCTTCACCGGCAGCTCAAGCTCATTGTTGGGGTTTGAACCCCCGCCCTTTGGCATGCGAACCAACCGCGCTAAACACTGTGCTATCATCGCTACAAACATTTGCTCACACGTCTGATGGAAAGCGGCGGTGTGGCTGAGGATTGAGCACGTTTATCAAGAAAAACTCTTTGACCCCAAAGTACTATAATAGGTTGTACGTTAGTACATAATAATGTATTTACAAAAAAAAAAAAAAAAAGTATTTTATTAGATATAGGGTTCACATAGTACAAGTTTAGCTTAGTTTGGGGCTAGATGGCGCTGTGTGAAACACCCTACGATATTTATTTACCTCACACAGAAAAAAAACTATGAATTCGTAATATTTATTTACTTCGATATTTCGGCTATGTTACATTAGACGTGATCTTTCTGAAGAATAATGGCTCGTCTCGGCAAAAAAATATCAAATAATAAAAATGATGAAGTTCCGAATCTAAAGTTATCACAACACAATAGTCAAGAATATCCAAAGATTACTTACATGGAGCGCTAAACTTGGAATAGAATCAGATAAAACTGAATTTCACAATATCGTTCCAATATACGCAAAGAATTTGTGTAAGAGTTTCAGGAGTTTTTGCCCAATGTATGATCAACTCAATTTAACTTTCCGAGAACATTTCGGTGACATATTGCTACAGCGACTTTGATCTGCGGCTAAGTAGCTTTAATCAAAGAAACTCAATCTTTGCGTAACGGAAAATTGTGACGTGTAGGTAAGAGGCATCATGTATTTATTTTTTCTTCGTTGATTACATAGCTCATGTAGATGATTATTTTTCTCGTGAAAGAATAAAATATTATGGAAAACTATTTGATAGCTTTAGAAGCTTGTATATTTCGCCCCCACATTTTAAAAGGAGGCACACGTCGCGCACCATTAAAATGGTTATTTTGTTAATCAATTCTCAATCGATGTTCTATATAAGCGTCGCCAAGTTATGAGAGACCCGCGAGTATTAATTTGTGTTGAATGCGTTTAAGTATACTTTGAGAAATTAGTGAATGTGGAAAGTTACTTGCTTTCTTGGTTCGTCTCTTGACACTTAACATCAGAAGAGCGTTCCTTTAAAATAAAATTCATATGAACAAAGAAGTGGGATTGATGTTCTTATGTCGTTTTTTTTTTTGCCACTTATTACGGAATTCCATTAAAATGCATTACCTAAATTTATTGAATCAAATAATATTCTGTTGCTACATTTATAAACTTCATCAGCATTCTTTTTATTCACAGCTGACAACAACCTGATCAGGAGTTCATAAGCACTCACTCGTCATTAAAAAAACTATTTGCATGCGGCACTCAAAATTCAGGTGTTAAAACGAAACGTCAATTTCAATTTCATAACTTACTAAAAAATACAGTGAGCCGTACAATGAAGCCATATCGACGTTTGTGTTATCGATGTCCAGGTTTCGTTTTGAAACTATAACAAAACTTACCAAAATAACTAATAGCATCTTTCTCGTTGAAATAAAGCTAATAAACAAAGTGTCTGGCATAAACTTTGCTAATCAACTGTAAACTAACAGGCTAGTATAGAATAACAATTACAACAAAACATAACAAGACTAAAAGGTTAGGTTAGGTGTTTGAGCACAGCTCATCTGATGCTAAGTGACGGTGTGATCGAAGATGATAAACATACCTAGTCTGGGATGGAACTGGTTCTCAAGTGAATCAGGACACACGGTTAGGTGCTTTACAACAGATTTTCAACTTTAGAGTGGTAGCTAGCCAGTCGAGCACTACAACCCTACTGCCACACTTTGGTTTCCTTACGATGTTTTCCTGCACCGGCAGCTCAAGCTCATTGTTGGAGTTTGAAACGATGCCCTTTGGCGTGTGTACCGATCGCAGTAACCACTAAACTAACTAAACGAACTAAAAAGGAGTATGGAGTTCTGCAATCAACATCTTATCTTATACTACTATATCACATCACGTCATCAGCCATAGGACGTACACTGCTGGACATAGGCCTCCTCCTGGGGGGGTTTTGCCAATACTCGTCGCGCTTGGCAGGCGGGTTAGCGAGCGCAGTTAGGTGTGATTGTTCAAGGAAGACGCTGCTGCCCGTCTTCCGGACTACATCCCTTAGCCGACTCTTACGGCAACCACGGGTAGAGAGGGTGGGGTACTATTCTTACGCCGGCACCACTAGTACTATATATACTTCTGCAACTAGTTGATCATCTGCCGTCTAGATTAGGACTCCAGCCTGCTTCAAGGACGATGCTTTAAAAATCATCGTAATTAAGTAAACTAAAAACAAATGCTTGGCTCAAAACTTAAACCACATAAACTAGAAGACATCTGGCTTACGTAACAAACAGACACTCGGACAGACAGACAAAAGGAATGCGATTGTCACTGGACCCTTAATACCCCACGCATGCGTTCGATAACCTATGTCGCAGTGAGTAACGACACTCGGACTTTTTATCAAAAGGCCATAAAGTTTTTATTGACTTTCGAGATAAAGGATTTTGTGTAAGTCATTAAGCTCGGTTTCTGATTTTATTGGTTCGTTGTAATCAAATATTATTATGGTTTTTGTTATTAAAGAACATAAAAATTAAAAAAGGTACGTGTTTCTAAAGCTGGGAATATTTAGCTAAAACTCTGCTGCATACTTTTTTAGAGTATTTGGATTTTTTTTACTTAATATTGCATGCATGTTAACATCATTAAATACACACTTAAGTATAGTACTAACTCCATCAATCAATCGTGGTTGCTTCGAAGAGATCGCTTTTATCAATGAGGCTGCTTAACTTGTAGCACTAGCTCATAAGATTCTTTTGTTTTCTGTACATTGTTTCTATTTATAGTAGGTACAATAAAAAGGTTCTATCTATGCTGAATGTAATACTTATGTAAAAAATAAAAATTTGCTTAAATTGGTGACTTGTCACCAGTCTAATAGAAACAACTTTTACAACAATTGGGGATAGTTTGCTGCTTTTTCGCTCAGATAAATAGTCTTATTCTACATCCTTGACACAACTCTTTCGAGAAAAGAGTCATATACTAAATCATGCATCCAATTCTATCGAAAAGTGTTTGATCCATTATAATCTATTTTAATTATATTTGATACATGTAAAGAAATAGTGATATTGTACCGTATACATTAGGTATGAAATATATTTTCGAATAGCGTGGCGCATTGTTTCGATGACGACTTCATAATTACAATAATCTTTGTACATTCGCTCAAATTCCCGATCCGCCCACTTCCCGCGACACAAAAACAAAAAAAAAACATTATCCGATCGTCCTGCCCACGTAAATACATGCCCCGTCCAATCTCACCGCATTCTGTTACAGATCTCTACATAACCATTTTGGTACATCTTCATACTTCATTTTTGTATTCGACTACCACCTTAAACAGACAACGAAACTCCAAAACTCATAAATATTGAACCTTATGTTTATTGAACTAAAAGTTTTCAACTTTTTTGGTTGGGCGTCAGTGTGTCGGGCGAAGATGCGTACGGTATTGTCCGCCGTTAATATGTCCATTCGTCATAGTTGACAGTTTGTAATGGATAATGCAATTGCATGTTAACTAGTATTTCGGTCGTGTTCTTACTATTTATAGGTGTCACTTTAGTATTGTTGATGGTAGTAAGAATAACTATGCCCTTGGGACTTGAGCGAACGAGTTTATGAATAGTTTTGTCCAAATTTGTGGTGAAAGATATTTATATCTGGAGCTTATGAAGCTCGGGGCGAAACAATGAATGTTGAAATTATGAGATGCTGCCTTTTGTGGAAGAATTATATATTTTTATATTATGTACAATATTTTATTTCAACAATTTTTACAGCACAATAACTGATGTTTTTTGTGTAAAAAATAATGAGACGAACAAGACGCTCTCCTGATGGTTAGAGATAACGCATGTCCATGACCATTACAGCGATGCTTAGAACTTTGGTCAACAAATCAATGTCCAGGGTATAGCTACTTTGGCGCTTATTTCTTTGAGACATTAGTTCGTTAGTCTTAACAACTCTATAATTTTATTAGCTGCAGCACCCTTCAAACCGAAATACATTAATATTTACACACTACTGCTTGGCGGCAGAATATCTGGTTCTTCATTTTTTATGGATTACAAGCTAGGTATATGACCACAGTTCACCTGATGTTGCGTGACGGTGTGGTCGATGTTGGTAAAGCACACCAAGCCTGGAATGGAACTGGCTCTCAAGTGAGGCAGCCGAAACACACTGTTACGTGTTTGGCGGCAGATTGACAGCTTGAGGGTGATAGCTAGCCAGCTGAGTACTAGGAAATACCCTACCACCACGCTATGGTTTCCTCACGATGTTTCCTTCACCGGCAGCTCAAGCTCATTGTTCGCCCTTCGGAGTATGAACCGACCGCGCTAACCACTGAGCCATCATCGCTACAAAACCTTAATAGCTTTTATATAGAACATGTTTTAATAAAAATCCATAAATTTATATGACATTCTAAAAATGAATGCGTTGTTTTATGGCAATCTCTATTACCATTTGCGAAGTCACGAAGTAAGAATTGCAATGGCTTCTCGAAACTGCAATAAAAAGGTAAATAAAGTACATCTCCTGAATGAGACATCAGCCGTCCTGTGTCATCCGATATTTGCATTGAATGGCCGAGACCGTTTCAATTGCGATTCCAATTGTCATTGCGTTCTCTTTAACGACTTGTTCATCATAATAAACAGTTATTTGGAGAAGCCGCTCTTTACTTATTGTTGATGTTGAAAAGCGTATAATGTTGCACTGATGCGGTAGTAGTTTAATATATTTTTGTATAATTTAGCTCATTAATAATTATTAATTAATCTTAATTTAAATTAAATAACTGTGCAAATTGTTGCGAAGATAACTCGGTAGATTCAAAATCCAACAATAAGTTTTTTTTATGCTCGATTACTCACTTTTAATTATATCGGACATTTCGATTATGGTTTCGGCCACATCCGGTGGCCTTCTTCACGGATACAAGAGTAAGTACAACACGCGCGTGGTTTTGCAAAATGTCAGTTTCCTTAGTAAAATAAGTTTTTTGTGGCGATGATAGCTCTATGATTAGCGCGGTCGGTTCATACGCCGAAGGGCGTGGGTACAAACTCCAACAATGAGCTTGGGTTGCCGATAAGGGAAAACATCATGAACAAACCATAGCATGGAGGCAGGGCACTTTAAGCACCTAACATTGTATTCTGGTAGCCTCACGTTAGGGCCAGTTCAATTCCAAGCTAAACGTGTTTACCATCTTCGACCTCACCATCACACAGGTGAGTGATCAAACACCTAGCCTATCAATCATACAAAAACCTTGCCCAACATAATATCGTGAGGAAACCACCATAGCATGATGGTAGACTAGTTACCGCGATAAAGTTGAAAATGGTTTCGCAGCTTGAGAACCTGTTACCATTTCATGTGTGTGTGTTTGAGTGTTACTCGTTACCTAGCATCAAGTCATCTATAGTTAAAAACTAAAATACAATATTCTGATAAAAATAAATCAAAACTGAATCCTGTTTATAGCAACGAGGCGAAGCAGTACGTACGTACGGGGCGCCTGTGAGCCTGAACTTCGCAACTCCAGCTCGAATGACCGCCTCAATTAATTTCAAACTCAGTTTAAAACTATGGTTAACTTCGGCCAGTTCTTAGCCGAGATATAAATTGGGTTACCAACTTATTGACGGTAATGTTGAGGTCTTATGGACTCACATAAAATAACTTTGATCGGGGTAGACGAAGCAGAACAGAGGGTTACCGTGGTGGGTAACTTTTAATGAAAATATTTCGGCTTTTCATTTGAAAGGCCAAAATCACAGTTTGCTTTGGAAATTTGTAGTTTAAAATTTATGTTGTGATTGAATTTGTTTTTGGGTACATTTTATTAGCAATGAATTTCATTAAATTGTAGTGAGGTTACAAAGTATCCAGACACTAATACCTACAATAAGACGTATGCGCATATATATGTATTTCAATGTAATGTGTGATTTGTTTGAAAAAAGGTTAACAATAGTCAACAACATACGAGTAAATTCAACACAAAATAGTTTTCGTTTTACAAACAACTTCATTTAATCAAATGGTTTGTATTACACCAAGCTGTGTGCATCGACACTGATTAGAAAATATTGAGAGAAGAGACTTGGCGATTATATTATTATTTTAACGATGATAGCTCAATGGTAAGTGCGGTCGGTTCACACGTCGAAGGGTGTTCGCCATCTTCGACCACACCGCCACTTAACATTAGGTAAGCTCTGTTTAAAGTTTTTTTTTTTTGTTTGACAAGCTAAGACTACCCATCAAATTAAAAAAACTAATCAAACAAACATTTATGTAACTAAAATAGATGTGTGTCCTAAATGTATACATTATAAGTAAGTATTTAACAAAAAAATATATTTCTGTTATTTGGTTGCTATAGTACAAACTTTACTTAGTAAGAGGTTAGATAGCGCTGATTGAATTGTCCACGATTATTTATTACACGACTGCCCAAAAAAAGAGTGTAATGTTTTCGGGGTTCATGTACATATTATGTATGTGATTCCCTTTATTTAACTGTAACTTTTAAATGCCTGAAGTCCTAAACAGATTTAGATATATAAGGCATCGTTAGAATCCTTACATCATTCTGAGTGACACGGGTTATATGTTTTTTGATAAAAATATTTTATTAAAATTTTAAAAATACATATTATTTTCTCTATAACGGCACAGCCAGTCGACTTCTTACAAAACATGTCGATATGACCGATAGATATCTAAAAGTAAACACTTAGTTTTCCGTATCTTGGAGCTGTTTTTCTGTATACTTTCTTCTCGCATAAGATGAAACGCGGACACCCACAGAGATATGTATTTCCGATAAATCGATTATATTATCGAGTTACAAGAACAATGGTTCGGCCGCGCGATGCGTTGAAGATTTCTTTGGATCGAATGTTTGGTGCAAGATATAAATATTGCTGGAAATGACATTTTATATACCTTATTAAATTACTAGAAATGTTTTGGTATATTTATTATTTAATTTAAAATATTTACGAGTACATAGTCTTCTTCTTCTTTCTTTCTTCTTCTCTTATATATAAAAATGAATAACCGTGCGTTAGTCTCGCTAAAACTCAAAAAACGGCTTGACTGATTTGAATATATTGTTTTTTGTTTTCTTCGCTATAGTTCAGGGAAGATTTAAAAGAAAAAACAATAGTGAAAATCCAAAAGAAAAGCAATAAAATAAAGTAAAATTTTGTATGGAAAATCGCCTTACTGGCGTGCTATGCACAAGATGTCGTCAAGTGTCACAAAACATTACTACATATTTAATTTGACGACATCTGGTGGCGTATAGTGGTAATACTCTCTAAAGTTATTTCGTTTTCAAAACAATTTATTAGATGATTACCTAATTACCTATATGAATATAATTAGTGAAATACAAATGTCTAGACTTGGTTTGCTCTGACTGCGTTTTGATTCAACGATATTATGGTATATATTGTTTTTTATAAGCAATGTAAGTAAACTCTCATCTAGTGATTTTCGTCAGTGAGTGGTGTGTGGTTAGTATATATTAGTATGCAACGCGCATTGTTTGGAGATGCACGATGCGCTTCGTCGATACCATCTTTGTGACGGACGGTTGACGGTCAACTTAAAGTTATCTTTCAATCATAATGTTTTTTTTTTTGTTATTAAAATACAAGTGATTTTAAAAAATTAAAAATAATGTCGGTGAATTGTATTCGAATGTTTATGTAATTAGTGGTATTTCAATCATAAAGTGCAAAATTATATAATGTGGTGGTGCCACATGTCATTTCGCTGTTTGCCAAAATCCGTTGAAGCTTCTATTTAAGTCACCACTACAATAGGGCATGGGCTAGACTTGACTGTGACTGTTATTGAATCATCAAACCATCATCTCAACGTAATGAGCTTTAAAGCAGCGATGCTTTGGCCTTTGTTTTGCTCCTCAAATTTCAGTGTATCACTGCATTGTTCATAAACATGTAATTTCTTACCATAAGGAGAGCAAAATTTATGTAAACTTTATAGTGACTAAGACTTGTTTTACTTGAAACTGTGCTAAAAATAAAAAAAACTGGCCAAGTGCGAGTCGGACTCGCGCACAAAGGGTTCCGTACCATTATCTATGAAAAAAAAAACGCGTTTGTTGTATGGGAGCCCCCTTTAAATATATATTTTATTTTGTTTTTAGTATTTGTTGTTATAGCGGCAACAGAAATACTTACATAATTTATGAAAATGTGAACTGTCTAGCTATCGCGGTTCTTGAGATACAGCCTAGTGACAGACAGACGGACGGACAGACAGACAGCGAAGTCTTAGCAATAGGGTCCCGTTTTTACCCTTTGGGTACGGAACCCTATGATGAAGTAGTTATAAATGGTCTCACTGCTCTGCTTAAATTAACTAATGCTATTCATCTGCTTCATATAGAAAAATGCTAGCTTACATTACTAACATAAGAAAGATTTTCAGGAAAAACCCATAATATAGGCATTCACTACCAAGATTTTTTTTCTTAAAATAGAATCATGAAGTAACTAACTGGAAAAAAAAAACCTAGTCTTAGCGTAGTACTACGCCATCTCTCTATGGTATATGTATAATGTAAGTATGTATATATATTACTAGATAAGGGTTTGAAAAATATAAGTTTTATTAGTATTTGGCTATAAAAAGGACAATTTAATTGCTTCTTGACGAACATAAAGAACTGACACACGCGTGTTTTGCGTCTCGCACGGAAGGTGGCGCTACGCTCGAATTTTCGAACGTGGATTACCTTGTTTATACATCGAATACTATTCAAAAAATTACCAACATTGTTTACTTTAGCTCACAATGATTTCAACATAAAAACACATTAAATAAATTTGTAGAACACTTGACAAATCTTTCCTTATTAATTTCGCCAGTACCAGATCAACTATTTCATCATAAAAAGAACAAATGGAATAATGTGATGTGATGCAGGCAGTATGCCGCGCCGATACGAGCAGCAGCTTCGGGGCTTTTAATTTTCTGTTCTCCACAATCCATTCTATTTATTTTAGTCTCGGTTATGAATTGATCTAATTTAGCTCAAGGGAAAGATCGTTAATTACAAAGCAGGAGATATTTTATGACTATTGTACTAAATATAACTCGGTACCCAATTCACCCGAAACCCAAGATTTAACGAGGTGTCTAAACATCTTGTAAGGGTACGTATAAGGTTTTTTTAAATATATTAAAAGTTTTGACCTACCCTTCAATGATATATTTAAAATGATATATGGAATTTGTTTTATAATTTTCGTGTTATCAATAAGATATCTCTATTTATTTGTACAGCTTTTGAAACAGATATACTATCGAATTAGCCAAATAAATAAATATATTAAAAATTAGTTTAATAATAGAAAATGTATATATTTATAATTATGTACGAGCCATCTTTAATCCTCCACTATGTTACCAAATGGCACCGGTACTAATCCAATTTATTAGTAGAGAGATTTGCAACCCTCTCACATAACATTTTAAACTAGCTCTAATCCGTATTACACTTTATCTAAAAACAATAAATTGTACTCCAGCTCGCGAGTTAACCCTTGCAAAGCTGCGGCATCACCGCGCGCGCGCTCAACCCTGCAGGTCTCGCAGACCCGCCCACCGCAAGCATTAAGATACATCTAACAAAGACAAACTTTACAGTGACGTCATTGTTTCATTATTTCCGTTAATTGTTTTTCCATGTCGACTCGTTATCGGGGTCCTTAATCCGGTAAATCGAATCTTCAGCCTAGGGTTGTAATACAGTGGGAGCTAACTTTTAGTCTGTTGTTCGTCTGCGGAGATATATGGCTGTCGTTATGGGGTGCGATATGTTAATTTTATTACGCCTCCTCATGGCCTTCGTTTTAGCTTCCATTTTACTTTTTGTGTTATTATGTTCATTTTATTGTGTTGAGCTTTAGCTGATTTTGTAACCTGTATAAATATATATTTTTTTATTAATAAGACCAGTTATAACTGAAATCTAGTAATAGCGTTTCAAATATATCATTAAATATTTAAAGACACTGCATATCCCAATGAAAAAATATGTAACTTGGTAGTAGGATATTTTTTTTAAGGTATCTCCTTAGCAAGACGTCATCTAGGTAGGTACCACAGCAGTACCAGATATTGTGCTGCCATACTGCCAACATAGTTTGTAAGCTATACTACGTTCCGGTTTCAAAGATACTGCAGCTAGCGAAATTACAGAACTGATGAATTAGGAGTGCGTTTCATTCTTCTCATTACTCCTAAAAAAAACTAAGTATAAAAGTATAATTGGTATCAAAAAGTTAATAAAGTATGTCAATATAAAAATGATAAAAAAAAATAATTACTGGTATTTTATCTATCTACGGTGTGTTCCGGCATCCTCACTTGAAAGCCAGCTCTATTCCAAGCTAGGTGTGCTTAGCCCTCTTCGACCATACCATCACTTAACATCAGGTGAGCTTTTGTCAAAAAAAATCCATGTAATAACAATTAAAGCAAATATGTATTATGGACACATTTAATGAAAAAAGCTTACGATGATTGACTAGCCAATGTTAGCCATATCATCGTACAGCTTGATAGTTTCTCTGTTATGAGATAAAAACATAGATCAGTAATAGTTTTATACTAGATAAATTCGATATATAAAATAATAATAATAATAATAAATATTGTAGGACACATTACACACAGCGCCATCTGACCTATGGTACCACTCAGTTATTTTCAGTACGCATTCAAGGACTATTTCACTATTTTTTACATCCAGTTATGTCACTCATATGTCATCCTGTTATTTCTACTATTTCCATCGAATTCTAAAAAGATGATTGTGGTATTTGGCTATTATGTCAACTAAAAGATTTCCAATTTTGGTAATTGCGACCATAAGCCAGCCAAATGACGCCATTTCTTTTATTTATTGGAATGCCCCCTCGATTTGCTAATGTCCCAGATTTGTCGAAACAAAGCCGAGGCATTAAAACGCAGCGCGGGACGCAGCGACGGCCGTCATTTTTACCACTTGACAGCGAAGTTCGTCGCAAAGACGACGGTATCACTTGATTTATATCTCCTCCGCCCGACTAATGCAATTATTGCAATTTATTATGAAATTAAATAAGGTCGACGCGACGTTCCCCTACCCCTTGTGGAAATTTATACCCTTTTGTAGAAAACTATATTTTCGCTGCGTCTAGAAGACCGCCGTTTCGGAGGTTGATTTTTGATTTTAGACCGTTTGTTTAGGGTTGAGTTTTGATTGTTAGCGGCACGAAAGAGTGTTACGTCTTTTTAAGTGGGTAGTTTGCTTATTTTTCTCGCGGCTTATGTTGTCTGTGGTTGTGGTGAGCTATAAATTATTCGAGGCCCCCAACACCTTGTCTTCGAGGGTCCGCGAGATAGCGTCATTTTTATAAAAGTGTAATGTGTTTTCTTGTTGTGATTGCATCTTCTAGACTTTCTCAACTTTAGATGAAATTACATTTGGATGAAGATTGCTTGTAATAAATTTGGCTTGTTTTATCCCCCCAAGTATTTTCCCCTTGGGAAAATTGTAGGGGTTGTTTAGATTACCTAGTATTTTATTCTAGTTAGGTATTTTACACAATCGCAAAAGTTTAAACTTTATTTTCTAATAATAGTGGCTTACAATAAGACCCTTTTGAAATTATTCTCTGCCAGTTTCAAAAATCTTCGATAATTGAAAGCCTTCATTAATTAACTTTTAAATCTTTTATCGACGCTTGTTTTACTTTTGAACACTTTTATCGATAAATTAAAACTTTAGAACTCTAAAAATTTGAAACGATTCAATGTTAAATAAGTTTAATTTTTATGCCTTTTAGACTAATTGTTCTTTATTTATGCGCCTAAATTCATATCAACCGCACCACTAATTAACTTTACGTACTAACTACTAATTAATCTGCAGCCATAGCTAAACAGTCGTTTGATCAAGGTACTATTGCGTATTCTGCGACTACAACCACAAATGAGCATTCTTTTGATCAAGCCAAAAAATGGTTGTGAATCGAATTAAGAGATTAACGGTCTATTTAGATTTCACCTTTACGATGTACGGTCACTTTCTAGTGTCCTTCTAAAGCCCTGGTACACACATGAGACGCATTTTTACAATATTTGATACAACTTACGCACTTAACTTTTTTTATTTATTTAACGATCTCGATCATAATACTCTTAATTTAATTACATGCATACACATTACATGTATGTAAGGGAAACGGTCCCTTAAACAAAGATCGGTAATGGTGCTAGTTATTACTGATATCATAATAATAAAATATAAACTCTTATTATTATTATTAAAAATTTAGACTACTTGACATCGGCAACATAGTCTGTTTGCTCAAGTTTAGAAAGATTTCCAATTCTCCATTCCTTCCATTATTCTCTAGTACCTGGTTGACCGAGCATTGCTCGGCTGAAAACATGGATAAAACGACGTTTTCTGAAAATTAAACCTAGCTAGATCGATTTTTCGCCCCCGAAACCCCCTGGATACAAAATTTTATGAAAATCGTTGGAGCCGTTTCCGAGATTCAGAATATATATATATATATATTACAATATATATATATATATATTGTAATTCTTGTATATATATATATATATATATATATATATATATATATATTTACAAGAATTGTTCGTTTAAAGATATAGATTTAGCATTACTCTGATATATGTTTGCCGTCTGAATACATTTGACCGCACTTTGTCTGATGTTAAGCAGTAGTGTGGTCTCAGATGACATACGTTTACCTAGATATAATCAATTAGCTTTGAATTTTACCACATATACCTTTATATGAAACCCTTTATATACCCTTACAGGGAACACAGATTCCAGCAGAGTTCCACAAACTATGTGCGAATAAAAAATGTACAATCAAACCATTGCGAACGTGGGAAATATACACCATATACAGATGACGTTTTGGCCGCGTTTTGCCTGACTGTCCGTTAGTAAAAAGGGGCAGGCGGAATCAAATTGTGCACTTTTAGGACACCCTCTCCAAAATGTATCTAATAAAACAAACCGACAAGCTCTACGTCGATGCTTAAAAGTTTGTAGCTAAGACTATCATAATATCTCTAATCATAAATATCTCTTGACATGGCTCTCGGCTAACTTCAATGCTTCAAGTTTGTACTAAGTCAAACATGTAATTCAAGTTTTGTAAATGTATTCACGTAAAAGCGGTACAGATATGTTGATATAATAAATAAAACAGAAAGCTTAAATTTAGACTAAAAATAGTCTCAGGCTTGTGTGTATGTGGTATGAAACACGCCTAAAAAGTTTTTTTTTTTTCCTAATTCAATTTAACTAGAATGCTAACAGTGAACACGATTAAATATTTAAGGGCTTAAGTATACTTGGACGAAGGTGCAAAATAAATTTGTCACTGCTACACTCATTTAAATATATGCATGTGTGAGTATATAACCCAAATATGTAATTACTTGAAAACTATTAGGTGTATGCGCTCCACAAAGCGTCACGGGCACTGATCACGGCCATTGAAGGCAAAAATAAATAAGAAATATCACGTTGAGTCACTCACGACCTTGTGTTGTGTTTCTAGGGTTAGTACCTATATTACAATATTTGAATTATAATTTTACTAAGAACGGTCAGAGGTGGGTTATTTGACTAGCGTTTAAGTTTTGAAATAGTGTTTCTTTTGACACGTAAATTATACAATAATATTAAAATTGTGTATATATATATTTTTCTTATTTTTGAAACTGCAAGGTTAGCAAGATAGTCATCAGTTGATTGATAAAATACCTATAAAAGACGAACATATATTATGTACATACAAAGAAATATTGACATAATTGTGTATATTTGAACAAAGTATAAACTTTTAAATTACATTATTACAATAGCTTAGTGTATTAAGGATGAAAGAAAAAATGAAATAATCAGCATCTCCATAGAATAAATTCTTTGACCGAATGTTGGAGCCTGCTAATTTTTTTTTTATGCTTTTAGAGTTAAATTTGTTCATAATGACCCTTTCGGGTTAGTACACCTTAAGCTTATGACCCCGTATAAGTACGATAATTTATTTAATGCATCAACGTATGACGGCATTTCAATCCGGGCCCTAATTAATCGAGTTAAACTGCACATCACTAGATAATGTTATGGTGGTGTACAAAGCCGAGCCAAAATGTTTCGGATGAGGCGTAATATTGTTCCACGCGGCGCTGGTGACAATTGAAATTGAATCATAACTCCAAGCATCTACATTGTTACCTTTTGAAACTGTGGTGTAATAATTAATCGAGAAGTAGAAACATGAATCACTGTAGACAGAACTATTTGTAAGTGAATTGAGCGCTTGTTAAGGATTCATTTTTAATCGCGCATAAAGCATAAAAATAAGCAGGAAATAAAAAAAAACATTTTTAAATTTACCATATCCAATTTCGTGTAAGAACTAGCGAACGCGTCCACTAGCGTTTACCGTGCAGCGAGAAATATTGCATCTGCGTAGATAGATAAATGTCGAAATGATATTTTAGTTATCGCAACTTAAAAATATTAATAGAAAGGGGCGCGTATTCGAATCCAACGTTGTGTCAAAATTTCAAAGCAATTTTATTTGGGTTCGATGTCCATCCAGTACAAGCATTTGTTGAGTTAAAAAAGGTTTGTTCGGTGTCTGGGTATGTATTTACAAAAAAAAAAGAAAGTATTTAAGTATTCTAATAGTTATCTAAAGTAGGAGGTCTCCGCTAGTTCACCTGCTGTTTTGATTTCTACAAGTTTACAAAATAAGCGTTTTCGTAACGATGATAGATCAGTGGTTAGCGTAGTCGGTTCACACGTCAAATCCCAACAATGAGCTTGAGCTGCCGGCGATGGAAAACATTGTGAGGAAACCACAGCATGGTAGAACATGGCATTTCTGATTCGATCTCATAGGGAAACTCCGAGCATAGCCCTCTCAATAGCTCGTTGCGCTACATTGGGCTTACCAAGAAAGAGCATAGTCAGAGACCACGTTTCAGCACCATAAGTCATCACCGGTAACACACACTGCTTGAAGACATTCGACTTGAGACACTGAGGTAATTCGAACGAGATCGCTGCGCAGTTTTCCGAACGCTGCCCAGCCGAGTTGGATTCGACGACTGGCGTCTTTCTCGAAGTTGGACCCACCTAGTTTGACTGCTTGTCCTAGGTAAATTTACGTGTCAACAACTGCAAGAACCGAGTTCACAACTGACATTGGGGTGGGCACAACATGTGCATTGAACATTACCTTTGTCATGTCCATGTTCATTTTAAGACCTACCCGTTGGGAAACTCGATTAAGGTCATCGAGCATTGTGCTGAGATCTTCCAACAATTCTGGCATAACTACTATTTCGTCGGCAAACCGAAGGTGAGTGACGTATTCACCATTAATATTGATGCTGAATCCTTTTCATTCCAGGAGCTTGAAGGCGTCTTCCACTGTGGCAGTAAACAGTTTCGGAGATATAACGTCTCCCTGTCTTACGCCTCTTTTCAATGGAATCGCTTTCAAAGTCTGCTCCTATACTTGGACCGACATAGTGGCGTTATTATAAAAACACTTCAACAGTCAATATGGCATCGTTGGAGAGACTCAACCACCGACCAACCGACTCGATCGAATCAAAGGCTTTCCCATAGTCCACAAATGCCAAACATAGCAAATTATACTCTAAAGGGTATAAACCTGAAAATAGATGATTTCGTAATGGAAATAGACATATTAAAACACAGACACACACCAAACATTGCTTTTATAATATTAGTGTGTGTGTAATAACACATAAGCTATTCCGTTAAAACTGCATTAACCAACCGTGTTTACTACGCACTCATTTCATTACTGCGTACTGATCAAGCGAATTGTAAACATTAAAGCGGGCTTTAATTCCAATTATTGACAGTTAGACATAATTGCTACGACCGACTCTATGCCGTGAAACGTAGAGGTTAAATTCGTTATTCATTATTTGTTGAAGTCGGGACTGAAATAGATCCGTTTTTTGAAACCGGTATTTCACAATATTAGTGTCTAAAACTTTTAATTTACATCGGACGTAGCTGTGGATTAAAACAAAAAAGAAAAGCATATTAATACTCAAACTAAATTGAATAATTCTAATATAATTCGTCATCTATTTAAATAATCAGTCTTTTGTTTGATATTGTCCTCCCTTTAACTGTCATATTATATAAAAGCTTGTAAAAAGTATTACAAAAGCTATTAACTAAATAAAACATTAACGAAGCTCACAAACAGAAATATAATTACTGTGAGTATCGTTAATCCCGCATAAACAAAAATGGGTCAAAACCACGTTAGTTTCCATAGTATCAAAGAACAATGATTTAACTCGAATCGTTCCGTAATTTTTGGGTTATCTGGTCCCTCGTATATAAACCTGTTATGTCAGTGACCGTTTATTTGAGCTCATCTCGAGCTGAGATTGTTAAGAGCATGTTTAACCGAATCCGTTTGACGGACAAACACACAATGATGTTTGATGATTAGTTTTTGTCCAACAAATTACAGCGCGCGCGGTCAAATTGATTCGACCGTTAGCGCGATGCTTGATTGACAAATTATGGTGTGGAACTGTCAAAATATTGAAGGTTTGATTGATGTCTATGTTGCTTAATTCGGTTTAATTCAACTTGACGAGATAAAATGATTCCCAATTTCTGTTCATGTGTTTAACTAGTTGTAAGAAATGACTTTATAATTATTTTTTTATAAACTTAAAGATGAAAGTTTTTAAGTGAATTACAAAGGAAAAATATGTAACGGTAATAACAAACCACACATCGTATGGTCCTCTATCCAGTATATTTTAAATGATAAAAGTTAGACAGGCGGAGTACGTCAACAATCGGGCACTGAATCTTGTAGCCTCTGGAGAAAGACTTCGCGGCCAAGGATGATAAATAGAAGGAATGCTTTTGCAGCGACTAAAAGTGCGGTCGGTTCACCCGCCGAAGGTCGTGGGTTCAGCTTGAGTAGCGGATTAAGGAAAACATCGTGAAAAAACTTTAGCATGGTGTTAGGGATCTTTTCAGTACTCGGCTGGCTAACTACGAGTGGTAGTTAGGTGTTTGACCACAGCTCATCTGAGCTTAAGAGACGGTGTCGAAGATAGTAAGCACACCTTGCCTGGAATGGAAGTGGCTCTCAAGTGAGGCCATCGAAACACACCGTTAGGTGCTTGGCGGCAGATTTTTAACTTGAGGGTGGTAGCCAGTTGTAGAGTACTAGAAAGTACCCTACTACTATGCCATGGTTTCCTCACGATGTAACATACATTCGTCATATAAACGTTTGTCATAGGTGGGAATCAAACCTACGCCAAACTGGTTCACGAATCAGGCCTACTTCCAAAAGAGCTATCAACACAGTTAATTTTAAACTGAAATTTCCTGTAACTATAATTAGAATATTTTGTAGTTAACTAGATTGCACAAGTTCGACTCGCACTTAACGGGTTTCTATCAGTACCATTGATCTGAAAACTCGTATCCAGCAGGAATCGATATAATGATCGCTACACACGACATTTCCATGTCACACTAACGAGCGCTAATAACACTTTTGTTAACGCAAATGACAAAGCAAAATACCAGATTTACCGGTTAATGGGTTAATTTATATAAAACAGTAGTGTACAGTGTACACAGTCCAGGACAAACCTTGTGGCCGCTTTGAACTTAGAACAGACTGCCGCTAGAGGTCGCTGGTTATTGCACTATTATTAGCTCACGACTGCACAAAAAAGGAGTGGTTATGCATGTAAGTTTCTTTTTTCTACCGTAACTTTTAAATATCTGAACAGATTTGGATGTATTGGATATTGTTAGAACTCTTACATCATTTCAAATGACATTGGTAATTTTATTTTGTTCGTTTTTATTTTTTTAATTATAAATAGGCTTGCGTTTGACCGACATCTCGCCTGATCTTAAGCGAAGATGCGTTGTACGATGGAGAACGCTTACCTAGAAGAAACCGATTCACTCGCGACTTGAAGGCGCCTAGATTGTATCTATCAGGGAACACCCACTGGCAGCTAATTCCATTGCTTTTTGGTTTGTACGATAAAGGTGGATTCGATCCGTATAGTTCGAATTTTATGAATATCCATCATGAAACGATATCGCTTTTTAGAGCTTCTTACTGTCCAATAGTAGAATGAATTACGTGAAATTAGTCATCCAGATCTAAAGCACATTTTCCAAAATGTATCCGTTAGAAAACCGACAGACTAGCTAATTTGTCTCGATGTTCCAAGCTCTGGAACCTTTTCTGAACAAGCGAGTCGTTGCTGATGAGTTTTCTTAAGTAAGCTTATTATTAATTTTACCATGGAAATTGAGGTGCTATTGACACATTCTAGTTATTGATTTTATACTATTTCTCATGCGAACAATACTTAAACGTGTAACTTCAATCAAATTATCTATATTTTATGGATTCAGAACCTGAGCCACTAATTTCATGTCTTCTCAGCAACCTATGTCAAAACAACAATACAAACAATATAATCATTATTGAATATTATTCAATAATGATTATTTTAATTGAATTTGAAGAGCGGTATTTTAATTTGGTGCGGAGTGTATCGCCATAACTGTCATTTAATCTGTAACACGGTAAGTGCCGTAACTAGTTGTGGACACAGTGGACGGTGCCCACAATTGGACTCTGATTTATTTTTATGGGCGTTATTTGATGATAGGACACATTTTGTGTTGATTTGTTTTCATTAAGTTGCTCGTCGGTCTAAATTAGATTGATGAAGAATGACTACTGCTGTAAATTCTTTTGTTTACTAGTGACACGAGTTAACTTTTAATTAATGAAATACAATAATTGTCTGTTCTTACGATTAAATGGAATCTATTCAAAATTATTAAAACAATATTAAATTATAGCCAAACTGGTACCTACTGGCTGGCTTTACTTAGTGGTAGATTTCTACGTCAGGAGGTCGTCTAGGTAAGTACCACCGCAGTACCAAAAATTTCGCCTACAAGTAGTAGCTGGAGGGAGCAGTAGTACAGGGCTGTTGAGTTGTCGTTGATGGTTAGCCATCAAAAGTCTCAAAGTAAAGAGCGCCATAACAGTGATGCCCTGGACTTTGTTTGGCTTGTATCTATAAGTTCTGTGTATCGCTGCTATGGTCATAGACTGGCGTTATACCTTACCATTAGAATATCGTCTCCTTTGTCTCATTACTCATTACTCATTACTAGATAAGAAAAATCTTACATGTGTTCTTAAAAAAAATCTCCAAGTCTATCAACCCGCATTTGGCTTTAGCGTTGATTTAGATTCGGTAGCCAAACTATTTGGTTATTAACAGCTTTAAATGTTGTTGAATTCAAAATTGCCACGAAAAGATCTATTTTAACAACTAAGTTTACCACAATTGTAATTTCATGAAATAAAAACGCGAGGAATGTATTGATTATCATTAGTATTGACAGCCCGACGAATGCAGACCAACAAAAACCAAAGAAAGATTAAATAATTCTATCTCTCTCTATGTTTAGACGGCAGTAAATCTTAATCGGTTTGAATCAAATCCGCATTCGGCGTAAACCATTAAATTTTGATCCATAAAAAAACTTTACAAAGAAAAATATTTGCTCGCCGCTGTCCTGACCTACTTAGAATCTAAACCATGACACCACCCCTCATAATTACCGTGAAACCGCCTCCTTAACAACATCATACAGACATTATACATCACACACCTAATTTGTAACTTCTAACATTTTTTTAAACAGACAAGATAATGACAGGGTTCCCACTTGACAGCACAACGCCAGGTAATGAGCGCAATTACGTTCCTAACATTGAGTAAAGAATCTGCAGAGATCTGTCCGTACTCGATTGAAAAAGTTTCGATTAGAAAAACACTTTGTTTAATGTTTATGTCGTCCTGAATGAGACAGAGATAGCAAGTGTAGATTTATAATCTTTTTCTATTGAGTTCAAAATACGAGTGAGGGCTATGTAGGTCAATATTGGGCAGTAGTAATAAGAGTGTATCACTTAACCAAACATTAATGTCCGTGTATTATCGGTGAAAAAAATATTTATGCTTAGATTTATTTAATAATTTTTAATTTTAATTTCAGTTTTCAATCGAAATTTTACTTCAAATACAAAACATAAGATACTAACTACACACACTTCACTAGTCATAAGATATGTTAAGAAAAAATAAGTCTTGTAAGCTTTGGATTTAGGAGATTGTAATTTGGCACCCTATCGTTCAGTCTTTTCAGAATTTTGACGAAGATTTCAAACATGTAGAAATAACCGTTTCCAACATTAAACATGACTCAATGACCATGCTCTGAGTCAATGTTAATAAACTAACTGTATCTCTGCAGTATGTTCTACTCAGTGTAATTACAGCCCGGTTTCCACGCGCCGCGTCACAGCAGTTTCGCCTAATTCGATTTGATTGTCACCCCTATTTGACGGATTTAAATTGTGAATCGGGCTTTATTTTTATTTTTAACGTTTTATGTTGGAGTTTCGTGTCGAATTGAGTTGTTTAATTATGCTGCCATTGCTAATTGATTGGAGCAACGTTATTGCTCACAATGTACCAAACTTAACATGGTACATAATGTTGGAAACTTAAATAAAAATTTACCGACGCGATGTCGATGCCAAATTTGTTTTACACTCAAAGTTTTCATCAAAAAATTTAATGTATTTTTCGTTTTCTTCATTACAACCTATCTGTTAAATATGAAGCCATATTAGCCATGTGGATCTCAAGATCCAGATAACAAACATGATGGTAGATCTCCTTAACAGAAGGTCACCTAGACAGGTACTACCGTAATACTTGAATATTGAATTTGAATTTGAATTTGAATTTGAATTTTCTGCCGCCAAGCAGTAGTGTGCAAATTTTACTTTGTTCCGGTTTGAAGGGTACATAGCTAGCGAAATTACAGGGCCGTTAATACTAGCCATCGCAAGTATCAAAGTAATAAGTACCAAAGCAGCTACGCCTTGGACTTTATTTTGTTATTCAAAGTTCTGTGTAGCGCTGCAATGGTATCTTACCATAAGGATGTCTCATTACATTTACATTAAAAACCCTACTATTGCACTAAAAACTAACATTAATTATTTTCTCCACTGTTGAACTAGTACCACTAATACTACTGTACTGCACTTAGATTTTCTGTACTTTTCTTTCTACTTTTGCACAATAAAGAGTTTCTATCTATCTATAAAAAAAATATAAATCGCCAATTAACAGTCTAGAGAAATTTAAATGCCGACTCGGCAGCGTACCCTAATAGAATAGGTACCCAGATACTTTTTTTAAAGTAAGATGAGCTCCGATGAATTTACAAAGAAAAGTTCTTTCAAAATAATGTGAGTAAGTAATACCACAAACAAGCACTAGTCGACAAAATACCGATACACAAACAATGGTTAACCTGCGGCATGTCGTAACCCCTTTTGTTCTAACGAGAAGTGGCCATTCTATGTTAAACGATAGTTCTGGGTCACTTGTTACTTAACTTACTAACACATCAATGTCTTGCAAGTGGTCAAATTACGGAACTAAAACTTGATCTACCGATTGTGATCAGTTTCTCGTGGGAAACACAACAGTGGCTCCCCTCTTCAAATGTACAAGTAGTTGTGTTAACAGACGTTTCCATGTAGTGATGTGTATTGAATCAGCAATTAGAGGAATGGCGGAAAACTTCGGAAGGTGAATGACTGAACCAATTTCGGGAATAGTTCAATTTATGTTATAGTCTCATATTCAGCAGTCATTCAAAACAAATTTTCAAAAATCATTGAATTAAGTGTTTGTTTAATTTTATGATTTGATTAATGAGTCTCATCTATTATTATTTTTTTGTTTAAATGTCTAATTAACGAATAAGACACACTTCAGATGGCAAGAAGACTGCAGCTATACACAGCACTAAGCGTAATAAAACAAAGTCCAGGGCATCGCAGCTTTGCCGCTCATTACTTTGAGACATTCGATGGTTTATCTCAACAGCACTGTAATTTCCAATACCCTTCTAACTGAATCACATTAAAATTTACACACTACTGACTACTGTTACACTACTACTCACTACTCTTTATTTCAGAAACGTGTCAGGCAAGTCTGTAGCAAATCCTATCTATCTTATTATAGAAATCATCAGATTTTTTTAAAATGGTTCAACACATAACTCTATAAAGAAAGAAAGTAAAGAGTTAAAACAAATATGTTACAGTGGCCATAATTTTCAACTTTGTACTATAAATACGGTAACTAATTACAATAAATCCTCCGAGATTGTTGTGGTGGACCGTCGCGGGCTTGTAGAGTCCCGTTGTTTAGAGCTGGGCATTGTCCATTTTAATACAAACTTACCGTAGTTAATTATTTCGTTTGTATTTGATGAATTATTTAAATGTGGGTTATGAACGTTGTTTTCATTTTACGCAATTCAATAACAAACTCAATTGAGAAAATTACAAAAAAAAAAACCACGAAATCACATTTTTTTAAATATATTGTTATACAATAATATTAGGCATTTTATTTTATATTCTATTGTTATAGCCAGTGTCACTCGAGATGATGCAAGAATTCTAACGATGTCCCATTCATCCTATTTTGTTCAGACATTTAAAAGTTATGGTAGAATAAACATACTCACATACGTGTATACATAATAATATGTACATGACATTACACTCCTTTGTTGGACAGTTATGTTATTAAGCGTGTCAAAGTTTAGTTAACTTTAACAAAATTTTGTTTGCAAGATTTTTTTTGCTTGTGCATATATTTATTATTATGTTTATTACAATTAATTTCAACAAATTAATAACATTTTTTTTTTAATTCGTCTTTGCCTTTATGTCAAAAATTAAACCATTCACAGACAAACTGTAAGTTTACACACACTGAGTTAAATGTAAATGAAACTAGTAGTTTAGAAAAAAATACGTACAGTGTTTTTACAAACAGGCCCTTATAAGTCACAGTATAATGAAAGTTACTACGCTAAGAAAGCCTTAATTAGGTGGCTTGTAGAGTAAAATCGTGGGCGTAATAGACTCTATGTGGAGCAAAAATTGAATGTTTTATTAAGGAAAACAGATTTTATTTAAAAACAACCTGCTTTTGACACATTGAGGCTAATTTAAGAAAGGTCAATTTTATTATGAACGAAGTTAATAATTCGTAAACAGTTATTTTTTAAAATATACACAATCCTAGCACGATACCTAGGAATTCATACCCTGGATTAACATTGTAGACTACAAACTATTCATTCCGGAATACGTGGACAAATCCACAGGGTGCAACTAGTGAAGAATAAACTGAAGTACAATAAATAATTCATTGCGTTTTTATAAGATTAAAAATGTATATTTGTACGCTACCTAAAAATTAACATCAAACATTATAGACTGGACTTTGTAACTCTAACGCAAACCTGTGAGACAGACAAACAAACAAACAAACATACAAGAATCGCACGGCTAGTGACACATTGCGGGTACTCTGCAACTCTACGCAGTAGAATATATGAAGTTTAGTATTTCCTTTGGGATTTATTGGTTAAGTGGGTTTTTCAAGTTCCTTGCTATTCTTTCCATTTTCAATAGACTGCATCGTTATCAAAGTAATTCCTGGGTAAAATTTTCACAAATATCAGTACCAACTTCTTGGTAGATCTCCTTTATAGAAGATCATATAGTTAGATAGACAAGTACCAGCTATTCTTCCGGCAAGCAGTAGTGTGTAAACATTACTGTGTTCCGGTTTGAAGGGTACTGCAGCTAACGAAATTACAAGGTCGTTGAGACTAACCAGCGAATGTCTCAGAGTAATGAACGCTAAAGCAGCGATGCCCTGGACTTTGTTTTGCTACTTAAAGTTCTGTGTATCGCTGCAATACTCATGGGCATGCGTTATTTCTTGGAATAAGAAGTGTGATTTTGTAGTGATATGGAATTCTCAGCACGCCGATCTAACTTTCATTTGCCCGGTAAATAATACTTATAAACTACTTTAACTTAAAAATTAACAAACTTTTTATAGTAGTAAATTATAATTTTAATTTTCCAGCATTTCTTTTTAGTTATCTTAATACGTTTTGTTTATTTTATCTATCGCTGTAAAGCAACTTCAAGGAACCCCGAGCAGATTTCATTAATAATAACATTAAAAAATAAAACCTCCACATCCAAGATCATCTCTGAAGCAAGTTCAACTGAACACCTTTAATCAGTTCAAAAATTACGGTCGACTGTCAGTTAGAGTACAGGACGATAGCATCTCTGGTGGAGCGGGACTCGCCGGTGCAGATAGAATCGATGCCGAGATACCAGAGTCAAACAATTAGAGGCCATTAGATGGATAGGTTCGGTACCGTTCGGGTACTGGAGGTCACTGTCATGTTACATGGCTGTGTAACCGTAGCTCGTCCGTTAAGAAGATTGATTTGATCGAGTTTGATGTTAAAATCAAAGTTCGATGTTTTTTTCAAAAAATGTTTTACCCATCGCAACTTAGATACACGCTATAATATGACGAACAGACAAACTGCCATTGTAAGCTTTGTAATGTTAGGCACACCCGTCGAGTACGCAACTTTAAAACATTTTAAAGTTGATTCGTTAAATACAAATACAAAATAGGATAAAGGTCAAAAAAGTGTTAAAAAAATCTTAATCTTAAAACAATTCACATTCTATATTTACCTGCTACACTGGTCATACCCATAAGTATACAACTAAATAACAAAATCCCTAAATAACTCTCTCATCAGACTCTCGGCTGAGTACATCGTATATATCTGTGAAGAAACTTGTGATGGCATGTTAATTGAATTCACTGAACTGATTTATTTAGCTTGTCAATGTTTTGTACTTTTTATAGATAAATACCAAGTGTAAATTAGAATAATTAGTCATGTATGTCATCTAAGCTTGAAAGTAAATATGGGCAAATTATTATTAAAAAAAGTGTAGTTTAAATGTTTTTTTTTTTTAACCGTGTCTGTCGTAAAGCATCCGAAATGACTAACACTAACCTCTAATGCTACAGTAAAGACTGCACGCCATTTTGCTCCAAAAACGTATTGGTATACTCTTATACTATTTTCATGATCGTTACTGTTCAGTGTGAATGAGGTCCAGAACCGTACGAGAGGTTAGATAGTTCGAACGATTGTATCAGAATACTGGGATACTAAATAACTTTCCTATAACGTACCTTTTCACAGTAAGAAATGCATGCGATGCTTTTATAACGTACAGACATTTTTGACGTTTATTTTGAAAAGGTAATAAAATGTTTTTGTGAATAAATAAGGAATTTTTAGTGGTATACTTGTGCTACACCCACATAAGGGAGTTATAATGAGATAGATTTGAATAGTTTAGAGTTAATTCCGCTTGATAAGGATTTAGTATTTTAATGATCTGTTAATGTAATAACAGCACAATCTGATTGAATGAGAGTAAACATATGGAAAACGTGCTCCGTGGACCACATCGTCGCTTAACAGGTGGTTAATAGCAAAAAAATACGTCGCATGGAGACCTATCCAAAACAAAAAACCATATTTGCGAAAAATGTTTATCCTTAAAAGCAACTCGTTAACTGAGCTTTTTAAAATTTCCATGACTGTCCATAAAATAAGCATAGCTTTGCGTAACTAACAAATGAATATGTCTCTTAACTAAGCATTGTTACATACATCAGATAAGCTGGCAGCGATAATCGCGGCACGAACTAGCGTTTAGTTGAAGGTATGTCGGGGTAAGGGCACACTCTTCACACACTTAAAATTTGACAAGGCTGAGACTCTAATATGTTAAAGAAGCTTTATTAAACTGTTACAAGAAATTCACACAAGTTTTCAAGTTCAATTAAGAACCATATCGATCAAGGGCTTGTGATAACATAGAGGTAGCGTTTGTAACGACGACAGCTCAATGGATCGCGGGTGGACCTCTGGGCGAAAGGCGTGGGTTCGAACCTTCATAAATTAATATGATCTACCGATGAATGAAAACATCATGAGGAAACCATAGCGCGGTAGAATACTTTCTAGTAGCCGGCTGGCCAACTACGGGTGGTAGCTATTCAAAATCTGCCACCATTTAACGGTGTATTTTGGTAGCCGCACTTAAGAGCCACTTCCATTCCAGTCTAAGCGTGCTTACTATTTTCGTCCATACCGTTACTTAATACTAAGTACGCTGTGGTCAAACACCTAGACTGTCACGTATAAAAAAAACCACTAGGTCATAATTTGAAGCAAATTAATAACATTACTATGTTATGTTATCATCCTCGTGCAGTTTGACCATAATATTCAGTTTTTGAGCAATTAGTAAGTAGAAGAGTCGTGCAGAAGAAGAGACTGGCTGTGTCATAGTGTAATTTAATAATTTCAGTTTTGACAAGAAGGTTGTTCACAAAGTGAGGTAAAAGTTGCTAGTTGCCACGTAAGCATTAGCCGCGGCTTGCGGTCATACTTGGAACCGCAGGGTATCACAAAATATCTGATCATATAATCTAGTTTATTTCACGTTAGGAATACTGAACACTCCTGATTTAAGAAGTATGAGTATGCATCACCGAGTGATGTTCCGGTGCCGTGAGTGATGGTGAAACGTATAACGTACAAATTCGAATCCATTTTCTTTCTCACACACATTTATTTAACAACGTCTCGTTGAATTCTACCCTCTAATTGCGTTGAGCGCGGTGCCTCATTTGATTAGCAAAACTCAAATTGTTGATTCAAATTGTATTTTGTTTCTATTTAAAAGTAGGTCAAGTTAGCGCGCTCTAAACGGTCGCAATTTGTGAGTCTTTGTTAAAGGCAGGGCGATAGTTCAAACTTCTTGTTCTGCTCGTACTTCCAAATGGTCCGTAGTTGTTCTTTTGCTTTGGAATTTTCAATTTTACTTGTTGAAGTCAGAATTGTTGGATCGCAATGAATATTGTAAAAGCGAGATTTTATAATGTTAATTAAAAAATGCGACGATTATATATCTGTCTGAAGGGATCAGAATTTATGGGAGCAAATTATTTGTCTTTTATTTAATTTTAAAGTTAGTAATTAGGTTTTTATAATAAAACGAAGTTTAATAGCGAAGCAAGACGAGACCGCGCGCGCGCTCTGTCTCCATCAGGAATGCCTCCGGATGTGGCCGAGACTATAGTCGGAGCTTCCGATAAAATTAAAAATGAGTAATCCCGTATAGGTAAAACAAAAATAATAAAACGTCTACACGGTACTTGGATCGCCAATGACTTGTATAATACAATTTTTAAAATATTAAAAAAGGTCTCAGTTATTAGCTATAAACTAGTACTTGGTAGATTGACTTGTAACTCAATAAAATATTTGTATTTGATTTTAATCTTTAGTAGAAAAAAAAGAAACCTGGCAACAGATAGTGGACTACAGGGTAACATTAGGTGGCAGCTTAAAGTCTTTATAGTTTAAACCAGCCTGGGATAGCTCAGTAGATGGTATAAAAGTGCGATTTAAGATATCGGTAGTGCTAAGCCAAATAGAATGTACTGTTCTCTATTATCTAAACTTTCAATAGGCTCTCAACTCTGAACAGAATCTACTGTTGCGTAGAAATATAACATTCACACAATTTACTTGGTGATAGATTTTCGTCAGTATCAGATATTTCACCGCCAAGCAGGAGTGTGTAAAGATTACTGTGTTCTATTTTTAAGGGCACAACAGCTAGCAAAATTACAGGGCTGTTGAGACTACCATCGAATGAATAATGAGCGCCAAAGCAGCGATGGCCTGGAATGTTTTGTTACTCAAAGGTCTGTGTATCCCTGCAATGGACATGGACAGGCGTTATTTCTTACCATCGGGAAGGACCCATCCCATATCGTTCATTCCATTACTTTTACATTTAAAAAAAGCACTCGTCAAAATGCATTGAACAGCTGTTTTTTTGTGTGGTATGTCAGCGTCGGTCACATAGTAAGTTATAAGTTATTCACAATGATTCATACGTAAATTTTCGGCGTCACACTTTCTTTACGCTTTACCATGTAGAGCATGTTTGACATACACCAACGTATAAGTAACTGTAAATAACCGTTAACAGTCAAAATCAAATTACTCCACCCTTACCATCAAAAAACAATAAGAATAGATATAACACCAACCATAACAGAACAAAACACAGAAAGACTTTAAAACGACATTATATCTAAATCTCTAGCTATCCGAACAATACAAGGAATGGTAACTACTATTAATCAAAATGAGAGATCGACTTAACAGAATAGGTGCATCCATTTATTTCAAATCGAACTTACTCGAGTTGCGTTTAAACAGAAGTAATGGTGCTTGGATTCTTTTCATTATACTCGTACACTACAAACTTTTTCTTTTCCTTCGATGAATCAACGTAATCTTTATTGAGATCTTTATTACGGAGTATTATGGTTAGTTTTTCATTTAACTCGACGTTATCAACTTCATTGTTATCTGTTAAATTTTCTATGTCTAAGCTACTAATATTTTATCTTTCTCTGGGACCGTTATCCTTGCAAGTCTTTTGTTCATTAACAGTCGATTCGTTGTGAGAGTTGGTTGTTCATTCTCTTTTCAAAACTGAAAGCTTATTTTGAATCAGTCTTAATTAGGATTTGATGCCGGAGGCTGTTTTTTTTTCTCAGTAATTAATAGTGTTCATAAATTTAGTCAGTAATAAAAATGTCAAAGGATAAAACATCAAAACTATTGAGAACATTAAATTATTCAAAACCTTAATTTTTTTACACCTGTTTTGTATGTCCGTGAGATGACGATAAAATTAAAATAACGCATTGTAAAAAGTTTTGTAGGAGTAAAAGGTGCGGCAGATAAAAGATAAAAATAAAGTAGAACCTAATAAGAACATTGTTTTTAACGAGAAGGCGTGCCCACATTAACTTAAAGTGCTACTCGGTCATTATTAAACTAAAACTAAAGATAAAACAAAAAGTCATTCTGAACAATGTTCTGTAGAAGCATTCTTAAGATATTCAGTAAAGTTCGAGATAAAAAATACAACCAACGGCCCTACAATTTTAGTGCGAAACTTGAGCTTTAAGACTTAGAATTTTTATGAGACTTACTTAAGAGGTTTATATCAGTGATTCTTGTTTCTTATTCGTGATGTATAAAAATACATAATTTTACATTAGCCCAAATAGTCGTGTAAACAAAATTGTAATGACTGAATTTATTTCAACTACTAACTAAAACAATCAAATAAAAAGTAGTGCAAGCAATTACATTAATCGAGCAATTTGAAAAAATCTACGAAATGAAATTTATTTGCCAATTACATACATCGTCTATCAAAAGTTATACAAAAGTTTTGTTCGAAAGTAACATTCTTAAAGAAGCTTCGTTACCCATGCTAGGAATGAACCTGTATTATGGCATAACAATAGATACCCGCCGCCACACAAGAAAATCACTACATGCACGTCATAACCAAAAAATATTGATCTAGAAACAATAAGGATATTTGGGGGTATAATACCACAATTATAATAGTTATATTAATAAGAAATCATAATAGCGATGAAGATAAGGCAAACTTAAGCGCTGTGATAAATTATAATAATACAACTAGTTACAGCAAAGAAAAGTACAATATCACAATAGATCATACAGTTGAACTTATGTCAGAGCATAGAACTCTAAATCACGAATCACAATTATCTCATTACGATCAGACACCATCTAAATCACCTAATGAAGCTACAAACAATAGCACAGATAAACTAATCCGATGCTTCTAAACAAGCAAAAAAGCTGTGGAATCACGGTTAGATCACAGTTAATTAGAAGACTTGGTTCATTGCTCGAGACCCCAACCTATGCTCCGGTCCACGCGGACTGACAGAGTAAAAATAGACGAACTAGATGAGTATGGACTTACACCGACACAAACATGTTTGAAGGTTTTTGGTTTGAAGGGTGCTGCAGCTAGCGAAATTACAGGACTGTCGAGACTAACCATCGAATAAATAATGATCGCCAAAGCAGCTATGCCCTGGACTGTATTTGCTACTCAATCTGTGTATCACTGGTCAAGGGACATGCGTTATCTCTTAACATCAGGAGAACGTCCAGTTGGTATTATTACTTTTACATAAAAAGAATAATTCAATTTATCTACCTTATTGTAATTAAAACGATTTATAAGACGAAATACATAAGAAAAAGTTCTGCAAAGTAACGCCTGAATCATTAGGTTATGATAAGCGAATCATTAGGTTTCCATGTATAAATTTTGATTCGAGATTGATCTGACCTGTCTCCTATCCAAGCAACAACATTACTACTGATACAAGTCGGTGTCACAGGCGGCCTAGTCGAGAGTGCTTCTCCTGACCACTCCACTGCGAGCCGGCAACTTCAAACGGGAGTGCGGGTTCAAAGCGCGAGGCTTCGCGGCACAAGATCGCATCGCGCTCCGCTCGCCTCTGTGTCACTGAGGATCTGATACGAGTAATGTGATTGATGTCTAATAACTGAGTAGGTAGAATATACTTTCGTCTTCTTCTGAATCGGTCCAAAAGATTAAGTAAAAAGTTGTTGTTTTCCATATTTTTAACAAAGGAATCTCCACGAATATAATCCTTTCTACCTCGATGGCATCTACTAAAAAATTGTACTAGAAATTACCGTGACACAAATATAAGAAAATTTTGAAAATATTTTTCCCTCAACAAGACATTTGTGCAAAACGAGCCAACTCAACTAGCCCTTACTCGGAGTAACACTCAATTGAATTCAATTTCTTCCACTCAATTGTATATCGGTTCATATTGACTCTATTGATGCAAAGCTTTATTCCAAAAACAACACGAAAGCAACATCAGTCGTAAGTAGCTCCAGTGTAAATAAAAACTAAACGTCCATATATTTAAAAGCAGATTCTTTGAAGCAATAACCTAGATCAGGAGGCTTAAGATGCAAAAGTTTTGTTTTGTCAATAGCAAGTTTAAGGTTTCAGTTAGAATGTTTTGTGCCGAGCGCGCTCCAGTTTCAAAAAGAGTTTTGGGTCGACATTACGTGCATGGGAGAGCGACAAGCATCGCTAGTACTTTCAATAAATTAGAAGGAGAAAAATACATAGTGTATTTATTTAGGTACGGCACTTTCTAGTACTCGGCTGTCTTGCTACCACCCTCAAGTTGAAAATTTGCCGCCAAGCACCTAACGGTGTGTTCCGGCAGCCTCGCTTGTGCCAGTTCTTTTCCAAGCTAGATGTGTGTTACCAGCTTCCACAATACCGTCACTTAATACCAGGTGAGCTGTGGTCAAACAACTAGCTTGTCAAACATTAAAATATTTAAAAAAAAAGTTTTTTATGACAATCAGTTACGGTATCAGAATCAGAATCAGAATATTTTATTGTGTAAAACTGTGTACAATATTAGATTATAGGTATTAGTCATATGCCAGTACTTACAAACAGTCTTGTCCTTGCGGACATACAATAATTATTATAACCACCGAGCACCATTCCAGAAAAAATATCACTTACCTAAGTATTCATTTACAGAGTAAAATGCTTTTTCTTGTAACCATCGTCTACCACTACTACTACTATAGTTCAAGTCAGGTATAACTTTATATCACTATAGCTTCGGTATAGTGTCCCAATTAACACGGTTCACGGACCTTGGTAACTACTTTCAAGTGATGTTTTTTTTTTTTTAAATTGTCCTGTAGTCGCGGCCCCCAGCACTAAGCTGCCTTCCGCATTACTCGTCTGCCGGACAAACTTGGTTTCCTTACAGAGAATATACATTTTCCCTCGAGCGTAAGTTCGCGGGCGCTGATTTTACTTTTGTAAATAAATATTTCCGATACGTAGAGTTCCGAATCAATGTAAATGGAATAAATTGTAATGTTTTGTAAAAATAATTTTAGGTGAAAAACACACATTCAATCGATTCATTTGACTTTGGATAGACAATGGGCGGCTATATCTGGAGTGGACGGCGTAGAAAAAGAGAAATAGTCTAGGAAGGGTTGCTCGGGGAAGAAATCTTAAATCAGGTTTTTTTGATGTAAAAGTAATGAGACGAACGAGACGCTCTCCTGATGGTAAGAGATAACGCCTGTTATTGACTAATGCATAGAACTTTGAGTAGCTAAACAAATTCCAGGGCATCGCTTCTTTGGCCCTTATTACTTTTAGATTTTCGATGGCTAGTCTCAACAACCCAGTAATTTCGGTAGCTGCAGTATCCTTCAAACCATAACCGTAACCACAGTAATGTTTGCACACTACTGCTTGGTAGCAAACTATCTGGTGCAAACGACCTCCCGCTAAGGAGATCTACCACCAAGGGACCATCTTTAGCTTCATCCCTCGTTACAATAAAATAGGCTAATGTGGCGTAAGTTAGCAAATACCAGATCAGCACTCTTTTTATAAGCTTTCCCACTGCTGGACGCGGGCTTCTTCTCATTGTGAGAAGGGTAACGCCATTGTCCACCATGCCAGCTAAGTGCGGGTTGACAAACTCCACACATCGTTAAAAACTTTTTTGGGAACTCTCAGTCAAGTCAGCAGCAAAACGCACTTAAAAAAGACAGATGTACGTGCCGTAGGATTGGAACCCAGGACCTCCAAATTGCATGTTAGACGAAATCACAACAAGGCTGCTGAAATATGCTAAGCCGCCAAAGGTCACCCACATAACTAAAATTAATTATACACCTTATAACAATTACAATTACTATTTTAAACACAAATTTAAAAGCTACGGAGCGAATTTCTACAATGCTTTTTAAGTTTAAAATCGAGTTCTGCTAAACTTATGATTACTATAAAGACCTTTAGAAAAAAAAATCGTTTAAATAGCTTTAAAATAATGCAGTTGGTCGGTTTTCCAATAATTCACAATGGCTGGTTCAAATATAAACATTCAAAGTTACAGTTGCCTGGGCTTCGTTCAACACAATTGTTTTCAATAAGCTGTATTTAATATTAAAGAATAAGTTTTTATCAAAGAGACTTTATTAGAAATGCATAAATTTAAATTATGATCAGTCTTTTGCATAAATTAAGTTAAAAAAAACATGATAAAGAAAATATATTACAAAGTCAAGCTTTTTTATATTTAAAACACGAAAATTCTCTTTAAATGAATAACAAATGTTCTAAGACATTTCACATAGCGCCATCGAGCCTCGAACTAAACAAAGCTTGTACTGTTGGAACCAGATGACTGATAATTATATATTTATTTTTTAAAATACCCAGACACAGAACATGTATTTATGCTCGTCACACAAATGTTTGACCTGAGTGGGAATCGAACTCCTACAGCTCTTGAAGAAGATACTCTAACAGGGCAGTCAAATGTCTTCTCTAATTATTGAATACTATATTATTACTGACCTTACGTTTACTTACGTCAAGTATTTTAGTATTTATCATGCAATCAGTGACTAGCAAATAATATCTTCATTTTGTTAATAATCAAAATAAATTATTAATTAAATTTAAGTAATAACCGATAAAAACAACTCGGAATGTTATGTTACATTTAAACTCATTTGGGAGAAAACGTTATTAAAATGTACATACATTGTGACTGTGACAAAATTAATGATACTTAATTTTTACGCTAGTGCTAATATTTGTCAAGCCGCCGTCCTTACTGCACGCAGAACAATCAATCGCTGCCATTACTCAGTCTGTTCATTATTTACTCCGACAATAACACTTATTTTCATTTGGTTCCGCCATTTTGTAAATTATTCTCAATCGGTGTTGCAGCTGCAAAAAATGCACCAATTATTGTCGATTGTGACTCGACGCTGTTCTGTGATTTAAAGCTTGACATTTGTTATTCGAGTTGTATCGATGTTCCGCTAATTGAATAACACTATACAGTAGTATACCGAATAAAATTTACAATAATACGTGTTCAAATATAAATTATCTGCTTTCTAAATTTCATCCAAGCCCATTGTGCCATTTAAGTACACAAACTTTCACATTTAAAAATAATAGTGTGAATTTTGGATTTTGTCCACAAAAGGTATCAAACAATAATTACGCCCGCCCGCCTGTCTGTAGATTTATTATATAATCTATTTTGACTTTGTAGCTTCTGAACTGAAGCATAAGCATTAATATGTGAGATCATATGTGAAGCGTATTTACGTCTAATTTTTTTTTTTTTTTTTTTGTGTATAGAGGATTACCTCATAACTAATAAATAAATATCACCAGTTCGAAAAAGCATGGATTCGTATCCCACCGCTGTCACCATGTTGTGTATCAAACACGAGTTCGACCAACACTAAAGTTTTTATTGTACCCTCTCTTATGTGTATAATATATAAAAACTAATAACAATAAATACACGACAAAGGGAAACCTCAAGCGATGAATATATTTTTACTCTATCGTAAAATATAGACGAATCAAATATATTATAATGGTGTAATTAGTCTAAATCTTATATATCACATTTTTATCCAAATACCGATTTTTACTTATTTTTAAACCTTAATGTTAAAAAATAGAGTGTCAATTAAAGGTTTTTTATTTTATTTTTGATTGAGAGGCTATGTGTTTGATCACATTTAGTTATTATCTAACATTTGGTAATAATAGACGTTTAGCCTGGAATTAAAACTCTCAAGTGAGGCTGCCAGAAAACACTCACACCTAGCCTGTCAAACATAAAAAAGAGTCGTCGCAATAAATCACCATGACTACTATCAAAGCTTAAACTCAATAAAAAACAATTTCGTTTCGTATTCTGTAATATATATTACAGAATAATTAGTAATACTCCTTTCCCGCTTCTTCATACAATAAAGAAAAATGTACGATAAACCAAATATAAACTGTCATCAAGCTACGCTTACACTATTCTAAAAGCCGTAACAACGTTTACAAAATGTTATCTTCGAAATCTTATAAATTTACAGCGTGCAATACAATCACCGCCGCGTCAGGAGCATGTCGTGTCGAAACGTATAAAATCGGCGTGAATATAAAATTTGATGTTGCATTTTTCTTATTTACATCGGAAAAGACGACAGTTGCTCGTGACGTGCGCGCCGCGCGCGCCGAGTGCCGAGAAAATGAGCTTGGGTTGCCAGACGGGTATTTTTTTTTAATAATTTGGCACCTGACTTACCGCGTCCTTATGTGGTTGTTCACTGCAGATAGTCGGAATGCTCACAAATCAGAAGTACAAATGGGTAGTTCAACATAGAACCTTGAACAATGTAAAACATGTTTGTAGTGATGATAGCTCAGTAGTTGGCACGCGGAAGGACGTGGGTTCAGTGCCCAACAATGAGCTTGAGCTGCCGGTGAAGGAAGTCAACGTGAGAAAACCATAGCGTGGTGGTAGGGTACTTTATATTACTCGGCTGGCAAGCTACCATCTTCAAGTTTATGATTTTACGGATCTGTATAACATTCCAACACTACACACGTACCTATGTCTAGGTGTATTATAATTAAATTTAAAGTCACTAGAGAATTACCGAAATAACTAATTATTATTTAGTTCTACCCGCATTTTAATTAACTTTTTTATTAATCCAGGGCATAAGCATCTGTATTACGAATTTTATTTCAATCGTTTTAGCGTATTTACTTGGTGGTAGATCTCCTTACCAGGAGATCGTCTAGGTGGGCACTACCGTAGTACCAGATATTTTGTCGCCAAGCAGTAGTGTGTATACATTACCTTGCTCCAAGTTGAAGGGTATTGCAGCTAGTGAAATTACAGGTCTGTTAAGACTAGCCATTGAATGTCTCAAAGTAATGAGCGCCAAAGCAGCGATGCCCTATTTTTTTTAAATAGTTTACAGGCTAGTTGTTTGACCACAGCTCACCTGATCTTAAACGACAGTGTGGTCGAAGATAGGACACACCTAGCCTAGAATGGAACTGGCTCTCAAGTGAGGCTACCGGAACACACCGTTAGATGCTTGGCGACAGATTTTCAACTTGAGGATGGTAGCCAGCCGAGTACTAGAAAGTACCCGACCACCATGCTATGGTTTCCTTACTATGTTTTCCTTCACTGACAGCTCAAGCTCATTGTTGGGGTTTAAGCCCAGACCCATCGGCGAACCGACCGCGCTAACCACTGAGCTATCATCGCTACAAAAATCACTTTTTTTGCTACTCAAAGTTCTGTGTATCGCTGCAATGGCCATAGACAGCCGTTATCTCTTACCATCAGGAGAGCGTCCCGTTCAACTCATTACTTTCACAAAAAAATAAATTAAACTTTCGCTTTTGTAGTATTATTGATATGCACAAATGCTATTTGGTTTTTTTTATTCAGTTAAACAGGCGACAAATCCTGCGTCATTTTAGTTATCATAAATAAATAAATAAAATAAATATTGTGGGACACATTACACACAGCACCATCTGACCCCAAACTAAGCAGAGCTTGTGTGATGGAAGTCAGATAACTGATACTACATACAGAACACCCAGACACAGAACAAACATTTGTATATACCAAACAAACATTTGTCCTTGGCGGGAATCGAACCCACGCCCTACAGCTCAGGCAGACATACTCCCAATGAGCCAACAGGGCTGTCAAATGAAAGAAAAGTTTCGTTTCTAGTACAAACAATCTTTATTACTATACATAATAATAACTAGGTAAGTTGAGAAAAGCTATGTGCGTTAAACTCCTTGTTAGTTTAGGGGCCTGCCACGATCGATAGTTCTGATTACGTTCGAGTACGTTACCATTGTCATACCCTGTGCTAACCAACCCCCTGCAGTAAGGGATACTGACAGACACACTTCACAAGTATTGTAGTATAATAGCTGTACGACATCAATTGAAGTCAAAGAAAAACTACTCATTTTACCTGGTGGTAGATTTCCTTTGCAGGAGGTCGTCTAGGTAGGTACCACCGCAGGACCAGATATTCTGCCACCAAGCATTAGTGTGTAAACATTACTGTGTTCCGGCTTGAAGGGTACTGCAGCTAGCGAAATTACAGAACTGTTGACTCTGTTGAGACTAGCCATCTAGTCTCAAAGTAATGAGCGCCAAGGCAGCGATGCCCTGGACTTTGTTTTACTACTCAAAGTTGTGTGTATCGCTGCAATGGTCATGGACAGGCTATTTCTTAACATCAGGAGAGCGTCTTGTTCGTCTCATTAATGTAACATAAAAAACCTTAACTTGATTCGCTTTAATTCAACCGTGATTTGAACAGTATACATAATTATATAATACATTATAATTTGAATAAAAGTGTTATAATATATAAAATAAATAGTAAACATATTTTTTACAGTTGACAGGCTAGGTGTTATCAACAGCTCACATGATGTTACGTGATCGAAGATGGTAAACATTCTCAACGTGGAATGGGACTGGCTCTTAAATGAGGATACGAGAACACAACTTTAGGTGTTTGGCGGCATATTTTCGAATTGAGGGTGGTAGCTAGTCAGCCGAGTACTAGAAAGTACCCTGCCACCACGCTATGGTTTCCTCACGATGTATTTCCTTCACGAACAGTTCAAGCCACTGAGCGGCGCTAACCACTGAGCTATCATCGCTAGATATATAAACAATAATATATATAAAACCGCTGTTAATGCTAAGATTCTATACGACACGAAATAAATAAGTTGCCATTAAGAAATGCCTTCTCGACTTGGCTAGATAGCCAGAGCATAAAGTATTTATTGCCCTTACTGCACGCAAGCTGTATCCATCCCTGTCATTCCCATCTCTCAGTAAGGAGCCACAAGGGATGGCCCTCCATGGCTCGGAATTAAGTTATTGTCAAGTATATATTGCACTAATGTGGGGTTACGAACATGAGACCAGGATTACCTATACGGTTATTGAAGGAATTAATTGTACCTTATTTCTTTCCTTCTAAGAGGATTATGGCGAACACAAATATCGAGTTTTAAAATAAATATCGTCTAACAAGCCACAGTATACTTGGTACTTTTTAGTTCTTGAACTAAGCTGTGCCATCTTTGATTACACTTAATTACAAGTAAGCTGTGGTCAAACAACTAGGCAAAAAAAAATGCAATTTACAGTACTAATTATTTATTATTAGATTCCTACTTGCACTAAGAAGTTTTTATGAAGCACTCTATTTAGATTCGCTAGACGGGTTTTATCATAAAAACTACCAAAAAGTAGAATATGAGTGTCATAAAATCAATAATCAACAGGTTCCTTCTCAGTAAACGTTCTTCATCCTAGATCACATCGCTGTGGACACGTGAACCTATTACAAATAAAGAATAGAAATTAAAGAAATCTAAAGAAGGTATATTCAAATATGCGTAAGAAATCAAAAATATATTTTATAGTAAAAGTTTGCATGAGTTGGTAGGTATACAAGTTTTATTACTGTTGACAAGAACTTTTTGTGTTGCTTTAAAAGTTCCATCAAAGCTTATAGTAAAGTCACCACTGTTTTAGTATGGCATGACGGCACTCAACCGGCACGGAGTGGACTTTGATTGTAACTAAAAATGTTAGACATAAGGTATTACCGTATCCATTTACCGATGAATTAAAAAAAATATATATCATGAAATAAATAAATAACGATTTTGTAGCCAAATATAAGGGTCCTTTCACATAGGTCTGATGTAACCTGTGACGTAACTCAATCCGTCGATACGTCCACCGCCACGGTCCAGTGTGCCCTTTGTGCTCCATCGGCGGCGTCACGCCAGATTACGCGGCAAATTGTGATAAATATCTACATTGACTGCGACCCAGCGTCGATTGACGGTCAGGGGATGCGTTTTTGTTACTCAGGGACGTGGATAAAGACTAAAGGGGCTTTAAGTTTTAGCAACTGACTTGATAAAACCCTATTTTTCAACAGACTTTAAAAAAGGAAGAAATTCTCAATTCTATTTTTTTTATGTATTAATGAGACGATACACAAAACTTTGAGTAGCGAAACAAAGTCTAGGGCTGCTGTGGCGCTCATTGCTTTCATTAAATGGTTAGTCTCTACAACCCAACAACAAATTTCGCTAACTGCAATACCCTTCAAACTGGAACACAGTAATGTTTACACACGGAATGTAACTGGCTCTCAAGTGAAGCTGCCAAAATACACCGTTAGATGTATTATAGGTAGCTAGCCAGCTGAGTACTAGAAAGTAGCCTACCACCACGATATGGTTTCCTCGCGATGTTTTCCTTTACCGGCAGCTCAATCTCATTGTTAAGGTTTGAACTCATGCCCTTCGGCATGCGAACCGGCCGCGCTAACCACTGAACTATCATCGCTAAATTCTGTAATATTATTTGTTTCTTTCTGTTCTTCGTGTTTAATTTATCTTTTATCTATGTTTATTATTTATTTTATATATATTTTTAATGTAATAGAAATTTGTTTTATGTCTTGAATCAAGTGTTGTCTATTGAATAAAGACTTAAACAAATGAAGAATGTTTCGGAGTACCAGTAAAGCTCTCCCAGAGAGTTTGTCTGCGTTTTCGCTCCAGAAGGCATCTAGTTAACCCCTTAATCAGGCGCTGTCCCCCAGCAGCGCATATTTATTGGATTATTCACAGCCGTAATGTGTTTCACACTCGAATATATTCTAATGGATCCCCCGAATAGCGGCTAGAGAAGGGTACCGATGTAACTTTGTCCGTTGATGACACGTTTTGTTTCGCCGGCTGACGTAGGGTATTTGTAAAGATGTTTGTGTAAATACTGACACGGGATAAATATTCACTTTGAGATTTTCGATTTAGTTACACCTTGCTTTTAGAAATGTTTTGTTTTTAAAATTTATACATTTCCAAACGAGAATAACTTTACAATTTAAAACCGACTTGTTTTCCCTAAGTCCATACGCGTAATTTTGGTTAGAAAATCAAACTTTCATGAAATTTCTATGAGTCCAATACTTTTAGGTCGATAACCAGGCTAATTGTGTTTACCATCTTCGACCACACCGTCACTAAACATCATGTTAATTGTGGACAAACATCTAGCCCGTCTATCATAAAAAAATTAGTTTGTGGGACGCGTAAAACTGCCTAATACATTTTTAGAGATCTTTGATTGAACGCACTACCAGTAATCTTAAATACCATCAACTGTAACTGACCTCCGATCAACTCACAACTTTTTAGAAACCTATCCATTTAGCGTCGTCTACCATTTTTTCTCACATTTTTTGTCCTCTTCGCATCGTAAATCAAAAGTAGAGATAAATAGTCGCGACTCAAACTCGCAACTAGAAACTAAAATGGTTTTTGTTAGTTAAATTGTCTATAACATTGTTGGCTGTCAAAACGAATATCGTGTTTTTGTTGAATTTCTTGAATTAACGATTTCAAGAGGCTGTCGTACATTTTCAGATGTTTTAAAATTTTCAGATTTATATGTTTGGTTTATACCCAAATGCGTAATATTGTATTAATATCACTTGACAGGCTTGTTGTTTGATATTAAGTGACGGAATGGAACTGTCTCTCAAGTGAAGCTGTCGGAACACACTGTTAGATGCATGGCAACAGATTTTCCACTTGACAGTAGTAGCTAGCCAGCCGAGTACTAGAAAGTATGACTATGGCTTCCTCGCGATGTTTTCCTTCACCGGCAGTTCAAGCTCATTGTTGGAGATTGAACCCCTCTCTTCGGCGTGTGAACCGATCACGCTAACCACTGCGCTATCATCGCTACAAAATATTACGTCTTGTTAGCAGTGAATCGTATTGGCGTGCAGATGGCGGATCCTTTGTGTTGCAGGGTCGGGAGCACGGACAGTGCCTTGAACTTGTAACCTAGGTGCAGGTTTAAGGGGCCCCTTTAAAACCCTTCACTGCCCGTGTTCCCATCCCTAGTCAACCAAACTCAATATGATTCTGCCCACACGGTTATTATAAATTATTTTAATTAATTACTGCTCGCGGTATACATACAATCTAGTATTTTATCCCTAAGATTAATAAGACTAACATTCATCTTCCCATAAAGTAAAAAAAAAAATAATTCAAAGTTGACAAAGTTCACGGACCCCAGTGTCTGTGGAGAGTAATAAAAATAAAAAAAACATTTCTAATCGATCTTGGGCATTTTTTATCTCAAAGTGCAAGAATATTGCTTATCAATATTGCACGTTGGCAATATATATACGTTTAAACAGTTTGTAACAACAAAAAGGTTTGTAAAGTTCAATTTGTGGAGAGTTTTCTCATCAACTTAATTTACGAAATACCAACATCATAAACTCTTCTTTTTAATAGTTACTGATAGACTTGTAGTTATTTCACCTTTTCAATAGTTAACGTCTTGCCAACAATAAACAACATAACAAACAAGGAAACTGTCCGCAGTAACCCTTGCTCTCGCTTAACCCATCGCCAGCCGCCTCTCATCGCCGCCTCAATAAGTGTCTCTCTCGACTAAAAAACAAACTAAAACGAGAAATAAGTTTAAAATCTCGTGACGAGTGACGAGCGATAAGCCCGCGATGTGGGGCGACCGCCGCAACAGCTCCGACAAATACATTAACTTTTTGTTTCTTCTATCTGTTCATTTCCTTGTAAATCCGGCCCGAGAACGCTCTAAGTAAGATATCGCTTCAAGCGCAGCATTTTGTAGAGTTGTATAGTTTTTGAGTCGCAACATGCGATGACTTTCAACAATACGGCCTAGACTGACATTCGGAGGAGTTGAACTGTGAAGTAGTTACTTTCTAGTACTCGGCTGGCTAGCTAGCAAGTTGAAAATCTGCCGCTAAGCATCTAACTGTGTGTTTCGGCAGCCTCACTTGCGAGCCAGTTCCATTCCAGGCTAGGTGTGCTTTATCATTTTCAACCTCACCATCACTCATCATTATGTGAGCTGCGGTCAAACACCTAGCTAACACCTAGTCAAACATAAAGAAAAAATAATCTTAATAATTAATTCTAATACATTCCCTTACTGTTGATGGTCAAATGGCCCTTAATCAAAATGATGCAGTATTCAAAAAGAAAATAAACGTAACATTCTATTAGAGATAACGCTAATTGAAAAGCAAAAATGATGTAAATGAAAGCAATTTGTAGTTAAATACTGAGAGTTTAATGTGCGTTCGTGACAAGATGGCTTACAAGAGGACAGTTACATAAAACTTCCGCGAGAGGCGCGCTCATCACTATACAGATCATAGAGTAAAATAATACTTGTTTTTATAAACTCTGTTGTCTATGTCTATATCCAATATCCTCTCTTAGACGTAGACCCATTTTTGAAGAACAGTATTCAAGCTTTAACTGAGTAGTGCCTTTTGTCAAAGCATCAGCAACCATCTCGTTCGTTTGGACATACTTGATAATGGTCTTCTTCAAACGCACCTTATCTCGTACAAAATGGTGTCGTATATCTATGTGCTTAGTCCTGGGATGATAGTTAATGGTACCTGCAAGTTTAATAGCACTTTGATTATCACAAAATATGGTTACAGGTTCATTGGCTAGTTTCGGCCAAAACTCTTCTTGCATCTGTCTCAGCCACATTGCCTCTTGAGTGCAACTGGAAAGAGACATATATTCAGCCTCTGTTGTAGATAGCGCTACTGTCGGTTGACGACGTGAGTTCCATGTGATAGCGCCACCTTGATGAATAAAAACATAGCCAGTACATGATCTACGATCAATTTCATCACTACACCAGTCTGCATCGCAATAACCATGTATACTTTCATTTTCATTTTTTTTATAAGTAAGCATATAATTTTCAGTAAATTTCAAATATCTCAATATTCTTTTTAGTGCCACCCAATGCTGCATTTCTGGCTTTGCATTAAATCTGCTGAGAGTATTCACAGCATATGATATGTCGGGGCGTGTCCCCTGAGATAAATACAATAAACATCCAACTACTTCCTGATATGGATAAGTATCTGCAATTGAATTTTCATTTTCATTAGTGTTGAACTTTGTTTTAGGCTCAATTGGAGTTTTAACACTTTTAGAGTTCAACATTCCATATCTACTCAGTATATCTTGTATATACTTTGTTTGATTTAAACATAAAATGCCCTTGTTTCTATCTCTTTGTACATGTAAACCTAGGCAATATTTCAGTTCACCTAAGTCCTTCATTTCAAATTTAGCAAATAAATTACTTTTAATTAAATTTTTAGTTTCCAGGGAACTTGTAAACAAAATTATATCGTCTACATAGACAGCCAAATAAGTTATATCTTCATTCCTTATTTTATAGTAAATACAGGGATCAAGCAGTGACTGTGTGAGACCAATGTCTTTCAGTACACTATCCAGTTTTTGGTTCCACTGTCTGCTAGCTTGTTTCAGCCCATATATAGATCTTTTTAGTAAACACACTTTTGTATTGTTTTCTTCATAATTCGTAGGTTGAAGCATATATATATCTTCCTCTATGTCGCCTTGTAAAAAAGCAGATACAGCATCTATTTGGTCAATATCTAAATTATATTTCACTGCTAAAGATAGCAGGTAACGTAAAGATGAGTATCTAATTACTGGTGAATATACCTCATTGTAATCATATCCTTTCCTTTGGTTACATCCTCTAATTACTAATCTGGCTTTATACTTTGCTATGTCACCATTCTCATTAGTCTTTGTTTTAAAAACCCATTTGCATGATATAGCTTTCTTTCCAGGTGGTAAATCACACAATATCCAAGTATTGTTTTTCTTTAATGCTTCATATTCTTCTGCCATGGCCTTCTGCCAATGACTAGACTCTGGGCTAGATAAAGCCTCTTCTAATGTCAATGGATCTTGATATAAAGCCAAACATGCATACCTCATTTCCTCTCCATCTTCTGCATCATCATTATTATACGTTGGTTGTGCTCTCCGGGGTCTCAAGTTTACGAAACTATCTTGAGAAGTAAATGTACAGTCAGTGCTTGGTTCATATGTAGGATCTTGATCTGTCATATCATCTGTAGATTCAAAGGTTGTATTCAAATCATTCTCATTAGTGTGCACGGAGGGGCCAGGAGTCAGAGCTTTATCAGTTTTAGTAGTCTCATTTAACGGCATAGTTGTCTGTAACATAATATTAGTGTTAACATTAGGCAATAACACATTTTTATCTTTTTTCCCATCTTCTATGAATATGACATTCCTGCTCTTTATAACCTTTCGAGTGTGCAGATCCATCAGCCGGTACCCTTTGGTATTTTCACAATATCCAAGGAATATCATTTCCGTGGATTTTGGATCCCACTTTAATCTCTTTTCTTTTGGCACATGCACCATGGCTTTACATCCAAAAATTCTAAAATGAGAAATGTTTGGTTTTAAACCTGTCAACATCTCTAGTGGTGTCATGTTAAGGACGCGAGTCGGCGAACGGTTAATTATATGAGCAGCAGTCTCCACTGCTTCTGCCCAAAACTTTTTGTCTAATCCAGCATCCTCCAGCATACACTTGGCACGCTCTACAAGTGTACGGTTCATGCGCTCTGCCAGCCCATTCTGCTCTGGAGTATATGGTGCTGTTGTTTGATGCTTGATGCCGAAACCTGATAAGAATTGTGACATCTCATTATTTATATATTCCAAACCATTATCTGTTCGAAGAATTTTTACCTTACATTCCAATTGATTTTCCATTTCATTTTTATATATTTTAAATACATCCTTTATGTTGGTCTTATTTTTCAAAAAATAAACATTGACCTTCCTGGAGAAATCATCAGTAAAAGTAATAAAATACTTAGCTCCACCCATTGATGGAACTTCCATAGGACCACATAAATCTGAATGCACGATTTGTAATGCTTTTGTTGCCCTTGAACCAGCATTACAAAATGGAAATCTGGTCTGTTTACCTTTCAAACACGGAATGCATTTTATATTTACATCTTTGTTATCTACTAATCTTACCCCTTCAGTACACAATGGTAATTTCTTTACATCATTATAATTCAGATGCCCCATTCTCCGATGCCAAATATTAAAGTTATTTGTTTCAGATGTTGCAACAAATGCATTTCCATTAAATACATTTAACTTATACATATTGTTTATAAGTTTAGCTGAAGCAACAATTTTCTTTTGGCTATTAAATATTTCACAGCCATTTTTATTAAATATTACTTGACAACCACTCCTTATAAGCTGGCTAACGGACAATAAATTAGTATTTAATTGAGGAACATACAAAATATCTTTCACCTGTATATGATTAATGTTACCATCTTCACTCAGGAGGTCTAGGTCAAGATTACCCATGTGGTGTACAGTGACCGAAGCATTATTGGCGACCGTTATTTGCTTAATCGGAGGTGCCCGGATATCATACATTCCTTTAGATATATTTGTCATATGTAGAGAAGCACCGGAGTCTACAATCCATGACACATTGTCCATTTGCTCTTGAATAGCAGAAAAAACAGCTGCATAGCCTTTGCCATTTTCATTACTTTTCTTCTTAAAATTGCAGAATTTACTTACATGACCATATCGATTACAGCTGTAGCAACGTGGACCAGCTGGTTTAGTCATTTTGTTTACCTGGGGAACATTTTTACTGTGCTTTGTGTAAAGAACCGATACATTAGTGTCTCTCACTTCCTGAAGTAATTTCATCTTGATTGAGTCAGTAGTTATCTTTACACCTGAGCTTTCCAGCCCCATGATCATTGGTTTGTATTTCTCCGGCAAACCAGCCAACATTAAAGTCCCAAGCCATTCATCATCTACATAAAATCCAATATTTCTTAGTTTGTGGGCGGTGGTTACAATTTTATTTACATATTCTTCTATGCTAGCACAACTTTCTAAGGTTGTATTTACCAAATCTCGGAGTAACCCAACTTTTCTTGTCAAACCTGTGTCTTCAAATGCATTTTGTAAATTTTGCCACACCTCCCTGGCAGTCTTCGCCTCTTGAACGTGTATATAATTTATCGGGTCTAAAAGCAAAATTATTTTTGACTTTGCCTTGAGGTCGGTCTTCGGATTTACTTTCGCATTTTCGACATGTTCTACACTTTCCCACAAGTCCTCATGCTGTAAGTATGTTTGGACAGCGAATTTCCAGGTGCTATAATTTTCTCTTCCTAATAGTTTATCTATCTGGACATGAGACATAGCCATTACTTCGGTGCAAATTAATTTGTCATGTAATGACTAACCTAAAAATCGAAAAAACACTTGCACTGTATTTTTTTTCTACCGGAATTACTTTGTTTACAATAACTTTAAACAATCGGGTCATTTGCCCATAACCTGATGTAAATGAAAGCAATTTGTAGTTAAATACTGAGAGTTTAATGTGCGTTCGTGACAAGATGGCTTACAAGAGGACAGTTACATAAAACTTCCGCGAGAGGCGCGCTCATCACTATACAGATCATAGAGTAAAATAATACTTGTTTTTATAAACTCTGTTGTCTATGTCTATATCCAATAAAAAATATACGGGATTGACATAAGCTGTCCTCGTGACATATCGACAGCTCATCTCAAACTCTTACATCTTTAGACTAGCGTTGTCGCTAATCGAATGTTAATTTGAGTAGGCCTTCTGGTCAGCCATTGGATAGTTGACCGCGAAAAGCATTTTCAACTGAGCTTTATTGTTGCATCTGTATTTCGTTATTTACCTAGTTGCTTGCGCTACGCTAACCATTAATCACGATTTACAATCTTACTATACCTACATATACGTATATTAGATGATATTTAAGCAAGGCTTGTAGGTACGAGGGAGGCCTATGCCCAGCAGTGGACGTACTACGGCTGAAATGATGATGATGATGTAGGTATGAGAATCAGATATTAAAAATATTTGTTGTTGTAAATATATACTTATAATCAAAAATACAAGACACCCAGCAACAGAACGAAAATTATGTTTGTCACACAAATTTTTGTCTCAGATAGGACTGGAATCCACTCCCCACAGCTCAACAAAAGAGAGCTACTACCAAATGACGTAACTGGACAGTCAAAACTATGAAAGCTGATGTTTTGACACAGTTTCGTTTCACTTACATGGGATTACCACGTTTGGCTACGTCGTAAACTCTGACTACAATTTCTGACGCAACCGACGACCTTTTTCAAGGAGTCAAAGCGTAAGATGACTCAGTGTTGCAGTTAAAGTGTTGTGTTGTGTTACACGGACGTATCACTTATAATTTACTAATTTACTACTCAGTAAAGACGTGATTTAGGTATGTATCTATTTCTTCGTGTGATTTACTTTAGTTAGGATTATTGGGTTTTGAAAGCTAAACTCAAAGTTCCTGCTTAACCGAAATACGTGGTTTAGTAGTAACTCCGTGATTAGCCTAACTATTTAACTTAGTACTAAGTTAAACATCTAATTAAATAGTTTTTTTTTTATTTTATTAAAAAAATAAAAACAAAATTTCGTAGAAAATATGTAGAGCTAAAATAGTTTTAACTTAAACGTAAAAATTATTCTTAGACTTCAATTAAGATTTTCTAGGTAAACTTAAAAAGAATATTTTCCACCCTTTCAATACTTAATTTAGTAAAGTTATCATTCCAGCGAACTAAAGCACTTTTTGATCGACTTTTTTATGACCCTTGCTCTTAAAGTACAAAAGCAATGCCTTCATATTGGGTGTCTATGACCTTTGGAAGCCAGACAAACTGCGAGTAATTTAGAGTTTTATTGTGCTCATAAACTACAGGTATTGAATTTTAATAAACCTCCACGCATTCATCATTTTATTCTGAGGATTTTAGTCAAGAATTCGTTGTACTTAAATTTTAGTCGTTTCTTAAAATTCATGCATTAAGGATCAATAAGCTAGACGTTTCTATAAAATGACCATTTTATCTCTTGATACTTGCTAAAGTCGGGTTATATACTAAAACACCATGTTGAAACATTTTTTTTTTGTATCTGTCTGAATTGGTAACTAAATGATCGATTAATTTAAACTATATATGTAATAAATTCCGTCATTTCAATTTCGACTGACAAATTGTCTATCTTTGAATGAAATGTGCTCATTATTAAACCTTTTCATTTTAAACAAACAAGTTTGACTAAAAATTATTAAGTCACGAATTCGGATTATAAAATGCGCCATTTGGACTTACTGTGACATATATTTTATCACATATTTTATCATACATTTTATGACACGCGTCATATTTTGTAAAAATTACTTAATAGTTGAGAAGATACAAAGAAACAGATAAATATAATATTACATACATACATATACTGCTCCAATTATGACCATACTCTTTGCTAAGCCTTATGTGGTAAAATCACATAAGGCTTAGCAAAGTAAAGCTAAAGTAAAAAAGTAAGTAAGCTTAAAGTAAGTTTATCTACTGATAAGCATTACTTAAATTTGCATAGAATTTGATCGAATGTTCAAATATTTCGTAAAAGCTGAAACGCAATGTAGAATGTGACTCATGACACAAACATTTTGTATTCGAAGCTTGTTAAAATGTTAATTTAATTGTATAAATATTCTAATGTTCTAATGTATTTTTACTTTTAAAAAGTTTGTAACGACATAATAGGGGGACATAATCCAACACAACGTTAGATAACGAATGACCGCAGTAACAAATATCCTCAAAAGGTCGGAAACATTGATCTTAAGAGTTCTTTTTCTAGAATAAATTTAGCCCTCATGTAACTTTTTAAATGTTTACAATATTGGCAAAAACTCATTTCAGAACAATTAAAATAAAGTTTTGAAAAAAGAAGAATTATTTAGACAACATTCTTAAACAAACGGTATAAATTAACAAGTCAATGAAACAGGAAACGACGAAGCATACAAATGTATCGGAAACGTTGGAACAACACTGGCCACTTAACGCACAACAACGCTACTTAGCGAATAAAAAACAACAACAACAAACGCGCGCTCTCCGAGCGTTATTCGCGCGATATTATTAGCTGCAGTGCATATAAACAAGGTTACAGCTAAACGTCGCCCTCGGGCATATCGATGCGTGGCCGAGCCGTGCTTTGGCGCTTTCAAAAAGCTAACCCGTCCTGCAAGAAAGAGAGGAACGTCGCAGCACGTGGGAAGCGAATTCCGACCGCACGCACCCCCTCTGGCACCCGAAACCCCCTCACCTCTCCCTCTCCTCTGCCGCCGCGCGCACTTCAGTCGCACGCCGACCGCCGTATCGGCAACACATCTTCGAAATCCCGTATCGCTCGATGCAGTGCCCGCCCTGACGTTGTGTGTTACCCGTAGTGTGAACCCAAACGCTGTGATTTGTTTTGAGTGTAACGTCGCCAGTGAGCTGTGAACCCGGTAGATCAGTGTGTTGTAGTGCACTATGAGGTTGTTTACAACGTTATGAATGGTCTGGATCGCTGCTTCTTCGATCAACGTAAGTGTTTACGGATTTAGGTGTACGGCTTTTACTGCGGTTGTTGTGGTCGGAGGCTGTATCGCGCTTAATGGCCCGTACCTCGGCTGTTTCAATATTTTCAGTGGCATTGTGGTTCGCAACGGAAATGTTCATTTACTTTCGGGACTTAATGCCTTTTGCGTTACAATTTATTGATGATGCGATATTGAGTAATAGAGTTAAAATATGGCAATAAGTCTCGTTGTCTATTTTCATAACGTTGACATCATGACCAAAACCCCATACAAAAATATTCATAAAGCACTTAAAAATATAGTGAGAAATAATAAACAGACAAATGATTTAAAAGATAGTCAGACAATTTATGTCCCCACTCAAGTAAATGCATAAAAGTGATCTAAAAGTAAATGAAGAAATTTAATACCGCTAGAGTCGAGAGCTAACTATAAAAAATATCGACAATACAACATCAAAGAACATAAATATCTTGGGAATCGTAAAAGCTAAACTAACAAATCGTAAACATCGAAATACACACATTGACGGCGAAAAGTGTATCGTTTCTAATACAATCCGCAATCCGACAATAAACAGAGTCACTGAACCCGATAAACCTGACAATGTTAGAAATGATACCATAAAAAAATAGTATATTTTGTTGTATTGCAAAAGACATTACTATAGATATTATTATGAACATTACCATAGATTTATCAATATTTTTTTGTAGAAATTTGCAGAGGGCTGATGATGATCTGATGATAATACAATTCGAAACAGAAAATATTTCAAGTTAGATACATACATATATAATAATGCAAATCATTTATAAGGATGGATTTTTAACACAGTAGAAAATATTTCTTTTAAACAAGTAATGCTTTTAAGTATGCTCTATAATAATAGAACATGATTTCATAGACTTTCTGCAAAAAAAAATTAAACATGGTTTATTATAACCATGTTTTGTAACCCTATTCTTACATCTAGTTGTAAACCAAAATGTCATTTTAAAATTCCTGTAACAATAGTCTACTGTGCGAGTTAAAGATAAAGCGACTAATGGTTGCGATGAGTCAACAATAGCTTTATTTTATTTAGTACAGATAAGTGCAGTTAACTTGGATAACTAGGAGCCAGTTGTTGAGTTAAGGACATTATGTTCGATAACAAGCTAGATTTGAGATGCCAAAGGGTAGGATTTTGGATAAAATATTTGAGGCACTATAACTGAAAGGGCATTAGACTTAAGACTATTAACTTACAGTTAATAAAAGATATTATCAAACTTCCTGCTGATTACTTCAAGATATTCGTATTGATAATTAAAATATTGGTAAAAAAAAAATCTAACAAAAATATCATGATCACGCATTAGAATTCTCGTATTCTTGTAATAACAACAAAATATGTCACATAAATATCCTTAAAACAAATTTCAGTCAGAAACCAATTAACTAGGTGCTTGAATTGTTTTACATGTTGCCCTCACAAAAAGTAAATATTAGCTTGATTAACGATAACTCTGTGTTAATGAATCAACAAATAAAAAAGTTTCCCTCTATCAACTAATGACATTTGTAAACAAACGCTCTCGACCTATTAAATCACTATTAAGCTATTCAAAACACGTAAGCCGAATAATATATGAGTAAAAAAATTAAGTCATATTTTTGGTCCATTGAAATGGATAACCAATAAAGAGCCAACAAATCACACCCATGTTGTCCCAACACCTTCATGTTAAACATACATAAATCAACGTATAGTGATGGCAAATAATAAAAAAATAAATATATTAAATAGTCCACCGCGTTGGGACCACCCGTGCGATCCCGCCGACTACATCCGAGGCACGAACCTCCACATTATACTATCAAAAGATAGAACCCACCCGCCTGTATTGAGTTTTTACGTAATTTACATCTCTGGCACGGAACACTCCACATGTGTACCATGCACGAGGCTGCGTTGACTCTCCGAGCAGGTATTGTTCATTGACAGAACTGCACCATCATCCACCTATTGTTGTGTTATTTTATCCTGTTTTCAAATTGGATGAGTTTATCGATTACATTGTCCGCTACCGGCGATACAAACTTGTTTTCTGTTTGCATTAAGATACGATATTTTATTCATCGAGCCATACCGGTTCCTTGCGTTTGCGTTTACATTCTGAAACTGTTCTCATGTCGTATAGAGATGCATTTATTCATACAAAACGTTAATAGGATCGGGCTCAATAAGCCTGTTAGCTTTAGAAAAATAAATATGAGCGCACTGATTTCACGTTTACGTAACCTAAACGGACTAATCAGCATTCACAAACTAAATACGGTTTAACTAATAAGTTTAAAATTCCAACCGCAGCGAGCGAGTTTCAATTCCGACGTCACAGTTATTTTAAACGACACATGTTACAAACGGTGCATGTTTAACTTTCTGAGTGACTGCAACAGACCTGCACTGAATCTTAACTATTTCCCCCAAAGTTTCCGGTTAATTTAACCCGAGGTCGACACATGCATCCAAACGGCACAAGAACGACAACACGACGGAACTCCCACGTGGCCTGAACAAACAAGAAACTTCCCAGAAAACACAATGTCATCAGGAACAAAAACACCCTAATTGCCTACAGTATTACATATGCCCAAACTATTCTTTCGTATAATAATTACAGACCCTGCTATTACCAAGTATAACTTATAATTAAGGGCCCTCGGATTTCGATGCGCATGGCATCAAAGAGGGCTCGATACTTTTATGGTGGCCAATAAAAGAGTTATGGTTAGGTAAACGATAAAACTTAAAATGGTATAAAATGCGCAATACTTAGACTCATTGTTTGATGCGTTAACTGCGCTCGTAAATTTTGGACAAATTGGTTCAAAGGACTCCGAGCTTGTAGGCACTTTTGATTGGGTGTGTTGATGTTTTTTGAGTAACAAAAATAGGTTCCCCAATATCAATACCAAATTGGTGACTGTTATTTCCACCCAACCCAAGGTTTTACTATAGGGCTTGAAATCCTAGTAAAGTTCTATTTTCTTTTATATTTTTAATTACAACTCATCATTTCTCAGTTTAAATGTGAAATATTGTACATGTTTATATTATTATAAATGTGGTAGGTGTGCTTTATTTGTCATCATCAAATGCTTTTCTAGTATTGTCTTCAAAGTGAAGCGCTACTGATAATAATAATTGATTGATTTTATTCATAGCCAGTTAAGTATTGTATCGATAATATGGGTAATTATATATAATAGTCGTAAGTCCGCGACTTTATTAAATAATGTTTAATTTTACTGGGGTTGTTTGTGTTGAGGCCTATAATTAGATTTTAACGAATAAAACATGTGAATGTGTACAAGTGTTTAATACTAAATAGTAAACACTTTTATTAGTTTATTTCTTATAGTATTACGGGCCCCCATACGAAGAAACACAATTTCACTCAAATAAACGGCATCTACATATCATAATTTACGCTTCAGTACTACGGAGTGGTAATTGTCAAGCCAAAATAACCCTAAAAATACTCTGAGTTAGCGTACTACTATTTTTTATATGAAAACGGTGTATCTGTATCAGGTAGCTAAAACATACTAAGCTCCTGTATCAATAGGCGAGTTTAAAAATATCGTTTAGTTAGAATTAAGAAAATTAAAAATGGTGATGTATATTTAAATCAATTTGCATATAGTATGCATATCGATTATATAGGTTAGTTAGATTAATAAAAATTGAAATAATAAAAAGATACTATGAATGTGCTACATATTGGCAAATTCACTATGAATATTATTAGTATAGATAATGCTTGACTCACATTTTGTGTCTACTTCAATAGTGAACAGAACGAAATGTAACAGAAATTTACTAATATTTTTATATTAAAATTAAGATGTTATGAAGATAAATTCCAAATTAGAAATAAAAACATCGAAGATGAAGCCAATAATAATTTTGCCATTAGAAGCAGAGCTAGCGAGCTATTAGCGAAAGCTAGTTAGCGGGTGAGTGGGTGGTGGCACATGTCGGCATGAAATTAGGTTGGCCATCAATCACGATGATAATATTAATAACAACATTAACATGCGAGAGCAACGGACGAAGCGACGGAGCATTATGCAATGTTACACTTGTATATATAAGGAACTTTGTCATACATTATATTGAAACAAGAAGCAAATTGTGCGCATTAGAATACAAATTTAATAAATCTCCCATCATTTTTATCTTTTAATCTATTTGGGGTACTATCAGTTTTTCAAATGATTATTCTGTATTTGCATTAGTAATGTTTCTAATTTGACCTCTTTGTATTTTAGAGTCTTAAACTAACGTATCAAAGCTGGCAAAGCTTAAGTCATCCTTCACCTATTTATAGTGTTGTTTATCTGTGTATAAAGAAAACATGCTCACACATATCTCACACATCCTGACGATATAATAGAATCTACGCAAACATGTGCTCCCATGAATATATGAATGCAATATTACCAAACAAGTATTTTTCAATTTTCCGGTACAATAGTCTCAGTGAATATATTATCATACTCTATTTCTTTATTATAAACAGGAAATGGGAGAGTCTGGATAGTGATTGTTACCGTGATGAGGTCAAATGTGTACGTTGTTCTGCGTAGGCTTTGGGAATTGAGATATCCTTTAAACCGAGTCCTTCGTAATTATGAGTGATATTTGTTAGAATCTACACGAAATTATCTTTCATAATACTGTTGGAGTATTTAGAGGCTCCACTACTTGCTAAAATAGCTATTATTAGTGGAATAATTTTTAAATTTTCAAGATAACTATCGTAGTGTATTTTCGTTTTGCCTGTTATATCTAGTTTTTGATTTTTATTTTATGCCTTTTTTAAATTTTGTTGTATCTTTTCTAAGTATTTAAAATCCCTATTATGCTCTTAAGGTAAAGAAACACTTACAGAAAAGAACGATTGATATATTAAATCACAGACAAGCTACTTTCTAGTTTTGTAATGCATTCTTCACTTAAGATCGCCGTTTATGAATCCAATGTTATCTTATTACACTATATCGTCTATGAGTATTACCATAATATCGAAGCTTTAACTTGATTGATGGGGAGACAGATTCTGGTGCATTCTTGAGTTAAGCTCCTTAAAATATCTCGATTGCTTAATAATAAAATTATAATCGATGATTTGTGAACGGATTAAAACTATTGTGATAAAACGCGTGGGTGGAGGTTTTACTGTTACGTTTATTTTTTAATCTTATTTTGAGTTAATGGACTTATATAGAGCTTGTGAGGAGATACGAAGAGTAATGGGAAAAAAAAAACAATGGATTAACATGAACAACTCAATGAAATCTCAACGAACATCGTTCATCACACATGATTTTATTAAAAACTTTTCATAAATTTAACGCAATCAAAGTTACTTTTTAGCTTTATCCAACATGGAGCAATATAAAAATAATCACTTAAGACACTCGTACTATAAAAGCTATCTATATAAATTCAACTCTCACAAAAGCGCATCATAATAATAACGCCTCAACATCGAGTAGCTGTAAACTTTTTTCGAACACGAGTGAAATAACATCTTTAGTTTGAGCCAAACGGCTTCTTTGACGATTATACGCGGCTATAAGAATGGAATTGGGTTGAGGGAACAAAAAAGAGCATTATAAAAATGAATGGAAGCATTGGTCACGCGCGCGATGCGACCCATGCCGGTTGCAACAGGGATCACTGCGTAACCGGCGGGACGTATGTTATATATAGATATGGCATCTTTTTTGTTACAATTAGGCTTGCGTTTGACTGCCATATCGCCGGAGGTTAGAAAGAAAGAAAGAAATCAATTTTTAATTTTGTAACAAAAGACAAATCAGGAACAGTTCAAAATAGAGGATCACCTTAGCCTAATGCTGATTATACTAAGTAGTGTGACCAACGCGAAAGTAAGATGCCTCTGCAGCGCCCTAGCCTAAAAGAAACTGATCAGTCACGGCTTGACGGCACCCATATTATATCTATTCTACAAATTCCAATGCTTAGAGGTTCATAAGAAGATGGAATCGAACCGCTTAGTTCGAGTTTCTATGATCCAAAAAGCAACTACGGTATATTTTAAGCTTCGCTCATCAAACATAATATACCTAGAGAGAATTTAAGAGAATTTCCTAACAAGGAAGTATGTGCCAAACGACCAACCAATCTGCGTGATTGTTCTGTAGATGGCATCGCATTCGCGACGATTTTCTAATTAAAGAAGTTTACGAAAACAATTTCGTAATATGTGTCAATGTTACGAACATTTTTCAAATATTTTTTGTGGTGTTAAATAAGGTGTATAATGTGATCTGCAGTTGAGCTTGAACAATTTGAGTGTTCAGATGACGTCACCTAGTATGTAATAAATTAATATGTGCATTGTGGTACATTTCTTAATATGTATTTTATTTAAAAAAAAAAATTTACAATATTTTTATTACAACTTGTAGCGATGATAGCTCAGTGGTTAGCGCGGTCAGTTCACACGCCGAAGAGGTGAGCTGTGGTCAAATACCTAAATATTTCATACCACGTCAATTCAGATTAAAGGACGTGTTCTAAAGTGCAGACCGCGAATAACTAAACGTTATATAGTTTGTCCTGCGAATCGATATAATGACGATAAATCTATTTAAATAAATAAAGGCAGCTCGAACTCATAATGATTCAAATTTATTCAAAAGATAAATCTTAGTCATTTTTATTTCATGCTTCCACAAATTGCACTACTCGTAATATAAAAAGTTTTGAAAGTTTAAAACGTCTATAATGTACCATAGGCTGTTCCATCAGAAGTAACATTTGATACTACTAACGCCATCTAGTTAACCACAGTGACACTAACGGAGGGGTGGCTACCCAGACATACTTTTTTTGATTTCACTTTTTATTTTACTAACACCTGACTGTCTAATCCTTTAAACAATAAATCTAAACCTTTAAACGAACAATTCCTGTATACTCGTATATAGTCTGAATCTCGTAATATATAAAACTAAATTTAATTTTCAACTTGCACTTGGCCAATTTTTACAACTTCTTGTTGTGCTTTAATCCTTGCTGTATAATCACCGAGCCCAAACTAAATAAACTTTTATGTAATTCTATTTTTAGGCAGCGAGCGAAACCCATGTCTAATATCGAGATCTTGATTTTTACACAACTGACCAAAAAAAGGAATGCAATGTTTTCAGAATCATACATGAACCCTGTATGTGAGTTTCTTTAAATTTTTGTCGCCCAGTTTCATCAGCTTAGCTGGGAGACCGTCTGACTTCCAATCTGAGGGTATTGAGTTCGAATCCCACCCACGCACGTCTTGTCTAAGTTATGTGTGTATTGCCGGTGAGTTCAAACGGTAAAGGAAAACTACATGTTCGGGAGCACTTCCCGCACTTGGCCAGCGTGGTGGACTACGGCCTCACCTTTCTCACAATGATAAGAGACTCAGAAAACATAACTGTTTCGGAACTTTTAAATACCTGAACAGATTAGGACGTTTTATTATGGAAACATGTTTTAAACTAATTATTGTACTTGTTTCCAGTACTAATTTCCAACCAGCTTTCTATTCCAGCTCAGCGTATATAGGACATCAAAGGTAAACTTATGCTTAGTATTTCAGTCCCGTGAAACGCATTTCGAGTATGAATGAATAAAATAAACATACAGAAAATATGCTTTAATGTTATTTTAATAACAGAGATTTGGGCGCGGCCTAAGTAGCTTTGCGATTCATAGAGTCCCTGAGCTTCGGTCTAGAGAATTCATAGCTGTATATATTTTTCTTTCCGAATACATGAAACACTTCTTTACGAAATCTATTTTTCACGTTGTGAAGGTAAAACATATCTTTAGCTACTATGGACTCAGCAGTTTCAACGCCAGAGGGGTTTCCGAGATACTGCCGTTTAGGATTTCCTAAATACTGGAACATTACCGTTGTGATAATGACAGATGATTAAAGTTCCCTGATACATTATACATGGAAGGCGTTTACTTAGGTTCCAAATACTGAAGCTATTAATGTCTGTTAATGATGTATTGTATGCGAGTTCTGAGATAGACCTATCAGGGTTTCTCAAAGTGGGTACTCAAATTTATCGCACCGGTAAGTGACAAAATGCATGTACTTAGCTAATTCCATTAAGACTTTCTAGTATTCGACTGGCTAGCTACCAACCTTTTACTTGGTGATATATCTTATTAGCAGGAGGTCGTCTAGGTAGGTACCACCACAAAACCAAATATTCTGCTGCCAAGCAGTAGTGTGTAAACATTACTGTGTTTCAATTTGAAGAGTACTGCTGTGCAGCTAGCGGTATTACAGGGCTGTTGAGACTAACCATCGAATGTCTCAAAGTAATGAGCGGCAATATCAGAACAGCAAATAATAATCAAAGCAACGAAGCCCTGATCTTGTCCTGTTATTCAAAGTTCTGTGTATCGCTGCAATGGTCATGGCCAGGTGTTATTTCTTACCATCAGGAGAACATCTCGCTCGATCCATTACTTTTATATAAAAAAACCTTAGCATGAAGATCTGCCATCAAGCACCTAACTGCGTGTTCCGGCAGCCTCACTCGAAATCCAGTTTTAGGCTAGATGTGTTTACCATATCCGACCACACCATCACGTAACATCGGGTGAGCTGTGGTCAAACACCTAGCATGTCAGCCATAAAAACGAGATATAGGAATCAACTGAACGCTAAATCTAAAATTGCGAATCGACTCCATTTGTGAAAACAAAAAACAATTAATAAAAATAAAATATCCTATGCGCTTTTGTACTATTAAACTTAGATATATAATTAACGTATTAAGCGTTGATTAAAGAACCAGAAGGTTTTGCATCATCCGCTCGATTGCGTCCTCCAAAAACTTTGCCAAATGGCACCGCAGCAGTTGACAATACGAGTACAACATAATTGAATGTTAACAGAATACAACTAAACAGCGCGTGTTGCTTATTCTGCGGTAGAGTAGTCGGTTAAGCCGTTTCGTTGGTGGAGTATTCGACACGTCTTTGGACCATTAGTCTTGATCAATGGAGGCGACAATGGTTCAGATTTAGACGTCCTCCGAAGGGAATGCGGTACTCACGTTTGTTTGGTGACGTGCCCGTCAATGGAAAAGGAACAAAATGTATGTGCTCGACTAATCATTACGTAGTTTCGTTGATGTGATATTTTTAATACGCTGTGTGTAGTTTTTTTAATGTTGCCTCCATGACTTGTATGGACAAGATAGAAGAGAGAGAAGACAAGAGTTTTTTTAGAATAGGACATACAAACACAGTTAAATATGTTCGGATATTCCGGATAAGACGTCACCCGTATCATAAACTATAAGGTTACCTTATTTTCCTATAAATACAAATATTTTATTGATAATACCAAAGTTACAAGTCAAATTCCGTAATATCATTTCAAATATATATCAATAAACATGTCAAATCACTAATTACATGTCAATGGAAAAAAAAAAGACAAAAAAACTAAGGCGAAGTAAGGTGTTTGACCACAGCTCATCTGATGTTAAGTGACGGTGTGGTCGAAGATGGTAAACCACACCTAGCCTGGAATGGAACTGGCTCTCAAGTGAGGCTGCCGGAACACACCGTTAGATGCTTGGCGGCAGATTTTCAACTTGAGGGTGGTACCTAGCCAGCCGAGTACTAGAAAGTACCCTAACACCTCGCAAAAATAATTCAAAAAAATTACAATAATACTTGATAAATGTTACTACAACATTGACATTCTTATTTAATAATACTATAACATTAATAAATAATTTTCTTTGACATTAATAATATACCTACTATGATATTAACAATTTATTAATTAGATTAAAAAATATTCGAATAATATTGTGTAGCGATACCAAATATTGTATACCCAAAAAGGTGAATTAAACAATAATAATAATTTGAATTTTATGAATACGAAAGTTTATGTTACTTCTTCACGCTGTAACGGATTTTAATGAATATTATATATTTTACTCTGGCAAAAAAAAAAAATATCTCAAAATCGCAATTGATGCTGCGGGGCGAAAGCACCGGGTGAGCCACCATAATGTTTCCAAGTCAAATTATCAAATAAATTATTAGACGCTATAAAATAGGAAAACACTCTACCATATACTGTAAATTGGACTGAAGTCATTGCAAAGCGCGAGTGTATGAGTATTTACTGCAAAACAGTTAATACAGTAACATAAATAGATATTTTTGTATGTTCGGTACCAGAATTTAAAATGGCAATTAATTATGACGCATGCTATAATTTGACTTGATATATTACATTATTGCATTTATTGAATTATTTTATTGTTTTGACTTTTGAATTTAATTTAATTTTTTACTTTTGAATTTTATTTTTTGACTTTTGTATTTTATTTGAATTGTATATGTGACATTTTAATTTTATAATAATAATAATATGTACCAATGTTGACTTACACCATCGCATTAGGGAACCCCTGTAAGGATGGTGTAAACTGTTGTAAATAAATAAATAAATAAAATAAATAAATAATAAAAGAAACCTAACGTCAAAATATGGCTACATCATTTTTCAAGACCTTTTATAACTTTGGAAGAGCTTACACTATTTTATTTACAAGTCTCACAGGCCTGTACGTGCCCAAAAAGAGTTTTGTAAGTATTGTGCAAACCATGCATGACAAAGCACTTAAGTCACTTTTACACGTCCCTTGAACATGCCATTAACCCATCAACTTTCATATTGCGACATACATACATTAAGGAGCATACACATTTGTAACTGTCGACTGAATTGGTGATCATATTCGGCCAGTTCCGAGTATGGCTTTACAGGCTTTCAATCTTTATCTTTACATAACTCGTAGGGCGACGTATAAGGTAGGATTGTCGCGCAAGAGTTAATACCATCATTTCAAGATGGCAATAAGTACAGCTAAAAGGTATGTGAATTAATTATTATTAGCCTGACGTTTTCAAATCCCGTATCAGCCCTGTTTTTTGCGTGGCACTACGACCTTACTCCAACCACGCACCACACAAATCTAAATTAATTCTAATTTGCACCACGCTAGCCAAATGTGGGTTGTCACACATCACACAAATATTTTAAAACTTTACACATGAATTAGAAAAGACAGAAGTGTGTGCCGTGGGATCCGAACTCGAGACCTATAGATTGAAAGCCAGATGGTCTACCGAAACTTCTGGTTTATCAAATGTATGATGTTCCAAAAATCTTACCTTGATATGGAAAAAGTTATATTTTGTAAAATGATTATTAGAAATTTTTTGGATGCGATAAAATACACTATAACTTATATACGTATGTACACGAGTATCGATTATAGATCAGTGGGTAACACGGTCGGATCTCGTGCTGAAGGGCGTGGGCTCAAATGTCAATAATGATCTTGAGCTGCTGGTAAAGGAAAACGTCGTGACTAAGGCATGGTTGTTGTGTACTTTCTAGTAGTTGGCTTCTTTCCCTCAAGTGAAAAACTTCTGCTAGATACTTGACGGTATGTTTCAACAGCGTCACTTAAGAGCTAACTCTCATTTCAGCTTAGATACGTTTACCGCCTTCGACTAAGCCGAAATTTACATCAATCCAACTGTGATCAAAAAACGACCTAGTCAATCATTTAAAAAGAAAACAAGTATATATGTGCAACACCTAAATTATAAAGAGAGAAAAATATAATAATATTTACTAGCACTTAATCGCGCAAAAAATACTATAAATTGGTTTTGCTTACATATATTTTGTGCGCAATTAAGTCCCTGCGATAAACATAATTATGTGTTCAAATTGCACAAGTTAAAAAATTACAAAAGATAACAAATCAAAATGGAATAATAATTCGCGATTACTGAAAAGCACTTTCATCAATTCGAGCACAAACAAAAACAAGAGAAACAAAGATCCTTAGCCACTTTAAATCTATTCGCAGATAAAGTGACGCAAATGGTGGGCATCAATCACCGGAGTACCCTTTGTCGCGATTGAAACCACACTGCTCCCCATTGATCAATCTGGGAGGCCTAGTTGCCGCAATTTATATCCTAAGTATTGTAAAATGTGACCGAGAAATAGATCTATCGACACTTGATTGATTTACAAGCGCGTAATTAATTAATTAATTATATGAAGCGGCGGAAATTGAAACTGTTTTTACGTTTATATCTAGTTTCTTGACTAAAAAACTAAAATTCTTTACTGTTATACTTACATAAACTCAATAAATATTGTCACAAAACGTAAATTTGGACAGTCGTGTACAAAGAAACACAATAAACGCAAGGGCAAAAAAGAGAGTTACTGTAGAAAAAAAACTACACTATTTAGATGGACTCCTAATAAAATATACAAAAGACATGAACACGTGACACGAAACTCCCGAGCCTGGGAATTAGGTATTAAGATGAGAGCTAAATTAGTCTTGACCTCAGTGTTGATTGGCTCTCAGCTGAATTGGTAGTTTTTACTTTGAGAGCTGTGGAGCGTTGATTCAATTCCCACCCAGGACAAACATTTTTTTTTTTAGAAAACCGATACACTCCCGACTTAAGGCACCCAGATTGTAATTATCGAACAGCAAGTTTTACTGTTTAGCGGTTTGTATGATGGAAGTGGAGTTATACCGTTTCTTCTTTGTCTGGATGTTTATTATGTATGAAATACAAGGATGTTGCAAAAACAATGTATTCTACCATTTTGTGATTCCCATAGAACAATCTTTACTTAGATGTTGCTGTTTGAATTATTTATCTTTTTTCTATTTCATTATTTTCACATCTGCATTAGGAACACGTATTTACAGTGTACGAAGGAATGGCCGTTGGTCACTAAAATTTGGTACAAAAATTTTCCGACACTTGTCCGAAACGTTATGTAACTAGAGTCGGACAAATTTCACATTTTTCCGAACAAAGTCGAATATAAAGTGACATCACTAGCGTCGCTGTAGGCGGCATTTTAATTCTGACAACTGTCCCACGATAACGGGACAATATTTGAACTAAAAATTCGTCCAAATTTCAGGAAACATAACTAGTGGGGCGCTCGGACCAGCGGCGATATGTCCCGCTTGTTATGACTTATACTCTCGGGTTGTTCGTAATTTTTCGGTCGGAGAAACTTTGTTTTATGGTTAAACGTCCTGTTACTACTCCAGTTGTAGAGGATAAACTTGATAAATACTGTTTTGGTTCTTCGTGTACTTAATTGTAAGTTTGCTATTTGCGTAGAAAAACCCATTTTTTATGTAAAAATAATAAGACGAAGGGGACTTTTTTCTAATGGTAACAGATAACGCCTGTCCATGACCATTACAGCGATACACAGGACATTGTGTAACAAAACAAAGTCCAGAGCATCGCTGCTTTGGCGCTCATTATTAATTACTCTCAACAGCCTTGTAATTTGTACACAGTAATGTTTACACACTACTGCTTGGCGGTAGAATATCTGTCTGGTTTTTCTTTGGTTGACAATATAAGTGTTTGCCCAACAGGGTCCACATTTAAGTGTGTACCATATACCTACTACTTTGCCATCTTGTACTGTATGTAGACAATAAACATCTTGAATCTTGACCACAGCTTATTTGATTTTTAAGTGATGATGGGGTCGAAGATGTTAATGCACACCTAGCAAGGAATAGAACTGGCTCTCAAGTGAAGCTAGCACACCGCAAGGTGCTTGGCGGCAGATTTTCAACTTGAGTGTGGTAGCTAGCCAGCTAAGGACTAGAAAGTACCCTACCATCATGCTATAGTTCCCTCACGATTTTTTCCTTCACCGGCAGTTTAAGCTTATTGTTGGAGTTTGAAGCCACGCTCTCCAGCGTGTGATCCGATCGTGCTAACCACTAAGCTATCATCGCTACTGCAGTATATGAAGTACTTTCCGAATAATGGGTATTTCTTCATAAGTTTATTTATGTCCAGTAATCAAGTGAGAAGGCGACTTAGACGTTGGACGAATTGTTGAGAACAGAGGGGTCTCATAACACGAAAAACTTTCGTCAGGCGGTGATCCATTTTTCATACATTTTGGTATAAAAACTTGACGAAAACTTTGCCCGCAAAATCTTATGTCCTCTATAGAGAACGATACACCGTAGTTAGTAATGTTTGCTGTACCTATAAGTGATTACAAAATGAGCTATAAACAATTGAAATGGAGCAAATTGTAAACAAAGTGTGAATCCAGTACATCATACCATGACTTCGTTAACGAGACGCCGCCGCGCCGTAATGAATCGTCACGCGGGACGCCCGCCTCTAGTCGGCTCGCCGCGTGTCACGCACTCGAAGTGACGTTGTGTAATTCTATGACTAATGGAGCTATACACTGACTGTCATGAGATTTTAGCGAACGTTTCGGATTTAAACATAATTTTTAGCGGTAACCTACCGCTGATTAGTATCTATCTTTTGCAAGAGACAGCAGTATTAAATTCCCGTCAAGTATTAACTAGAAACCTGTATTCTGCTTTGAATAGTATTGTAGATATTAAAATTACTAGACTAATGGATGTTGACAGTTTTATGCTAAGCTTACCAAAAATGTAATTTGGTAGATCTCCTGAGCAGTATATCATATAGGTAGATACCACCGCAGTACCAAATATTCAGCCACCAAGAAGTAGTGTTTGTACTGTGTTCGAGTTTGAAGGGTACTGTAGCTAGCGAAATTACTGGGCTATTGAAATTAACCATCGAAAGTTCAAAGTAATGAGCACCAAAGCAGCGATGCCCTGGATTTTGTTTTGTTGCTCAAAGTTTTATGTATCGCTGCAATGGTCATAGGCATGCGTTATCTGACAGCGTTTAGTTCGTCTCATTACTTTTAAATTTAAAAATAAAGTTACTGTCTTTTTCATTGCAGTCCTATAGACGAGGACAGCTATATGTTAATAAGCTTAACTGCAACGCTTAAAACTAATTTTCGTTTTACAAACAGCTACAATTTTAACCAAAAATGTTGAACAAAATGGCTACAAGTTATCATATTTACAATCTTTCTAAGCTAGCTTTAGATAAAATGTTTATAACATTTAAAAACTTGCTATTAATGCAAAAAATATCGTTTAAAATTTCCATCTTCTCTGATGGCCGTTTAAACCTATCCCGCACAGGAGGCAAAAAGGCAAAAAAAACTGTGAAATGGCTTTTCTAGTTAAAATTCATGTCGGTCATTATCGTTAAAGTTTAGGACGTATGAGTGGGCGAAAATTTTATAACTATTTTTAATGTTTCGTTGCAAACAAGGTGGCGCTTTCAACGGGTAGTGTTGTCTTTTAAAACTATAGTTGACTTCCACTATAGGTAGGTAGGTTGCCGTGGTGGTGCCGGCGTAAGAATTGTACCCCACCCTCTCTACCCGTGGTTGTCGTAAGAGTCGGCTAAGTTCGTCGTCAATCCAGGTAATAAACTATATGTGTGATTAATTCCATCGAAATTCGTTTAGCCGTTTTTGCGTGATTGAGTTCCAAACATTCAAACATACAAACTTTCACATTTATAATTTTACTCACTTTTAATTATATCGGATCATCATCATCATCGTCATCAGCCGTACAACATCCACTGCTGGACATAGGCCTTATATCGGATACTCCGACTATATCCACATCCGGCGGCCTTTTTCAGGGAGACAAAGCACGACACGTGGCCTCATGTAGCCTCGCACTTAAGTGCTAACTAAAAGTAAAATAAAAATGTGCGAAAACCACATTAACTTCCATAGTGCTTATCCACTAGTTCTTAAGGTCCTTGTCTGTACATTTTTATTTTGGTACACAATAAAGGTTATATTTATGATAGTTAAAAATCTATAGCTCTGTGACAGTAAGCGTTATACCTCATTACTCCAACCCCATTACTTTAATACTTAGCCGGCTTTAACCAAAATGGGCGCACAAACAAACCGGCCAATTAAGCTATCACACGTTAAAAGTGCTTTCCCATCATTACACCACACAGCTTTTAAATGCCGGCCGAAATAATCTAACCATTAAAATTAACTTTCAAGCTGCATGCGTTTGAACGCCCGATTAGATCGCAGCACTTACGGACTTGCGCTCTAATCAATTGCTTAAGTACTTAACAGTTAGGGCAATGGTGCAATTAAACTACATTTTTATGTATTGATTTACTGATGTACTCGATTACATTTTAATTGTACATATACACGTTTGAATTCTGTCTTTTCTAAACTGCGTATTATGACTAAAAATAAATATCGTAGTGTCGTAAACAACGACATTTCACACAGCGCCATCTAGACCCAAACTAAGCAAAGCTTGTACTATGGGAACCCAATAACTGATAGAATACTTATATACGCTCGTCACACAAATGTTTGGCCTGGGTGGGAATCGATCCTACGTCCTACACAGCTCTTGAAGCAGATAACAGAGCACAATCTGTATATACCACACTGACTCTATGTTATAAGTATTTAAAAAGTTATGTATAATAATAGATTTGCATTTAGCCACCAACTCGCCTCATGCATAGCGACGTTGCAATCGAGGATAGAACATGCTGATCAAGAAGATGTTCATTCTAACTTTAGAAACGCCCAAATTGTAGTTCACAGTATTTCGTTTCAAAAAGGTAACTATTTCCTAAAAATATAATATTAAATACAAGTAGTTTATCACAATATCTTAGAGAGGATTAGATATTGTTAAGTAGAAAGTAGTAGTTTGGACCCGAACACGTGTACCTATTGTGTTAAAAATAAGGATAAACCATTGTTTAATTAATAAAGGAGCCATTTAGGTTGTTTTTTGACAACAAATAACAAGGATAATATTCACACTCCTGAGTTCGGTAGGTCACTTATCAGAAAACATAGTTCCAAACAGTAATCAATATTATACATAGAAATATAAGTTATTTAAGTTACATGTCTAGTCTTTATATAGTCTTTGTCTCCATTTTTTCTACTTAGATCCGGGAGTCGTACAAAAGAATGCTCCGGCTATTTGGTGAAGGAAAACATCGTGAGGAAAATTGAAAATTGTAACAAACTGCACCGAACCATTGTGGTGGGACATCGTCCTATCACCCTTCGAGGAATAATTTAGGTCCAGCGGTGGGATGTTGAAGGCCGATAGATGTAAGTAGTAATTAAAAGACCAAACAATATTTAAAAGAACAACTAATTTTGCTGTATAATTATAACTTAATTAATATTGTTTTCCGTAATAATTATGTCAATGGTGATTTATTATTAATTAAACAACAAATTTGTTTTGGAACGTACTCTACACTATGTGATAGGGGTATTAATTATACAGGGTTATAAGTATTGGGTGTGCTAAGCCAAACGAGGTTAATTGCACTCATTTGTCAACAAAGTAAACATGTTTTATTAATTTAATATCAAAATATCTGACAGTAAACTACATATTTAAATTCACAGGCAAGTCGATCAATCGTGGACTCTTCAAAATAATTATATTTCTAAACCAACTATGATAAAACTCTGGTAAATAGATGCCACTTTATTCGTGCATAAGAGCAGTAAAATTAATCTTGAAGCAGCTTTTAAATAAAAAGTTAGTACAAACATATTCAAAGCGGTTTCCTCGTTCCACTCAATATTTAACACTAGAAAGGACAAAGCCAGTTAACTTTGTACCGCAGTGTACTCATGGTGCACGATGCCGCCGGCGTCGGGGCGAGCGGTACACTGCCGGTCACACTTCTGGGGAAATATTGTTCATTTGCTACAATATTTACTTGCTTTATAGGCTTTTATAGGTAACAGCTTTTTAAACCAATCTAATAAATAATTTTGTGAAGTTAAGTTGGTGCAAAAAAGGCCGGCAAAACATTTTTAGATTACATTAAAAAAAAAAATCAACTCTATTGGATTTTCTTTTCTACAGTGTTCCAAAAAAAAATTGAACTAATGTTTAGCATAAAACGTGAATAAATGAGTAAGTACTAAATAATCTTAATACTTACACTTTTTACAGAAGACACTTTAATACACACAAGAGTACACATTCTTCGTTTTATTTCACTTTTATGGAAGAAACATAAGGAATACACTGTAGGCAGACCATAAAAATAAATGTACTTAGTCAATCCGAAAGCATTTTTCTAAATCTTCATAACCCCAATAAAGAAACGGAAACACGAATTTGTATTTTGTTAAACATGAAAAAAAGCATTGACATCCATTCCCGTACCATTCCCTTTTTATTTATATGAAACGATAGCCAGAATGGTAGTATTCCTTATCGGTTACATTCATAAAACTGAGGTCGTGAGTACACTTTATCATGGTTTTAATAAAAGTTTGAAATTTCTTATCTCAGCCAGTCAATAAACAGGAAAATAAAAATGTAACATATTGAGATATTATCAGAAAATAGAAATAGTCGAACGATATCTCGTGTAGGTGTTGGGAACCGGTAGCAGATATTCAGCGCGGCCAAAGTTAGCGGAGACAGCGATTTTGCATCAAAATTTTATTTATTGTTTATTACCAAAAAACTACAAACTGAAACAGTCACTTTAAAAACCGTATAATTCATTTAAAAAATAACTGCCCTCAATTAATTCTTAATCCGTTCCCTGCTATTTCAATTGTCATAAAGGCAACGTCTAAAATAGAAATTACAAGCTTTAAAATACCTCCAACATCAACAATGATCATTATTGTACATATTATCGTAGTACCTTTTAGCAAGTTCTAGCAAAAACAGTAAAATTTTATAGCCTAATTTTTTTTTGTGATTTTATAGTCATTGCTGTAACAAAGCAAAGGCGATATTTAAACGAAAAACCGTAGCAGGATATCATGACATTTTCTAATTTTACTATTGTATCCCCGCTGAAGAGTAATAAATATTTTATATCAGTTTTATTAACCCCGTATCAGTTCCTTCTATGCATTAGCTACTGAAATACTGAACTAAGCTACGAAACCACAGGTAAATTGCTCCGTTATTGTTATGACAGGAAATAATATATTTGCATATCTCAAAAATATTGTCTTTAAATGGAAATGCAAAACCAAAATAGGAGTTTAACAAACCATAGATTTATTATACGTTTAAGTTTAGTATTGTGAAAGTTTGGAAGGTCAATATGATTGTTTGACAGTTTTATATAGTTTTATAGCCGCTTTACGCTCGTGTCTTATGGCGCGTCGTAAAAGCTAACCGCAGTAAAGTACACAAGTTGCTCTCCCTGGAGTCGTAAATTTGCGATGCATGCAGAGAAATACGTTCCGGGGCGCGGATCCGACGCCGATTTTTATAATTGAGACTAGATGAATATGTTCACTACATATTTTGCCGCGATACAGTTGTTACAAATAGAAATATTTTATAATAACACCAAAGTTAAATGTAATTTTTCCATTCATACTTAAAATAACATAAAATGACAAAATAATGACACACGTCAGTTTAATGAATGGAAATATAATTATAAAAATTATGTCAATATAATTAAATGACGTTAATGAATAGACTGTTAATGGTTCCTCCACGAGTCGAACTGATTTCGTTTAAATAGTTTTTTGGCCTTATCTGTGCAGTTAAAAAGCTATTTTACATATTTACCTTGTGCAAAAGCATTGCCATAAGACGCGGCAATGCCACCAGCTTTATGGGAACCTTTGCACTGATATAATCAGGGGTGATTATTTTCTTAGTGTAAGTTAGTTTTTGTAAAGAAATTGGCATGCCTTTAAAGTTTGTATAAGATTTTTTGTTTTATAATGATGCAGTTATTGAGTTTATTGTAAATATTGTGATCGTTAATGACAAAAATGGCTGCCCTGTAACCTCATTTGGTAAAGTTTTGCTGCAAGGACTTAGGGGCGTGGGTTCAATTCCCACTTAGATCTAAAATTTGTGTGACTAACATAGATGTTTGTTCTGTGTCTGGGTGTTCTGTATTGTCAGCTGCCTTGTTCCCATAGTGCAAGCTTTCCTTAGTTTGAGGCTAGATGGCGCTGTACTATGGGAAACAGACAGCTGATAGAATACCTTAATACTTTTTTTGTTCTTCTTCGACCACACTGTTACTTAACATCAGGTGAACTGTGGTCAAACACCTAGCTTGTCAACCATAAAAAATAGCACTATCTATTAAAGCTTATTAAAAGATGCGTGCCGTTATGAAAATTTCTCGACAACTGGCGAATGGATAACGGTAAAGTCATTGACTGACATTTAAAAATGATTGTCTCTCCAAACTGAGATGGATTCAGAACAGACATCTGTATTTTTTTTCGATCGGCTTCATTAACATTTCATTGAGGTCGTCCCTATTCATTGGAGTTAACCCTTTTAATGTCTGACCGCACTACATGATTTTTATTGAAATTTACTTTATAATTTAATATTTTTCTACTCGTAATCTATTTGAAGCTTTTGAATATTTAATACTTTTTGGCGAGTAATGGGATTTCATTGCGGTTTTTATTTGACCTTTTGGCTGTTCTTTGCGATTTACAATAAGCCTCAAGTGCTTAAAAGAAATGCGGGAAAATGTGGGCATTTGTTTGTAGGCACGTTTGTGAGTGTGATTGTAAGACGCCACATTGGATGCTATACTTTTTCAACACCTTAGGTATACCATAAGCCAAACCTTAAAGTACATAATTAAATTAATAACGATGCCAAAGCTCGTTTAAAACCTTTCATCTTTGAAAGTTTAATTATTAATTACTTGCATTTATTATGAAATTTAAAACACTACAGGGTTAAAATCAACATAAAACAAACAAGGGTTGCAAGTATTCATACAGCTGTTATTGGGCTCGAGTATTTAGTTCACCATCATCATCAGCCTATCGAAGTCTGCGGGACATAGGCCTCTCCCAAGACGGGTCACTCAGCCCGATCTTCGCTTCCATCCACCGCCAACTGTACCATGTATATCGTCACTCCGTTGAGTCTCAGGGCGTCGTTAGCTACATCTACGAATTTCGTTAGTTAGTCTTCTCTTGTTCAGTCAGTAAAATAATAGAAATGTGACGTTTGCCACAAATTACATACTATTCTGAAAAGTATAAAATCATAAACTAGTTAATTTCCAGAAAACACGCCACCCCCTGCAAGTAATGTAACCGTTAGGCAGGGCCCACACGTAAACAGTTTCATTACAGCGCCTACCAGCTCGATCGTAACCGCCCGCGTTTTCTCACACAATATTACGCAAACTACAAATTTCATACTAAAACTTTGTTTAATAACGTGCTTAAGTCTGCGTAATAGAGGATTAAGTTAGTATAACTCGGTGTTAGCGGAACTTGAACTGTTTTTGGTTTTAGTTGTGGTTTTATTATACAGGGTTATTTTTAATTAGCGCCAAAGGCCCTGCATCTCTTATATCAAGTCTACCAACTCTTGTTTTATGACAAGATTTTATGCGCCACAATGAAAAGAAGAATTTTAGTAATGACATCATAAAGTCGCAATAGCTCTATAATTTACTCAGTATTTTGTAATGATACCTCAGTGGTGAGCGCGGTTGGTTATCACGCCGAAAAGCGTGGGTTCAAACCTCAACAAGGAGCTTCAGCTGCTAGTAAAGGAAAACATCATGAAGAAACCGTAGCATGGTGATAGGGTACTTTCTAGTACTTCTTCTTATTAGTCTTGGTAACATTTCGGTGATGCGAACCCATAAGTTTTTCCCCTACCGAAAAATTGCTCAAAGCGATTATAAAAGTTTTCACTTCAAAAAATTGCCTACATCCGTTCTTTGGAAACGTTCTTTAATTATTCCAATTTTCATTAAGATCCATTCATCTGTTTAGTCGAGAAAAGGTAACAAACAGATAGATAAAATTACTTTTACTCAGGACTTAGGATTGGATAATATCTTTTTAAATAAGCTGTGTACATCGTAGTTAAACTTTTACTATATAAATAGGAAACTGTTTCGTATACTGCACGCCAACAAACACGTGTTTACATAAAAATAAGTAAATAAATAAAAGCAGCATTATTAGGCTCGTTCCAATCAACGCTCCATTTAATTCAGCTTCTGCAATAAAAAAATACATTTTCCCGTAAAATGTATCGCATTTTTTTCGTTTGAATACTGCCTGATTTTCTTCCCGTCTTTCGCGTGTCGAGATAATGACATCCTTATTCTGTGAAAAACCCTAGTTTTGCCTACGGCGACATTTTAATTTCGAATGTTCCGCCCCTGAGGGCGGATTGTGTTTTTTCCCCGCGTTCATTCGAAACTCGACCGTGACCCACTTACTAAAAGTTGCGTCGGAAATATGTTGGTATCGATTCAGGACCGAGCGACTGAGACCGCTTTAAGATGAGTTGACTTCCTAAACGCTTCCATGTCACTTGGAGCACCAGCACAATCTCCTTTACGTTATCGGATGGGTGACCGCGGATGGAAATTCTGACAGAATGATATTCCGATGGATATCGCTTCAGATCTCTCCCTGTTGCTTACCATAAGTACTACAGCACCATTAAACAAACTTAACATACTTGAAAAACTAAGTCTTCATTTGACATTTAACAAGATAACGAAAATCCTTAGCTTCTTTTTCTTCTTCTTAACATAATTGATCAAGAAATGTAATTATGTATGTATGTATATATGTATAAATGAAACGACTAAAACATGTATGTATATGACTTTACTTTTATGTGTTTATTATTTGCTTCAGTGGACTAATATTTTTTGTTACGAGCCAGAAACTAAACACCAAACAGCTACTACTGAAATATGAAATTAAATTAAAAATGCAAAGAACGACTAGCCATTATCATTACCGTAACCGCCATACCGAAGTTCAGACTAAATTAGCCTTTGCGTAGACGTAATTACGCTCGAAGTTTCTTTAAACACACTCAAGAAGCTGATTTTGGTATCTGTTTAGCATTAAAGAATAAGTTAGGCGTCATTATTCTAAGAGATTTTCTAGCAGTATAGCTAGGAACGAGCGCCGCGGTTACTCGGTTTGAGTGCCGTCTCACACATCGCCACTTTAGAAACACTCGTAAAGTCACCGTCTCGAGAGAGATGGATTTGTGGAATTTGAAATTCGAATCCGACCAGTCATACTCTTAAAAGACAATTCACGAAAGCTATATATTTTATAAGACGCGGAACTATTTCTGCTATTTTTGTTTCAGCGAAGCGGTAAAGTCGACTGTCCGTCCCTAACTTGACATAGCTTTCGTGACCTACTTATCAGGGGACCAACAATTTTATCTCACAATTTCTGTGTACCGACATCCTCCTTCAGGCGTGTTTACACGATGTATTGTAAACATATCAACACAATTCTTAATGTGTACCGACCCTATAAATATAGTATGCCGCTGTTTACATAGTTATTGGAAATAATATCCAATTTTTTATCCAATATTTATTCTACGATATAAGAAGTTTATCTCTACCCTCTTTCGAACGCAGCCAAAGCAGATTTCAAGATTTGAATCACATTAACGGCATATTCAAAGTCTAATTTCAAATTCAAATCTCGATCGCGGCGCGTTCGGACCGTCTTCGAAATTCAAAATTCGACATTAGGTTGCGCTCGTTACGCGAGCGTGCTGGCAACGGACACACGTACTCAATCGGGGCCTGACAGTCCGAAATCGACGGCTATCCCGAAAGCGTGACTTTTGCCCCCGGAATCGACGCGAGGCGCGGGAGCCAGGGTGGGGGTGGGGGTATTGATCGCGAGCGCTCGGGCAGACTTCGGCCGACGTCGGCTCGCTGCGATCGACTTCAGCGTTACTCGAGAGTGGAGCGGCGACGTGCTGCCACCGCGACCGGCGCGGCCGGCTGGTCACTCCACTCGGCGCGACAACTTTACTGGAAGGAGTTGATTGGAACTTTAATTGGGACAAGGTTACCGACGTGGCCGTAATTCAGTTTTCAGTAGCTTTCATGTTCGCTTTAATAAGTTAGTTTCTTGAGTTTAGTTTGAAATTGCGACTGCCCCTGGTCCCCGGTCCGCCGCGAATGAGTTCGCAAATTGAGAACGGGCGATTCACCTCTTTGATTTATATACTGCACCACTGCCACCAAGCAGTAGTGTGTAAACATTGCTGTGATCCGGTTTAAAGGATACTACAGCTAGCTAAATTACACGGCTGTTGAGACTTACCATAGAAAGTCTTAAAGTAATAAGCGCCACAGCAGCGATGCCCTGGACTTAGTTTTACTACTCTAAGTTCTGTGTATCGCTGCAATGGTCATGGACAGGCGTTATCTCTTAATCAGGAGAGCGTCTCGATCGTCTCATTATATTATCACTACATAGTATAAAACAAAGTCGCTTTCTCTGTCCCTATATCCCTATGTATGCTTAAATCTTTAAAACTACGCAACGGATTTTGATGCGGTTTTTTTAAATAGGTATATAGAGTGATTGAAGAGGAAGGTTTATATGTATAATACATGCATATGCACCACATTAATATCTACATTGCACCCGTGCGAAGCGGGGGCGGGTCGCTAATATTACATAAAAAAATAACAGAAACTACGAGTTTTATGATTATAATGTACGCAGTACAAAGTCGAAGCTAATTTATTCATATTTACGAAGAATTTTTAAAAGCTATCACATGAGCAGGCGCCCAACCCAGATGTCGCGAAAACAATTCCCATTCAGCTAATTAGATATTCTCATACGTATGTATTTGGAGTTCCAGGCGGTTCGCTGTTCGCTCGATCTGTTTTATAAAGTTTATCTGAATTGACTCTGATGACTACTTAATTGTCATCTAGCTGAATCGTTTTTTGAAGAAAAGATAATTTTCATTGTGGTTCCGTACATTTTGCTAAGTGGGGATGATGATAAATTTTTTATTTCAGAATCTAAAGCATACCACTATTAATGGGCAACTCAAAAAAGCGAATCAAAATTCCAAATAAATATAAAAGAATCTGTATTTCTCGAGAAGTACAAATTGGGTATTTCCAAAGTAAACAGTTTTTTTTAAGGTAAGCGTGCTTCATCTTAGACCGCATCCTGTTTTACATCAGGCAGGGTGTGGTAGTTTTTGTAGAGATGATAGCTCAGTGGTTATCGCGGTCGGTTCGTGTGAAAGTTAAAGGGCGTGAGTTCAAACCCTAACATTGAGCTTGAGATGCCGGTGAAAGAAAACATTGTGAGGAAACCATAGCGTGGTGGAAAGGTCTAGTACTCGACTAGCTAGCTACCACCCTCAAGTTGAAAATCTGTCGCCAAGCACTTTACAGTGTGTTCCATAAGTATAGTAAATAAAATATCTTTCACACATACGATAACTTATATTATTTTTATTTGTGCAGCTTTATAAAGTTTCGTCAAAGATAATACTGAAGAAGTTACTTCGAGATTGATTCAAAACTTTGATACTGATGTTTACCAATCAACTATCGTAAAATGTTCAACCTTATGTCCGTACGAATAAGGTAGACTTCAGCTATGGGAAATCTTCCTCAAAAAATAAAGTTGATTCAAAAAGAGCTCTACATTTCTTTAAATTTAGAACGAGTTCGGCTTCTGATCGAACAAAGATAACGGACGCTGGTTCGCTACGTTTCCAGAGATTGCGATTGGAAACTTATCCCAGATTTGTGCTTTCGACAAATTTATTTTTTCTTGTGAAATATAAGTCGTTGAAAAAAGTTTTTTTTATTTTATTACTATACCTACGTATAGTTGAGTTTGTCACCAATAACTTCCTAAAGTTATATTATATAACAAGCTTTAATAGAAAAAAAAGTAAACAATTTTCGTAAACCGCAGCGCTTCTACAAAGCGCTTGATTTTTCTCTATTAGCAAATATTTATTATTTTACACTTCTTTTCTATATATTTTTATGTTTATAAGATACATTTATAATTTAATTGTAATCATTTTCTGGCTGTCCATATTTAATTAAAGTTTAAAATCTGACTTTTAAATCTTTAATGGTTGACGGGCTAGCTGTTTTACTATATCTCACATGATGTTAAGTGGTGTGGTTGAAGATGGTAAACATATTTAGCCTTAAATGGAACTGGCTCTCAAGTAAGGCTGTCGGAACACACAGTTAGGTGCTTGGCGGCAGATTTTCAACGTGAGTTTAGTAGCTAGCCAACCGAGTACTAGAAAATACGTTACCACCATGCTGTGGTTTCCTCGCAATATTTTTCTTCACCGGCAGCTCAGGCTTATTGTTGGGGTTTGAACTCACGCCCTTCGGCATGTGAATCGACCGCGTTAACCCAGTGTTTAGATTGATGATAGCTCAGTAGCTATAATCGCTTCAAACATCATTTTAAATAAAAAATAGAGTTTATGTAACAGGAATAACATTGAATTATTTCATTAAGATTTTTCGAAGAGCACACGACTAAATAACGTAGCAAACCCGCAAGGCACAGCTAGCGGAGATATATTGGCATAGGATTTGTTACGGTCGATACGATCGAAGGTTCCGCACAATTTGATGGTTGTCTGGGATGGTTATGGGCGTGCGAGAAATTGCCGCTACGGCGAGAGCACGGCTCGGATCGAGTTTGTTTTGATAACTAGGTACACAATATTTTGTCCTACTACCATCTACTACTATCACCATCAGCCTATCAAAGACCACTCCTCTTCAACATACGCCACTCAGCCCAATCTTCGGCTTTTCGCTTCCATCCACTGCCAGCTGTCCTACGTATATCGTCATTCCATCAAGTCGCAGGGCGTCATACGCTACGTTTGCCAATTCACAATTCACTAGAACACGTCTATCCCAGCGGTTATCATAGTGTGTAATGAGTAACATAAACAAAGTGCAGGGCATCGTTGCTTTGGCGCTCTTACTCAGAGACTTACGATGGTTAGTTTCAACAGCCCTGTAATATCGCTAGCCTCAAACCGGACACAGTAATAAACTACAATATTTTAGCTTCAAATTAAATAACAGTTACTATTGACTCGTCAACCCTGCAAATGCATATGCAACAGCAGTCAGTGCGAGCGCGAACAATCAAAACCTTTCATTTCAGCGACACCCCGTCACGCACTGCAGCCATAATATGCTAAATAGCAGTTTCTACGTCCATCGGATATCTGGGTCAGAATACACCCGCGGCCCGTATTCGCTTAATTGAAAAAGTTAAATCGGACCATTTTCGCGAATTCGTTTCGATGTTTTTTTGTTTTTGTTTCGAATTCAACTCTAGGGTGAATGGAATAGGGGTGTTTTTAATTTTTCCTCGTTCTACTTCGAATTTGATTCTTTGTTGCGTTTGTGCACTCTTTGATTTGTTTCGAGTATCGATGCTGCGGTATTTGTCTTGTTTAATTTTTAACTAAGCGGTTTTAAATTAATAATGATATACTTAATTTAAGTTACATACTGGAGGGTGTTTACTGGTTAAATTATTTTAGTAGGTGGAAATCGGTCAACACTATTTAATTAATTAAAATTAACCTAGATAGCGCTGACCGCTCTTAAAACTCGCCACCTCTTCGTACACTGTTCTTTATATTATATGTCTAAAGAACATACTAGTCGGACATGAAATAATCTGAAACGAAGGACCGTTTCAGATTATATTCAGTTATATTCTGGTTTTTTTTCCAGAGAATTTACAATTTATGCACACGAATACGCAAAAAGACAAACTACCAACGAGCATTGTTTTTTAATTGCTGTAACATAGTGCGGTTAATTAAGGGTGGTGTCTAAGGTCATCATCATCAAACAAGAAAATGAAGTTTCATTGTAGGCATGCGCAATCCAAAACACTCACCACGAAAATACGGCTGAAGACGCTTGCATTGATAAAAAATCCAAGCACGTCAACGCACTTCAGCACTGCATTAATCGAACTAAAAACACTGTAGGAACGTCGTAAGAGAAGCAGAATACAACAACTCGCACTGTTTTAGAAATACAAATAAAAATGTAACAAATCCCCGTATTCGATGTTTTGTACGAAAAAATTAGGACCAGCAAATACAACGGAATCCATTAGGCGTGTCAATATAATAAGAAACATAAAGAATTTTCTGTTATATGTTAGGATATAAAAAGACTTCGTGATTTATTCTCACCCATCCTACTTTATAGGTTAACTTTCGTAGGCCGTATGTACAGAGTAAACAAGTAATATATTAACTTGACATCATACTAGTTAGATACCTACAGTACCTACAGACACTGAGGCAGGGTTGTCAACGACCTTTATTTTGTAGGGAATCATTTTTGTTAATCAGTGCAAAACACACCCAAAGCAATATAGAGCATTTGTTAATACATATTGTTTTCAAACCTACAATTTGATTGTTTGACCAACTGGAGACGAGGTTGATTGGAGATAGAGAATCTGTCGCCTAAAATAGCTTAGTCTCGATTATCGCCGCAAAGTAGCATATCTGTCTAGTATTTACCGGATACATTTCGGGAATTGTGCGCAAGAGCTCCATGATATCATTCCACACTTTCAGCTTGTTATCTAGTCTTTGAAAAATCAGAAAGAGAAAACATTGTGTTTCTCTTTAATGGCAACCCTGACAAGAGCTGTTTGATAAATCTACGTCTTGATGTGGACAAACAATCCGATAAACAAGTTCGGTGATGCTTTCCATGTTTATTTATCTTGTTCCTTCACGTACAGTTTATTATATTACATGTTATGATAATTTTCTCTTATCGCGAAAATTGATTTAAATACAAACATTTTGCGATGATAGCTTAGTGGTTAGCGCGGTCGGTCACTCGCCAAAAAGCGTGGGTTAAAACCTCAACAATAAGCTTGAGCTGCCGGTAAAGGAAAACGTTGTAAGGAAACCATTGTGTGGTGATACTTTCTGGTACTCGGCTGGCTAGCTACCACCCTCAAGAATTTATCGCCAAGTACCTAACAGTGTGTTCCGGCAGCTCTCACTTGAGAGGCAATTTCATTCCAGGTTGGGTGTGTTTACCATCATCGACCACAGCGTCACTTAACATCAGGTGAGCTGTAGTCAAACACCTAGCCTGTCAACTGTAAAAAAGTATTGAATACCTACCAACATTTCATACATCTAAATTGTAACAATTGTTGGTATCGACAATATATGTATAATAACAACAAACAAACACTAGATAATTGTAAAAAAAATGTTATATAAAATACAGTTAAAGTCTGATTCAACATAAATATAAAAGAAAAAATTAATATTAAAACGATATAAATTGTATAAGCACGTAGTTATATTTCTTAAAATCAAGATGATTCTCTTCAATATCTGATCAGTTTTTCCTCTGCCTCAAATGTCATTTATATCTGCGAAGTTGAGCAAAAACCCACAAAGACACTTCAAAGTACTTAACTACTTCTTAAAAGATTTCCTACTCAACTATCGCCTTACACAAACCTAATCACGTATACATAAATAAAATTTTAAGCGACATCAATTATTTTCACTGACGACGTCATCGAAATTTTTTCCATTTCGCTCCAATATTCGGCCGATCTATTCACGGGGGCGCGGTTCGTCATTTCCAGTTGATTTTTCACCGTGAAAGACGTTCCGATGTTCCGAACAGACGGATCCGCGCATTTATGGAATAATAAGTAGGGCTTAGAGCACAATTAGAGCAGCGCTACTGACCCAGTTCTAAAGCTATGTATTCACTTTGGTGCGAAAGTTACGGGACGCAATATAGTCTGGCAAAGTTGGCGTGTATGGCGTAACGTGTAGAATCTTACTTTAATTTAGATATTATATTTGGAATGATTGTATCCATTTTTAGGGATCAGTACCAGGATGATAATAAGGTTTATGGTTGGAATGGTATGGTAATGGTATGGTACGGAACTTCGGTATTTGACTTTCGACTGTAAGTTACGACCTGTATATTTGAGGAACTATGAAAACTATGAATCTGAAAATTTTAATATATTGTAGCACGTTTTGTGCACGAGCAATATTCTTAACACTTTAATATTGTATGCCATTTAGCCCCAAAGTAAGCAAGTAGTACTATGAAAACCAGGTGATAAAAAAATTATACACTTTTTGTTGTAAACACATACTTATAATACATACAGAACCCCCAGACACAGAGCAAACACTTATCGTCACTTAAATGCTGGGAATCGAACACACTCCCTACAGCTCTCGAAGCTGATAATTAATTTGTATTATATCAAATAAGCTAACAGGGCAGTGTCAAACACAAAGTCAAAATGTCTCCCCAAAACATTGGAGGAGTTTAGTTCGGCGGTGAATACTCGCCTTTTTAGGCGCCGCGTGTTCACCCAAAAACCTCGCTAATTCTTTTTTATAACCTTTTTATTAGACTTCGGAAAGCGACTCAATGGCAGTCGTTAAAAGTCTTAGGACTTCCAAAGGAAGTTTATGAAAAAATTCTTTAGAGAGGTTCATTTTGTTTGTTCTGTTCATTACTTTATCAATATTTAAATATTTGCGGAATAGAGACCGAATCTAGAGTTGATTTTATCGATAATCGACATATTTTTTGAAGTTGTGCGATATCTGGATATAACTGTCCTGTCCTATGAACTGTCCTTACTTTGTACAGCCGATTGTTAATTGGAGCAAAAATAGGGATTTTCTTACAATGTTTTGCAAAAGTAATTTGAGGTTTAAACACAATTATTAATTATTACTAACCACAAGTAACAAAATCTGTATATTCTCAATAAAGACGCGGCCCGACCGTAAAACGCATAAAAACAAAATCGTTGTCTACATCGAGTATGCCATCATTGTTCATATTTTGCTATTGTCCATACTGCGAATAGAAAATATATTGCTTTTAGAAGTGGATAGAATATTCACAGCGAAGAAAAAGTCCATAAAGTTAAACTCAAATCTAACATTTTCGCTGTTCTTTTCAACCATTTCACTTGAATCTAATAAGTTATACTAGTTTTGCAATGTTTGCAGTACTTACGAAAAATAAATTTATTTTTAAGCTGTTACTGAAATTAAACGCAAGGGACGATGACTACATAACCCAGTGAATAGTCTGCTTAATATGATTAGTGTGGCCAAAACACGGTAGATGGAGGTAGTAGACATTGTGAGCCGGCCCCTAAGCTAATAGTTGTTTAGGACGAAGCCCGCTTCCCTGCTTCCTGCTTCTCCCTGGATTACAATGGTGAGCGAATCCGGGATATTGTTACGATTCTGCTAAATCGCGGAAAAAACGTTAATTGAAATACAGAAAGGTTAGTCTGGAAAATAGTTATTCTTGCTACATAGATAACTCTCATAATTTTTTTATTAATTTTTGCAATATCGCTTGAAAGTAACCGAAAATATAAGTATAGGTAACAAGCAAAAGTCACTCTTGGATCTTGACTCGATGTCATATGTTAGAATCATATTGGAATATTTAAATTTCCAACTATTTTTTTTAAATATGTATTTATACATATAACCGAACAGATTGGACGCCAAAATTTAAGCGACGAAGGTGGAGTGACGATCTAAATCATCACAATTCTCACTGGACCACCAAAGCCCAAGACCGGGCAGTCTGGAAGGAGAAAAGAGAGGCCTTTGCCAGCAGTGGGACAATAGAGGCTGAAAAAAAAACAGAAATACAATCCCATGGGTGAGCATTATAACTTGCCTAGGGAACAAATAACAATAACATAGACAATACAATACAATATAACACTATAATACAAGTAACAGTAGCTCAATTTACTAAATTCATTGCCACATTCATAATCAACATTGCAGATAAATAGGTAGTCGGAAGCGTCCGGTGGTGAGCGCCAGACACTCGAATCTGCCGGGCGAGGCAACACCGGTCGGTTTCAACCCGTCACCGACCCGACCGATCTATCGAAATATCAATTTCCTCCTGCGATCTCATTTACTTGAAAGCAGTGGAAGGGTTCAATAGATATCTTGCTTAACAACTGCCAAAGTGGACGCTCTATTTTGATCTACGACCTGTTCCGATCAATAACAAAATATCACGCTCAAGGATCTTAAGGCTGAGGATACACCAAAAGTTTAAAACTTACATCTACTATTTTTTTTAAATTGCGTCATCTACAATCGCTAGAACAAAGTTATATCGTGCTATACTCACTACGTCTTATCGCTTTCAAGTATGAGAACCTCAACCTTTCCAGAACGACGTTAGTGTAAATATGAGTCCAGGGGCGGAATATATTTTCATATAAACCATTGAATTCGTATCAATGATGTTCTAAACATGACGACACATTTTTGTTTTACTTTTGCGGATTCATTATATCGCTTGCTCCGACTACAGTCAGTGCGAAGTAAGACGAGGCCGCGCGCGCGTTGTACTCTGCTTTGTCTCCATGATGAAGGCCATCGGGTGGGGCCGAAACTATATTCGGAGTATCCGATATAATTAAACGTGAATAATCCCGCATAAGTAAGTAAGATGTTCTATTTGCCTTGTCCTAACCAGTTGCCAGTAATCTAGCTGTAGAAGCCCTACTCAATTAGCATGACGCCGTAGTGCTATTATAAAAAAATGTAACACAGTATTTTCCTTGAACGAGAAAATAACTTTATTACCAGCATCTTTGCAAAAATACTCATTGGTAGTATATTTGCTTTAAGAGCTGTAGGGCGTGGGTTCGATTCCCACCCAGGATAAACATTTCGTTGTTTGTTCTGTGTCTGTGTTTTCTGTAGATATTATAAGTATGTATGTATTTACAAAAAAAGTACATATTCTATCAGTTATCTGACTTCCATCACACAAGCTTTGCTTAGTTTGGGGTCAGAATATGGTGCTGTGTGTTACTTACGATATTTATTTATTTTATTTAATTATCAATCTAAATATGACGTCGATCTGGAAATAGTATGTCAAACCTTAGTTTGTATGTATGCCACCCATGACGCTGACCGTACTACTACTAGACTTTTGAATGACATTTGCTATCGTACATTCCATCACTATTGCGATGGAATCGTTAAAAAGGGCCCCAAAAAGCATTTTCTTTGCATACCAGTGAGAAAATTGAAAGTCAAACGCAGACTTATAGTTGCTTAAAACAGTACAAGTAAATAATACACAGTCCAGCAAAGCGGAGTCGGCGAGGTCAGGGGTGTGATTCGAGTGAAATATCAATTTCCTTCTCGCTGGTCCGGACCATTTCATTTATCAGAGAGCACTGGAAGGGTTAAATAAAATATCTGCTGATGCCCTGCCCGCGCGGTTCCGTGCCGCTGTGCCGACTGAATGGGGAATGCTGTTGTCAATATTTGTTACGTTCATTTTTAGAAAGTTACTTGTAACTTATGTTTACGTACATGTTTTCTGCGAAAGGGTAAAAAAATAACTATTTGTTTGGTAATTTTTCAACCTTTTTTTGGGGTGACTATTTTTGACAATTATTATTTACAATACTATGCGGGTGGTATTAAGTACGGCATGGGTGTCCTCAAATATAGAATAAATAGGTTCATTTTTAGTAAGTGTGCTTTATCTTAGACTGTTCTACTGCTGAGCATCAGCAGGCAGGATGTGGTTAAACGCAAACCTGTTTAAAATATTTTTAGTAATGCTTTACGTCGCGCTTCGCTTAAAAACTTAAAACTTCATTTATTTAGCAAACAAAAGCAAATTACTTATATGTAAAATTATATCTCGGCTAGAACGATACAAATTTTAAATTAATAGTTTGTACGATAAATAATAATAATCGATGATTATGTTATAAAATAATATGACCAAACCTTAAAAAGGCAGAAACAGGGACTGCTGATAAATATGAAAACTTAAAATACGTCACATTAGTCGCTAACGCAAATCCGTAAGTTTTGCATTTACCAAACATCACTCAACGCGGCTAAAGAAGATTTCACTTCAAACATGAAAAAAATATGGTGTCACATCTATGCAAAAAGAATTAGAAAAATCTGTACCACATACATTATGCACAATAAGTAATATTTTTGCACTGAGTGTGTAAACAAGGAATAAACTAATGCCCATATTTATATCAAAGATAAGTTCTGCTACTTTTAGCTTCTAGCTCTGAAAGAAAATGTATAAATATCACTGAAATCTTTTAAATTGTGCTTCCTCAAAGAATACGAGAGTTAATGTTTATTTTTAGCGTCTGTTCTAGAGATTAAACCTTTTTCCTCGGTGTCGAGCCGACCTCTGTAGTATTGTTTCTAGTAAGCTACTGTGTGGGCCTTAATCGCGAAACTCGTTTAACTCTAGATGTAAAATGAAATTTACTATTAACAATATCTTCTTTTTTTGTCGTGTCTTGAGTACTCATTGCAGGTAATTGGATTTATGTAAATCTACACCGTTTCGGCAGTCTAGTCGGGAGACAGTCTGATTTCCAATCTGGAGGTCCTGGGTTCAAATCCTACAGAACGCACCTCTGTCTTTACTAAGTTATGAGCGCATTGCCGCTGTGCTCAAAACTGTGAAGGAAAACATCGTGAGGAAAGCTACATGACTGAGAATTCATTTAAAAAAATCTCTAAGATGTGTGATAGATCCAAACCCACACTTGGCCAGCGTGGAATACGGCCTTACCCTTCACACAATGAGAAGAGGACCCGCGCCCAGCAGTGGGACAGCTTAGGAAAACAGGGCAGATTGGGAATTTATATATTTTTCAATTCTTTAAATTTATAGTATAAAAGATTTCTGAACTTACTTCTTTTAAACTACACAACGGATTGTGGCATGGTTTTTACTGTCATTTTGTCTGACCTGTTAGCTCATTTCGTAAATTATTGGTGTGGGTTCGATTCTCACTCAGGACTTAATTGTACCCACGCCTTACAGCTCTTTATAATATCATGAGTAATCATTGTTGGCACTATAGAGCAAATGGGCGTTGGTAAAGATGAATAATATATACCACATTCAAAACTAAGGAAAAGAATCAATAAAAACTCCACTAACAATATTTAACTGTTTACTTATTGCAAACTTCAAGCTGTTACCAAAAATTAGCTCGAAAAGCAAGCGGAGCGAACTTCCTAATCCTTTCACGGCGAAGTGATAGCGAGCTTTCAAGCTAAAATTATTAAACTTAACTTGCTCTACGCTTTGCTGGCTTATAGGTAATATGTTAAGCTTTTACCGAAGTCTGACACCTTTGCAATAGCTCGCGACAGCTAACTTAATCCTAAAACGAGGTTAGCTGTTTAGCGCTCTTTGATTATTGTCATCTTTTCTGATATTATAAAATCAAACAAGTGTTCTGCTTTAACGCAACAAAAGAATAATTAATTCAATGATTTCTATATCAAAAATAAGTCTTTCACTGATTGTAAAAGTAAGTACATGTGTTTATATAACTAAGTGAGAATCGCACAGCTTTCTAAGTTATAATATATATATATATATATATAATACACACATATATATATATATATATATATATATATATATATATATGTGTATTGCCAATGACTTCAAGATGCGAAGGAAAACATCGTGAGGAAACCTAAATAGCCAAGAGTCTTCTTTAAAGAAAAGTTCGTAGATGTGTGAATTCTGCCAAGCCGCACTTGACCAGCGTTGTGGACTTATGACCTTACTCTGCTCACAATGAGAAGAGCCCTGTCCCCAGCAGTGGGACAGTTTATAAAAAACGGCCGATTCAGACTTATAATAACGAAACAAACATCTTTGTTCGTCACACAAATGTTTGAATGCAAATACACATTTAAATATTTTATTAACATTTGAATTTGTACAAGTTAAATTACCTAAAATAATTTAAAATTTTCAAAATCATTTCTTTAAAGCTGTTACTTATTTCATTTTATAATTTTAATCGTTTTATAAATTAAATTATATTTCAAATATCTATATCATTAAATATGTCAAAAACACTGATTACAAGTCAATAGAAAAAAGTCAATTTAAAAATATTGTCAATGTAAAAGAATATCAATACGAAAATATTGTCAAAAATTTCAAATTACTTATGTACTAGTAATGTAATAATCTTTTAGTTTAAAATATTCGTCAATGCTATAAAAGAAGGTATCTAGCAGCCAAGATCTCAGCTTGGTTCAGAAGCGCGCGGAGGAGGGTACATCCCGTACGAAATCGGGATAAAGAAGTCTAATTCGTCTGTCTGTTTGTTCGCTTAGTTTTTCTTAATACCATTAATACTATATTTTAGAATATATTCGTGCGAAGCCAGGTCGAGGCGCTAGTTTTTACTAAACGCCAATAACTACATAATGTTCCATACAAGCAAGCAAACCCCAAGCAGATGCTATTACATAAACACAAAAACTTCAACAATACACTCAAAATAATCACGGGAACCTTTCAACAGTCACGTATTTTTTAAATAAATATTTTGTGCTTGACATTTTTTGCATTACGATAACGTTGTCTCGTATCTTGGACAAATTCCAAATAGGAATAAAAAAAATGAAAGATATATTAGGGGATATGTCTTCAATGATAACGTAAGCACAGATAGACAACTTTGAGGATATATTAACTAATTTGGCAGACATAGCTCTGAGTTGGGTCGGCAGTGACGACTCTGTCGTAAATAAGTAGTAATAAGTAGCCATTGCAATAGGGCGGCTAATTAGAAAGAAACAAAGAAAGAAAGTTTTTATTTTGTAACACACAAAACACATAGACAAAATAAGGGTTCACCTCAGCATAATGCTGGTCATACATTAATTACTTAAATTAAAGAACATGCAACGCATTTGATAAAATAAAAATACCTCAAACTTACTAAATGTAATATAGAAAACATAATCATGTAATTACTGAGAAAAAAAACGTAAATATATCATTAATATATCATCATTATTAGAGTACTGTCCATAGATATTTTGTATTAAAAAACTGAGAATAAACTTACAAATATAGTTTTATTGTCTTGACAGTTCTGACTGAGGCTGTCACATTTATACTTTGCTAACATAAAAGAAGTAGACTGCCTAAGACATGTCAAAATTTTATAAAACAAGTAACCGATATAGAGACCGTGACGCGTATGTTGAAAATGAGTGGATAAAAAGTGTATTTTTTTTGTCCCGAGTGACTTTTGCTACACAATACACAAACATTACTAAAATTTCAAAATTTAAAGACACGACAATATTTTTATGGTTGTCAAGCTAGGTGTTTGACCATAGCTCATCTGTTAAGTGACGATGTGGTCGACGTGGTCTTTATATGTTCTATAAAAAACATCCAAAAAATAAATAAAAATATTCTTATATAAAGTATATCGCACAGTATCTGTCAATTTTAGATAGATTACAGCACAAATATCGCAAAGATGCCACATTTCTATAAAGACAAGTGTATACTTCAGTTAGTCAATCAGCAAACCCATAATTACATTGTACATAAAAAAGTGGCATAAGATTAATTAAAGGCGGTCATATTAGCAAAATTTCTTGGAAGGATGATAAAGATTTTTCGAATTATTAATAACTATATATTAATAAATAACTAAGCCTATGGAAACCTTCAAGGAACTAACACACTAAAAACAAATGAACGGAAAAAACGATACCTCTAAAAAGTTATCCATCTAGTTATTTCTACTCTCTGGTCTCTACCTGAGTATGTTGATCGACTGGAGATAATGCTAAACATCGTCACAGCCTGTGTACCGATAGTGAATCGCCCTTCATGTGCTTTGTTTGTCAAGTCAAGCAGACGTAAGTAGACGTCATTGGATTTACCTTTAACTTTGGATTTGTTGTATTATTAATTTCTATTTGGTTAGTAATGGCCAGATTTTCTAAATGTATTTGAAACGTCTAACGATAAAAGAAACTTGTTCAGATGTTGCTAACATTTTTAGGGTAGGGTTGTCCAGGACTTATAACCCAGGGGTAGGTTTAAGGAGTCCCTTTACATACGTATCAACGCTTCACTGCCCATGTTATCATCCTTACCCAGCCAAATTTGATACTAGCAACACTCCTCTGGATACCAACTCTTTCTAGAAATTAATTTATGCTTGTATTGGCACACCGAGGTTTTTTTATAGATTATTTATTTAGAGAGATTTTGCTCCCACTTCTACTGTATATTAACCACAAAATTAAAAACAACTTAAATAGGTATACAATATTACAAGATTTATTGAACTTGCAATGTATGTATCTAATTATGCTTGTTCGGGTGAAATCTTGCAAGTTAACCCACTTCCCAATATTCGATTGGACTCAAAGGTGTACTTATATTTCTTCGGTGACAATAGAATGATATAGTACCATGAAGCTGGTCTGATGATGGAGACGGAAGACAACCATAGGAACTTCTGAACTAAAAAGATAAGCTCATAGAGTTTGCGCTCGATTGATATGCTTATGCCTAGACGATATCCAGGGTCTGGTGATGAAGCTAAAAGGTGGCCACGGCATCTCTGTGATAAATCAACATAATCCCACCGAGTTTGAGCTCGATTGATTCGTCTTGAGGTCGTCTATAATACTTATCTACTAAAAAGAATAAAATAAATAAAAGTATTTTTTTTTTTTAAACAAGCTTTTATCTGGGGCAATGAACTAAAATTTTTAAAATAAATTGTAGTATGTACTTGGCGTGTAGGCTATATCTTTAAAAGCTTGAGGCACTACCCGTTACAAGTTACAGCTTAGGTATTTACTAAAGCTTTTAAGAATTTAGATAACCTACACGCCAAATACTTAATAGAATTTATTTTTAAATTTTTAGTACATTGTCCCCGATAAAAGCTTGTAAAAAATATTTTGTTAATTTTAATTTATATTGTATGTCCAGTTTGTATCACTAATAAAGTGTGTTTTATTTTTTACAGGTAAGTTAGAGCTACAGCATCTTTTTCGAACAAGAGCAAACGTTGCAAGTACTTTACGTAAGTAGCTACCGCAGAATTATACACAAAACTTAGTGGTGCCTTAAAGTCTAAACAAACGCTAGCCTAGCTTACCTCGACAGTAAATTTACTATAGATTTGAAGACATCCGTATCTTATCTTTCAAGAAACCTCGCTGTACGAATAAGAATTATAATAATAATAAAAATAAGAATAAGAATAAAATAGAAACGCTTTGTGCGTAACTTACGTCGAGAACATCTACGTCGCATAGCAATTTAGAAATAAGAAAACCTGGAAACTGATAAAAAAATAAACGACACTAAACTAGCCATTGATATATCTAGATCTACCCCGCCAACAAAACACCATCAAAAGCGATAAATCCTCACTCCCCTAAAGAAGCTCTATACAATCCAGATTACTCATCAGTGCTGCATTTAGATGCGCAAATAGTTACTTCCGATTTCTTTTCCCATGAAAACCCCCAAAAGAATTAATGGCACTGACCATTGAATGGCGCGAGGGTAGAATATACCAGTTAATTTAACGTCGGGGGCAGCCTGAATGCTGTATTTAGGGGCCGACTTTGACTTCAGTTGAAAAGACAGTCGCTCCCTAGGCATTGTGAGTGGTCGGCGTGTGTTCAAAAGACTGCGTAAGACGTTAGGTATAACAGCTATTTTGTTAATAATATATTGTTCGGGCTTTTATTTGCTCTCTCTTCGTTTTCTTATTCATTTCCATCGTATTTTAGTGGTAATTTACTGTTTTAATGAGCAGCTGAAAGAAGCCGCCGTGGCTTTTACACATGATATTTCGAATGAGGTTTATATGTATACATGCGAGACCAAAGGCCGAGCGTTACCGCACTGGATAAGAGTTAGGTAATATTGACTGCCCTGTTGATGTGGTAGAATATCTGATTCATATAGGGTGTGTGTTCGATTCCTACAAATTCAGAACAAACATTTATCGTCACATAAATGTTTGTTCTGTGTCGGGTGTTCTGTCTGTTTTTTATATTTACAAAAAAATATATAAATATTCTTTCAGTTATCTGGGTTCCCATAGTACAAGTTTTGCATAGTTTGGAGTTAGATGGCCCTGTGTGAAATGTCCTACATTGTAAATAAGCTTACGTTTGACCGCCATCTCACCTGATGTTAAGTGATGATGCGGTCTAAGATGGAGCACGCTTGCCTAGAAGATACCGATTCATTCTCGATAATACTTTTAAGCAAACATAATATTTTGAACCTACATTTCCTATGAAATCAGTCAGGGCAGTGTTTTAAAAACATTTTAGACCAACCTTACACAACGAAACTAAACCATTTTACCTAAAATATACAAATAAAATGTCCTTGAAATATAAGATAATAACCTAATTTCCTTTTGACAAGAACTCTCGCAGAATCCTTCTCGCCCTTCCGGTCGAATCTGACAATCCACTTAGATTAATCTATTAGGAAGTGTGTCGTCAAAATAATGGCTAATAAAACAAGAGCGTCGTGAAGCGACCGGGCCCGAGCAGTCCGCACATAAACATGTATTCTATCGGATACATCGCTTAAGCGGGGCAGGTCTGAGCGGAAGACGCGCACTAAATCACAGGTCACCTCGGAGCCATGTATAATTCAGCAGCCGAAAGCGACACCCGACATACTCGCATAATCCCGACAAACACCGTGCAAGGCACCGAGCAGCCGAGTGACCGTACCGACCAATTTCACGGTCTACTGCCATCGGGCCGAATCAATTTCGGTAAAATTTTATTCGTCCGAATTCGACCGTGCAAGTGAAATTCTATCGATGGTCGAATACGCGGTCCCCTGGCGTTTCCTAGTGGCTTTTGGCAACGGCAAAGGAGCCAAATGACCGCTGCTTGTATGCGAATAGATTTTTGTAGTCAAGTAAACATTGGGTCGCGAATGCAAAAATGGAGGGGAATGTCGAGTTCTCGGGCTGAAAACGGCATATAAACAGATTTGGTGAAATGTGCTAAATATGTATTTCTATAAAAGAAATTTGTACAAAATATTACAATTTTTTTTGGACATTGAACATTGTTATTGTATCTTTTATATAGTTTTTTTTTAACCTTGACGCAAATTTGATATAAAATAACTGTAATACAACTTGGCAACAGATCAAAAACTAGACTAAACAATGAATAATTAAAAAATCAAATGAAATGTTACCTCCTTAGTTACTTGTCTATGTCAAACAAAACGCACCCCATGGAAACCAGGTGTTCTCGATAGGAATCGAACAGTCCTCAAGGTTTTATTACAACAAACTGAGACGGAAAATCATAACTATGAATTTAAGTTGAATATACTTTTTTTATTTAGTGATCTTAAACCTAATTTAAAATAACCTTTTAAATGAAATTGTATAAGATTTTACACGTCTTATTGATGTCAGAGATTCTCTTGATGTTATAAATTAGTAGAAATTAAATACGACGAAAATTTCTTAGTATTCAATGGTGTCACCGTACGGGTGGCGGGTCCATCTCGTTGCAGGGACAGGAACCCGCACAGTGCTGAGGACTTGCGACCCAGGTGTTGGTTTAAAGGGGGGAAAGTAAAAATATACAAATAATTACTTAGTACTAAAACAAAATGTTTAGCAAAAATTAAACGATAATTCATATGAAATGAAAACAGTATACAGCTATATAGGAATCCATAGAGTTTTGTATTTCTTAAATTCATTAATAATAATAAAATCAAAACCTTTCGCAAAACCATTTTTCAAAATCATCAACAGTTATCAAAAACGCATTACACCATCACGCGATGACAGCAGCAAAGAAGAATTGGAAAAAGACATCTAGTGGCGGCTTTTAATGTCTAAAAAAGATAGGGGAACGTTCGAATATGCAATATTCGATTCCCCGACATTTCTCCACCATTAATCAAAAATGCGAGCCATTAAAATGGGGTGGTGAAAGATCTACATCCAGAGTTGTCTATGCGAACGGCTAGTAATATTTATTGTATTGAGTATTGTAATAAACAATCATGTTAGCGGAGGGTCGGGTCTGTCAGGCCGTATTGCGAAGCTCCATATTTCAATTCATTGTGTTCGCGAATTGTATTGCACGTATTTATTTTAGGGTCTATTTTTGTTACTCCGTTTATTGTCAGCCGAGCTTTAAAACTATTTTCCAACGAACATACAGAGATTTATATACACGGAGTCCGACATATGAAGGATATCTCTTGTAACTGCCGATAGAACATCTGATGACCTATTATAATAATATGCCAGGGTTTTAACAGATGATTTGTCTGATGGTGAGCTGAGTGTTATCTATAGACGCCTGCAAGATGGAGCATGGATGTTGTCGATACCGCTTTTGGCAGAATTACTGGATACTGCGGGGGTACTTACCTGGACAACCTTCTGCTATAGAGATCTACCATGCAAAATTAAGCGAGTTAAAGGATGTGCCAATTGTGATCAAAGTTTGCGCTTCCAGCTCTTATTTGAGGATTAGGACTACATAATGAATACGTAAATTCATTATTTAATCTTCAAAGTCACTCGTCCAAGCAGTCTTTAATCCAAATTTACGATAATCTAGTCTGGCGAGCTAGGACGAGTGGTCAATGTAAAAAAGCGTAATTTAAAGTGCGTTAAATAATCCTAGTACAATGTTGTATGGACGCGCTTAACATAAAATAAAAGCGGGCAACTTAATTGAATTAACACAAACAGGACCGCGCCTTCTTTGAAAAAAAAGCGGTACATTTATAAACAAAATTTTAATTACGGCCGCTTTTTGTGTACCTAATAGCTTATATCCACCGAGGCATTGTTTAGAAGATTTCGTGTTTAATATACTGCGTAGTAATCCAAGGGTCCGAGCTCCACGGTCACCCTTAGGTTATAATTTCTGCGGACAACGGATGGGCCACGGCGGGGGAGGCTAAAGAGTTATTTATAAACCAATTAAAACATTCGCTGCGTCGGCGAGATAGCGCGGCCGTACTGACTTCTCGGACCGACAGATGTAACAGATAATTGGATTTTATATTCTTCGTTCTCTAATTCAATTATGAGCATCGATATAATTACACGTAACGAAATTTAAATTATTGCTTTATAGCCGAGTTCGTGTTTTGAAATTAAATTACAGATTGGTTTTTATAACTCGGTTCTATGGCGTAAGTTCATCAGTGAACTGTGTGTTATATTCTAAGTTAAAAATTCTTTATAAATTAATTACTAATTACATTCTACCATACTTTTTACACGTGAGACATACAATAAATGAAAAAGTATACTTACCGTTACATATATATAAATAATATAGTAGTATGGAAAGCATCCTAACAAACTGACAAAGTTTAAAACACTTAAATGTTTATGAAAAATAAAAACGGAAATATAACCGGTTATAAAAACCTAAAAGTTTACTATTTGATGAATGGAAAGGAATATATTTGCGTGGACGCAAAAAGTTGACGTGCGAAACAAACAAGCGGCCCTTTAATCCCGCTCACAGATCCATAGCCGTGCGTGTGCGGGCAAAAACGTCAAAACTCATAATATCACCGATTAGCGGAAATAACCGCTCCACGGGACCGAATAACCCGAAATTTATTAAGTAATTTTTCTAAAGCTTTTTTACCAGTATTGTTTAAGGTTTGCGAACCAAAAAATTAACATTTCTACTAGAATACTTACTTTATTTTAATAACTTGAGCAATTTTAAGAAAATATAGTTATAAAGTTATAATATGAGCAAAATCCTCCTTGATTTTTGAAAACAAGATTTGGGTTTAAAATAAGTAAATAGCAATAGGTCGGATATTACTGTCACAACCACCTTATTTGGAAAGAAAAACGTTCACGTACAATAACAAGGCTGTTGAGAATAACTATCGAAAGTCTTGAAGTAATGAGCGCCAAAGCAGCAATGCCTTGAACTTTGTTTAGTTCATTCATAATAATTTATTACTCAAAGTTTTGTGTATCGTTGAAAGGCGTTATCTCTTACATAAAAACACATCATACACATTTTTTACAAAAAAAAAATGTTTTTAATTTCCGTTATTAAATCGGTGTCGGTCCTTAGGAGAAGATCGCGGGACAAAAACCGCCGGGCGGCCCGGCGGCTCGGCTGATGGCCGGCATCACTCATACGTCCAATGATTAAACGTGCGATTTGTCTCCCGGGCTAATGCCTACTGTTTACTTAATCGCCGATGTGGGTACGTAGGCTAGATTGTAACCAGTATTTACTCACAGGTATTATATTTCCATTCATAACTCAAAACTATGAATATTCCAAAAGAATTACAAACAAACCAACTTGCTAATAAGTACTTTGATAGTTTTGTTATAGTTAGGTATCAGTTGTAAAACAAGAACAGAACGCACGACGCCATATAACACCTTCGAATAGTTTCTACGTGACGTAGCGTTCGTAACACGTAGAGATGCCTACGGCGTAGACCGTCTACACACGTAGCCGGAAACGTAGCACGGTAAACTTCGTAGCACTATTAAATTAGAATGACTACGCTGAAATCTATGATTTAATATTTATGGTCGTGGTTTAATTCGTAGAACCTCGTGTAGCTTTAGTCGCCTCGCGAGATGCCTTGATGTTTTCCTCATATTTATAAATTTATTAAAAAAATACTGTTTTCCAATAAAGACCATCAATGAAAAACGGATAACAATTTGCTGAGCACAAATACTAAAATAATTACAAATTAAATAATTTACTTAAAAGTTAGTTTAATACAGCACAAATTTTTTTTAATGTATGTTTTTCTTGTTAATTCAATTTGTTACATCATCATCAGCCACAGGACGTCTGTCATCACTGCTGGACTTAGGCCTCCTCCTGGGGGGGTTTTGCCAATACTCGCCACGCTTGGCAGGCGAGTTGGCGAGCGCAGTTAGGTGTGATTGTTCAAGGAAGACGCTGCTGCCCATCTTCCGGATTACATCCCTTAGCCGACTCTTACGGCAACCACGGGTAGAGAGGGTGGGGTACTATTCTTACGCCGGCACTACCACGGCCTTTTGTTACTCTTTGAATATATTCTATTATGTGCACATGTATATTGATATTTAATAAATGATTTTGTACTTAATAATAATTGATTAAACAACTATATTTTAACAAATTTGTGTCAATAGATGGTAAATCGTTTGTACCACAGAACGCTTGTATGTATGTTGACGCTCAAATTGTAGGTTCGAGTTGTTTGATAACTATTTCGAACACGTCAGAGGCCTCTGCAGTATTTAAAACTCCAAATAACCTCTTTAACAAATCTACACTATATTTTTTCCTAATAAATCCAGCCCGTATAAATCTCACGCAAAGCTCCTTGGTATTGACAGAAGCACCCGTCATTAAGTGGCGAGCAAACAGCTGGATGACAGACACACAAACAAGCAAACACGCCTAATCTGCACGCACACGGAAGCGCTGACGACTGGGGAGGTTCGGCTTCTTGTTGCAACGCCGGGGGTGATGTCGGGAGAGCTTCCAAACCAAAACTACTCGTATTACAAAGAATAAGAAGAGTAATTTGTACTCATGATAGCTCAGTGGTTGTACGGTTGGGGCACGGCTTGTTTCAAATGCCAACAATGAACTTGGACTGCCGGCGAAGGAAATCATCAAAAAGCCGTGGCATAGTGGGGTACTTTCTAGTACTCGGCTGGCTAGCTACCACCCTCAAGTCTAAAATCTGCCGCCACGCACCTAAGGGAGTGTTCCGGCAGCCTTAATTGAGTTTCAATTTTTGTTTATTACCTTCTTATTCACGTTAGTTTTATTTCGCATTCTTTTCTACTAAAATCAGAGTTTAAATCATACTTTTATAGTTTTTTTAACGCTTTAATGTCTGCGTTTGACCACCTACTCAATGGTAAGCAATGATGTGGTCCAAGATGAACTTTATTGTAGAAAATATAATGTTTTTTTTTAAAATTAAAGATGCAATTTGCTTGTGGCTTATTTATCGGAAATACCACGGCAATAACACATTTAAAAAAAAAACAAATGATTACTTATTACAGCTTTAAAATTGCGTCATTCATTTAAGATATGATAGACACACGGTCAAATACTAGGTTTGGTAATAGAGATGAGCTCTATTACCCCTTATTAGAAAGGGTCGGTATAAAACTACCATTTTTATTTTTACTTTGTCTGTTAGTCAATCATTAGCAGCTCGCGATTCTATAAAATGTGAATCTAAATTGTTCAAACGCACTCGCCGAGTACATTCGAAAACAATACCAACAGCACAATAGAACATGGAACTTTTATTTACGACCAATAAAACCTTTATTGCTCTAATTTTGAAGGTATAAAGCCAATACGCAGTGCATAAAGCGCTGCCGGGGAAACACTAAAGGTATTTTTACCGGTTATATCTAGAAATATCTAGTTATTACGAGTACGGCTAGGGAGTACCGGAATTTATTGCGAGTATAAAAGTTAGTGTGCAGTTTGTGTAATAATGCGCAGGTGAGACGGGGAACTTGCACTATATTCCTGCTGAGTAATGGGGAACAACTTTTGAAATTTTTCGTACTTATTGTTAAAATGTCTTAGAACAGTTGGTTGTCTTAATAATATCTAACGACTTGAAATTATAGGCTAGACTGTAAGTAACGTAAGTGTCGACTTTTTAAATAATGACAATGTTTTAACGACTAATTAATTAATACTCTATTTCTAGTATAAATTTTATCTCATCATCATCATCATCAGCCGTATGACGTCCACTGCTGGACATAGGCCTCTCCCATTGACTTCCACAAAGACCGGTTGGAAGCGGCTCGCATCCAGCGCGTTCCTGCGGTCTTTATTAGGTCGTCTGTCCACCTTGTGGGTGGACGTCCTACGCTGCGCTTGCCGGTCCGTGGTCTCCACTCCAGAACTTTGCAGCCCCATCGGCCATCGGTTCTGCGTGCTATGTGCCCTGCCCACTGCCACTTCAACTTGCTAATCCGCTGGGCTATGTCAGCTACTTTAGTTCGCCTACGGATCTCCTCATTTCTAATTCGATCTCGTAGGGAAACTCCGAGCATAGCCCTCTCCATAGCTCGTTGTGCTACTTTAAGCTTACTAAATAATAAATAAATTTTATCTATTTAATTTTAATTTAATTATCTTGAATGGGGTCATATGTAATAAGTCTTAACATGGTATACTATACAAGTCCTGGAACTGTACGTACATATGCTGCAATAAAGTATTGAGTATAAATTATAAACCGACTGATCGACTACCTCTTTATTGTCCACACCAAAAATTATACAATACAGAATAAAAAGAAAATACACTTACTTAAAAAATATAGCAACTGGCAACCTTATCGCTGAAAGCGATCTCTTCCAAGCAACCTTAGATTGGGAAAAATGAGTAAGAAAAAGGTGGAAAGAAAACTAAATAACATTGAAAGATAACGCCACACAAATTGCTTAGATGTACATAAAAAGTATCGTAATTATTTTTGTTTGCTATATATAAGTGCATTATTTGAACTAGTTTTTAAGTATTAGGGCGTATGTCTAATTGTCTATATTACACATCTTTGAGAACATTTTTTAAGAACTCTCAGAGATGTAAATAATTTTCCTTCACCGTTTGAAATTATCGGCAATACGCACATAACTTAAAAAAGACAAAGGTGCGCGCCGTGGGATTCGAGCCCAGGATCTCCAGATTGTAAGCCAAAAGGTCTCCCAACAAGGCTGGTGAAACTTCTAAATATATATAACAGCATCATTCCAGATCGAACCAGTGAAACTTCGAACATTTGACGCAAAGACACTCCGCTAGAACAGATAAAGGTAAAACCTCGCGAACGGCAGCCAAAGTAATTTCAAAAGTCATCAAAAAACGAACCGCAAACCATCCGAGGAGCAGTCGCGCCCAAACGGGCGTATAACCGCTTCACAGCGATGCAAAATTCAATTCCGAAGACAAACTCCAGACTAACGGGCTTCGTAACGTATAATTAACCGCCAGAAACGCTTCTAGATCCCTTTGAAAAAGCTCAAAAGATCCTTTACATAATATAGTCTGTGGGCCTCCCATTCAAGCTGCGTGATTACTTCACCCGTCTCGGCGGACGTTCGTTATTTTTGTGTAGGCAACCGTATGTAACTTATATTTGGCGCCGAGTTCCGTTTGCGGGCCGCGTGCGAATGTGCGCCCTAACTCTTTGACTCAAAGCTTGAACCAGACGCGGGAAGAATGAGGCTAGAACGTGCACGCGTCAGGGCAATATTTCAAAGTATTCTAGCCCGTATTCTGTGGGTGCGAAAAAATCGTCGAACGGCTGGCACGTCGGACTGTGAATGGGTCGCTTTATATTTGCGTGTCGATGTGTGAGTCCTAATTCGTATGCCTTTTTTTTACATATATGTTTAGATACTTATACTAAGTGAAGGAATTAGTCTTTCGGTGGTCTCGAGTACAACTTTTATCATTTGAAGTTTATCTGTCGTTTGCGAGCTCTACGACGTTATGATAGGGTAGTGAAGGGGCTAGATTTTGGCTTGATTTATTTTCTTCCGGCGGTAGAAGGGATTTTGGTCGGATCGCTGTTTATTTAGGATCATTTTGGATTATGTAGATGTTCTTTGAGGCATCACCGGCATTACGTTGTTGAAAATGGATTGAATTTAATACGAGTACATCCTTATTTTCATGAATACTTTGCTTAGAGCCATTCTACGATGTAACAATGACTCTTAATATTTGAAGATTGATGTCAATATACGTAGATGCTATTTTTTGGCAAACTTGACAGTAATTGTTGAAAGGAACTGCTGGAATTACAGGGCTTTTGAGACTAGCTAGGCAATATCTTAAGTCTCTGGACTTTGTTTCGTTACTTAAAAGCTTTGAGTACCGCTACCATGGTCCCGAACCTGCTATCTCTTTCCAAACATAGTGCCACCAACTTATACGTACGTGCGTACGTATTTATACTAAGCGTTTTGACTCGTGCGGTCAAGGAATGGAACGAGCTGCAGGCTTCCCAGTTTCCTGAGAGATATAATCGGGATATTGTCAAGGTCAATGTGAATCTCCTAATTTTGTAGGTTTCATCTTCGACCACATAATCGCTTTCCATCAGGCGAGTTGGTGGTCGAACGCGGACTTAACCATCAACTTTAAAAAACCATCAGCAGAGCATTTCGTCTCATTACTTTTACATATAAATATATGTATTTATACTCGTACTAACACTAGCGACACCTAAAAAGATTTTTTTCAAAACGAGTTACTTAATTTAAAAATTATAAATCATTATCTTTATTATAATTTTTAAGTTTTTATAATTGAATTACTTGTATAAATAGTGACTTAAACAGTCAAACTAGATTATGAATAAATTACTTTTATATTTTTTAAGATTATTGTTTCCTACTGGTCAAATAACAGATCTCTGATAATCTATAATCTCATCGAAAACTCGCAGCGTATCGGGTCAAGCTTTATCAAATAACATATTTAGAAACTACATTTTGATGACGTGTTATTAAGTTAAACGTTTTAACATACCTATAATTATATGACCATCAGAATCTCTATGGTTAATTCCTTAAATGATCGTGCGCACCCGTTACTTTTAATAGTACATATGTAAGTATTAAACAGCGACTAAGTTTCCTACAAACCATGATTTGAAACTTTATGTTACCAAGTCGTACAGAAAGCAGTAGAAAGTGTCGCATTCCATTTTATTATGTAAAAATAATGAGACGAACAAGACGCTCTCCTGATGGTAAGAGATAACGTATGTCCATGATTAATGCAGCGATTCACAGAACTTTGAGTAGAAAAATCAAATTCCAGGGCGTCGGTGCTAAGGCGATCATTACTTTGAGATATTCGATGGTTAGTCTCGACAGCTCTGTAATTTCGTTAGCTGCTTCAGTAAAGTTAATACACTACTGCTTGGCGGCAGAATATATGATATGGTGGTGGTACCCGCCTAGATAACCTCCAGAAAAAAAATCTACCACCAAGTAACAGTTTTCTGTAAGATTGTTACGATAAAATACATACCTACTTATTCTAATGAAACTTATAATCAAATAACTTTGTATTATGAATCTAATTATGCATTATTGGATGTGCATTTTTTTAAAATTCAGTAATGATTATTTATTGAGCGCCTGACTTGCAAATATGTTTGTATTCATAAAGGAGACTAAGACACAATGTATCTGCTAGTAGCTGCGCCCTGCAGCTTCACCCGTGTTTATTAAGATATTAAGTTACTTACGTGGTTAAACCTAGTTACATTTCAAATTTCATCCAAGTACGTTTAGCCGTTGTAAAATAAGATACTGTTAGTGTGATTTTTTTATGATTTTTAACACGTATTAATCCGCATTTGACCACCAACTCACCAGATGCTAAGCGAGGATGAAGCACGCAAACTTAGAAGGTACATTCACTCTGAGTTCGAAAAGATCTAGATTATATCTCTCAAGTAACAAAGCAGCTTATTCCATTCCTTCACGTTAAACGTTTATCTGCAAATGTTGGTGAGTTTTGTTAAATTATTACAACCACCGAGGAAGCACGTCATGCGACATTATCTCTAGTAGGTAAGGGCCCTAAGGGTCAATGTGCGACAATGGTGGAGCTCTGTCACTGACTGTATACGTAGCGCGCTATTACTGCTAACTTGTCGATTAGAGATAACTGTACATTGTGTTTACGTGCTTAATCGTGTGCAGTGAATGATTAGTGATGATTTACATTTTTGTTGTGACAGCTTGATTTGTTAGATAAAAAGCTGATATAGAATACGTTTTCAGGGTTACATTAAGAAAGGAATCCAGCGGGACCATTTTAATAAGACTTCCGGGTAAATCTGTCTAACATATAAAATCAGCCAGATACGAGTTGAACTTGCGGTAGATTTTTCAACCGATAAATATTAAGTAATTTAAACTATATTCATTAAGTGTGTTTTTACTAACACAATAATATACTGAAATATAATTTGTGTAGCGCAGTGGTTAGCGCAGTCGGGTCAAACCACAATAACGAGCTTGAGCTGCCGGTCAAGAAAAATACCGTGAGGAAATCATAGCAATGATGGTAATGTACTACCACCATGCTATGGTTATGGCATAGTCCAGGTATGTTAACCATCTTCAGCCACACCGCCACTTAACATCAGGTGAACTGTGGATGAACATCTAGTCTATAAAAAATGCAGTCGTGGAGACTGCCGACAGAAGTGAAAACTTAAACTTTGGAATAACTGCATCAACAACTGTGCAATACGCCATAAGTTTTGCCCCTACTAAAAATCACTTAATACGGCTAAAGAAGTTTTCATTTCAAAAATATAATCCTGGCCAATACGAGTGACTAAGCGCACAAAATATTTTGATCCTAAAGCTACGATCACATGATAATCTAGCAGTTTACCCAACCAAAACAAAATCCCGAATAAAAACTGTAAATAATAATTTCAGCCAGTAATCTTACCAATTCCACTAGTTATTGTGAGAAAGATTGAAACACCTATCCCAGCCAATCACAGACCGCAGAATCCGGCCTATGATTGGTGTCGGAATAGTTTTGTGGGCGCTGTCACAGATTAAATTATAGTAAGTAATGCTTGTCACAGGTTATGTAGTAGTTGCGATGCCTGGCGGGTGGAGTTTCGACCGAGCGAGGCGATCGTGCGTGACCGACCGCGACTGAACGATCGAGGGAACGGCGGCGATGTGTGACAACACGCGGTTCCTCGAGGTCCCGTATTCTACAGCATGCGATATTCTCTAGTTCGTAGTATTTTATAGTATTTTTTTGGTTGACAGGCTTCTTGTTTGACCAAAGCTCACCTAATCTTAAGTGACGATGTGGTCGAAGATTGTAAACACGCATAATCTGGAATAGAACTGGCTCCCAAGTGAGGCTGCCGGACACATCGTTAGATGCTTAGCGACAGATTTTCAACTTGAGGGTAGTAGCTATCCAGCCGAATACTAAAAAGTACCCTACCACCTTTCTATGGTTACCTCAGGATTTTTTATCTCTATGTCTACTAAAAAACCTCGGCCTAACAAGAACATCTATAAATTCACTATTGGAAAGAATATCCAAAGTAGCGTTGATAGGATTATATGAAATCTGGTTGGCTAGGGATGGGAACACATAGTCAAAGTGAGCGTTGATACATATTTAAAGGTGCCCCTTAAACCTACACCTAGGCCACAAATCCAAGGCTCTGTGCGGGTTCCTGACCCTACAACGCGATGGACCCTGAACTCGCACGGCACTACCATTGAATGCTAAAAAGTTGCGTCTCAGCTGTCAATCAAAGCATTCGTCGCTGAGGCTATTCAAAACTACCCTCTTTTGATAGTTAATTAAACGTCAGGCAGGAAATATTCGCGTCATTAGGAAAACTCAGCAGTCGTGGCCGGAAGCGCCGTCGCCGCCCGTCCTGCGCCCTGGACTAATAAACTGCGGGACCTGTGCTTCTAACATATTCTTTTTCTAAAACTATGGAGTACTATATAGTTAAACGTATGAAAAATTAGTTTCCACTTTCATGGTACGTCACTACAATTTACCAAGTCACAATAACTTTTTTTGATGATGCGGCCTACGAGCACGTTTGCCAAGATTTGCCGAGAAGAAACCTATTAATTCTCGACTTGAAGACACTATGGATGGCACCACACTTATTACTTACCTTTACCAATATTTTAACTATTTACGAGTATTTTTCCCTGCTAACCTACCTATAAGTTGAAATGAAGTCACATTACAATTCTGTTTAAATCTTAACTCTTCTAAAATACAACGGATTTTAATATTAGCAATTATCTAAAAGCTTGTGGCATTTTGGTCACGATTTTCTGGTCGTCCAGTTATAGACTTAGTTTACAATTAAAAAAACCAACTACATCCAAAACCAAAAGTTTCAAGTATTAAGGTTTAAAAATCAAACTACTCAACACATTTTTCATATAATTTATATGGGACCAATCTGAAAGTATATCCTTTAAAATGAATATATATAAAACACATTATCCCTCCTTATAAAATTTGAGGGTTGCCCTTGATTTTTCTGGGATCCCATCATCAGATCCTGACTCGGTGCCAATGGAACCTGGAAAGTATATCCATTTAAACGAAAAGAGAATTTCTCGTTTCGATCCAGGCGTCTTCGAGTAATTGGGGAAAATACATTTTTAAAAAAAGATTGCGACAAATTCATAACTTCTTTTTTGAAGTTGGTTAAAAGGGCAAGCAGATTGCAATTCATTCGCGACGTATAGACACGCACATGGCTTAAATATTATTTTATTTTATTCCGGGATTATACATCCACGTATTCGCCCCGCTCCCCGCGCCTCCCCGTGTCTGGGTGCTAAAGGTGTAAGTATGGTATAGGTAGCTAGGTGCAGACTAGGTTTAGCGAGCTAGGCTGAGCGGTTGATCTCGTAATACCTAACGTGGAGATGAAGTGACAGAATCAAATCTAATTTTTCAATTGATAAATAAGCTAATAGTACAAAATCAGATCTCAGTTGAAGCGAGCCCCACTCGAACTTGACTGCGGGTTCCGTACACAATTATGGTATGTTATCGAAAACATGATGTATTTTCGTTCATTTAATTTTTAGTACTGTGATATTAACCGACTTCGTAAAGGATACTTTTAGCCTTTACCTTAAATAAGAAATAACAGATTAACAAGTATATATCAGGAAAGCTATTTACAATTTTCTCTTGATAGGAACTAAACTATATTTTTAATGGCCACTGAGAATAAGATAAATAAATAAAATTAGAATTAAAGTCATAAATTAGAAAAAACTGCATTTCCTTACTAAAAAAGGAAAGTATTATGAATAGAGCGATACACGGTCGCTTAGTAATTGTTTGATTAGTCTAATGTCTAGTATTATTATATGTATTTATATATACATACTTATATATACATTTAGGGATTATAGTCATTAATTATTTTTTTTACATTTTATTTATATTATTTTATCATTCATAATATTTTACATAATGTCAATTTTAGATATTTACAAAACAGGTCAAAATATTAATGATATATATATTGAAATGATGATGATGATATATATAAGTGTTTTAACATATACCGTCATTTTTTTTTTTGTTCCTTATATTCCCGTCTGCTTTTTTTCATACATTTGATTATCGTTTACGTACTGTACGTTACAAAACAGGTCAAAATATTAATGATATATATATTGAAATGATGATAATGATATATATAAGTGTTTTAACATATACCGTCATTTTTTTTTTGTTGCTTATATTCCCGTCTGCTTTTTTTCATACATTTGATTATCGTTTACGTACTGTACGTTACAAAACAGGTCAAAATATTAATGATATATATATTGAAATGATGATGATGATATATATAAGTGTTTTAACATATACCGTCATTTTTTTTTGTTCCTTATATTCCCGTCTGCTTTTTTTCATACATTTGATTATCGTTTACGTACTAGTACGTAGTCCGTACTAGCGTCACTTATGTTCGACGGCTTGGGTCGCGTCAAGTTTAGTGTTACTATATGTATACTTGTAGTCGATAAGGGTCGTACTAAACACATAATCAATTCAAATAGACCTAATACATCGAAATTGGTGTTCGCAGAAGCGTATAAAACTATGTTCTCACTCGTAGGACATGAAACAGCTAAATACTCGTATTTGACTATATTGGTACATTTCGAGAGTTTCCTCGCTAAATTCTGATTTCGTTTAGGGTGTTAACTCGTACTGGAGTAACTAGGCGCCTCACCGCGGGCTGAGCGAAATATTTCATTAGAATTCGATTTGTGAAATTTGGGATGTTTCGAATATTCGATTCTATTCTTTTTATTCGGGACAGCCCTGTTGGCTCATTGGTAGTATGTTTGCCTGAGCTGTAAGGCGTGGGTTCGATTCCCGCCAAGGACAAACTTTGTGTGGTATATAAACAAATGTTTGCTCTGCTTAGTTTGGCGCTGTGTTTAATGTGTCCTACGATATTTATTTATTTATTCTGATTTATACTATATTGCTAAGTACATAATTATATGAAAAATAGTAACAAGTTCTGGCGTCAAACACCCAACGGTTTGTTCCGGCAGCCTTAGCCTCTGTTCCAGGTTAGGTGTGTTTATTATCTTTGAACGCACCGTCTAAATCATCAGGTGAGCTGTATTCAAACACCAAGACTGTCATTCATAAAAAAAGCTAGCGAAATACAGGGCTGTTGAGATCGAATGTCTCGAAGTAATGAGCGCCACAGTAGAGGCCCCATGATCTTTGATTTGCTGCTCAAAGTTCTGTGTATCGCTGCAATGGTCATGCGTTGTCTCTTACGAGCGTCTCCTTCGTTTCATTACTATTATATACAAAAAATCAACTACTCCATACATTTTATCAATGTTCAAGGAACAAATTTTATCAACAGCTGATTTTTCTCAATTTAAAACTTTGCCAAAAGTAAAAGTTGCTAATGAAGATAAGTACAATATGTACTTAAGTGTGTTTTCTAATAGTATGTATGCTTGCCCCATAAAATTAATTATCAAAATTCATTCCATATAAGCCCTCGAGACATCAATACGCCCGTATGATGCTTCCCAGCCGAACCTTGACGAAACAATGGGCCTGTTGTGAATCATCGCGGTCGGTTTAGCATCGTCTATACTGTCTACAACGGCACTGCACCTTTAGTTTGACATTGTAGATTGAACTTGACATTTTATTGCTGTCATTGAAATATTCTGCCTTATTCATCATAACAGTTAAATCAAAGAACCAATAATACTTACAGTCAAATGTCTCAAAGTAATAGTATATAGTAAGTGATAATTTTACTAACCGACTTCGAAAAGAAGGAACGTTCTCAATTCGAACTGTCTTTATGCGCATATGTCATTACACTGACTTTATCCTTTGTAGACCGATTTTCGTGATTCTTTGAATTTTGGTTTTCTTTGACTTTTCCGTGGTTTTTTTTTCTTTCTTATAGAAAGTTTACGAAATGAAAGTTGTCTAAATACATGGAGAAGCTAATTTTTTTTTCGATCTCAGATTTGTGTTCATTGTAAAGTGTACAATGACGCCTTGCCTTCTTACACGCGTCAACCTTATAATTCTGTATAATAAATATAATAGCGATAATTTTACTCCGACGCAAATATCAGGTATATTTCACGTACCAGCCGCGCTTCGTTACAAATAAGGATCACGTATCAAAAAGCAATGTTTTTACTTCAAATCGACGTAACTTTTGTCTCTAGCTTTTCATAATGACGTAACTCTACACTTTATGGTTCGCCAGGAATTTAATTTTGCCCCTTTATATTTTTGACCACGATGTCCCTTGGAGGCCTGGAGGGGGGTGCAGGACCGAAGGGGGAAAGGTTCTTTATCACGGGTATTGCGGGTACTCACGTACGCATATTACAACGAGCGAAGCTCTCAAAAGTCGTGAGAAGGTCGAAAGAGGTCAGCCTACTTTTATGATGGCTTTGAACTGCCTTTACTTGTGACGATTGATGTTCGACGAGGATGGAGGATATGGTCAAGAACGGAATTATTCGGCCGCAAGTATTGTGAATAGAGAAAAATATGATTACTATATAAACTGATGTGGTTTTATGACGTTTTTTTTTTAATTTTAAAGGGGTTACTGACGTCTGGTGTGATCGGATACTTTTGAATAAATATTTTTCAATAAGAACCTCAAGTTTTTTATTTTTTAAGTCAAAGCATATTTCATTTACCGCCTACACAAACGTAAATTATTCCGTACAATCAAAACAACAAATAAAATTATTGCCGATTTAGCTATTGCAATTAATTCGAGATAAAAATTATGATTAGAATATAGTAGTTACCATCTTCGACCATACCGTCACCTAAAATCACGTGAGCTGTGTAAAATACTGAGCCTGTCAACCATAAAAAAAAAAGCTTGCACAAGCACAGACAGCGCCATCCAGGATATACACCCAATATTTATATAAGTATGTATTTATGTATGGAATGATGTATGTACCTACTTAAACAGTAAAAAAAATGTTTCCATTTACGCTGGCTTACCATTTACTGGGCTCTGTCCCAGTTTTCATAGATTTTCGACCTCTTTATGTATTACATACATATTACATTTCAAACATTTTTACGGTAGCCTTTGTGCTCAAGCAATTAAAAATAAAAGAAGGTAATTTGGTAAACACAAACCGCGCTTTATAGTTAAAATATTTTACTAAAAATCCAAATAATATCTAGCCAACGTAAACGGAACACGGCAGCCATTACGGCATTTTAAGGAGTTCCAGATTCAAATCTAATGTCGTGTGACGATCACGCGCCATCCTGCGTGACGCGCGAGGGAATTTCGTCAGATAACAATGACAATTGGCATTTAACCTTCTGCCTCAAATAATAAGACTCACTTTTACATAAAAACATGCTCTCCCACGCTGTGTTACTGAGTTTGAATAAAGAATTGCTCCTTCTAGGACATATTGCTGAGAATGGTACGTTGGTATTGTTCTTATTTCAAACTTGACAAAAAAAATATTCTTGTCCTATTATCTAACCAGATGTATTTCTGTAATGAGTTATATCCAAATATGTCTGTATATTTTTCGTGACGTCACGATTTGTTGTTTTGGGACAGTTTTTATTTTGTAACACGTCTCAGTGTCTTATGTTTGACAGAATAATGTTTTTAATGTTAAAAACTGAAGCCTACCTAAAGCACCTCTCGCTACGGAGCACTAACACCTAGCGAAGACTTTTGTGACTTCAACTTCAGTGTGTCAAATTGCGACTTTTTAGTTTTTGATTATCTAATATATACGCATATGACTATCCACGGTACAATGCAGGGTAGGACTAATGATGGACTATGCCAAACATGTGCTTGCATTTCTTTGTAACATAGCTTTAATGTATATTTTATTGTCCACAGGTGAGTCGCAACAAAATGGGGATGACTGCAGTTATAGCTATATAAGTAAGTAATGATTACTAATCCCTCAAAGCTTTATACTAAATTACCTTATTTTTAACCGACTGTGAAAAAGAAGAGTATTTTAGCAGTCTACGTATATATGTATGTTAGTGTATTTCTTCTTAAACTACAAATCGTTCATGGCTCTTTTCATATCTTACGTTACATGACGTCATCATAAATCCAATATAACGGCGACTTTTATAACTTAAAATTGCAGCTCCAAACAATTTTAACACAACATATCGTACTTAGTATCGGATAAAAAGGCTCAATAAGCACATTTCAAATATATTAAGTATGCCTAAGTATAATTTGTCAGTTATAACAAAAATTGGGGCGGAGTAAGGCAGTAAGTAAGCGACTTTTAGGTTATCGAACCTATATCTCAATCCTCCTTTATCTGTCATTTATCTACTTAGGAGTGCTAACAAATAATTTAGATTTTTTCAAGGTCAGAGCGAATAGGTATCTTCTAAGTCTGCATGTTTCATCTTCGACCACATCATCGCTTACCATCAGGCGAATCGGTGGTCAAACGCGGACTTATACGTATTAATTACTAAATATTAACAAACATAAAAAAACATGAATGCCCTTTGTTTTAAATTAGCTCTTGTCACTCGTTCTGATAAGGATTCTAAATACACTTCGTACAGCCACTTCTGGTCAGGCATAAAAGTTATGGTGTAATAAAGAAAATTACATACATACATACATACATAACCCTAGAAGCATTACATTCCTTTTGTGAAAAAAAGTTGACTTTAAATTCGTTAAAAGCCCACTTGACGGTTCACGTTCGCGTCCACGAGACAAAAATCCCCATTTATAATCCTCCGTTAATAATTAAATAAATCCATTGATACAGTAACACATATTCAGACAAGAGAGTCATGAAATCGTAAGCAGATCGGCACAGCCTCATTTAAATTGCAAACGTAGCACATACAGCACACCTGCATCGAAAATGGAACATTGGATAATTGAAATGTTTCGATTGTCCCATGAATCGATAATGAGCCGATTCGGACGGACTTCGATATCGACTCCATCTTGTTTGAATTGACACTTAAGGGCGGGAGCCAGGGGCTGACAGGAGGGGAGCTGGACCAGGTAATAATTACTAAAAAAGAACTCAAAACTAAACTAATACTCTAATATCAAATAATAATATTGCAAATTGTGGAATGATCTTCCTTCCTCCGTATTTCCACGGCGTCCATTTCTTCAAAAGGCGTTTAATAGAATCTTAAAAGGTCGCAATGTAGGTATTTGTTGGTACTCCAGCCCGTCTCCTTGATTGCCATCTGTAGCATAAAAAAATAATTGGCCAGGAACATTATTATCAAATTAAAATTTCAATTTTTTATTTTTTATTTCAGACTTACAATAGTCCATATCTGATAGAGAAATACAGAATAAGTTGAGTTTAATTATATTATATTACATAGATATTTTAGTAACCTTTATTTATTTACAAAGATTGTACAAAAATGATGTCGTTTTTAGTACTCTTATAGATAAAGCAATGCAGTGCACGCCCTAACAGGGTTTATATAAATAACTTATTTGGTAGTAGATCTCCTGAACAAGAGGTCGTCTAGATTCTGCCGCCAAGCAGTAGTGGATAAACATCGTGTGTCCCCGTTTAAAGGATTACGAAATTATAGGGCTATTGAGAATAACCATAATGAGCGCCAAAGCAGCGTTGCTCTGGACTTTATTCAAAGTTCTAGGTACCGCTGCAATAGTCATAGACAGACGTCGTCACTAACCATCAAGAGATTCGTTGGACTCATTACTTCCATGTAAAAAAGTGAAAGTAGATAAACGCTTTTATATTTGTAAAGCAAACTAAATACCACAAATTCAATAAGCTATATAAGTACCTACGTATGATATAAAAGAAAAATGTCTAGCAAGCAACCCCTGAGTGCGCCCGCGTACCCGATATTCAGGATATTCCGTGGCATTCGATCTCTGCTGAATTATTCGTGTCTTTGCACATGTTTAAAAATTCACCAAACTCACCGTGTTCCAACAAAAGGGTCCGTAATTCGATCCTCATAATTTTGGGTGCTCATTAAGCATGCGTGGGTATCCCTCGCGTTGTTTTGGGGGCTACTGTTGTCTCGGACTTCTCTGCTACACTTGGAAATGTGGTGTTCTTCGTCAGATGATTGATCAAAGTCAGAATTTGTTGTCCATAACTTGCTAAATGTATTTAAGAAGTAATTAATAATTCTGTATGATTGTCATTAGGTATATCTTCCAAAAAAAATCCCAGATGATCATCAGATAATGACAAACGATAACTTATTGAATTTTTTAATCATAACTGTAGGGTTCGTACATTCTAAAAATTCATGCTATTAAACTATTTACCGTTTTCAAGACAAAACACGCCAAGTGTAAATCGGACTCTCACATTAAAAAATTTATACTACCGCAAAAAATGTACCCAAAAAATAATCCTCGTGTAACTTATTCTAATTACGATTGATGCCATAGATAAATAGAAAATATTTCTTGTGCACACCAGAAATAGAAAAATGTACATAAAACATAAACACCTAATGAGATAATGCCACAAATGGCGACCTTATTGCAAAAAATTATATCTTCCAGGCAATGACGATTGTAAAACACGTTACAAACTAAGACTAGACGGATGCGTTTGCTGGCTTTCTCTTACTCGGTTTTAATTATATTTTGTAGATTCCCACTTAAAAATGTACAATGTTAGATAAAAAAACTTTTCCATATACCGTTCCCGTTTGCCATTTCCCGTTATACGCTTCCTAGAAAGTGAGACACGCACAGACCTCCACTCCCGAGCAACCCTGGTAATAAATATTAAGAAGTAAACTGCAGCGAAACTTGAAAAACAATCTCATCGGAAAGTTGAAATTGAAATACAATTTCCAAGTACTAAGTCCATACAGCCATTGACTGTAGAAGCAACAAGCTTTCCTACATCATATCCTAGATATTGAATTTCATGACTTAGTAGATTAATTACAATGCTTTCAACAGTGAAAATAAAATGTATTAATAGCAAAAATTTATATAACGTAGTAAATTGGTCAAAGTTGACGTGCGGATTTTTGTATTTCAATCGACAATCACTTTCTAATTTTATAAATTCGGCGGAGGTTCTCAATTCATTTGGTTTTTTATGTTTGATACCACAGTACCCCGTCATTTATTAACAGATTTGAAAAACATGTCGTCATAGTTAAAATGTATTTTTTTTTTTTTAATTACAAATGTAAGCTTGTTTATGAATTGCAATTTTGTATAATTCACTAATCACGAATTATCGCAGCATAAATGACACTCTTAACTTACTTAGTCTTAACATGACGGCCTGTTAGCTCACTTGATAGAAAATCTGCTTCAAGAGCCGATAGGGCGTGGGTTCGATACTCACCAGGACAAACATTTGTGATGATAAATATTTGTTCTGTCTATATGTATTTACAAAAATAATTATTTAATTATCCTGTCAGTTATCTTTAGTTTGGGGCTAGATGGTGTTGTGTGAAAATGTCCTAGGATATTTGTTATTTATTAACATTAATTACTGTCGAAAGGTTTTGATAACCTTATTTATAATAACATAATTAATCGGCCAACAAGTTGGTGCACATAAAGGATATATTTTTGTAAATTGTGTGTGACATTTGCGTACGTTTGGTCAACTAAGACATTACTACCAGTAGCCTAGCCCAAGTTATATACTGTATGCCTGTACCAGTAAGGTATGTTATCTCTTGTATGTTTCGCGTCTCTGTACATATTTATCACAATATACGGAAATGAATCTGTTACGCACTATTCGTTGCACAATCCTATTATCCGATAATAGAGCTGCCACGGCACAGTGGTCAGGGCCGCGGTGAGGTCATAGGTTCGTTTATATGTTTGGAACGAGACGAATTTATTCGTTGCCTAAAGATGACAACCAAATTCGTGACTTGAATGGTTAGAGTCATATTAGAGCCAGTTCGAGGTGTGCGCCTTCGCATATTCTAGACAAGCGATTAATATTTCTGCCAGTGTACTTGTATATGAAATACACAGTTAGGATAGTTATTGTGATGCCAGGTAACGGACGTTCCGGTCAGTATTCGGATGGGTGTTCACGAATGGCATTTCAAAATGACCGCTGCCATGGATTGGGTAACACATTATTATCATCAGGAGAGAGTCTCGTTCGTCTCATTGCCTTTACATTAAAAACAAAAATAAAAATCTAGATCTCCGGTAATGTTGTCACAGCTTACAATATGAAAAAAAAATATACAACTTACATGTGCTCCACATGCCTAATGCCAGGCCGAGAAATAGGACTCTCTCATTTTAAGACTGTCTTTCAAAGCTGAACTTCACTTTATCAGATAAATAATATATAGATTATTAGATAATTGCAAGAAACATAATGACACCTTTAATATAATAAAAAAACACAAAAGTTTTCTTATAAAGTTTCATGTACGTTAGAAAATATACAATTTGCATTGTATACTACTATCGAAACAGGAAACAAATATCCATATGTACCTCTTTTTAACTATTACAAGTAATGATAAACAAGAACAAACATTTATCGTTATATAAATGTTTGTTCGTGAATGTTTGTCCTGGCGGGAATGGAACCCATGAACTACCAACTCTTGAAGCAGATATTCTACCAAAAGAGCTAACGGGGCAGTCAAACATCAGTGCACTGATGTTTGCTGATGATCTCGCAAGTTACATTACCCTTAAAACCGGAACACACTGCTTACTGCTTGGCGGCAGAGCATCCAAGTAAAGTGCTAGTAATATTGTAAACAGCCGTATCTGCTCGTATATCCGACTCGGAGCTCGTTACGTAAGCCCTGCATCGGGAAAGGTATTACTATGAGAGTGAACTGTGACGCAAAATAAGTCTAAACTGCGTCCAAGAGTGAACTAGCTACATTTGAAATTCAGCGCGCGTACCGCTGTCCGCAGTGCTCCCGTCCTTTTCCATCAACAGGCTTTCCGTATAAACCCGTCGCTGTCTAAGTGCATGCAGGATTTCTAGGGGTGTCTCGGTTTCTTTCAAATCGGATAAGTGAAGAATTTTACATCCGTCTGGTTCGAATTCTTTGGTACGCCATACTGCACTGATTCTCGAATGTCAGCGAGTGACATAAAGCGACGATATAAAACTCTTCATACTACACCGAAATAAAAGTGAAAAAATGTATAATTTTTAACAAAAAAACCGACTCCAATAAGGAAAGTAAAAGGTTCCCCTCGATTACTCTGAGATGCCATCATCAGATCCCGGTTTCCTTATCTCCGTACTACCTTTGGGATATCTCCTTTCCAACAAAAAAAGAATCATCAAAATCGGTTCATAAACGACGAAGTTATCTGGGAACACACATTAAAAAAAATACGGTCGAAGTGAGAATCCTCCTTTTTTTAAGTCGGTTAAAAATACTTAACACTATTTAATAGATCAAATAGGTAATCATTGTATGTTGAGATGTGAGAGACAAATGTTATCAAAAAATTCCATCTACCCTATTTTGGCCATTATTTTGTATCCTATGCGGGTAAAAACCATACAAAAGGCTAGTGTAGCTTGTAAGCTATACCAAAATTAAAAGTTGATACCAAAAGTAGCCGTTTCTCAAAAACTATATCTTCCAGGAAGGGAAAGTATTAGGGCGAGAAATATACGCGAAATGACAATTATACATTAGAAAACCAGAATTATAAATTACTACTGCACAGCTGTCAAATCCATCAAAATCCATCAAACTTATTAAATCCGGGATTTATCGTGATTTTTAAGAAGTTAAGTAAATTAAAAGAGATTAACTGAACAAATTGCAAATAAAATACATCCAGCAAATCCGTAGTTTCGAGCTCTCAATTATGAACTAATGGTGTATTTTTCCTTACAGTTACACCGGAGATGATCTGACGGTGAAGGTATAAAACTGACCTATACACCATACGAACACCGCTTTATATTCCCGTACAAAATGTACTAAGCACTTTGGAGCTACCCTCGAGCTTTGTGACGTCATCCTACCCACTTTGACAGATATAATGCACTGTACGATTAGTGTGACCAACAATATAATGTATTTACTGTATGCATCCCACAACACCTGCCAAACTACATCGACAGCCGTAACGTAGTTCTAGATCTTGCATGATATAAATCATAATATATATAAATATCAACATTATTCTTACACTTTATGGAATACAAAGTTTATGTGTTTGTTACCTTATTAGCTGAAGTGATCTATTATATTTATGAAATATTTTGGCAACATAATAGAGCGAGTCACGAGGATGAACATAATCTATTTGTAAAAAATATATGTAGAGATCCGATGTGCCTCTACTCTTTGGCTATTTCGGCCGCGAGCCACGATTTGCAACACAAACCACACCTATGCACCCGTTAACCGTTGAAACAATGCTAATTCTTTCACTCAAAACTCACTAAAATTCCTAAGATCGTGAGAATGTATATTCTTTATTAACTAGCCAAATCGTCGGTCACTAAGCAGCATCACAACACACACGGCTGCGTTCACGCCACCCATCGCGTGAATATTTATTATACTCATAAATGATTCATAAAACAAGCCACGCATCCTCTCGGCTTCAATTTAAGGCCTATTTTCAAGAGCACGGATAATGCGTACCGCAATAAATAAGAGGGCCATATAAAATATATAATTACTTATTCAAATTTTTTTCACGCCTCCCGTAAGCATGAGTCGTTCCCATTCGGCGCACCTCCGCAAAATATGGTCTTCATAATTCCCAGCAAAAAATCCCTTGTAATTTAATGCTTTCCCTGAAAATAATATGTAAAAATACTAGCGTCGGCGGCCAGTGTCGGCCTTTTTCGGCCCATTTCGGCCGGCTTCGGCCATTACGGCCACATCTTCCGTGCCTTTATCTGCCCTTTAAGAATAAATCAGGATATTATTTTCCCGCGAAATATTATTCCTCATATCTAATCAGTGGGCCAAGAAATATGGATACGGTGCCGGGGTTGTATTTATGTGTTATTATTTCGACTCCATTCGCCGAATGTACTCCGCGCGGGTCGCGCCCGCTCCGCTTCTTGTGCGGGCCGTGACGTCAAGGTTTTTATTTCAGTAATAACTGTTCATAGAAATGTAGCACGAAATGCTTACACGTTACTTCAAAATGGAAATTTACCGACGGAATATTTTGTATGAATATGTAATGTTAGCGCGTTATTAAACTGTTTAAGTTGAAACTTGCCATGACTACATTTTATACTCCGCCAAGAAAATTAGGTCAAAAAAAGTCGATTAACTCGTGAACGCCCTCTTACATATGAACTTCACTTAGCAAATATTCGTGTTGTTGCCACTGTTTTGTCTTCTTCCATGAAACATGACACTGTTTCAAAGAAATAGACGAAAGCTAGCGTTCCAGGCTAGTTGTGATTTACTATCTTCGACCTCATCGTCACTTAGCATTAAGTGAGCTGTGGTCAAACATCTAGCTTGTTAACAAAAAAAGCGCTATTTTGCTCAGGCGTTGATTAACATTTTTATAGTTGAGGGCGTACACTTTTATAAAGTCATAAAAGTAGGTTAGGTAGGTTATAATTACTTTAAATGTGGACGGGTGTTGTGGAAGGAGGTCTCTTGCAGCCGTCACCTTGTGACAGAAGCGCGCCATTCTTCGTGTAATCGATCTTATATAAGTCAAACATGATCCCAGACCAGACGCACATAAATCATGTTACAATTAGTCGCCATTTCCACCAGCATCTCTCGGAACCCCCGAAAGTGACAAAACGAGTGGAAACACGACACTGGTTCTACGAGAGTAGACCGCATTTTCCCCACTGAGAAATTTTAATCAAGAAAATCTTTGTCGTTTGCTTAATCAAAGGAAAACTTGAATAGTTGGCGAGACGAGAGTCGAGTAATTGAAGTAATTCCTACCAAGTGGATTTGATTAGGGCTTCGGATTTCGTTTAATTTCGTCAGTGGGATTAATCGAGGACAAGATGAGACAATTACGTCGAATTATTAAACTTCTCATAATCAGTTCGCAGCTTCCGAGGCGTTTTGTTCTGTTTCATTCTTGGAATGTTTTAACAAAATCTATCCTGTTTAGTCGCACGACTTGGGTGTTTTTATATATGAATACTTGAGAGGAGGTACTTACTTATTCACGTTGTAACTTAAGCTTAGCAGATTTTGATACAATTAGGAATGAAAATAGCTTATATCCTGGATAAACCCCTAGGTTACTTTCATCCCGGAATACGCAGCTAAAATCATGGGACGTGGTTAGTAAGAAGTGTTAAAAGCGGAAGAAGGTTTATATGAAGTAGGCTAAATTCACTACCATATTCTTGAGAATCGCTTCGCTTCAGGCGAGATGGAGGTCAAACACAAGCATATTTGTAATAAAAAAATATCGCGTAGCCATAATTACAACTCAAATCAAATACTAAAATAACACGAAGAATTCGAGACGGGTGTAAAATTGGATCGCTTCACGACGCGATATCGATTTTGGGTTGTAGCGGCGTCGTGTCGAATATATCGCGTTGCAATTGTGGTGTGTGCGGCCAGGCCGCGCCGCGGCCGCGGTTTCTACAATTGCCGACCGTATTCACTACTTGTCGACCATGACCGGCCAAAGGTAATTAGAATTGATTAGCTTTATTGTACACATGAATTTAATGTTATTGTGCACTGTGATAAACGTTGTTCATGTGGTTAAATTGAAATCTTATTAACTGTGTAATGCTGCAGGAGCCTATCCCCTATATCAGGATAACAATAACATAAAACTAATAATTTGTTTGCATGTCTCGACGCCCATCCGGAATATCGAGCCCTGTAGCTAGTATGTAGTGTATTAGGGGCTTTATGTGAGATAATCACACTTACTCGTAGCGAATAGTATTTTATGTGATATTAATGAGACGAACAAGACGCTCTCCTGGTGGTAAAAGATAGCAGATGTCCATGACCATTGTAGCGATACACAGTACTTTGAGTAACAAAACAAAGTTTTTTTTTAAATGTTTGACAGGCTATGTGTGCACACCTAGTCTGGAATGATGCTGGCTCTCAAGTGAGGCTGCCGGAATACACCGTTAGATGCTTGGCGGCAGATTTTCAACTTGAGGTTAGTGGCTAGCCAGCCGAGTACTACAAAGTACCCTACCACCATGCTATGGTTTCCTCACGATGTTTTCCTTCACCGGCAGCTCAAACTCATTATTGGGGTTTGAACCCACGCCCTCGGCATGCGAACCGACCGCGCTAACCACTGAGCTATCATCGCTACAACCAGACCAGCGCATCGCTGCTTTGGCGCTGATTACTGTGAGACTTTTGATGGTTAGTCTCAGAGCCCCGTAATTTTGCTAGCTGTAGTACCCTTCAAGCCAGAACACAGTAATGTTTACTATTTATTGGCATTTTATTTGGCAGAATATCTGATATTGTGATGGTACATTCCTAGACAATCTAAGGAAATCTACCACCAAGTAAAATCAATGCAGTCAGGCTAATTCACGATTGAACCAAAGTCATCGACTTAGCAAGTTTGCTTTCAGTGGTAGAAGACCGACCATATCAGCCGCAGGAGCTTCAACCAGCTAGCGAAGCATGTCTTACGACTCGTTGGCCTGACAATACACGTAAATATATTGCACACATAATAAGTGTGGTAATAAAATTTATATCCATAGAAAAGTATAGTTCCCGAGCTTTCGCTTGGGAACCACTCTAGGTTTATACCCCGGAGCGAAGTTTCCCGCATTCATTAGCCGCCGCGATCGTCAACTCGGCCAAACTGCCGTCGACGGTAATTTACTCAGCAGTAATGCAAATCTACCATAAATTGTCAATAAAACGGGTCTGGAGTTACGGCGCAACTATCCTGCCGTGAGGGCCGTAGTCTTGCTCCATGACGATTTATAGTACAAGTTTTAGATGGAAAAAGTTGGTAATCCTACGCAGGGCATCCCATTGGGAGGATTTTTGTGATAGTCGCTATCAATTGGACGTCTTGTTACCTAGTTAGGGTCGAGCCGGTGCCGGCCCAGGCGCTGGCGTGTGCTCGGTACAATTAGTTTGCTACGACTTCTACTCGGAACAAATAACAAGCCTCACATCCAGTTTTTTTTATATCTTTGATTTTTGATAAAGTAATTACAGTTTTTTTTTTAATAATACGTATGTTTTAGCGGAGAATTTGATTAGAAATTTACTATCCTTTGCGTGAATCGGTTTCTTCTACGCAAGCATGCTAGACCGTATCTTAGTCAAATGTTATTTTTAATGTTACTTTTAAATATGAATGGAAAAATGACTTGTAAAATTAGTGTTATTAATAAAATATTAGTATTTTTATTTGCAAGCCTATATAAAAAAAGCGAAAGCAAAACATACATACTTAAAAGTATTACTAACTATTTAGTGTTTGAAAGTATCTATGTTTGTCACGCTGTAATAGCTCAACGAATTTTGATGAAATTCGTAATGCAAATTGTACACTGGGTTAACGCATAGGTTACTTTTATCGAGGAAATTTCTGATTTATTATATGTCATAAACCGGTATAATAAAAAAACACGAATTTAATTAAATTAAGAAAAATATCTTTTGTTATTATTTCACGCGGGGATTGATATGTATATACGCGGAATATAAAGAATGTCTTTTTTTTAAGAAATAGGCATACGTTTGGCCGCCATCTCATCTGATGTTAAGTGATGATGCGATCTAAGATGGAGCACGCTTGCCTAGAAGATACCAATTAACTCTGGACGTGAAAACACCCAAATTATATCCAACAGAGAACACCCACTCAGGCAACGCATTCTACTGTCACATATTATGTAAATACAAGACGTGAAGCCTGAAAATATTACTCTTTTTTGGGCAGTCGTGTAAAAACCATACATTTATGTTAGTCTTACAATATTTTTTATTTCATATTAACCTACTAATAACAGCCCACCGAAATAAAAATAAAATTAGTTGACAAAAAATTATTATTAATATATATCATGAAACATAAGTTGATTGTTATCTTTGAGTAAGTTCATATACTTACTCCACAAAAAAATAATTACATAAATACAAGATCATTTATTTAAAATTAAATCTTGTCTATTTGAAATGAAGTCAGCGAATAGTACAAAACGAAACCATTGAAACGATTTATTGTAAGAATGGAAAACGACGCTGTTTAAGCGTTTTGCAACAGTTGGATAATTATAACAAACTCATTGAACTATTCAAATAAAATTATTCCATCTGTGTATCTGTTCGATTGTATATTTTCTCTTTTTTTGTATTGTTTTCACTTCGGCGCCTCTGTCACCTCGGCGCGGGGAGTGATTAAATAATTTGCTTCCAACGATGTTATTTCAATTCGATTCACGATGGGTTTTATAGTTTCACTGAATTTGTCAACGAACAAATAAAAAAAGAATTTATCGATCTTTAAAACAAGAGGAATCACATCATATTGCTTTAGTTACTAAGGCTCTTACTTTTAAAGTTAATCTGTTCTAAAAGTAGCCTGTCTAAGATGCGCGAAATTTTTAAATCATTGATAAATTTTAACTAATTTAGTATATTTTGTAAGTCAAAGTAATGAGACGAACAAGACGCTCGTCTGATGGTAAGTGATAACGCCTATCCATGAACATTGCAGCGATACACAGAATTTTGAGTAGCAAAACAAAGTCCTAGACATATCTAATTTGGCGCTCATTACTTTAATTTAAAATAAATAATAAAGCCCTGTAACTTCGCTAGCTGCAGTACCTTTCATACCGGAACACAGTCTTGTTTACACACTACTGCTTGGCAGCAGATCATCTGGTACTACAAATATAGAAAAAAAAAACGGATCGATTTGAGAAACTTCCTGGTAAACATCTTGTAAAAATGAAGTACAAGGAAAGAGTATCGCGCGACATGACAACCGCCGCTGTCCGGCAGACAACCGAGATATAACTCAACTAGCTAATCTGAATACGTCACCGCCGGAATAAAGATGGCGGCACATAATTTTGAATTTCGAACCTGACGCGTCTGAATAAGAAGGTAATATAGAGCGAATAGGTCCCCAGCCGACAGTTCCGGCGCCGGCGAGCGATGCCATCGCGTTCCTCGTGGCATTTTGATAAGGAGCTTCTTTCTGCGTTACAGTTTTATTACCAACACGTTGCACTCCCGTGTTATGGACGCGTTATTACGTGGAAAAGACGGGAGCGCCGCCGCGACGTGAAAAATTTGTTGTTTTATTCTAATTTTATACATTGGGACCGTTATGCAAAACGGACGCATTATCTATGGATACCACTTCGTTCGGTTTTCAATAATCGTAAATATCAGTCATTTAAATACGTTATTACCGTAATAGTTATATTCCGATATTCGTTGTATCAAGATACTGAAGACTTAATTAAAGTTCGTACATAGTTAGTAGTTATTATACATGTGGACGCTGTACGCCTGTGTATCTTATCGTATCACTTTCACACACGCACGCGCGTGCTCTCTCTCTCTCTCTCTCTCTCACACACAAACACACACACACACACACTCACTCACACACATATATATATATATATATATATTGTTTTGTTATCAATTAGTAAAGTAGATAAATAAGTTATTTTAAAATTTTATATCTTTGGATTCACCCATTATGCACTTTTTTAATCTTTGGTGCGTAACATCGTTCTATTTGTTATTAATACTTTGTAAACTATTCGAAATATAAATTTTGTTTGTTTTTTTTTTTATATTATTGGAAACTATAACTTAACATTAAAGTATTACCGCGTGTAAGAAGTGATGGCATCACGGACCGGAGCGTCGACGGAGGCGCACGTTGGAGCGACACGACGGATGCTATTGTGGCGTGGAGTCAATGCATTGAACATGTGAATGTCTATTTTAAAGTCACGGAATAGAGACATATAGATAACTCCACTAAGTTTAGTGCACTCAAATGCTCGACAAGTTTCAGATATATTCGGGTTTATTGTTCTGTTCCGAGACAAGACAAAGCTTTTTTAGTGCGCTTTTAGAGCCGCTGTGCACTCTCGCTTGATTTAATATTTAACGGTCGGGGTATTTGAATGTGAGATTTTTTGTTGAAGTGTTTTATTTAAAATGAAGTTTTTATACAGTTTCCTTAAGCGTGAACTAAAGAGGCAAACCTAGCAGAGAATGTAAACAGGATATTTAGCTAGATAAAGTACTTAAGCGCTATTCCGGAGAAATGCTTGTGCTTGGAAATGAAATTTTCAGAATGCAAAACACAAATCAGAAAATGAATTTCCCATTCAATTTACCCACATCAAACTTCGTATAAATGAGGTCATTTCCAACGTAACATTACAAAATATCAAAACATGCCAATTCTATATCTACACATCAAAGTGTGTCAAAATGGGTCCCGACAAAAAATATAAAAGTGAAAAGTCTCCTGTTAAATATCGCTCCGCCCACACACCATCCGGCCATCTTATTATGATCCTTTGGTTTGATGATGATAGAATATTTAGATGAGTCAGTTTATACTGGTTCATCGTTTAAGAGTAGGTATAGCACCGCCAAAGCTGGTGGTCCCCGCACGCCGGGTACTATATTGATACCAAGAACTCATTTCTATGAAAATGCACTCTACTGGAGGGCCTACTTATTTATCTCATGTTATTGTGATGCAGACGACATTTCTGTAACTTATTTAAAATATAGATGCTTGGTCCCAACAGCGGTCTCGCCCCGATATCTTCACAACTCCAAGGTTGATTTTGCTCGAGATCGAATTCTACAACTGTATTAAATAAATAATAAATAAATATTGTAGGACACATTACACAGCGCCATCTGACCCCAAACTAAGCAGAGCTTGTGTGATGGAAGTCTGATAGAATACATAAATACTTTTTTTTTGTAAATACATACTTATAATACATACAGAACACCCAGACACAGAACAAATATTTGTTTATACCAAACAAACATTTGTCCTTGGCGGGAATCGAACCCACGCCCTACAGCTCAGGCAGGCATACTCCCAATGAGCCAACAGGGCTGTCACTGGAACTAAGTACGTTCTACATATTCGTGGCAGATAAGATTCATCCCAGCAGATTATGGGACCTTTACTTTACTCAGTCGAATGGTTGTCAGTTTTGAACTGTGACATCCAGACTAATATTAATCTTTTGTAACTCTGTAGTTACTCTGGTTTGTTACTTTTCCACATCTTAACGGCGTGTCTGATCTTGCTATAATTTAACAAAGAGATACTTTATTAAATTAACATAAGCTTTGTAATTGTAACGCGAGCGAAGCCGCGGGTAACAGTTAGTAAATTAAAAAATTTAAGTATATAAATAAAAAAAGCCGTAAATACATAATACTCAAAATTTATACCTACTATTTTATTTTAAAAATTAAATTATTGCACTGTGAATTGTTTCACTTTAAATGTTTTTACCGTTTGTGGTCTGTAACACAAAAACAATAAAGAATTATCTATTTTTTTTAATTCTAATATATTTCACAAAGCGCTATCTAGCCCTAAATTTCACTTGATGTTCCAGTGCGATCAAATATGGATAAATTAATAATAAGCTAGAAACTGGCTCTCAAGTGAGACTGACAGTATTACTGACGTATTACAGTATTAATATGAGTACTGACAGATTGGCATGTTTTTAATAATAAAATAATTTTCATTAAAATGTCGATTCTAGTAATTACGTACAAAGGCAGATTTATCACAACATACTGGAATTTTCGCCAATCGATGTTCGAACAATCGATATAACCAATATACCTACACTATATAAATGAATTACTCTCAAAATCATCTTATAATGAGGATTTGCTTTCGTGTCACAGTGACATATTTATTATTTATTGATTTTGTAATATCACCCATTAAAATAAAATAACAGCTACAAAAACAACAGGATGATTGTGAGCAATAGCAAACATCAGCTACATAATTATAATATCACAATTCTACGAATAAGATAAAACTGTAGGTAGATACGCACAAACAAACAGATCCATTTAACTATTAGGAAGGAAACTTAGTAGGAAGGAAACCACAAATGAATGACGACCGCACAAATATTCCGACATGACGAATCGAATTTTATTTTCCGTTTTAAGTTGCCTTTTTTTAATATTAAATAGATGTACGTTTGATCACCAACTCGCCGGGTGTGGCTGAGAAGGAAGCACGTTGATCTAGAAGAATTCTATTCATTCTAGCATTAAACACGCTTTAAACAGATTTAAACAGAAACACGTGTCGGCAAGTGGTTATTGCAGCGAAGAGGATATAAATACTTGCGGATTTTGTTTTTATTGTAATTAGTGTTTTGTTTAAGTTAGTAAAGTTCTGGATAATTATCATTAAGATTTTATTTTTATTTTTATATCAAATTTTCTAAATTTAAATCCTCTTTTCTGTTGTAGCTGGAACGACTGTTAAGCGAAAATAAACTAAATATATACCTAGAAAAAAACACTCAAAATGGACTTCCGCAAAGTAACGCCTGATTCAATCAATACTAAGGGATCATTTTTTAATGAAACTAATCATTTTATTATGTATATACTTATGTATACTATCCACGTTGTATTTTCAGAGTGGAACGTTGTATCATTGATGGTACTTTACCCAACTGATAGTTGGTTATCTACATTAATGCGGTCCTACGGGAAATTGTCACCAGTGCAATGTTTTGGAAGAGGAACTGCGACTGTAGGTCGAATGGTATTATGACTATTTAGTATCATTATCTTCATTGACTTCTCGGCCAGCCTACTGCGCTTTATTTCGTCTACCATCCCCTAATCTTACACTATTATTTAGACCATCTGGTTTAATTACTTATTGATAATGTGATAACTCAAGAGAAACCACTCCACTCGCGTGGAAAAGGTGCAATAGTCCCCGAAATGGTGGGTCAAATTTCAGTTCAGTTACTTCCAGGTTCTGAGGTTGTACCGTAAACTCCAATTGTGATTCAAGTTCAACGCTCATAAAAATAAGGATCACATTCGCGTATTGATTGTATGACACCTTTTTTACACAGCGCCATCTAGTCCCAACCTAAGCAAAGTTGGTACTACGGAAACAAAATAGCTGATAGAATACTAACATACTTTTCTTGTACATACATACTTATAATATAATAGATATTGAACACCCAGACACAGAACAAACATCTAAGTTATTCAGATAAATGTTTGTCCTGGGTGGGAATTGAACTCACGCCCCTCGACTCTTGAAGCCGACCTACCAAATGAATTAACGGAGCAGAGCTGTATTTATCATTACAAAAAAACAACAGTACTATTTTAAGCTACGCGTTTGAACACAGTTCGCCTGGACACACTTATCCTGGAATAGAACTGGCTCTAAAGTGAGGCAACTGAAACATACCGATAGGTACGTGGAGGCCGTTTTAGAATAATAGTAAAAAATAATGATTTATAAATGCTATACCTACTTCTATGAAGTCTCTCTAATTACACTTCGCACTAATATAAAGGCGAAAGATTGTGTGTATTTGTAAATGTTTTACTTTATTGCGCTCAAGCGAGTGAACCAATTTTGATGAAATTTCGCATGGAGACAGTAGACACCCTGGACTAACACATAGTCCACTTTTTATCTCGAAAAAATGTAGCGCCAATAACTGAAATAAAACCTCGACTAACGTAGGAAACGCATGTTAACTGATAATAAAAATGTATGTAGTTTCATATATTAAGACAAATATCAACAGCATTATTCCATTCGAATACGTAATTTCTTAGCACCCCAGCCTCAGTTATGATGTTGACCTTAAGCGCTTAATAACTCGTACCCTAGTCGCTGGAAATGTGGATATAAACCTAACTCACATACACGACAAAACCGATCTCATAATATATTTGCCCCGGCATGCCTAACCGGCGATATAGTTTCAAATCTGTTACAGTTTAGCCTAAATAGAGCGAATATTCCGAATTGGAGTCCATCTCTCTCAGTCGGTTGCCGGGCGCTTAAACCACGTCACTGTACTGTCCTGGAATAGTGTATGTATAAAGAAACAGCTCCTCTTAACGCAAATGTCTTGTATCTATGGAGTTTAGAGATGTGAAACTATGATACAAAACAGGAAGTCTTTAATCTGGTTATTTCGTGTAACTTTAACAATGAAAAAGACTACAAAAGCTTTGTAAAAATTTGCTGTCTTTTTGTGAGAGGATAATTTTTTTTTTTTTTGGGGATAGGCTTGCGTTTGACCGCCATTTTGCCGGATGTTAAGCGAAATGCGATCTATGGTGGAGCACGCTCGCCTAGAAGAAATCGATTCACTCGCGACTTGAAGGCACCCAGGTTGTATCTATCAGGGAACACCCACTCGGGTAGCAAATTCCATTCTTTAGCGGTTCGTACAATGAATGTAGATTCAAACCGTTTATTGAGCAACTTGGTTCACTTGATGATAGATCTCCTTAGCAGAAAGTCGGCTAGGTAGATACCACCGCAGTACCAGATATTCTGCCGCCAAGCAGTAGTGTGCAATTATTACTGTATTCCGGTTTGAAGGGAGATTAACCATCGAAAGTGTCAAAGTAATGAAGTCATTGTTGTTTTTTTTTGTTTGTTTGTTGATAATGAAGAGGACAACATCCTTTTGGCTTAGTGCCCCCAAGTTTATAACCCTGCATAATAAAGTTCATATGATATCACGTACGTTTGGCTATTGCTTCTGCAGATTTTCTACTCTGTGACGCTGTACCGAGTTTCGGACGGCATATAAATCGTTAATGAATGCGGTACAGACCACGTCCGATGATTAATTGACCCGATCTGACCCAACAATTACTTCAATTATTTACCTCCGGTTTACTCTTACTGCAATACAATAGTTTTCTTCTATTTTATTTATTGATTCTTTATTAAAACTTAGAGGATTATGAAGTCACGTCATATGTATTTTCTGATTAAGGCCAGCTATTGCACGTTACAACCATGACGTTAATTGGGTATATATAAAATTGCTTTCAATCATTCTTGGTTGCCTGGAAAAGATTGTTTTTAGCAATAAGGCCACCACTTGTGGAAGTATATTTTTTTCTGACCTTAATTGAATTCTATAATATTCTTGTCGACAAACAAACGCAGTGATTTCACGTGACGATAATGATTCGTCACGTATCGAACCAAACACAACAACTTAGAGTGTTACAACAAATGTTCTCTCACAAATAACTCAAATATTTAATTAAACAGACTGTTTACTTTTCTCAAACTTGATTAAACGTTTTCTCAACTGAACAGTTGTCGGGTTAAAGACAATAAATCAGTTTAAATCCCCCACTTGAAGCGATCACTTAGGCAGCATTTGTTAGCTGGCAACCAGCACGTGTAAGTTACTCAGCTGTCATTATCTACCTACTTTTGGATGCTCCAGTTATTTCGTTTAATTCTAATTGATGTATAGGCATGCAAGTCGTTGCCATTCCAGCTTTGATCTTCCACAAACATGTCATCAGAAATTACGGAGAAACGAAAGTAAATATGAATATTCCTTTTCGTCGGAATTATATGATGTAAATCAAACAAAAACATGAGAGAATTAGATATATCCACTTGACCTCGATCCTCAGATTTCCCCAAACGGTGCTGGGGCTGGGCTGTTCCGCGTGGATCGATAGCCGACAGCGTAAATAAATCACCAAGTTCTGGAGCCATCGGCAGAATTCCGTCAAATCCCACTTTGATGTAGATCATTAGAAAGGTAAACAACTGACGTATAATTAGCGGTACATAAGCGGATCTCGTCGGTTTTCGGTTGGCACTGACTAATCCACTAGTTTAACGTTTGATGCTCTATTAATTTCCGAGCTCAGTGATAGTGATTTGCCGATCTAGTTGTGTACACCGACGATGTGGTTATCGAAAGTCTAAATAATTGACTCGTTAGCTTCGAAGCAGTGATTACGTGTGCCTCGTGTTTAATCAAAAACGTATTTGGAACGTAAGACGATAAAGTTAACGTAAATTGAAAAGATTTACAATATTGTAATGGATGGCGTGCTTGCCGAATCAAGAGGCAAGGATTTGAATGTGGCGTGACTACTCCCTCTGGAGTGGTTTAATTGGTAAATAAATTGGATAAATCATAATTTTGAATAGTTTATTTTAATTAAAGACAAATCTTGGTTTCATTTCTTTTTTTTTTTTTCAAAATTTCCAAATTTTTCGTTTTATTTTAGGTTAAAGTTATGAGATGAACTAGACGCTGTATTGATGGTTAAATTTAACGCATGTTCATGGTCATTGCACTAAACACAGAACTTAGCAAAGCAAAACAAAGACCAGGGCATTGCTGTTATGGCGCTCATTATTTTGAGACTTTTGATGGTTAGTCTCAACAGCCCTTTAATTTCACTAGCTGCAGTATCCTTCAAACCGGAACACAGTAATGTTTACACACTACTGCTAGGCGGCAGAATATCTAGCGGTGGTACTACGTGATAGTAATGCTCAATATAAACAGCTTAACATGCGTAAATTGATCAAAAAGCATTAAGTAAATTCGAGAGAAGTGGAACAAAGTTAATCAACACATCTTACTGTTACAATACTCTCAAAAAACCTTCTGTATTAAATCTCAAAAATCGTTCGTCCAGTGACATAGTGAATGTCCCGTAGAGTACTGGAGGCCAATATGGGTCCCTCGAGTGGCATGCCGTCACTCGCTGTAGCCCGTTTGACGCCATATGTGACCGTCCCGATGTTAGAACATCCTCTATACCTCACAAAGTTTAATAAATTCAAGTTCTATATACACAGGAGTAAGGTAAAGTTTCGACTGGCCATGAATTAGTAGGGTGGTAGTGTCGGTATGGGGTGAAGTCCCAGAGGCAACGTACGGCGCAGCGCTCATCATTTCCCCATTGTCTCGTTAGACAAAAATCAAAAACAAACACTCACTAGTCGGGATTTTTGGATCTAAGCCGCGGATCATTCGGAATGATTGTTGATTGCATGCGGCCGATTGTACCGCAGGGACTACCATCTGATTACTTGCTATCGGATACGACGTTTTTACCAATTGTTTTGGTTATTTATACAATTTGGAGCCCTTTGATATTTTTCTGTCACTATTAATCGACCATTATAGATATTTCTTGTAAAATGTTTAAGCAAATGAGAAATGTTCTACACAATATTTCGCATGGATAAAATAATTTGGCATTTGTGAATTTATTTTACAATGTGATGCTGAGAAATATGTATCGTACTTGAATTTTACCCATAAATCAGCTGACAACTACGTGAAATATTCTCTGAATAACAATTTGTTGTTTCTATAATGTAAAACGTCGCTTCAGCAAATATACTTTTCGGCAAATTGTGTTTTCTCAATTTATGCGTAACTTCGCTGTCAGCACATCTGTCATTTCAGAGGCGTCCGTACCTCGCACCACCTACTCCGCGCTCTCATGCGTCGCCAATGCATTGAATTACTCGAGATTTTCGTATGCTTCAGATAAATGTAATTCTTTCTTCGGAGATTGCGCCTCCGTCTCTCGCGTCTGGCACGTGACCACAATACCGAAGGCCGCAGTTGTCTCCGGCCTCTCCTTTATATCTGTCACTTGTTCCTCGGATACGGCAGACGTCAGCGTTTGACAACTACAGTTCATGTTGAATAAATTGCCGGTAAAATGGTACGTGGAGTGAGTTACGGCTGTGGACGGGCCCTTCGACTCCTCCGGTGCGCGCCACATCGACAGATTTATTGTTCGTTTTGTTTTTAGAATTTTTCGCTGCCGTAAATGTTTTCCCTTTACATCGAGAACCATCTTTCACCGGCGGTAAACTCGGCGAGAAGATTACCTCAAACACTTTCCACTCACTAGAATTGTCAGCACTTGCGGAGCGCTAAAAAATACACCCCACATTGAAGATTATTTCTAATGCTCGAGCTCGAGACGCAATAAACTAGCGCGATGATAATAAAAATGTTCAGCTTATCCCTCGTATTCCCGTTGTAAATTTAAACGACGCACAGGAACGATTCTCGACCTTACTGCGTTTTAATAATGTCAGGATAGAACGTTTTAATTTTAATAAAACTGAACATCGGCACGCCCGACCTATTTGTCAACCTTCTTTACTCTTGCTGGCATAAAATCATACAGACTCACTCGTCGCAACTACAATCCTGGAGGAAGATGAAAAGGGGTGCCTATCGAAAGCGATCTTTTTCATCATCGTGCTAAGATATAATTTCGTACAATAAATAATTCCCGTTCGCGTACTCGAAAGTCCCGAGGGAGTTGACGCCGGATTTAAGCTTTTCCCTTTAAAGTAATAAAGGTGTGTTTTATTTGAGCAGTGACGGATTATATGTGGGATTTGGATGGAGAAACACGTAGGTGAACCATCGCTCATGTGACAAATTTCTACGTTTGCCTTAACGCGGGACATCGTGTTTAGAATATTATATCTGCATGGAGAAGGGACTGAAGGAAGCCATATTGATTTACATAAAGGAATACGGCGTGTATTGTAATTTGTAGCTAGCAAATGTCGAATTCAATTGCACATTCTGTAAAATGTAAGAGAGTACAATAAAAAAAGTACACCAAATAATCAAGGTAAGTTTATTGTGGGCCATTCCGTCGGAGCACGTATGTATAATGGTTGAATATGCGATTTGCTGTCGCCAATGAACCTGACAGTTGGCACCCCTGGGGTTAAGATTTGCCGGTTCGTTTGGGCGACTTTGTGGGATTCAAATTGTAGTTTTCCTTTCTTCCAGTAACGAATGTGTAACAATACGTGCGGAAAGAGGATTTTTGTGTTTATCCTCTATATTTTTTCTCGGATACATTTGGGGGTTGGCACTAAACTCGCGCCGACGTGATTTCGCTTCGCAAGCAAACTCGCCAATTGTATATTTATGAGTGTACTATTTCGTATTGAATCTTATTGTAATTCTGTTTCGCTCTAAACTTGATTCTGCTGGGACTCCATTGTTACCTAGTCCAATTGGAAAAAACCAGATCTTATTTCTTTTCATAACTATAACATTTTACGAATAAACTTTTAGCTTAACAATGCCCAAGTCACAGATTTCGAGTTGGTAATATTGTTTTGTAATTTTTCATTCGTTTTGATTTACAATTTACCATGAATTATTTTGAAAAGATTTTAATCAATTTGCTATTGACTAGAATAGGTATTTATAAACTTTAAGTTTCATGATCGCTTGTAACTTTTTGATTATCTTTATTTGAACAAAATATATTTTATGAATACAAGAAAAATCCCCTCAGGCAGATAATTTGAATCATTACATTGTAATAGGGCATTTCAAGTTATTTTAACACTTATGTCAAAACACTGTACAATGTGACCGGTCACTCGCTATCACTGCGGATATCCTGCACCACTTATCGCCGTCCTTATCACACACGCAGGAAACAGACAGACAGACAATATTTTTATTTATATTGGTCGAATTCGCCCACGTCGTCAGTCTAGAATATCCTTGATTTGCGAATTAGTAACGTTCTGATTTACGCGAAGGACGAACGTGTCGTGTTTATGAATTTATTGTTTCAAATTTCTTGTTATATAAAACTTGTGAACTTGTGCCTCGTGAACTAAGTAAGCAATTGATGTGTTGAGTGAGCTAGAGTTTCGTTTTTTGGATTTATTTAATTTGGTACGTAATTACTTACTCTCATCATGTTTAACAATATGACCACCTTATTTTTAGGATCCTGTAACCAAAACATTAACAAAACTATAAGCACAAACTTTTTTTTACTAAATCGCAACTTGCCTTATAATTTCACTGTTTTTGTCCCGCTTAAATAAAACAAAAATGTGTCAAGACCACGTCAGTTTCCATAGTAAAATTTCACTGTTATAACGTTTTCCTAAGAGCACAATATCAGCACAGTTTTGGACATAACACAAATAGGTATATTGTGTGACGGTACGAAATCTCTAACATGTCATATCTCAGTTACTTTGCGGCCAAAAAAAAACATTTTTCAAGTTTTTATAGGTAACATGGAAAAAGTCACAATGGGGGCAACGTTCTCCCAAAATTAGGAGGTTCAACTCCCCGGTGTGTTTGGTAAACTAGTCGTCCAGGATGGCAACCCAGTTTCAATCAGCATTTTTCCTGTCGCGCGGTGGGGGGAGGACTTGGCAAAAATTCCCCGGTAACGAGCGCATTGTCCTTTTTGTTTGGACCTCCTTTGTGAAGGGTTCCGCTGACGGTCCTTAATTATGGCATTGGCGTAACTTCCTGGATATTTGATTAGAGCGTATCTCTCGAGTGGCTCTGGACGTCACTTTTTATGGAGAAATTGTGTTTATGGACGGATATTTGTTAAGTGGCTGTTCGGAGAATCTTGACATAGATCAAACGACAAAATCAATTTACGTTTTTTTTAACTGAGACTCAGCTTAATTTTACAGATGTAAATCTATGACTATTTAAAAAAATTGTATTTAATAATTTTCCTAGTTAGAATAATGTTATTCGCAACAATATACTTTAAAGTCAGTTAAAAATTAATCATAACTTCCCCAATTGTTTTTGACATTTATTATATGACACCCTACTTCACTAGTTATAATATATCTTACATGTTTACACGCCATATTGTATCTATGATGACACCACCTATTTTATCATCTTTATATTTTAATGAACCAAAACTTGCCTCAGGTATCAAAAACTATTGGCGTGTATTTTGTATAGAGACACGTTTTTTGTAAGCTTGTATAACAGACAAGTGCTTTTAAAGTTATAATTTACTCGTAAAAACAGTAAATACATTAGAATGAAATAACCCGGCTCAGCAAACTTTTTACCTAATAAATACATTGGTGACATAGAACCCTCATTGCGTGGTTTAACTCAGACTTGAACAGTTTTGTGTTAAGTATTGCTATTAAGAATTAGTGAAATATTGTATATTTATAAAAAACAAAAACTTTTGTCATTTAAAACTAGCCCATGCAATCTGCATACTCGATTGCTGCGTCAGTAATGAGGTAAAGTCTAAACTAATTTTATTTTCCTTTCGTCCTTTGAGTCGGGCCTCTCGAGATGTTTGCCTTGAATTAAAAAGTTTCCGCTAGCCGTCTCGAGGGCCGCTTTCTATGCCCAGTTTATTCCTTTCGATACTTTCCTTAATGATCTCATGCAATTAGAGTTCTAGTGCCTGGATTAAAGAAAGTCTGGTTTTTCGTTGATTCTACTGCCATTTGTCCAATGAATGTTGATTCCTATGGGATTAACAGACTTCCAGTTGACCCATGTTTATTGGTGCACCAACTTGTGCCCAAAACGAGAAAGACTATTTATGTGCGAGATTGTTTTGCTTCAAACATCACTTAACCACTCCGTAGTAAAAAAAAACTACTTGGTCGAGATGAACAGTAAATTCATAAACGACTGGATTTAAACAGAAATTCATCTGGTACGCTTCATCCGTCCCCTGCTAACGTGATTCAACGCATCAGATGTTGTATTGTGCGCTATGTGCTAAAGCCCTACCACTCGTATTTCTAATTATACTTGCCTTTTCCTTCCTACTCGTCCTTCTTTATGCGGCTTCTTTTTCCCTTTTGTTATTTATTTGGATAGAATCTCTCCGACAGGTAAATACTTAATGAATGTATGGAAAAGCCACCGTTAAGTTACAAATGCCTTTTGAGGATTCGACCCTTTTGTCTACGGTTTTATTATTATCTCCTTACGTTTTGCCTGCGTTGTCTTTTTATACCTTTTTAGAAATATTGGATATTTGTGCTGATGTTTGTTCTGGTTAAGTAATATGGAAATGTTTTTTCCTTTTTATGATTGAAAATGTATTTTATGTTGATTCGGCTTTTATGTTCATCTTTGGTTTATTCTTTGACCATATTACGTAAGTAGCGATATAAATCAAAGTCACTCATTTCAATCAAGTTTTTTTTTTCATTTTCTTAATGCGGAGTTGTCATTTCTTGACGAGAATATTTATATTATCCTAATCCATACAATATGGAACTATAATATTTCTTAGGGTTACCGAAAAAAGATTGCAGTTGATAATTATTTATTTTAAATGATAATTTTAAACCTTACTTTAGCGTCTTTTTTTTGTTTCTGTATACTTGAACGGGGTTCTACTGACTTGTGACTCTGCTGTTACTTATCACTTGTTATTATCATCGATTAAAGATATATGTATTATCAAATATATATGTGTTCTTTTCCGTCTCTATTTTATGTTTTTAGTGGAAATCGATCTTAACGTATAGATAAAGTAGTCTAATATAGAGCTTTCTTCTTTAAAAATAACCTATCTAGCTTTGAAGACATCGTACTATACCATCGTATTTTACGGTAAATGCAGATTCCATACTCTTCGTGGTGCATAAAACATGACTCGAAGCTTGCCAAGCGCTTTATGCGCATGTAGGCCCCTTGTTAACTGACAAACTGTTAAGGTTGACTTCCGTGCCACATAGAGCAGGTACCCTATGAATTTTCATATTATTATGAAATTATGTGTTCCTTAGGAACCGTTTATTAACATTTGGCAAAATGCTGATTAGCTGGTTTTTTCCACGAATTTTAAAAGTCATAAAGCATAATATATTGTTTTTTGTGCTGGCCAGAAGTTCTTTAAGCACTTGTTCTCAATAATCCTGCACAAGATATTTACGTTTTACACGGGTGGTATTTTACGCCGCGCATATCCTCTCATCTTATACATAAGAAAACAAATGATATCAAGTTGCCTACTTTTTCAAGGTTGATAGGTTAAGTGACGATGTGGTTGAAGACGGTGATGAACAAATCTATCCTGAAATGAAAACTGGCTCTGAAGTCAGGTTGCCGGATAACATTGTTAGATGCTTGGGGGAGATTTTCAACTTGGATGGTTTCAAGTTGAAAATCTCTAGCAAAATAGCTAGCTTAGCACTAGAAACCTACCACTATGTTATCGTTTCCTTACAACTCAAGCTCATTGTTGGGATGTGCACAGCGTGCGAACCGCTGAGCTATCATCTCTGATTGATTATGACTGCTTGTTTGTAAGCGTGTATTGGTTGTCGTTAGGCCTGGGCCGTCTCCAGCCATTCGGCGCGGGGAGCGGCAGCGGCTCCAGCAGCGAGAGCGGGCGGCGCCGCGCGCGCACCCGCGGCCTCTCCGACTCGCCGACCGCGCCCACCACCCCCACCTCCGCGTCCGACAACGCGTCGGACGCCACCCTCACCGACTCGGAGCTGCCGCTCGCGAGAGACTCCACTCTGCTCGTGCAAAACGGTAAGTTCAACAAATATGGCACACACATGACAAGTTGTCACATCCATAGGTTTCACATCCATAGCTCCTCACTTACATGTCACATCCATGGTGTCTGCAGAGGCATGAAACGCATGACGTGGAGTACACATGAAGAAACAGGCGGGTTCCACTCAAGCGCATCATTTAAACATTTACCGCCACCAGCTGAAATTTATTTTATAATAATTATTTTTTTTATCCAAAGAAGTGCAGTTAATGATTTATATTGTTTTGGAAATTTTAGATAATAACTACAACAATACAATCGGTCTAGATAGTGTTTGATGACACATTTACGAATTTTGTAGAATAGAAAGAATAAAACATTCTATTTAGTGGTAGAACAACGACGGCCCTATCAGCTATTTTTATGTGTTTTCTGGTCCTTAACTTATCAGAAGCTTTTTTACGCTTAATGTGTTCGATTCCCACTTAAGACAAAAATTTGTGTCATGAGAAACAAATGTTTGTTCAGTGCCTGGGTGTTTTAAATGTATTATAAGTATTTACAAAAAAATTATATTATACAAGCTTTACTTACTTTGGGGCTAGATGGCGCTGTGTGCTGTGCGAAATGCCTTTTTTATTTTATTTATTTATTTCCAGACTATTCAATTCACAGCGAACCGTTTAAAAAAGATAATATTAAAAAAAGGTGCACAAATTTATTTATTAAAATTGTATAAAAAAAATCTAAATTAATGTTCACAAAATATTTAGAAGAAACATAATTCAATATCGTGCCTCAGCACAACGCCTCCGCCTGCGACGGCGTAAATTGTAACTAAGTGAAATTAATTCACTCTCGATGTCGATGCTTTATTTATCGACTCTTGAAAAATATATGAGCTAAGTCGAAAAGGCCGCGGCAGGCGGAGCCGAGCCCGCTCCAGGACTCGGCGGGAAAGTGTTTGCGGGAATGCAAAATGAAGCATGTGATTGCTGGGGAATCGCATTATGGCGCAGCGGTGAGACCTCGATCTCTGAGCATCTGGAAATGAATATTGTGAATTTAATAAAACGACGCCATTTTCCTGAGGCACAAGATCGAGCTGGATCGTGCTTGGTTTTATTGGTTACTGATATAGATTTAGTTTTATTTCGCGTAACAAGTAAGCTTTGCAATCCAACGTTGCAGTGCGCCGCGGCTCCCATGGAAGCCACGATGCATCAAAATTAAGTAACAATTTTAACGAGTAGAACTCAATAGTGTTACAACATCTTCCGTCTGTTCTTAACTAATAACGTGTTTTCCATACTTGGTTGCCTGGGTGGGATTGCTTTAAGCTATAAGGCTGCTTCTTGAGGCACTTTATGTTCTTATTTTTTCTGATGTGTAAAGAGTTTCTATCTGTCTATCTAAGAACGTATAAGGATTCCCCTATATTAATTCAGTTACTTAATTAATATTTTTCAATATATATACAAAATAACAAATATTATACTGACAATCCGAACCGTCTCAAGGATCACTGCCTTTGGTCGCTCACTTTGACGACTTTCGGGACAATGATCATCGAGTCAACATCCCTCATGGCGGTTATCTCGTAAGCCAAGTCAAAATATTTGCTGAGCTTGTGCTTTTGGCCTTCACGAGATTCCCATCCTTAAATAGACTATATTGTAGTTACAGATACAGTTCATTAATGTGGACGGATCACATCCAGGGACTGAGTATCTGCATAGCACAGCACGGTGACATGGAGGCCTCTAGCGACGCTTCACTAATGGATTTTTATCGTGCCCTACTCCATGAGAATCGAGCAGGAAATCCGATGGAGTCCCGGTTTTTAATTTGCCCACCATTGGATTCTATAATCGTCCTAGATTTTCAATGAAACGCTATTTAATTGGAATTCTCTCGGCGAGATTTGAATCGGTAGCGGTATAACCCATTCGGTGTTTTATATAGCACTAAATGTTTTAGATATTACTGCAACCATCTGAATGTAAATTTTAGTGATTCTGTTCTAGAAGTCGATAGTCATGCTCACATCATTCTTTATCTTGATTATTGTATCGGTTGTAAAATAAATGCATCTCATTTTTACACAACTGCCTAAAAAAGGAGTGTAATGTTTTCAGGGTTCATAAAAGTATTCCACCATAACTTTTAAATGTCTGAACAGATTTGGATATATAGGGTATCATGCCGAGTAAAAATAGCAATAATTTTTTTGAGAAAAAAAAAAACTAATTTATTACTGTTCATTCGTATTGCACGCTTGCTTAATGTGAAATCTTGACGGTTCACTGGGGTTTGGTTTCTGTAGCAAAATAAATGTATCTACTTAACACAATAGACGATGTGACGAACAGACTACGCTACATAAACTCCGACGCGCGGCTTAATTCCGTGCCGTCGCGTTGTTTGTATCAGTTGTTTGATCCGAAACTTTGCACGATGAAGGCATCGTGTCGCGAACCGTCCCGAGAGCGCAATATTTACGTTCCTCATCTAAAACATTTCCTACGTGTTGCTTCAAACAGTTAGTTATAACTTGTTTTACAAATTACCGATCGTTTTCAAACCCAGGCGCGCGTTTCCGCTATCGTCCTGAAACTTTCGGAATTCGGTCCCTTGTTTGTTTACGCTCAGTTTTTGGGTCCCAATTTAAACTATCGCGGCTTTCATTTGTCGTTTAGTGGAACATTTGTCGCGCAGCCCCCGCCTGTTCGTCCCGGGCTCTTTGTTTGCGGCGGCGAATTTATTCGCCCTGTGTTTTGGTTTTACCGAATTCCCGGATAATTTGTCCCCGTGTAATGGAGGCAACGTTTTATCTTTAATTCGGGTCGTCCTGTGTCACCGGACTTCATTTCGGCTCGTTAATTAATGTAAGTAATGTACGCGTTTCACCTACGAGTTGGTCGTGTAGGCTTGATTATTTATTTTGTTACTTTATTTTTACTGCGACCGTATCTCGTTTCTTTGAAGGTCTCATTATGAAACGCTCTTCGCCTAATTGTGTCGAACGCTAATTCGGTTAGCTTGTTGATATAATGAGCGGACACCGGCCCCTCCGACGACGTCAACCCGGCGTCCGAACTATTCCACATTTGGAAACATAACTGGTGTCACAAATCGCTCAGATCGACTTCATAAACAGGCGACAAGTCGTAAAAGGGAATGTGTTAAACAATTTGATGCGCGGTAACAACGACGTTTTTATGTCGCGATGTTTCGGTTGAACCCGCGCGTTCCCTTTAATTGTGCCCATTAAACGCGTGTTCGAGACGTATCGCCGAACGATAGGCGATTCGAAACTTTCCAAACCGATAGTCGTCCTCTTCGTTTGCCGTCTTTAATCCCATTGTAGAGAGAGACAAAGCTCATTCGTGGGATAATCATAATGAAAGCCGGAAATTCGTTAACGAATATGGCAGCGCTTCGTTAAATTTTATGTATGTTTATTTAATGAATGAATGCTTTTTTAAATTTCCATATGGTGCCGTGCTGTGTCTCGCACAAGCGACGAGAATCGAACATAAAACGGCCGAGAATGCATCTCACGGAGGATCTCGAGGGCTATAGAAACGACGTGACGGCGACGTTCCGTCATTAGCATCAACGTCCCGACTGTCTTTTCTTTTACTATTTTCATCCCGAAATTGCGGAATTAAGGTTCCCGTATTCATCCATCAAGGGAATACCGTGAAATTTCGTTTGCGACGGCGCCCCTTAATCCTTAAGACGAATATCTGAAACTTACGAACCGAGCGGAATAATCGCGACGTTGTGACGAGCGCAAAAAGTATAATTCGTCACTTAATCCGACCATCTCGGGGTTACAGCGCAAACACCCGACATTACCCGACAAACGCTGCTCGTGTTTTTGTAGAGTTACACGTGCGTTCCCTCAGGCGCGAGGTGAGGTAATGAGGGAAAATCAACATTGAGAATAAAAATAAACGCAGGCTAATAACTACAGACCCAGCTAACAACGCGACAAGCTCTCACTCACTAGTTCGCAATATATGCTGAGCTGCGATGTGCGTCAGTATCACACGTGTCGTAGACATACAGTTTTAAAAGCATTAGCGATTAGGTAGATATTACAAAGGACGTCACAGAGAGTTGACATTTATAGAAGATTATATACACTACATTGAGCGTAAAAAATCCCTTGAACACGAAGACGAAGGAAGAAATGGCGTAATGCGTAATGACCTGAGGTCCTTTGCCGGACGTCCGTGCCGCGACCTCGCGGCTCCCCCGGTGCACGGCGAAAGCTTCCAGTCTCATTTATATAACGGCGGGCTTAGCATCGGACCCTGTGAAACTCCCGAATAAAAATACTAGAAACGTAACATGTTCGAGCGTTCCCTTTGTAGCTTTTGTAATTGCGTTACGGGTAAATCCTCTTGTAATTTGTGCCGATACCTTTATGCAGTAAACCGTGGCACAAAGATACAAAACCTCCTTAGTTTGGTCGGGAGCACAAAGGATTTCCGTATCAGAAGGCTCGTCGGCCGCCGCTCGCCGCTCGGCAGACCCGAAAAATACGAGCCCTTTGAGAGACCAATCCTTTAATACTAATTGAATCATAATTTGCGAGACTGAAAGTTTCTTTTTATGTAAATCTTTTGGCTGACGACTCAAAGGCTGAGAAATGGGGCTGTAATAGTCCCCGATTCGGTAAACTTTCTTCTGATGGCGGCGAATTATTTCGTTTCAATATTTTGCCTTTCCGCCGAGTCGTCATTTTACGGATAAGTCGGTCAGGAGGTATGTACCGCCTGTCACTGTGACTCTCCGCTCGTTTTCCTCTAAGAATTCAATATGTCGATTCGACAAGGATTCGATAAACATATCCGATTAAATAAAACGCTACTTCTTCGGTTGCTAGAAACAATTTTCCTGCAACTAACGCTCCGCAGAAAATTTCGGAAAATTTTCTATCACAAAGATTTACAGTGTTCTCATCTCGAAAGAAAATCGCTCGTAGAATCCCATTATTGATCCCTATTTCAGCTCAATTTGCGAGCGGCGCCGCGGCGCGGACGAGCGCGACCAATTTTCAAAGTTAAATGAAAATATCGTCAGGGGCAGCACGCGTCCTGGGACGCGCCGCTTCGCCCGCCGAAAGGCGGCGAACCCCACGTAACATTACGTCTTGTGTTTGAACTTTCGTTCCTGTAAAAACGGTAGCTTTTAGATTTTTAGTTCGGAGATTCGAACTTAAGCTAATGCGACAGATTTTCGATAGTAATAATGTATCTATCACAATGTAAAGAAACTCGTTTACTGTGACAGAAATGATAATAGATGAATTAGTTTATTATTCATTTTAACATTATAAATGAACATAATATTCTCAAAAATCAAAAGTCATTTATTCAGTTTAGGCCCTGGTAAGGCACTTATGAACGTTAAGTTACATGTTTGAATCTACCACCGGCTCGTAATTACACTTCAACTGAGAAGACTCCGGCAAAAAACTCAGCAAGGCATTTTTTTGTGGATCTTTCTTTTCATATTAGGTTACAATTTACAGTTATAAATATTAATACATACATTATGCTTACTACAATTGTCACTTAGCCAGGGGGATGCAAGTGCAGAGAGAAGCTACAACAACCATATATTCCTGTTTTCCACGTAATGAGCCACCTTATAGTAGGCTTTGTCAATTCTAAAAATATTTAACAACCTTTAATATTCTTACAGAAGAAATTACCCAACAGATGCAATCTTAAAAAGCCCGCACCAGCTTAAGTACCAGTTTTACAATAAATATTAGAATTGTTATAGATCGCAAAAGATGTACAAAATATTCATTCACATAACGTGTCCAATCTGTACCGGGAAGGAACTGACAAAAAAGAACACCAAAATAAAATTCAACAGCACAGATTCAGGATACAAACTTCTCTCTGTACCTATGTTAACAAAACAAGCCGCATGTTCGCGGTGCTTTACCAAAGAAAACACCTCGAAAAAGTACCAAAAGGCGCAGTAAAAACAACTTTCCTCCAAAACCTCCTGTTTAGATAGTTAGCTTACATTTTCTAAGCTTCAACGTATCAAAGTACGAGATGAGTAGAAAACACTCAGACAGATAATTCCGTGATTACCTCTCAATGTATCATTTGAAATTAATCACAATAGCAAATAAATGTATCATAAAAATATCAGGTAATTGATTGATTCAGGCGTAACTTTGCGGAAGTTCATTCTGAGTGTTCAAGGTTCTGATAAGTTTTTTGAATTGTTGTCAAATTAGTTAAATTTAAATCCTCATCATTGTTGTAACTGAAACGACTGTTGAGCGGAAATAAGCTAAATATATACCTTGATATAATATCAAGGTATATATAGGTATGTATATATATATATATATACATATAAGTATATGTAGATGCACTATAGAAGAGACCTAACTCCTACAAACTCCGGGTGTCCTATTGCGGGAGCTAAAGCCTCTAACCAGTTATTTAAATTAGCAATGATTTATATATTACATTGTTAATTTATTATTGTCAATCAAATATATACTTAATTATTAAATAATGTATTTTTGCAAATAGATAAGTTATTGGTATATTAATTAGATAAAATATGTAATTGGAAACAGAATAAAATATTATTATTCGGTTATTCAGCCGAGTAATAGAACCCTATCACCGTGTTATGGTTTTTTCCACCGGCAGCTCAAGTTCATTGTTGGGGTTTGAACCCACGCCCTTCGGCGTGTGAACTTGACCGCGGTAACTAGTGAGCTATCGTTGCTACAAACGTTAAACCTTTGACACGAGTAATGTCTCTGCGTGTGGCCTACTCCGCGCTTGTCCGGAGCGCCCAGTCTGAGTACATCCAGTACGGCGAGCTATTGTATCGCACTCCGATACTGTGGCCGTATTTCATCCAGAGACAAAAGCCCATTCCAGCCGCTGAATATCGAATGAAAGTATCTTTAAAATACACAGATGCGAATATTTGTGGGCCAATTGTGCTCGGAATAAGGTCACTCGATAACGTGCGCCGGTTCATTGTCGCTTGTTTTGTAATTTTACGTTGAAATTTCGTAGAACCATTGTTCGTCGGAAGAAGAGTTGAGTACGTTTTAAAGTAGGTAACATACTAAATATATAACCTGATGTTAACATTAACATACTTAGTTGTACTTTACCTAGATTAAATTTTCATAATCTTTATGGAGATGTCTTAAAAAAACAGCGAATGTCAGTATGTCGTATGTCAGTTCAGTTAGTCTTTTTTTTTGGCTGATAAGCTAGGTGTTTGTCCACAGCTCCCTTGATGTTAAGTGACGGTGTAGTCGAAGATGGTAAGCACACCTAGCCTCAACTGAAACTGGCTCTCAATTGAGGCTGCCGGAACACATCGTTAGATGCTTGGCGGCAGATTTTCAACTTGATGGTGGTAGCTAGCCAGTCGAGTACTAGAAAATACTCTACCGCCATGGTACGGTTTCCTTACGATGTTTTCCTTCACCGGCAGCTCAAGCTCATTGTTTGGGTTTGAACCCACGCCCTTCGGCATGCGAACCGACCGCGCTAACCACTATAATTGACCACTATATTTTCCTTATAATTTCACTAGCTTCAAACCAGTGCATAGTAATGCTTACACACTTTTACTTGGCAACAGAATATCTGATTCAGCGTTCGCATCTACAATAGTAAGTATATTCACGTGTCACTAAACCAATAGTTACCTCGCGAACCGAGCGTAGTCTATCACGTAAAATGCCTGAAAGGGCAGGCACTGAGTTAGATAAACGGTCCATTGATCTCGGCGAAGTATCAAAAGATTTACTAGATCTAAACTAGCTGTATACTTCGTCGAAATGAAATTGCTTTCGCAAGTTGTGTAAAGTAGACTCGCTTTACGAGAACACTTTCAGTTTGAGTACTCGCTACTTCCCAGTTATAGGTTACGGTTTTTGTTACCAGAGATTGGCTGCTTACTCTGCTGGCTCCTTGTAACTCGGGTTCAGATGGCTCCGCTCTGAAATCTTCCACATTACAAAACTTCATACAGTCACACATTCATACAGTCATTGAGCCGCGGTGGTGTCGGCGTAAGAATAGTACCCCACCCTCTCTACCCGTGGTTGTCATAAGAGTCGGCTAAGGGATGTAATCCGGAAGATGGGCAGCAGCGTCTTCCTTGAACAATCACACCTAACTGCGGTCGTCAACCCGCCTGCCAAGCGTGGCGAGTATTGGCAAAACCCCCCCAGGAGGAGGCCTATGTCCAGCAGTGGACGGAAATAAATCAGCAAATTATTTCACTTGTCGCTTCGGTTCTCTGGCGCCGGTATCCTGAGCATATCCGGTATCATATTGGCTGCGAACCTTATTGTCTGGGCATACGATATGTATTCGTGTAAATTTTTACGAGCGCTTAATTTTTTAATTGCAATAAAACATCACGGTAATGCCCCTCGTTTTCGTTTACAGATCATGAGCCCTATAATATTGTATAATAAAAATATTTTTCAATAAAAATATTTATTTCAAACTTCACCGGTTTGTATACAAGGTTACAATAAACCGATAATAAAATCTATTAACGATTCAATTTTGTTTATATAGAAAAACATGCTTCAACCGCGTTAACCATTATCGAAAAAATATCTCTTCTAAAATTGATAAAAAGAATATATACACTCGCCTATTACTCGCAAATGGGTTGCATATTTTATCCGAAATCTCCCTGATAAAAGATTTGAGAACGCCTGTGTCGACACAGGTCGCAACAGGGGTGGGATTTAAGGGAAAGTGCCAATTTTTCTCGCCTTCAACTTTAAAAAGGTTTCAACGACTTTCGCAAAGCAGAAAATGCTTTTCAGTTGCGGAGATCGCTGTGCAGATATAAAAATGCACACACGAGTACAAAGTATGCTTGGAATATTGGAAGGGATAATATACAAACATTTTGGTATTTGTCATGATTTATTAGATAAAATCTGCAGGAATATGTCTCTCGAATCGGTGCCTATTCTCCTATGAAATCTTCTTTACGACTTTACTAATAATTTCGAAGCATCATCACATCATCAGCCATAAGACGTCCACTGCTGGACATAGGCCTCCTCCTGGGGGGGAGGTTTGCCAATACTCGCCAAGCTAGGCAGGCGGGTTGGCGAGCGCAGTTAGGTGTGATTGTTCAAGGAAGACGCTGCTGCCCATCTTCCGGATTACATCCCTTAGCCGACTCTTACGGCAACCACGGGTAGAGAGGGTGGGGTACTATTCTTACGCCGGCACCACGAAGCCAGATCAAATGAACAGTATTGACAATAAGGATGATTACGTGAAGTAAAATACGAGTTTTGTTTACTTGTGCGGGACTCACGTCTAAATATGTCTAATAATCTGACTATAGTTTCGGCCACATCTGGTGGCCTCCTTCAAGGAGACAAAGCAGGGTACGACACGCGTTCGGCCTTGTCTTGTTTCGCACTGCAGGCCGCTGCACGCCTCGCAAGTAAAGGCAGCCGGTGGTGTGCGGGCGCGGGGGTGGGAGCTATAGCCGGAGTATCAGATATAATTAAATGTGAGTAATCCACATAAATCCCACATAAATAAAATGAAAAAAGTATCAAAACCACGTCAGCTTCCATAGTAAAATACGAGGAAATGAAGTTTCTTTATTTTTCTTTAGAACATATTTTCATTCATCGCCATCACGACAGCCAAAAAGTTCTCAAGTAATTATTATTAACAATGCTCTGAAAAAAAAACATCAAAAGCTGTTTAAAAGTGACGTATATTGGACCATTATCCCGTTTACCGCAAGTTCCCCGTCGCGTCGTCCGATAACAGAATCGAATCTCGTCACATTGTACGTCAAGCTTACAAGTGAAAATTGTTGGAAGAAGTTGTTAACAAAAATATAGAGGCTCTAGACGCCTGCAGGGGGCAGATAAGCGGGGACCTCGGCGGGAACCGACGTCACGGGAACAAGTTACGGAAGACCGGTAGTAAAAAAAAGATAGTTGTTATGTACACAAAACCTCTTACGTCAGTTAAATATTAAGTTTATTTTTGTTAAAATCGTATTTCTAGTGTAAGTGATTAGTGTCAGATACCTTAAATTTCGGCAGGCAAAAAATAATAGGTTTATTCTTTAAAACATTGTAACTCGGATCCTATACAAGCCTATCAACAACCCAGCATTGCTGAACTAATAATAACAACTATTCAATATTTATAATTACGACAATTTTCCTGTTTCCAAATTACATTTATATCACGAAACTTAGTTTAGTTAAGCTAAAATCAATAACTGGCAGGAAAGTCGTTCAAGAAACAATAAACTTAATGAAAAGATAAGAATGAATACAACTTTATTGTTCACCAACAATCGACACAAAAAAAAACAACACAACAACACAAAAAACATAAAAAACAGAGATAAGAAAAAACATAATAATACGACATCAAGACTAATTTGTGATAGTATATCGGCGTATGACTAGTATAACGGCGGTCTTGTCGCCTAGAGCGATTTCTTCGAGACAAACTTTGGATGGGCAGAACAATTCACATAACTATTACGGTTGCGGTACTGTAGAATAAGTAGCGATGATAGACCAGTGGTTAGTGCGGTTTGTTCACACGCAAAAGGACGTAGGTTCACATCCCAACAATGAGCTTGAGCTGCTTGTGAAGGAAAACATCATGAGGAAACCATAGCATGGTGATAGAGTACTTTCTAGTACTCGGCTGGCTAGCCACCACCCACTAGGTGAAAATCTGTCGCCAAGGATCTGATGGTGTATTCCAGCAGCCTCACTTGAGAGCTTGTTCCGTTCCAGGCTAGGTGTGTCTACCAAATTCAACGACACTGTCACTTAACATCACGTGAGCTGTGATCAAATACCTAGCTTGTCAACCATAAAAAAAACCAGTGGGATGTTTTAAAAAAGGCGCGGGCGTCTACAATTTGCGCCGCCACACTTACGTCGGCTTCGTAAACCGATATTCGATCAGGAGCGCTCCCGGGACAAAAACAACTTAACGTTATACAAGCACACTAAGTCAGCAAATTGACCCATTAAGCAGCCTTGGCATAATTCGCGATCGCTTCTGCCTGTGGCCTAAAATCTTTCCTTTCAGGTATTTAATCCTGTTCTCAAAATGCTTTAAGGTGCTCGATCTGTCGATGTTTCTAAGAAATCGTGTATTGAGCAGTTATTGAAGCTTCCATCTCCGAGTCGAGAGGAGCCTCGCCTCGTGCCGAACTTGCCTAATTATCTTATTTAGTGCCTATTCTGCGTTTGAAACTTGCCGTCGGAGGTCGATGAATAATAATTAAGTGTTCCAGAAAGCGAGTGGTGGAGGTCGAGCGTTCGTAAATATTACGGCTGAATATCAACATTATCTCTGACGACAGATTTTCTTTAAGTTCCTAGGTTCGCCATTGATATTATAATTATGATGGTGATACTGGATTGCGTTTGTCTGGCAAAAAAATCAATTCACTCTGTACTCATGAAAAATAATGGTGTATACTCAGGCAACACTTTAATATTACCATTACAAGCCGTTCGTACAATGTAAGTAAATTCAGATATTTTCGTTCGATTTTTTGAAGTATTAATAGAAAAGATTTCGTTTTTTTTTGTGTTCTTAGCGAGTATAATGAAGGGGCCGCACCGTGCCATTTAAGTCACACATTCTCGTGCAAACTATGCAATCAACAGTTCCATTCCAGGCTAGGTGTGTTTACCATCTTCGACCACACCATCACTTAACATCAGGTGAGCTGTGGTCAAACACCTAGTCTGTAAACCATTAAAAATAATCTCATAACATATACGAGCGCAATAAAAGCTAGAAATCACGCAGACTAAGAGCTACAGGTAAAAAATATTTTACCCGACTTCAAAGAAAGGAGGTTCTCAATAAATCATCATCAAAATTGTCATTAACGGTTTTGAAAAATACATATTATTTTATTTGAAAGGTTTTTTCAGATTGGTCCCATAGACATTTCGTGAAAATCGGTACAGTTGTTTGATTTTTATACTTAACTGGTAATCTATACTTGTTATCTAACTTGTTATCTAGGTAACACAAAGTTATTTTTTATCGAATTCATCACAGAGAGGCTGGCACTTCATTTGTCCATTATATTTTATTTTGAGTACCACTAGTTATTAACTCAATTTGAGAAAAAATCCATGACTTTGTCAAAGGGAAATTATATTAAAACTGTTAAGTACCTATTTTTCAAGAGAGCACTCGCGGTTCTCGAAATTGAGTTAATTTGTTTGTATATTTTAGAACTGCGAGGAGAACAAAAGAAAATAAAGAAATTAAATTACAACCGGTTGCGAAAGATAACTGAAAATATGGAAATATGGCGGCCGCTCCGAGCCTTGTTACATTACACACACAAAGCACAGATTTAAAATTAACAATGTTAAAATTCACATTTAAAGTGATATATGTAAGTAAAGCAATTGATTTAAGGTTGATTTTCTTCCTTTGTTAAACTACTGTACCAAGCCTCCTGTTTTTCTTGTTCCTTTCAAACAATATTTTTTCAAATCGGTCAATAAATGGAGTTTTTTTTTGTAAAAAAAATTCAACATTTTACAAAAAAAAAAAAACATGATAGATAAATGAATTTGACCGCATTGTATGACATAATTAAGATTTTTCTGTACTTATTATTAGAAAAAGAAAAAGGAAAATTACCTTCTATACAGTGAAAGTAGTTTTCAATTCAAAGTACCTAACGACCAAAATGTGTGTCAGTAATCTGAAACGTTTTTATAGAGTTCACCCAAGCTCAGCGCTCACTAAATCCTAAGCCATTCGACATGCTTACGTTTTCTAAAGCGTCACCGATGCTAAGCCCCGAGCTATTTTCGTTCCCAAAAATCGTCACCTCTCGACGTTCCCCCGGCTTGCGATGCATGGCCATAATGCATCATTACGTCTGCGGCACACAACGCGCCCCCCTCCCCCCGGGGCGGCACCGCGCGGGCGGCAAGGGCGGCATGCGCCGCGTGTGTATGACAATACATCGCACGGGTTGTGCGAGTGACGTCTGTTATTGAAATTTTTAACATTTCATTTGCAACTTTTTATTTGGATTGTGAGTCGTGAGTCTGTAATGAGTGTGTTCCGCATCTGCCTGGTCTCTGCTGGGTTCAAAGTCATTTTTAATTTTCTTTTTCGATAGTTTCATCAACGTCAATGTACACAGCAAGCTTAAATTAACCAAGTTACTAAAATTTTTGGGATTACTTACGTTTGGTTGGGCCCGATACTCCGACTATAATTTCGGTCAGATTCGGTAACCTTTTTCAAGGAGTCAAAGTAAATTACGACACACGCGCGGCCTAAAAATGATCAGGTTAAGTTTTTTTTAAATGTTATAGTGATGAGACGAACAAGACGCTCTCCTGATGGTGAGAGATAACGCCTGTCCATGACCATTGCAGCGATACACAGAACTTTGAGTGGCAAAACAAAGCTACTTTGGCGCTCATTACATTCAACGGCAAGTCTCAACAGCCCTGTAATTTCGCTAGTTTCAATACCCTTCAAATCGTAATACAGTAATGGTAACACACTACTGCTTGGCGGCAGAATATCTGGTACTGCGATGGTACCTACCTAGACGACCTTCTGCTAGGAAGAAGTATCAAAAAGTCCGTGAATAGGAAAGCCAACGATAGCATGAGGGTTTTCAAGTTCCGCAAAACACTTGAAGAAAAAGAGTTCAGGCTATCGAATGAGGGCCCTGTTCCGTTTAACCCTGCTTTTTAGGCACCGTCACCAGCATGTCGCAAACAAAGTAATATCGCGACGTAAGATACTTACCGACGAGCTGCGGATTATCTCCAACTTGACTTGGATATTTTGATGTTTTACCGCCGAAATTGGTTTTCCCCTCGGCAAAGAAAACCCATTATCGAGGCTCAGGAAGCCTCCTCGTTACCGCGTATCTAATTTAGGATCATCCAGATTTTTCGTACAGGTGTGAGATTGACAGGGTGAAGGTTTGGGGGACATAATGGTGGGCGTCGCGCGCTGTCGCGTGCTGGGATGCTGTGCATTGTGTTGTAACGCGTTGCATTGTGCTTTGTCGCGGACTAGTTGGGGATTCGGGCGCCATTATGAGGCCAGTGGCTTGTGGAATTGTGGAGTAAGGGCTAGAGAGTGAAGTTTGTACACTTAAGGCCTTAATTATAAACGTTGTCTTAGCGTGCGTTTTCTCTTACCATCAGTGAGTACTAATTACTCCTACATAAACGAAGGTATCTATCTAAATACAGGCTTTAAGCTAAAAATACGGTATAGGACGAAGTACCTCTTAAAAATTAAATAAGTAATAATCTTTCCTCAGTAATCTCCCGCAAATTATTCCAATGTATAGTATACTTTAAATAAATTCAAAATTAATGAGCTCGTTGCTTACTTTTGTTTTGTTAGGCGTATCATGTAATAGGAGGAGCCACTGGCTCCTAACACACAGCCTTTGGCTAGTTCGGGAGCCTATGGAACTATTATAAATTTATTTGTATCATATGTTTTATGTCGAATAAAATTATTATTGATTTGACTACGTTTTTTTAAATTTTTATAGTTAGTTACAAGTTTCAGTAAAGTACTTCATTTATAAAGATTAAAAGTCAAAAACTCCGATAACAACATTTAAATAAAATCTTCAAAGTAGTTAACAAGTACAGGGTGTAATAACAAACTGCCATCCTGTCAATGGACAGCTGTAAAAACAGTTCCGGCGATCACTTAGCTGGTGTAAGTTGATCACGTTCGCCGTCGCTTTTGAAGCGGGCTGCACACTCTCGGCGAGCGAGAGAGATGGAAAACGTTTTTTTGTTGTTGATATTTTCGGATTTCGGAATCGATAGATAGGATAAGCGCTGGGTGGAAATTTGGTGATGAGATAGTTATATTAGGGCATTGCTTTATGATATAGAAGTGCCGGGTTTGACCTAGGTCTGATGTTGGACTGATGAGAATTAAAATACGAAGCGACTAAAATAAATACATATTGGAGGTCATTTCACACAGCGCCATTTAGCCTCAAACTAAGCACAGGTTGTACTGTGGGAACCGGATAACTTATAGAATACTTATATTTGTCACTTAAGTGTTAGTCTTGCGTGAGAATCGAACCCACGCCCTTCGGCTCTCAAAGCAGAACTTTATCAATGAGCTAACAGGGCAGTCTGGGCAGACGTGTCGGGAAAGTTTACGAACGCTAACAGCCGAGACTAACAAACAAATAATGTCGTCGGATCTGCGGTCACCCATCTAAAGTTGTACGAATAGTTCAAGTTCGATCATCCATTGATTAACTTCGGCGATCGGCGAACTGAAACCGTCACCTCCCAGGCGAGAGTACACCCCGGCGTGACGCCACTACGGACAATGTTCTGTCAAAAAATAGAAATTGAAATCTTTTTGTTAGCGCTCGTAAAGATTTTCATCCGTTTTACGGAGTTTCGTGTCGTCTACAAGCTTTTTAGAGATATAGGCGCAGTTTTATGTGCTAGGCTTTTATGTTCACTTGATTTTATACTTCTTTTTATTCGTTTTAATACACTCACTTATAACGTTAATAAAAACTATATGAGAACTGTTATTGTGTGTTTGTTACGTGACATAACGCTGGAAATTGCAGAAATTTACTTTTTCCTGGAAAGTGAAAGTAGTGATGATTTAATAAGCACAATGCACATATTCTCGCTAAAAATAACTCCTTGGGAATTCTAAAAGCCAGACATTATGTAATGTGATTCTAACCCTAGTTAGTAACCTTGAAAAATAACTTGTTACCCGACATATTTATTGAGAAAAAAAAAGAATGTCGATACATGAGATTTTTCTGATACGAATAATATTCAATGTATTTAATATATTTTATTTAACCTTTGGGTAAATGCCTTTGTGTTATGGGGAGGTATTTTAAGTTATTGCGTTTGAGTGTTCTAAAACCTATTTCAACTACAGGCTTCACGAAAAGAGAAAATATATTGTTTACTTCTTAATCTACTATCCTGTTCAGAAAGCATCTTTCATAAGGATTCTAGACTAACTTCTTAATAGAATTAGAGCCCGGCACACGAAAACATGGCAACTCCGCCACTCATACCCCGTTACCATACTCCTTCATAGCGCATTGCATTATTTATTGGGAAAAACTTTAGCATTTTCACAACACACCCGAACAGATGTTTGGACCACCTGTGTACCCACCGCGACTGAAAGATTAAAAAGAAGCCGTAGCTTAAAGGGTTACAGTTTAAAATTGAATGTCGGCGGAGGCATGCCGTTGTTTTTATAGTGTAATCGCGGGTAGTCGTCAGGTAGTTTGGATTGTGTCTAGCAAAAATGTTTTATTCAAACGTTTAGGAATTATTCGCGGTGTATTTTAACGTCTATGTTTCGTTTGTTTATGAATGCCAATGAGGTCTCCGTGCACTGCATGCCATGCTCCTTCCGGGTGTGTTCCTTGCCGTAATAGCCTCGAGCGCCTCTTATGACCCGGGATATATTGAAATTGTATATTTAGAGACTAATGTGCCGTTTGAGGGGAGAACCGATACAATGTTTGATGATTCTGTTTATATTTGGAAGGATCTCTTACTCTTTTTAAATTTGAAATTCAATACCCTTTATAATATAAACCATCGCAGTTTAACAGACGAACTTAAAATGTTAAGAACAGGAAAGAAAGAAAAAAGTCAAGCCTAACAGTTAAGTATCTGACCTAGCGGACATTTCAATATCAAATACTGAATAAATTCTTCGACGTAACAAATTTAAAAATAAAAAACAACTGACTACATGTCCCTTGATCAATGTTGTGTGAGACAGTGTGCGTAAATTTTCCAAAAAAATCTAAGTTCTATGGAATCAGTTCGATGCACGAAAGCCTCGCAAAAGCACATACAAACAAGTCTCGTTAGTCTCAACGGAATTTTTAACTCTAATCGTCGATGTCCAGTGCGCATGTTTGTCACTACCGGTAGTTGTTTGCCCCACTTCGGCCCGGGTGGGTTTGCCCCACTAACTGGACGTATGCTGTCTACGAACAGTGACTGAACTTGGTGCGAACAGATAAAAACGTTTGTCAGGCTTACCGTAATAACATCGATGTAAGTTTATATAAAATAAACGGCCATAAAAATCCTTTGCACTTTTTTTTGCAAGAACTGTAGGGCGTGGGTTCGATTCTCACCAGCACAAACATTTATGTGACAATATATGTGTTCTGTATATATTATAAGTCTTCTTCTTAGTCGGACACTCTTGGCAGAGTGGTCGTGGCTGTAGATGAACAGGGTTGCGTCCCGTCGTCACCGCTGGTCTCCAGGGCTGCTGCACGTCTCGCGATATCCACTTGTGACGATTTTCCACATTGCGAGCACACTGTACTACGATGGACTGCGTAGTCTTTTTAATAAGGTCAATCCATCGATTCGGAGACCGACCACGATGTCTCCTACCTTCATACAAATATATAAAGTATTCTATCAATTGTATGGTTCCCTTACTACAAGCTTTGCTTAGTTTAGGGCTAGATGGTGCTGTGTGGAATGTCCTACGATATTTACTTATTATACATAATATTATTAACGTGTGCTTCAACTATCTAAGGAATGACAGTACACAATCCTGATGGCTTACTTATTGCAAAAATAAGAACTGCATTACGGGATCAAGTACATGTTGCCGTGTTCTGAAATCGGGCAACATTAAGGAATCTCAGTAATCACTGATATCTATTGACCATAAATAATGTTACAGTAAAGTAACTTACAACAAAACATCTTAAAAAAAAATACAACTAACCATGCGTCGTGACGCTCAATGGTACCCTTATACATACACGTATACTTACATATCATAATCATCATTATCAGCTTTTTGTAGTTCACTGCTGGACATAGGCCTCTCCCAAGACACGCCACTCAGTCTGATCCTTGGCTTTTCGCTACCATCCAACGCCAGCTGTCCCACGTATGTATATCGTCACTTCATCGCGTCTCAGAGCGTCCTTACGTTAGCCAATTTACGGTCTCCACTCTAGAACACGTCTACCCCAGCGGTAGCGGTATACTTATATGTATAAGGGTATACAGGGATACTGTTAATCAGTCAGCATCCTTTTAACGGCATATTTTGTACATTAATACAAACCCCTTTTGTCCTACAACCTTTGCCAAAACACAATACATATCCCTTTTTGTGGTACTCTCTAACACTTTTTAGTGTTCTATTGCGTAGACGCTTCATTCATCGTAGTATCGTGCGAGTAGCCGCCCCGGCACGCGTCACATAGTGCGCGTGCGCTTTTTGCATAGAGCTAATTTTTTTTAGACCGGACAAATTTACATTGTATGAAAGAAAAAAAAATACGAATTATCGACAGATGGAAAACAAAAATTGTTAGATTTAATGTACTGAACATGTCGTTAAAAGGATGCTGACTGATTACAAATGATTCTTATATATATTACCTTATATAGTGATTACATCACCACTACACATCACTTAGAGTATATAAGTCCTTAGATTAGGATGAGCTAGAATTGAATTGTGCTACCCAAGCTAGCACTTACTGTCTAAAATCCTAATGTGTCAAGTCTTAACCCTGCTGAAGCTATTAGGACCACAGAATAGAAAAGTATACAGATAGAATGTTGGAAGTGAGTGAAGATGCCTAATGTCCTACAGTATTTGCTTATCTTGCACGATATACATGTACGCTAAATGTATCAATATTTTTGTGTGGCATGTCGTTTGTAAGACAAACAAAAATCGTTTTGTCAGAGAGTTAGGGCATTCATTTTCAACGCAGTAATGTTATAATTTTTCTAATCTGTGCCTAAAATGTAAATTAGACAAAATATATAATAAAACTAAGAATTTAAATTAATTAAATTAAAATAGCCATTATTTACCCAGACCTTTGCACAATTTGTAATATAATAAAACATAAAACTATACTTAACTATACTATACAAACTATACTTATTTCTTTTTTTCCTGTGTGTATATAACTTAACATTTAATATCAGTTACCAGGTCAGGCTATCTTGCGACATAGGCCTCCTCAAGTTACCTCTACATTTGCCTGTCCATTGCTGTCCTTCTCCAAGATCGTCTTCTCATCTTTTTTCTGCCTTCCTCTATGTCTTTTTCCGTCCTGCGGGTACCATTATGTTACTTTTTTTGTCCACTTTCCTGTTGTTGATCTCATCATGTGACCAGTCCATTTCCATTTCAAGATTCGTGTTTTTACTTTAACATCTACTTTGGTGATGCTTCTAATTGTTGTAGCTTTCCATTTGTCTTTCAACCTTAGTGCCTGACTTGGCCAGAAAAAATTGAGCACAAAGTGGGTGTATACCAAAGAGGAATGGAAAGAAGTATGTTGGGACTAAAACTAAGAATGCCAACATTTAAATCGAAATTGTATTATTTAGGGGCATTTGTTTTTAATTTCTAGCGTATAATACTCCTACTTAAAATTCTTGATTATTCTGGTGCAGGTTAAGTTGTGCAAGTGGCATTTGCCCATGACTCCAGTACTGGCCGCACGGCGAGTCCGTGTCGGTGTTCATTTATTCAGGCCCTGGTCTCCGCCAACGGCAGAACTTTGTAGGATTAGTGCTAATTGAATATGTTATGTTTTGCCGGTTTGGGGTCACGAGATCATACCGTTTTTGGCCACTAACTTATTTAGGCGGGGATGAGATAGGACGCAAAGTCACCTTGTGTATTTTTAGTTACCTTAATTAAAAAAACAGCCTCAGAGAAACTGAATCTAATAAAAAAAGTATGTTTATATAGACTGGCAAATGCGTTTCTTTTAAATATTAAATTGTTTTCATTTTTTATTAAAAAAATAAACAACTGCTTATGAATTATATACAATAATGATAATTTTAGATAAAACTTAAATAAAATATTTGGTTTCTAATTTCTCTGCCCTGCTAGTTCATTTGTAAGTGTATCTGCTTCAAGAGCTGTAGGACGTGGGTTCGATTCCCACTTAGGACAAAAATGTGTGTGACGAGTATAAATGTTTGTTCTGTGTCTGTGTGTTCTGTAGTATTTAAGAAAAAGTATTAAAGTATTCTATCAGTTAACTGGTTCCCGTAGTCATGCCGCAAGATAGTAAGTGGATTTAAACTTCACCAATCTATAATTTCTATTCGTTACGCTCATCAATCATTAAAACAGATTTGTTCAATGAAATGAAACTAAATTCGCGGAGAATTTTGAGCTTGATCATCAAAATTTCAAACCAATTGAAATAAATCATAAATGATAAAACATGTTTTTGTATTAAGACCATTGCTGCTATTTACATTAGTGTGTAGCCTGTTTGCAAACACAAGTAGTTATTTCATTAAAACGTTATTACGAAATTCCAAATGTAAACTAACCGAATGTATTTTTGTTACAGGTATGTGATTTTCGATACAGATAGCGGCTAAGAGGTAAACTTAGAACAAATAGTCCCTCGTATCTTTAGCAACATCGTCACGAGCGACCGTCCAATTTCGATCAGCGATTCAAATATTTTTCATAACTTCACTATCTGAACGTTGCGTTCTTTCTGATCTACATAAAATCCCTCATTAAAAGACTAATCCAATTTCCATCTGTTTTTTTCTTCAAAGGGGGACAGGGTGTCGCTCCGATGGGGTTTGGAGGATTCCCAAGCACATCTGGATTCAACTTTTGTGTTCAGAGCCACGCATATATGCAATTACCGCGAATCAAGTTCGGTTCGAATGTTATTTTGGCCGATGTCATCAGATCGGCTCCTGTAACTCGCAGGCTGACGAATCTATGTATCCGTTTGAAACATACTTTACATTCCGAATCAGTCCTGTTTGTATAAACTATCCCACTGCTGGGGCGGGTCTCTTCTCATTATGAGAAGGTTAAGGCCACAGTCCTCCACGCTGGTTAAGTGAGGGTTGGGAGACTTCGTGAATTTGTTTTGTAAGAACGCGGACATTTAAATTTTTCACGATGTTTCTAAGCTGCCGAAGCTTCCTACTATACATTCCTTAAAAAAATCATTAACCTGAATTCTGTCCTTTCAATGTATAAATTGTGTTTTGTATTGAGAGTTATCCAACGCCAAGTGTCGACTATATTTTTGTAAAAGTGTGAAAAGGATAGAATTGGACCGTTCCGCTTGAATCGAATGGCAAACAAGTGCCTGCTATAAACATGTTTAGCAGGAGGTCGCTTAGGTAGGTGCCAACGCCACATATTCTGTTGCCAAGCAGTGGCAACATTACTGTGTTTCGGTTTGAAGGGTACTGCAGCTAGCGGAATTACAGGACTGTCGAGACTAACCATCGAAAGTCTAGAAGTAATGAGCGCCAAAAGAGCGATACCCTAGACTTTGTTTTGTTACAAGTTCTGTGTAATGCTACAAAGTTTTTTTTTTTTTTTTTAATCGGACAGGCTAAGTGTTTGACCACAGCTCACCTGATGTTAAGTGATGATGTGGTCGAAGATGGTAAAGCACACCTAGCCTGGAATGGAACTGGCTCTCAAGTGAGGCTGCCGGAACTCACCGTTAGATGCTTGGCGGCAGGTTTTCAACTTGAGGGTGGTATATAGCCAGTCGAGTACTAAAAAGTACCCTACCACCACGCCATGGTTTCCTCACGATGTTTTCCTTCACCGGCAGCTCAAGCTCATTGTTGGGGTTTGAACCCACGCCCTTCGGCATGCGAACCTACCGCGCTAACCACTGAGCCATCATCGCTACAAACATCATGGACATAAGTTATTTCATACCATCAGGAGAACATTTCGTTGGTCTCATTTCTTTTATATAATCTAGTCCTGGACTTTATTTTTGTAGTGGAATGAAATTTTAAAGATTTTAGCCCCAACTTTCCGTGTCCAATATTTTCTAACACTCGTGAATAGGCTCGATAGATTTGTGATTCTGCTGAGGTTCTCGCGGCAACTTCACGAATGCAAGCGACACCCGCACTTGGGAAACATAAATACGTACATTATTAAAGACTCTCTGATTAATATTGTGATTCGATGTGTGAGCGTTTGTGTCGATAATGAGCAATGCGCTGGAGGGCGCTCGAGGGCCTGTGAATGCGTCCTCGTCATGTCGTGTGGATTCCGAAACGGATTCGGTAATACAAACCGATGTTATTCTTTTTATTTATGAACAGGAATTGGCAGGCTTGTGTTGGCGACATGCTTGGCTCAGTGGTGTGGATGTTAGTTTTTTATATGTTTATGATATCAAGGAATCTTACTTAAGATCTATCCTTCTATATTGTGCGTTACTTCAGATCCTAGAAACACACCGATCCACTCACTGCCATCTGCTTTGTTTCTTCAGACTAAAATCCAAATTGTTAAACAGGAATGAAAAGATTTTTTTCTATTCCAACTCGCTTTTTTAAACAGCCCTGTTAGCTCCTTTGATAGTGTATCTGCTTTAAGAGCTGTAGGGTGTGGATTCGATTCCCACCCAGGATAAACATTTTATTGTATAAACAAATGTTTGTTCTGTGTCTAGATGTTCAGTAAGTATTCACAAAAATAAAGTAAATGAGTAGTATATTAGTTAACTGGTTCCCATAGTAGTTGCTTAATTTGGGGCTAGGCAGCTGTGAGAAATGTCCTAGGATATAAAAAAAAAAGATTTTCCCCCTCAACGATGCTTGCTTTCAAGCAAACTGGAGTTCAAACGTAGATCTGTTATCTTCCACAAAAAAAAAATATCTCAAAATGTAAACTTCTTGGAAAGCACACTAGAAGCCTACAAAAATAAGCTAAAGTTGGCAGCGAGAGCATACTTAGCAAACTTTAATTAGCATCTAAACATGATAGGGAAACATAAATAGTGCAGTGCAGCTCGTGTTTGAGCTAATTAGCTGAACTCTGGGAATCGACTTGCCATCTCACAGGTCTACTTAGCTAGCTTTTAACTTAATATTTATTCAACACTGTAAACTGAAATTATAACGCTCTGAAAATCTAGTTTGAACCGTCGTTAGTGTTTATTTTTGTGCTTTTAGTAACGTTGTTTGTAATATAACCACGGAGGAATGAATAATAAAGTTTTTTATTATTTTTATGGCTGACAGGCTAGTTGTTTGATGTTAAGTGACGGTGTGGTCGAAGATGGTAAACACACCTAGCCTGGAATGGAACTAGCTCTCAAGTGAGGCTGCTGGAACATACTGTTAGATGCTTGGCGGTAGATTTTCAACTTGAGGGTGGTAGCTAGCCATAGCTACCACCCGAGTACTAAAAAGTACCCTACCACCACGCTATGGTTTCCTTACGATGTTTTCCTTACTGGCAATTCAAGCTCGTTGTTGGGGTTTGAGCCCACGCCCTTCGGCATGCGAACCGGCCTCGCTAACCACTGAGCTATCATCGCTTCAAAAACATACCCAAACTTCTAAAACTCCGCAATGATGAAGAGGTTCTGTTGTTAGTGCTCCATCCTCGGCCGCACAGTCGCCATCCATCACGTGAGTTGTTGGCCAGAGATATAGATCTATTTCATAAAAAATAAAAAATAAACTGCCCCTTCAAGTTTAGGTACTCCGGGAATAATGAATAAACTCACAGAATAATATTCCCAAAAACACCCTATTAACGAGATATAAAATGTTTTACAGAAGAAAAAAAAAAGCAGTCAGTATAGTGAAAAAAAGCAGTAGGTACAATGGTAAAGAGGCGTCAGTTGTTTTAATTAGCAGCCCGGCCGACACCGAGTTCTAATTTATACAGTAATTAGATTTTACTACAAACTCGATATTAGCTGGCGGAATTTATCGCAGGGTTAAATGTCACTAAGTGAAGAAAAACGGTGAAAAAAACTGTAATTGGACGTTGCACGCAGTACGGAAAGGTTTTAATTGGAGTTTCCAGGAACATGTCTATTCGTTTGAATGTGTGATGTGTGCTTAAATGTAGATGTGTGCTTTTCATGTCACAAATATTCTCAGTTTTTGACGATTCACGAGTAAAAGGTAAATTTTAAAAGCTTTTACCAAATTTTTTTTTTTTTGCGGCCCTTGAATAATTTTTAACAAGTATAGATTTGTTAACTTTTCAAAACACTATTCTACTTCGTCGGTAATATTATATAAGCATTAATAATTCAAGTAATTTTAAAAAAATATACTTGTGTTATAATGAATTAAAATAACTAAAGATTTAACTGCAATTTACCTACATATTTTTGTAAAGACACGTGCTTGCACACTATCGTCTAACTTAAACAAAATCGGTTCAAACTCAGCTTCAGTAAAGTTAATTTTTATTTAATTTCCTACTTATAATTTTAGTTAGAACCATAAAGCAACATGGCATTTTCTAATGGGCCGCGTGCGTATCCATGCTTATGAGATGTTTGATCCACGACTGCATCGCAACTTCTCAAGTTAATCTTGGTTGCACGTCTAATTATAAAACCAGTCATTCAATCTTCCACAACTCATAACGCCTCTCATTTTCTCTCGAAACTTGTAAGATTTCTACGATATCTCTAGCCCTCAACACAAGTAACGCCCCCGTCCTGAGTCCGTCTCAATTGCGCCAGGTCCCGCGTGCCCCAAGGCAGCATTAACATAATTGCAGCGCATTGATTGGCTACGAAACGAACAGAAAACCTGGAGAAAACCATAACTTTCAAATTTTTTAGCGATGATAACTCAGTGGTTAGCGCGGTCGGTTCGCATGCCGAAGGGCGTGGGCTCAAACTTCAACAATGAGCTTGAGCTGCCGGTGAAGGAAAACATCGTGAGAAAACCATAGCGTGGTGGTAGGTAACTTTCTAGTACTCGGCTGGCTAGCTACCACCCTCAAGCTGAAAATCTGCCGCCAAGCATCTAACGGTGTGTTCCGGCAGCCTCACTTGAGAGCCAGTTCTATTCCAGGCTAGGTGTGCTTTACCATCTTCGACCACACCATCACTTAACATCAGGTGAGTTGTGGTAAAACACCAAGCCTGTCAGACATAAAAAAAAATAAAAAAATGCCAGATTGGGTGTCATTGGAATCCTTACATCCCGAATGACACACATCACACATCACATCATCAGCCATAGGACGTCTACTGCTGGACATAGGCCTCCTCCTGGGGGGGGTTTTGCTATCACGCCACGCTTGGCAGGCGGGTTGGCGAGCGCAGTTAGGTGTGATTGTTCAAGGAAGATGCTGCTGTCCATCTTCTGGATTACATCCCTTAGCCGACTCTTACGGCAACCACGGGTAGAGAGGGTGAGGTACTATTCTTACGCCGGCACCACCACGGCAAAATGACCCCCCCCCATATGTCCCGAATGACACCGGCTATATTTTTTTTTAAATTCACCATGACGAATATTAATCTTTTTGGTTCGTCTTTGGGCTTAACTTTCATGATTAGAATACTTTTGTAGACTGATAATTCTGCGTTCTACCATCGACTCATCTTTAGTATAGTAAATAATAACTTTCTCGTGTCTTTAATTTTCTTTAATACTAAAAGCGTGTCCGGTGTTCCTGTGTTCCACCCAACGGCAGACAGTAGCGCTTAGATGGCATCATCTCCTGTAGCGGCCGTGAGGCTAGAGCCGCGGGAGTCAATTAGGTATTTAAATTCCGATTCTGGTAATAGCTCCATTTTCTACTTATTATTTTCATGTCAGATCGAAAAACTCTAAATTTAAATTTATATATTTTTTTTAAAGTTATTAGTTATTTCGTTCCCACAAGCTTTGCTTAGTTCGGGGCTAAATGGCACTTTACGAAATAGCCTAGGATGTTTGTTTATTTAAAACTCATCTTGTTCATTTTTATTAAGTCACGTATATAATAAAGGAAAATACACAACTACACAAACAGATTACATTTACAGGGCTATATACTTGGAGTGTACTAAGCCAAAAGGTGATTATGAAAAAAAAAAAAGATAGACAACTCTAAAATCGTGAAAAAATATCAGCTACTCCATAGAAAAAAATTATTTCGGACCAAATGTATGAAGTAGCTGATTTTATTTGCCATTTTAGATTTGAACCCTAAATAAAAGTTATTTATAATAATAAATGTTTGGTTTAGTATAACTCAGTATAAAGTTAATAACATAAGCATCAAAAAAAAGCAAAAACAAGTCCGATCAAATTAACTGAAACAATTCCTTAATAAGCGAGAAGTAACTACTATCTTATAGATCACTTTAAAAAGGATTCAAAAAATAAACTCAAGTAAAAGTCCATTTTAAAGCGACCCTTTACAAGAGACGTCGATAGAAATAAACCCTCTGCTGTGGACTGCGCAGTTTAACTTCGCATTACTGTTTCATTTGCAGCGCTTAGTTTCATGAAATTCTATTGACTCTTCAACGACGGGAATCCATTTAGCAAAGCAAACTGTGTCTGGGGTATTAACTAACCTCACTGTTATTAGATAATGTTAATATTTCTCCTGGGATTCAACCTTCTAAACTTGTTATCTTCAACACGGTACGAAAACAGAGGTTAAAAAAAATATCCAATCATTCCTTAGCAGATTCCTTAGAAGGAGGGCGTATAGGTAAATTCCACAGATATTCTGTCGTCAATCAATAGTGTGTTCTGTGTACTGTGTTCCGGTTTAAAGGGTACTGCAGCTAGCGAAATTACAGGGCTGTTGAGACTAACCATCGAAAGTCTCAAAGTAATGAACGCTAATGCAGCGATAACATAGACCGACAGTTGTTATCTCTTTAAAAAAAAAAAATTTTTTTTTTCGTTACTTTTTACTAATTTTTGACGGGCTTGTGCTAGGGGTACAACTATTACTGTATATTACGATGTTCTTTGCATATATAATGTAAAGATTCTTACAAATGATTTTTCTGTAAAAAAAACATGACATGAATTACAATAATATACGTAAATGAAAATATTTAAAAACAAAAATTTTCATCTAGAGTAAGATCGTCATTAGAAACACGAAAACCTCAAAAGTAATCTATATATATATCTCTTCTTACACACTGACTGATTGCCAATGAAAGTTGTTAAAAACCAACATGACCTGGGTTCCGCGCCTCTAGGATTTTCCCCCTTTTCTCTCTTAGCCGCATCCCCAGGCCTGGAACAAATTCCTTGGCGTCGATACTTCATGGTCCATCATTCCCAAACTAACATACATACATTCAAACTATAAATAGAGATTGTACATTTAAATAAAACTTCTAACTATAAATACTCTATTTACAAATAGATATTGTAACTGAAAATAGAGATGCTAACTATAAATAGACACTTGACAATTGATTTATTCAGGCGTTGTTGTTTCAGGCGTTGTGGTCAAACACATAGCCTGTCAGCCATAAAAAAAAAAAAAAAAAAAAAGTTACATAGTTTAGTTTTAGATACTAAGTAAAGTTTTTACTGTGTTTGTATATTTTTACAACGATAACTTTAATACGTGCTATGTGATTTCTATGAAAGTTTGTACAAACATACAATTACCTCTTTTATCCGTAGGTGTAGACAGAGAATTTATCGGTCCAAGGTCACCACCGCCATACCAAGTTCTAGTTGATCAACTAAGTGGTATCCATTTACTTAATTCTATCGTTAAAATTGATGAGAACGACGAAAATTTTCCAAATCCAATGGTTTGAAACATGCTCGAATAGGTAGATGTTCTTATCTTGAGATGATAGTTTCCACGGTCACGAATACTGCGGACTCGACGAAAATTATAACAGAAACGATTTCCCGTTTTATGAGCGATAGAGTCGGTATTACCCCGACCTCCCCTACCAATTACGAAGGGCGATGTGGAGCCGATTCGCTTACTCCGTGCCACCTTGGCTGGCTGGAATTTTAAAAGATAGCACGGTTTTAATATCGATAATTTGTGGTTCTTGTCTAAGTGAACATTTTAGATAAATATCAGCTTGGAAAGCGAAAAGAATTTTTAAACTAGCAATCTACGATGACTAGAAAACACGTTTCGAATTAAAACAGTCCGATAGAAATCCGAGATACCTATATTATAATAAATAAACTCCTGTTTGTTCTCTGAATGTGGGAAGCGTTGTTTACGCTCAATTATTATAGCTTATAACACAGCAAACGTCTTCTGAAATAAAATAGGCCTTAATTTACTTAAACATCCCCTCATTAGACAAACATTACATAATATCTCTCTAGTCAACTTGATCTTTGATCAAAGAGACAACCTTAGCGAAGAAACCGCCATCCAACAACGCACAGCGAAACCACAGAATATTTCAGAGAGACATCTACACATATAATGAGCAGTAAGTTAAATCCGAATATATACATGGATTTCCCACATTTTTCAACAAAACTTATTAAAAGTCGGTTTAAAATAAATCAAAGTCATATAATTCTCTAACATTTTAATCATTATTACACTGAGTTGAACTTTGATAATACCAACAGGTTATATAAGTCGGAAGAAGATGGTCTCCATTATCACTCACACTCTTGAATTGAAATATGAATAAATAAAACTTTTTCTTTTAATAGCTGACAGGCTTGGTGTTTGACCACAACTCACCTGATGCTTAGCTGGTACTAGCTGGCTGTTCACTAGCTGGTACTCTATACCAGGTTATAATTTTTGTAATGCACAATTATGGCTATTGCTAGGTAAGTACGGAACGCACCGTTCAGTAGACCGCTGAGCCGAACTTAAAGGTGTATGGATACTACAGCTCGGTGTTTGTCTTCGTTTTGCTATTTGGTGTACAAACAAAGACAGAGAAAAGCTTTTATGGTAAAGTGGTGCTTACCCGCCCGGTCAGCTGCAGTATCACTGACTTCATCGAGTACCGACAGATGGCACTGGCGTCCCAATACGAGTGTAATTGTGACATAAAATAGGAATCCACACTTAACAATACTACTCACACTCTTTTTGTGAGTTACTAGTCTGCGCTTTTCTGTGCCGGTCCCAAGAGGTAAACATCCAGGGCTGTCACACGCGCTGTCTTGTGCAATTATCTCATTACGCGCGTGGCAGTGCCGTAGATGTTTGATGTCGAGTCAGCTTGTTACCTTGATTGCGATTAATCAGTTCACAATACAGACGAGTCGGCATCGGGACTCGCTTCGGGGTTAAATAATTTTCACGTCCGGGCAAGATGTCTGGGATTATGCTATGGTGTGAATTAGATCAAAAGGGTCAATATTCCCAAGAATCATTCAAATAACACCAAATTTCAAATGCAAATTTCTTCTAGATTAGTGTGTGTCATCTTCGACCGCACCATCGCTTTCCATCAGGCGAATAGTCACTCACCTGTTGGAAATCCAAGCGTAAATCTATTTCATATTTATTTTATAAAGCTATAATACTCTATCGATAAGTCGATCACTATATTATGTAGGTGCGTGTATCACCTGTGCGTAAATACCACAAAATTTAAAAAATTTGCAAATATGCAGCTCTTGCTACAAAATATGTACTTTTACTTGGTGGAAGGTATCCTTAGCAAGAGGCAGTATTTTGCAGATATTTTGCCTCCAAGCAGTAGTGTGTAAACATTGTGTTCCGTTGTGAAGGATAAGCAAGTTAGCGAAATTACAGTGCTGTTGAGACTAACCATCGAAAATCTCAAAGTAATAAGCGCCAAAGCAGCGATGCCCTGGACTTTGTTTTGCTACTTAAAGTTGTAAATTGTTGTAAGTTGTAAAACTACGTATCGCTGCAATAATAATGGCGTTACCTCTTACCATCATGAGAACGTTTCGTTCGTCTCATTACTTTTAAATTAAACGAAAATAAATGTATTCCTGAAATTTTCGTCAGCAAGCAAATCAGCGTTGTAAGTTTAAATCCAATCAAAATGCACGACAGCCCTATTTACCGGACCAATATGGCGGACAAACATGACGCCGCGTCGCGGATTACGCTGTTTGCTTAATTTGTTAAAGTTCAGCTAAGATCGCGCAGTTTGCTTACATGCATAAGTGTGCGAAACAACAGAGTTATCATGCAAATTGCTGGCACAAAGCAAACGGAAGAAACAGTCGTCGTGCCTCAACGTGGCTGACGAATAAAGTCGATTTTTTCTTGGCATGGTTCCCGCTCAAACTTGACGTTGACAGCTCGAGTGTCAGTGACGAAATGAATTCACGGTAGGGTTGTCTTAATTTTGTGTTTTCATTTTAGTATGGTGTGTTAATGAAGTCTGTGTAATTTACATACTTACATCGTTATTGCACAACGAACAAGTCACTTCCTTTTTGTAATTTTCTGTTTTTCAAGTAACATTTGCTTAGTGTTTTCAAAAGTTAGTTGACCGTTGACCACATTTTGTTATGAAGCAGATGCTTTGTTTTCGCGATTTCTGAATTATGCTAATAGTAGAAGTAGTTCCAACAGCAAATACTACAAGTGACCCCCTTCCGGCTGAGCGCACCCCAAGCTTACACCCCTGTGGAGCGCAGCATAAGGCATTCAAAATTCAAAATTCAAAATTCAAAACCATTTATTCAAACTAGGCTGAGAATCAGCACTTTTCGAACATTGGCCTGGTTATATCTTTCCAACGTATACATAAAGCTATAATTCCTACATAGCTCGACAAAATAGCTCACTGATTAGCACGGACGGTTCATACGCTGAAGGGCATGGATTCAAACATCAACAATGACCTTGAGCTGCCGGTGAAGGAAAACAATAGCATGGCGATAGTGTACCTTTTAGTACTCGGCTGAACAGTAACCACTCTTAAGTTGAAAATCTGCCGCCAAGCATCTAACGGTATGTTTCGGCAGCCTCACTTGAGAGCCAGTTCCATTCCAGGCTAGCCGTATTTACCGTCTCTGACCACACCGTCATTTAACATTAGGTGAACTTAGGTCCTAGCCTAAACTTAAAAAAAATACAGTCTTGTACACGTAAGATTAAGTGACGATTAGTGATTTCCGATAAATAATTTCGACCGATACATAAAAATAATATCGAAAATCTTCAGGAACATCTGTCGCTACAATGAAACAAAAAGTAATGATTACCATCAACACGCCACGCGCTTCAGCGAGTACAGATTTTCACTTTCTCGTGATGAGATGTTAACGGGCGCTTTATTTTGGATGCAAACATCTGGTAATGCACTAAGGGCACTAACCGAGTAAGATTTTATGTTGGGCAATAAATACATCACTACATAACATACATATTATACTACTTACTGAATAATGACAATGGTCAGGTGGGAAGAAAGCATAATATTATGTACAGAACTTCCTTGTAAAAACTGTTGATTTGCAATCCTAACGCTTAATCTTTTTTACGAAGCACCTCTTGATACCCTAAGTAATCGCATAAAACAGTTTTGAAAATTTATGCTAAATTCCGGATTAGTCCAGTTTTTGTAAGCTATCTCACTGTTCGCGGGCCCTTTGTTAAGAAACTCAGCCACGAAAGTTTCCTCACGATATTATTCTAGCGGCAATACGCTACGTACATAATTTAGAATAGACAGAGTGCGTGCGTACCGTGGGATTTGAACCCAAGTCCTGGAGGTTGGAAGCCAGATGGTCTCTCAACTAGACTGCTGTAACATCTAAAACCCATACAAATAATCTTAAATATGATACATTTGGATCCTGATTGCGTTTTCTTTCTGGTTTTACCTTCTCGCGACTAAACGACTAAATCCATTTTCGTCATGGCTTGAAGATAGCGTGCATCACAAAAGAAAGGCTAGATGGTTTTCATCCAGACAATACATACAAAAAAAACAGAGTAAAACCGCGGAGCACATTTAGTAAAGTTATAAAACAACGAAGCTACATTTATAACCAAGACATTATACAATTAAATTAAGCAGTATGGGATTAATAAACAAATACAGGGGGAATATTATACCCTATTTAATAATTTCAGGGCAGAATTAACAGTTTCTCAAGTCTCCAGGTGCAAACGCAAGAAAACATTTGTTAAAACATCCAAAGCCGGGATAGGGGATACCGGGGTACGTCGTACCTGCGCCGGGAGAGCGGTAATTGTATAATATTACCATTTAGAATAACGCCCGCACATCCTGTACGTATTATATTATACCTCATAGTTGCTGCAATTCATGAGAGCGCGCGGGTTATACCGCTGATGAGGGTTAAATACGGTCCAATTATAGAAAAAAATAATTTAAATAAATTACACAGCGTAAAGCAAAAAATGTTTTGAATTTGATTATATTTTAAGGGTAAACAAGAGTCAATACAGAGTTCACAATAAATTATTACTAAGTATAAAAGCTTTTTTACATTACGAAAATATATATATATATTTAGAAAAAGTATAAGTTTATGAAAAATATTGTGTTTATAAATAGGCTGAAACATATCAATTTCGTTTAGTTGATCCGTATCATTATTTATTTTGCAACTTGAAATCAAAACGTGACCTTTCGTTATGCTCAATGTAACTCTATATCAAACAGGCTTACATATCGATAGAATATAACTTTTTTGTACACCAAAAATCAAAAACATGAACTAAATACATCATCTGTGAAAATTTCAACTGCCTAACTATAACGGTTCATGAGATACATCCTGGTGACAGGCAGTGACAGGCAGACAGACAGACGGACAGTGGAGTCCTAGTAATAGAGTCCCGTTTTACCCTTTAGGTACCGAACCCTAAACCCCTTTTATAATACATAGTATTGTATAATCTTTCAAATTGAATCCTCTTCTCTAAATCTTCACTAAAATGTTACAATAAGGTGTGAAATCAATGCAACAAGTATTCGGTTATACTTATATAAATTATACGCGTATTATTGAAGCTCATGAATTGCAACAATTCCATACAAAACTATAGGCACATGTATATAGCAAAGCAGATCCTAGCAAGAATTAAATTACGAAGAATGGGGGAGGATTATAATTGTGTGATTCGCATTCTGGGAGCGCAGTAATACGCGATAGTTCAAATATTTAACGGTCCGTCGTAGGCCGGGACCGATTTTGTTTGGTTTAATTAGTGTTATGGTGTAAGACGACGACGTTGCTTGACTAGCCGCTCACCGGGTATACAAGTACATAAGTACCAAGAGCCAGAATTATGCAGCTTATTCTATCTGTCTGGACTCACCCTAGTCTCCCCAGAAAAAAGAGATTCGAGGTTTCATCGTTATTGTAGTCAGAATGTTGGCTCAGCGCTTCGATCATTGACTGTAAATTGTAAAATAGCAGAAGTAACTAAACGCAAAGTATCTTTTCCTTGAATTTCTTTTGAAAAACGACTAAATTGTACTTTACTTGCACGATACGATATGGTAGGTATCACTGCAATACCAAATATTCTGCCTCCAAGTAGTAGTGTGTAAACCTAAAAACTCTGTTCCGGTATGAAAGGTACTGCAGCTAGCGAAATTACAGGGCTGTTGAGACTAACCATCCAATGTCACAAAGTAATGAGCGCCAAAGCAGCGATACCCTGGACTTTTGTCTTGTTACTCAAAGTTCTAGGTACCGCTGTAGTGGTCATGAACGTGGGTTATATCTTAACATCAGGAGAACACTTCGTTCGTCTCATTACTTTTACATAAAATACAGTATTCTCCATAATGTAACTTCAAAATGTCCAATATGACGTCATCGTGAACGATTTGCGCGTGGCGTGACTAGCGCCTATTGCTAGTTTTATTTAGCACTCTGAGTCCTCGCTCGACTGCGCCCTTGAGCTAAAACTGAACCCAAGTTCCTATAACTTGCCATTGGCTAGGAAAACGTGCTAATAAAGTAGACGATTTACCTGTTCTTGTCGAATTGTAGTACTACGTTTGTAAAATCAGTCGGTTGTTTACTATTTGGATGGGCACTTTAATTGTCTGTCAAATAAGCTATGACTTTTCTTTCTTTCTGTTTAGTCAAGCCGACGAATATATGAACAGAAATACGGATATCTGACCATGTTGAGTCCATGAGTGCAGAAGAGAGAGAACTTCTCGATTCAGAGGGGAGGTATTAATTTTGCATTCGATTGTTAATTTCTTGAAGAATTATTTTTTATTTCTTGAAGGTTATAGAAGATACAATCTTTCAAAACCATAGGCGAGTGAAACCGCCGGGCAGAGGTAGTAAATTATAAAATATATTTAGACGTTTTCAGCTTTCGCGGCAGTAAACGCCACAATGATATCGATCGGCGATTTTCGTACGATGAGACGATATGACTTCACAGCCAATTTCAAGCCGTGTATGCTCAAATCGAAAGACAAAAGCACTTATTGTAAACTAATGAAATTCATAGACAACAATAAAACCCGTCTGCGACATTGTCAGCGGCTTTCTACGATATTCCGAGGAGCCAGAATATTATACCAATGTGCGCGTTTAGTGCTCATTTTTGTTATAAATATGACCTAGGGAGGTCGTTTTCGTGCGCCGGGGCCTCAAATATTTTCTTCCAAATAAATTCAGCAGAATTGTTTCGGCAATCAAGCCATAAAATGGCCTTACTGTCGGATATAAGAATTTTATATTTTTTCTGGAACGTGACTAAATTTACTATGTATATCAAATTATTTTCTCAAAATTGATTAAATTTAATTAATCAATAGTTTTTATCTCTGTGCAAGTTTTAGTGGAGGGTACTCCTTGCCTTCTTTATTGTGTACCCCATACATAATCGATGGAAAACATCAAAATGTATTTTTGCTTTAAAAAAGTTAAAATGTCATATCTGATCTGTAGTTATGATCAATAACGCCATGTGTAAATCAATACCGAATAATATGCTTGTATTGGTGGTAAAGGAAAACATCCTGAAGACACCATGGTGGTCAAAACAGTCGTTTGTACTATCGACTTGGCTATTACACCACAAAAGTCGAAAGTCCCCACGTCGGTTCAGATTGTAATATAATTACTTAATAAACAGCCTAAATGTTTACTTTTTTCCATCAAGCCCGTCAAATGTAAAAACAGGAAAATTCTCCAACGAAACCGCGGATTCTAAATAACAGAGATTTTACCTTGGAGGTATAAGGTCACTGATATAAACTCCAGAAGGTCAAGTTTGGCATCATAAAGGTCGAATATGTAATCTTACCTCACACATCGAAGTGAGGTCGTAAAGTCGCGTGGTATGGGCCGGCACGTCCTGGTATTGTTGTCCGGGGTTCCGTCGAGGGATAGATCGCCGCATTGTCTTCCACCATCGGACAATGCCAACATTGTGTGGGGCGGACGTAAACGGGGTTTCTATTAATTATACTAATTAAAGGAAATCTCATTTAAGTTAACTAAAGTGACTTATATTACGGTAAAGTTATTGAATTAGCTCGAAGTTGTTGATGTGCCTAATTATTATTATGACCTTACATTTTCTGCAGAAAAACTCAAAATAATCATATTTAGTCGTCGTCGTTTAAATTCGTAGATAAAAAAAAAAATATGTATCTAAGCATTCAGTCATCTAGTTTCTCATTTCCCTTTGCTTAGTTTAGGCCTATGTCCTACGATATTTATATATTTATAAATGTAACAGTTCTATAGATATAAAAATACTAGCAGCAAAATCCAAAATGAAATCCCGAAAAATTATCTCTCAGATAAGTAAATCTTTTTCAAAGTGTGGATACCTAAGTAATAAAGCGAGCTGTTCCCGGTTCATTTGATTGTGCTGTAACGACGCCCGCTGCAGGCTTCTGTTTCCACGGAGTTAATGGTCGACACAAAGAAAATAACTAAATAATAGTATCTAATCTCCTGCTCTTAATTGTGCAAGAGTCAGCTTTATCCTACTGCTTGAAGAACCCTGTCTGAATAAACCAGCTTGTAGGGATGCTACCGATTTTTGATAGATACGCAAAAATGTTACGTTTCGCAAAACGTGTGTTTTTCTAGGGTGTATGTACATAAATAATAGTGTTTAATTCATAAAGTACCGAATTACGTGCGCGAGTATGTTAAAGTGATACAAGCTTCGTCGAAGCTTTTAGTAAAGTCGTCACTACTTCGCTAGGTCAAGACCCAAACTGACCCTGAGTTACTTCGTGTTACTTTAACTGTGATTTAGACTTATATCAATTGAATATGTAGCGATGCTAGTTTAGTGGTCGTCATCGTCGTTTAGTGGTTGTTGTTGAGGTGTGGGTTCAAACCCCAATAATGAGCTTGAGCTGCCGGTGAAGGAAAACATCGTGAAGAAATCATAGGTGGGTATTTTGAAGTACTCGTACTCGAATCCCAAAGAGAGTCGTTGTACTCAGCATTACGAATAACTTTTACTTCGGGCTCCATTTAGTCAAGTAACGTTTTTTTCTATAAAACATCGACATTTTATTCTTAATGTCAGTGTTATGTCCTTAGCAAAAATTGTTCGAAATAATGTCTTCGGTGACTTTTTGTCTTTGTGCTGCCCAACCTTACAAGCCTGTAAAGCGTCGTTTCATATTCACGTGAGTCGGCGCAGCAGCGGCGCCGTCCCGCGAGACCGCCCTACGTTATCTTACTATTGTGAGAGTTAGATTAGTTTTTGTTCCTCCGCTTATTATTGGAATAGGTATTGTGCTGGGAGGATGTTTATGATCGGCCGGCCTGAAGGTTTTAGGGTCGCTGGGAATTATAATCAATACTGGAAGCGGCGCGAGAGAGGAATCCCTAACGAACTCATCTGGCTCGGTCGGCGGTTTGTTAATTTTTATTTGCGTCAAGTATCGAGTATTATCACAACATTATATGAGATGACTATCTATAGTATCGGTCGGTTCGTCGTTCGTTCATCGGTCGAATCGGTTCCTACTGTTTTATAATGTATGTTAGAGGCCATCGTTTCTTGCATATTTTTACCAACGGATTATAATATATACAAGTTCTTTTTGTTTCTGGCATTGCACTTTGTTTATTTTGCCAGTATCAAGTATTTTCTTTTTTTTTTAGGATAAATCGATAGAAATTAGTCTGATTCACAGTCACAGTGACGCAAGTAAGTCAATGTAAAGTCCGGTCATGTCCTAGCAGTGGTAACTTTACTGCAAGATTCGTCGGAGCTTTAGCAACAACTCAAAAGGCTATGTTTATTATTATATATTATACATATATTCTAAATTAATAAAGTGATTTTTCCGCATTGCCGTAATATGATTTCCTGTATGAAATTCTGATTACTTGGAAATTAAAAAGATATATCATAACCCTCGTACCGTAGAAATACACCTACAATAATATCTCCTTTACATAATAAGAGAAAGAGCTTCCCGAAGGTTAAAATACGAACGTTCAAACAAAATAAAAGTCAACGCGCTCTATGACGAGATTTTCCGCAATGTTGTTCCATCTGTAATTAAGGAAGTCAAAGCAAAGAAATACGTTTGTTTACAACTCGGAAAAACATCCAAAGACACCCTTACAACTCGCGAGATTGATCGGAACACCAGACAGGGAAATTAAGGCTTAGCGGGGTCATATTTTACGGCTGTGAAATTCTTAGACAGCGGCCTAAACTTGAATTCTATATAAATGTGATAAAGACAATTTTTATCAGTTAATGAAATATAAAATATTGAGTTACGCGCTCGTTGTGCTTTAAATAGAACAGAGAGTAGCTTATATCCTTTTTTAAACTCCCGTCCAGTCTTACACCGTTTCATCGCTTCTGTTTCTCGTCAATGACTTTTGCGTTACAAGTAGGTACAGATGACAATCGATCACATAAGTTGCCTATCTGATCTACCTAGGCCAGTTGACGCCGTCTCTTATGTTATGAATGTCAATAATTATTGAATTAATTAGTAGATTTTATTTTATTTAATTTATTTTATTTTCTATGGAAAACAAACAGCTACTTAATAATTGAGTGGGTACAATTATACTAAATATAAAATTAATTATCAAATAATATGACTTGTGAATTTCATTATAATTATATTTAAATATGCGACAAATTAATTGTATTTTACATTAGCGACCCGCCCCGGCTTCGCGCGGGTAATAGAGCATATTACATGTTTTGTCTGTCGTAATGTCGTGTTTGATCTGTTCATATTTCAACTAAATTAAACAAAACCTCGACAAATTATATATCTGAACCTTCCTCATAAATCTCTATTGACTCACTCTATCTATTGTTGAAAAAAAATCAGTAGTTTTTAAGTTTATCGCGAAGACATACAGAACACAGGCAAAGCGGAGAACATTGTTTTATAATATGTAATTATGTATGTTGACTTACACAATCATGTTAGAGAAACCCTGTGAGCATGGTGTGAAATATAGTCAATAGATAAATCACATACACACAGACAACCTTTCATTATCTATAAAACTCATTCGAGATTGTCAGTGTTCTAGCCTATTAGAAATAACACGATGGAATAACATCCTCCGTGCACAGGAACTGTAGAATCTTAAAATTAGCATTAGTAATTTAGCGATGATAGCTCAGTGGTTAGCGTGGTCGGTTCGCATGTCGAAGGACGTGGGTTCAAACCCCAACAATGAGCTTGAGCTGTCGGTGAAGGAAAACATCGTGAGAAAAACATAGCGTGGTGGTAGAGTACTTTCTAGTACTCGGCTGGCTAGCTACCACCCTCAAGTTGAAAATCTGCCGCTAAGCATCTAACGGTGTGTTCCGGCAGCCTCACTTGAGAGCCAGATCCATTCCAAGCTATGTGTGCTTTACCATCTTCGACCACACCGTCACTTAACATCAGGTGAGTTGTGGTCAAACACCAAGCCTGTCAGCTATAACAAAAATTGAATTTTAAAAACAATCTCTTGAGTTTTTTTTCTATTAATCACAACACAAAGAGGGTTTCATGGTGAAGCAGCAAATGCGGCGATAAATTCACTACAAAATAAAATAATATTTGTGAATTCCATGGCAGCGATAGATCTCATCTACCTACACATGCGGATTGCAGAGCGGTTCTGAGTGTGCAACAAGAATGTGTCACAAGGCGCATGCTGACACTTCGACGCAGCATTCCAAAATTGCTCCTGTACACGGTGTACATCACGTGAGGTGAAACTTCGGGTGATTCAAGCATAACTAATAACCCCCGATGAATATTATTACAACACAATATATGTAAGAACAAAATGTTGATTTCCTTCATAAAAATTGAACGCGCCAGGTCCCGGCTCTGGTTTCAAAATACCATCGAACATTTTCGCGGCAAAATGTTCTAAATTCATCGCGGGGCAATATTTATTTGCGTCTACGATGCAAATTATGAAATAGAGAGTAGGGGTGGATTTTTATTTCCTTCCTTTTAATCGAATAGGGCGAAGTATTGTTAATGCCGCGTCGGGGGCGAGGGAACTGTTTACGTTTCGTTTTACGTTTAATGCATGCTAAAGTATGATTTGGAGGATTAAATGTGAAATGTGGGCAAATTTGCGGGCCTTGCGGATCCGCGAGCTTTTAATTTGATTTTATTGGTTCAGGTTGTTCATTGAACATGCTTAGGGGCTATTAAGATCTATTACAGCGGTATGAAAAATAATCATATCCTTTTACAGAATTATGATTCATAAATTACCGACATATACATCAGATACATTGTTATTGTACAAAATGAACAAATGAAAAAAATTGTACAAATTGTACAAAATACAGAGTTATTGTATAAAATGACGCAGTTCATTTAATTTTTTATTTCTATAAAAAACGCAGAGGTATATTTATAGCTTTCGTTTAAATATAATTAAACATTTAAAACATGCAAACAAGCTAATTAAAAAAATAATTAAATCACGAATGACCACAAAAAAAAAAGTATTTTTTTTAAATTGTAGCCATTGTCACTCGGGATGATGTTAGGACATTAACGTTAGCGCATACATCCAAATCTGTATAGAAACTCACAATCACACATACATGAACCCTGAAAACATTACACTCCTTTTTTGAACAGTCGAGGATGTAACATCGTGCGTTAATTTGACACATCACTAAATTGACAGCCCTGTTGGCTCATTGGGAGCATGCCTGCCTGAGCTGTAGGGCGTGGGTTCGATTCCCGCCAAAGACAAATGTTTGTTTGGTATAAACAAATATTTGTTCTGTGTCTGAGTGTTCTGTATGTATTATAAGTATGTATTTACAACAAAAAAAAAGTATTTATGTATTCTATCAGTTATCTGACTTCAATCACACAAGCTCTGCTTAGTTTGGGGTCAGATGGCGCTGTGTGTAATGTGTCCTATAATATTTATTTACTTATAAATAGCATTTATAAGTACAAACTAACCAAGCAAGGCAGTACAGCTGTTAACCAAGCAAGGCAGTACAACTGGTGGTTACTTCGGATCGACAGCGCAAGCCACGTTTCGTCAATAGGCTCCTCCGAAATGATGCGAGGCGGAATATAAATTGAGTTTTCGTTCGGTAAATGGGTGTTAATCTACTTAGCAGTTAGCGGCGTGGCTTTGTGTCAACTTTCCACAACGGGACACTAAAAAGCTTTCAGTATTGAAAATACTTAGGAAATTGACGTCCCGAACCGCGCCTGTGGAAAACATACCGGAAAAGATTAGGGTCTGCTTTAAAAAACTGGGCTTTCGGACTCGCGTGCAGTGGGTTCCGTATCACCACACGGTAAAGCTTCCCCAAGCAGTTCTATCGAAAAAGTACGTTGACCTTTGACCAAAGGTCATCATCTCATCAAGTCGGCGAAGTTTCTAGATCAGGTTGCTTAGAGAGTACTCTATGCATAAGTAGACCCCTCAGTACCCAAGTTTATGATTCGGTATATGCTAACCTGACAACTTCTGTTCAGTGTAGAATTATTCGTGCGAGCCTGACTCAAACTTAGCTAGTTTTTATTTACGGTCAAACTTTGAAGTTTATATACAACAAGTTGAACTTTCCTGAGTAAATGGTACAGTGTTTTTTTTTTTTATAGCTGACATGCTTGGTGTTTAACCACATCTCACCTGATGTTAAGTGACGTTGTGGCCGAAGATGGTAAAGCACATCTAGCCTGGAATGGAACTGGCTTTCAAGTGAGGCTGCCGGAACACACCGTTAGATGCTTGGCGGCAGATTTTCAATTTGAGGGTGGTAGCTAGCCAGCCGAGTACTAGAAAGTACTCTACCACCATGTCCTCACGATGTTTTCCTTCACCGACAGCTCAAGCTTATTGTTGAGGTTTGAACCCATGCCCTTCGGCATGCGAACCGACCGCGCCAACCACTGAGCTATCATCGCTATATTGTGTATACCAGAGATCAACATCTTCTTGCAGAAGGTCAATAATTAAACTCCTGTAAGACACGAGTCTTTACGACAATATTAGGATCGCAAGTAATTTTAAAGATAAACATCAAACAGAAGGAACACGGGATAATAGAAAATGAGAGCAAACTTTTCGTAGAGCAAACTCGACACATAAAATTAATGCTAAGCAGGAAACACGAGCCATCGATCCGAGACGTCGAACGAGGGCTCTAGTGCCTACCTCAATAACATTTTAAATCGGAAATCAAATAAAATTGCAAATTCTGTAAGCGTCCGCGCACCGCGACCGCCCCGAGATCCGTCGCGGGCATTCCGCCGCCGCGTAACACATAGCTCCCGCGGAATGACAAATGCCGATGGCTTTTTTGACTACCGAAGCGTCTTGTTTACGTCACTCGGGAAGGTCGCGAGGGTGGGGGTGGGGGTGCAATTATGCTGATTTTTAGTTTGCGAACGTTTGACTTATTGCTTCGCTACGCTCCGTAACGTTTGCCGAGATATGATATTCGAGAAAATGTTTACAGTGGAATTAAAATTTATGGGTTTTAAGAAGGCAGTTACAGTAACGACGTCCCTATCGGGAGACCGTTCGGCAATCTGATGGTCTTGAGCTAGAATCCCACAGCTTACACGTCTTTTTTTTCTAATAATGTGCGAAAGGCCGTTAACTTCAAACGGTGAAGGATAACATAGAGAGCAAATCTACATGTCTGACAGTTCTTAATGTCCGCAATTGGCCAGCGTAGACTAGGGAGTTAGTCTTTTCTTAGGCCGTGCCCAGCAGTGGGACACTTTATAAAAACAAACCTGATCCGATTAGCAAGCATATAAATGTATAAAATCAGTGCTTCTCAGTGTTTTAATTTTGTTACTTTAAATTGAAATTAAAATATTTATTGTAGGTGAAAACTATTCTAAGTTACACTTTTTTTATATTTGACAGGCAAAGTGTTTGACCACAGCTAAAATCAGTAAGTGACAGTATAGTCGAAGATAATAAACACATCTAGCCTGGAATGAAATTGGCTCTCAAGTGAGGCTCCCGGGATGCACCGTTAGGCAGATTTTCAACTTGTAAGGGGCCCTTGGTAGCTTGCCAGCCGAGTACTAGGCAGTGCCCTGCCACCATGCTACGGTTTCCTCTCGATGTTTTCCTTCACCGGTAGTTTGAGCTCATTTTATTGGTGTTGGAACCCACGCCCTTCGGCGTGTGAATACTATCCACTGAGCTATCATCGTGCAAAACATAATCAACATGACTATGAATAATAACAACATGGCTTAAAGTATTTTAGCTGTTTTCATTAGTCAATATTAGCGGCTAAGTTGGCAGCATAGAACCTGTCTCCTGGCTTTAACGAATTAAAAGTTATAAATAGAAAACATTATTTATTCGGGAAATTGTAAGCAGCCCCCGCAGTCGTCCGCCCGTTGATTATAACTTGGAACGGCCGAAATTTCTCTCAGGTTTTAAGATAAACTCGACTAATAAAATAATAGTAGAAATCTAGCTAACTTGCGACCCAAAATGTGTCTTTTCTGTTTCAATTCTTCTCAATCCTGAACTACTTCATGCCAAATATTGACTACTATTTCTTGGAGATCCTTAATCACTTCGTCCTTCCATCTATACTAGAGTCGGCCGACAGGCTTTTTGCCTTCAAGTAATCTGAAATACACTTTTAAACCGTGGAAATCTGTAAATAGTAAATTTTTTGAAACACATTTTTCACATTAAAAACACGGTATTCGTTTCTAAGAAACTTAACTTAACTTCATATTGACTTTTTCACTTAGACTATTTTGTAACATACGCGTTATATGATCAACAACGCTTCAAAGTATCTGACGCTGGCGTACAAGCAATACCACCATCACCATCAGCCTGTCGTAGTCTACTGTTGGGCCTCTCCCAAAACACACCACTGATCTTTCGATCTTTGGATTTTCAGTCTCAGCCAGTTGCCCTACGCATTTCGCCACTCCATTGAGATTTTAATATAAATTAATTAGACGGACTAAACGTTCTCCTGATGGTAAGAGATAACGCATAGCCATGACCATTGCAGCGATAAACATAACTTTGAGTAGGAAAACATAGTCCAGGGCATCGCTGCTTAGGCGCTCATTACTTTGAGACCTACGATGGTTATTAAATTTATTTATTTTTATTATGATAGGAAATCTTACAGCTAGGAACACAGACAAATAAAATAAATAAGAATGGAAGGCTAATAAAAAAAATCACAGGTAAATAAATAAGAATATGGTAGCAGACGGATTCACACAAAAATACGCAACATACTAAATATATAAATACACAACATCTAGCCAACAACAGTTAGTCTCAACAGCCCTATAATTTCGCTAGCTGCCCTTCAAACCGGAACACAGTAATGTTTACACACTGTAGTAGTGTAACTAGACGACCTCCTGCTATCATATGGCAATCTACCAAGTAAAAGTAATTTTGAGACTTCATATTTTTTTTAAAGGAATAAATAAGTTATTACTATAGTAATTATAATATTACTATAAATTATAATATAGTAATTATAGTATTACTATAGTAATTATAGTTTTACTATAGTAATTATGGTATTACTATAGTAATTATAGTATTACTATAGTAATTATAGTATTACTATAGTAATTATAATATTACTACCAAGCTAGTATCCCCAAGCTGATCAGCGCACTCCCCCGCAGCGGACTCCTTCAGAGTCAACATTCCGTGCAGCGTGCTGCGCGCCCCCTTAAACAACAAGAATCAATTTCAACAAAAATCGAGGATTATTCGTTCCAATCAAGCATACCATTAATACAAATAGGGTTCGGCTGAGGGGCTTCCAAACTATTAAAGGTTCAACGTACTTAACTTACTTTGTTATGGTTAACTTTGTAGATCAATATTTTTATGATAATGTTGTTGTTTCAGGTAAGTTTGGAGTTATCGTGAACACAGCTGATAATAGTCTCGAAAGGGACTTTGTGATGCCAGAGTGAGTCATCGGAATAATATATATGCAGTTTTTTTTTAAATGTTTGACAGACTAAATGTTTGACCACAGCTCACCTAATAGTAAGACACTGGAAAATCGAAAATGGTAAAGGCTCTCAAGTGAGGCTGCCGGAACACACCGTTAAGTGCTTGGTGACAGCTAGCCAGCCGAATATTAGAAAGTATCCTACCACCATGCTATGGTTTCCTCTCGATGTTTCTCTTCACCAGCAGGTCAAGCTCATTGTTGGGATTTGAACCCCACTCCGCTCGGCGTATAAACCATCCGCACTACTAAATATATATATATGTATATGTATTTACATATAAGATATGCGTCTACGTAAACAAAACGTTCGATTAAGATTTTATATCGATCTTAGAATGTCGCATTCGGATCGCAAGCTGTAGGTTCCCCCAACCAGCTTCCTAGCCGGTGAAGAAAAACATCGTAAAATAGGTAAGCTAGCGCATAGCGGTAATACTGTCTAATACTTATGTAAATAGTTACTTTCACTATGCGAAATTGCATTTGTTGTATATGACTCACTTAAAATTAGATTTTGATCTATGTAAATCTGTTTTCTATACTGAAGGTCTAGACAAGTACATTCGATTAGCGATAACACTAATAGAAAAGTCCAAAAATGTACGGAATCGAAATAAGCTGTCCAAGTGAAATTTTTTTTGTGACGTCCTGTACAATTTGATCTTTCCCTTGGGAAAATAAGTTTTCTAAATAAGTTTGTAAAGACTGAGCGGCCAGCCCTAGTGCCCATATGTTTTAATATGCCACCCTAAGGCCTATATAATGATTTGACGGATGTCAAAGACGGACAAACTAGGATTTATAAAGGTAGGCATAAATGCCACTCGCGGTCACCCATCCGGAGACTGATCGACGTTCGATCACTTAGTCAATCTATACCACGAATGTCACACTTCCCTTTTCACGTTATACATTTTACTACTATCGACTCACATAAAGACCTACGGTCAAACACTAAACTTGCCATAAACGTTCTCGTAAATACCATGAAGTCTAGCTGAACTCTGCGGGTAGCACCTGCATCTAGAATGCTAGTGAGCTTGTGCCATTAAACTATTCCAAAACCAGCACTTCCGCGCCCCGCACCCCCGCGTTAACCAATTTCTACCCCCGACCTCTCCTGGGGTTATAAATTTTACGTAACCGACCATCCACTTCCGTACCTGCTTTAAAAGCAGGGGCGGACTGACTCGTTCCGTGCAAATTGCCACCCTGACATGATTGAGCTTGATTTAAAAATATATATAGCAGTTTTTTTGAAACGGTTTTTTAAAGTCTAGCTCAACATTTCTGTAAAAAAATACGTCCTACGATTCCATATTCTTACTAAGAAGAAACCGATTCACTCGTCACTTTGTGAAATACCCAAGCACCCGCGCCACGCATCTGTGGCGACCCTAATGTCAAAGTTAATATGTCGCCCAGAGGCATCTGCCGTGGCTTGACGTTTGACCGTTATCCCGACCACTGAAACTCTCAATTGTAAACTCCTCTAGCTAAATCATAAGATATACAATATTTGTAGCTATGATAGCTCAGTGGTTAGCGCGGTCGGTCCGCATGCCGAAGGGTGTGGGTTCAAGCCCCAACAATGAGCTTGAGCTGCCTGTGAAGGAAAACACCGTGAGGTAACCATAGCATGGTGGTAGGGTACTTTCTAATACTCGGCTGACTAGCTACCACCCTCAAGTTGAAAATCTGCCGCCAAGCATCTAACGGTGTGTTCCGGCAGCCTCACTTGAGAGCCAGTTCCATTCCAGGCTAGGTGTGCTTTACCATCGTCGACCACACCGTCACTTAACATCAAGTGAGTTGTGGTCAAACGTAAGCCTATTTTTTGATAAAAAGCGTAACGGTAGATGCCGATTCTAAGCTAGCTACAAACATACTGAGCGTCTCTATATAAGTTAACGTTTTCGAGGTACGATTTTTTGCAGTTTCCTTTTAATGTAAAAGTAATGAGGCAAACGTGACGCTCTCCTGATGGTAAGAGATAGCGCCTGTCCATGACCATTGCAGCGATACACAGAACTTTAAGTGGCAAAATAAAGTCCAGGGCATCGTTGCTTATTACTTTGATAAATTAAGCGGTTCGTCTCAACAATCCTGTAATCTCGCTAGCTGCAGTACTCTTTCAACCGGAACTCAGTAATGTTACATAAGCTTAAGCGCGCGCCCTAATGGTGGAACGCTAGCAAACCTGTCCGTTTTGAAGTTTAAATTGAGTTTTGAACGAGCACACTGAGTAAGCTACTCCAGTAGACGTAAGAATCACTCGCACATAAGATGGCCATGAGTTCACCTGAACACCAAGTACCGTCGCAACTCACAAAACAAAAGACAATCTATAACTGCACCAGATACAGAGTTTCCGATAAGGCGCGCTCGGCGATAGACGGCGATAGTGTCTACTTCCGGCGCACCGTCTCGCGCGACCGGAAGCGCCTTTGTCTGACGGATTTCGGGTAGGATAGCGTACGCCCGACAGTCGACCTTATGCCGTGAGGCGGTGCGGTGTATGGCGGCACCATGGTTATGAAGTTAAGCGACGACGTTGCATGGGGAAGCTCTCTAGATCTCGTTATAGATATATCCTTGCTTATTCTAAGGAGATTCTAATACTAAAAAGACCGCTTTACGTATCAGAGATTGAGCATTGTATGATAACTCGGCAGTTTTTAAATAGAGTATTCATAACTGGCATTTTCGAAATAGCGTGCGGAAAACCTTTACCATCGGATTATAGTATTTTCTTGTAGTGATGATAGCTCAGTGATTAGAGCGTCGGTTTACAAGCCGAAGGACGTGGGTTCAAATCCTAAAAAGGCGCTCAAGCTGCCGGTGAAGGAAATCATAGCGTGGTGGTAGGGTACTTTCTAGTACTCGGCTCGCTAACTACTACCCACAAATATCAAACACCACATATTACTTAACAGTATGCAAACAACATATTATAGAAATGGTTATCACAACACAACATGAAATTCTAAAATCTCAAATTTAGATGTCAAAGAAACATTGTTTACTAATAAATGTCAGGGAAAAAAACTACAAACTTTAACTCTTCACATGACTGCCCAAGAGCAAGGGTGATTCTGTTTAAGTGTACAACTAGACAAGTGTGTGTGTATGTTTTTATCGTAGTTCTGTGACGGAAACCGTGCCAGAAGTTTTCTGGCAGCACATTAGCTCTATCAACACGACACTCTCTCTGTCCGAACTTACGTTACTTATCATACGAGCACACTACAATACAGTACATAATATATTAGTTCATTACAACTTTGACTAATTCGATAAAAAACCTATCCATCCAAATAATGTATCTCATCTTCCCTTTATTTACGAGACGTCTTGTATCTCACTTAATTCGTAATTAAAACTCCAACGGCTTGTTAATTAATCATCAAGCATTCGTTCGCGAGTTCCCGGAACGCAGTAGTAGGGTAACCAGTTCGATGCCTATCTAGAGAACTTGTCTTTTGAATTCGCGTGTAATGGCCATCGCACATCGTATCGACTCGAAACCAGTCCTTAAAGACCAAAGAAGGAGAGTATTGTAATACAAGTATTTCGTGCTACGCTTATCGTGAACGTGACCACGTTGGCCACAATATTGTGCCAATACGTGGTCAAAAGTTACAAAGTATATTATTCTATATCGTCATTTACCACTTTTGAAGCTATAACCAAAAAGCAAACATCTTACGGTATGTATTCATACATTCCGAGCCAGGCGTTCGCCATATCGGACCTCACTGTCACTACACATCAGATGAGCTGAGGTCAAAACCTAGCTTTTCAACCTTATACATAAAACTTTAGTGACATTCTAAATTGAATATGTTTTAATTTTAATTACTAATTATAATTACAAATAAATTCAATAGAGTAATTTTAAAATTTGGTATTGTCTTATCCCCGGCAATAATTTATTCGGCGATGCGTTGCTATTGTCATAGCCGCGATGGACAGTAACCTTTACGAATAAGAAGTCCACTCGTTACTCACCACTATAATTTATAATAACACAAAACGGTTACGTTTTTTTAATGCATACCTGGCCAGCTACCACTTTCAATTTCAACATTTCTCTCTTATCACCAATTAAGTTGTAGTCAAACACTAAGCCCATGTATTAATTATAAGAACAGTAAAAAACTTTTTTCTTCAAATATAGCATATTTCTATTCTATTTTGAGTCATGGCAAGTCGATTCGATGCGCGACGGCAACGTTTCTCTGGCAGCCGTACAACTTGTCTCCCAAATTCGTATGTAAATTCAGCGAGATGAGGCAGCGGATCGCTTGTTGTTTTTGTTTAATTCATTCGGAGTATTGTTTTGTTGTTGAATTAAACCGCTCGCTTTATTTGGGGAAAGTAACTTTTTGGGCGACGGAAGCGATGAGAATGGAGATTTGTTTCCGGGTGCGATTTACTTACATTGCTTTCGTTATTGTATGTGGTGAGACTTTACTATACAAGTTAAGTGTCTTCATCGTTGTCCTTAGAACACGCAATTTTTTTTATCTCTAAATAAGTTAGTATTGCCTGATTGATCAGCCCTAATATATATGTTTTGAAATTCAGAGTGAATAAGTATCTCCTATGTATGCGTGCTTTATCTTGGACCAAATTATCACTTATAATAAACAGGCGAGTCGGAGGACAAACGTCGACACTTCTGACACGGTTTAACGGCTGCTGTTATGAGACAAACAGGCCGGATCGAAATATTTTATTAAATACAAATATAATTACATGTCAAACGCTGTAATGCCATATCAAATACATATATCACTAACAATATTAAAACACTGATAACATAAGTTTCGACAGCCTTGTTGGGGGACCGCCTGACTTCCAATCTCGAGGTCCTGGGTTCAAATCCCATGGCACACACCTCTGTCTGTTCTAGGTTATATGCGTATTGCCTATAACTTCAAACAGTGAACGAAAACATCGTGACAAAAGTTCTTAGATGTCTGAAAGTTTGTCAACTCGCACTTGGCCAGCTTGGTGGACTATGTCCTTATCCTTTCACAATAAGAAGAGACCCGTGTCCAGCAATAGTTTGTTTATAAAAACTAGTCAGTTTATGAAAACAGAGCCGTCTCGGATAACGCATCAAAGAAAAAAAAACTCTATGTAAAAAAGTATTGTCATTATAATAAAATGTCAAAAAATTATAATAATTTACGGGTAATATAATAATCTTTTAGTTTTAAATTATTGTGGAAATCTTAAAACAATCTCAGATCAAAAAATATCTCTGCATTAACAACAAATAAATATTAATTATGACTGACAAGTTAGATTTTTACGCAAACAATGTATGAAGCAGAGCACAGTTACCTGCTGTTTTATAGCAAATCGGAAATATTTTTTGCTTTCACTTGGATCATCTTTTCGATACTCCACAACTAGCTTTTATTTTCCCCAAAAGCTTAACAGCCGATATACTCAATCATAATAAATTGCAACAAACGTCCAATCAAGAAACAATCCGAGCTTGGAACGTCGCAATCCTTGACAGATCATGTTTGCCCTCACCTGTGTTTGCACCCCCTCCCAGTTCCTCCATCCCCCCTTCCCCTATCCCCGCCGTCTCGAACTCCTCTGTCAATTCAATACGAAAATCCAATTTCTTTTACGCTACAACTTGGCTCATTTTGTTTCTTGGTAGAATCGAAAGTTGCCGGGATATGAGGATTTCTATTGACTCGTATGCGAGTGACAGCCCTACGGCTATTACTGTGCGTCCCCTGATTATTTACTGAAATAAATGTAAGGACGACTCTATGCGAACGCCGTAGGGTTACCACGCGGCAATGAGACATGTTTATTTAGATGTTGTTAAGTCGTATTGGTACGACAGGCTCGACGAACTTGATTCGTGTTTTGGTCCCTGCCTAGTAACGAGTGCATAAACTAATTAACGCTAAAGCGTTTAATGGGGAAACGCTGAAATGTATAAATCAATTACCAAAAACCATAGCCATGTTGTCGGTAAGTCACGTCACGTGAATACCTCCAGAATACGCAGACTTTAGACAAACTATTAACTTATTTATATTCAATAAATTTTATAAGAATACAGAAGTTCAAATCAATTTTATTGCTTATGAATATTATTCTTATAAGATTGGCACGTGTAGTATAATTATGGATCCATTAGGATTTTGTCCTAAACTTTTCCGTGTGCATGCTTCCCCTACTGCTAAGACGGGTCGCTCACGGCGTCGAATTTGAATATGTAGAGGCATTTTAAAGCATTAAAAGGATTGTACGGGACTACAGGCGAGGGAGCTCCGGCGCCCTTACTGTCGCTCGTGTTCCCTAGTCGTTCTCAGGCAAATTAACCTTATTTTCTGATTTAAACAAAAATACTACTGTTTTAAACTTTTCAAAATCACTTTAGTTCTACCTTTAACACGATAGGAACTATATAAGTTTACTACTACCGTTTACTACGTACCAGATATTCTGCCGACCAGCAGTAGTATGTAAACATTACTGTGCTGAAGGGTACTGCAGCTAGCGAAATTACAGGGCTGACGACTACCCATCGAAAGTTTCAAAGTAATGAACGCCAAAGCAGCGATGCCCTGGACTTTGTATCGTTACTCAATGTCCTGTGTATCGCTGCAATGTTCATGGATATGTGTTAACTCTTACCATCACGGGTGCTTTTAGTTCGTATCAAAACTTTCAATTTAAAAGAACCAAACTATCGCATTAATAGTATATTTAATTGTGAATACTTAGAGATAATAAAAACCTAGGTCCACTAGTACCCAATATCAATATGTTTCGCCCCGGGCTTCGTACGCAAACACAGTAGTCGAGATTACGTGCAATCCGATATAAAGTCGCGCGGCCGGCGCGGGCGCGCGGGCAAACACTGTGTCTGTAAATAAACGAAACCGACTTACAATTAAGTATGTATTATGGTCCAGCTCACCAGCTCATTTCACCAAAAAATACATTGTAGTCACGTTGAGCCCAGTGTGATGAAACTCACCGATGATGATGATGAAAAGTAGTCTATGAATCTGAATCTTAATTTAATTTACATTTGAGCTACAAGTCACGTCGATCTGTTGATCCAAATTAAGATGAAAAAATAAAAAACAAACCAACTGTGAATCTGTTTTTTTAATTATTCAAACAAACCATCTGTTTCCATATTAAAACCCTATAATATTATATATGTGATAATAGGATAGTTGAGCTAAGAGCATAGCTGAAAATAATTTAAAATCAGGCTTCGTGTGCAAGGCATACGATGATTTCTCACTATACTATTTCTCTTCAGGGTTGACAAAGAAAACATTATATTTAACTTTTCAAACATAACGCCGGAACGTGGTAGATCTCCGTAACAGAAGGTTGAGGCAAATACTGCTGCAGTATCAGATAGTCGCCCTGGGTTTTGTTTTGTTACTCAAAGTTCTGGCTACCTACGTTCATGGACAGGCGCTATCTTTTACCATTTGGAGAATGTTTCGTTCATCTCATTATTTTCACAAAACAATAAGATATATGTGGTGAACACCGTGATAGTTCAAAACAGTGCTATAGGTACGAATAACGTAGAGCCCGTATACACGAAGAAAGCCCGTATTTCTTGGTTTATTTGAAACGTACGTAGAACAACACCTAGAGTAAGTTATAGCAATTTAACGGAGGCATCGGGTGCGTTCGACACCCTACCGTGGAGCGGCGGGCGCGGGCCGCGGGGCAGGGGGCGCGAGAGCTGTCCGACACACGGGCGCAGACCATTCGTCTAACGAGTCACTTGCCGGGAAGCGCGGTTCCAACTGGATTTTTAAACTACCCTCTATCGGGAATTTATTTTTCTCTAAAACTTAACAACCATATGAACTGAGTTATTTTGTTTTGTTTCTGAGCCTTACTTGATACTTTTTAATTTTTGTTTGTCTGTTACATGGAGTTTGCGATACTTAAGACTTGGGGAAATATGATAATTTTTTGATCAACAAAAAAAAACTATCGTTGTCATTGCCATATTTCATATTGCAATGGTGATACTCATACAAGATTAGGTTTTCGCGATTCAAACACATAATACTAATTATGTTTACCACCGTCATCTTATCTTGGAAAAAATAAATTATTAAACACAGTACCTAATTTTGTAAAAACAAATAAGCAGGTAGCATAAAATTCCACATTTTTTTTGCTCATAAATTTGTCGCTATCTTCTCGAAACTTACTGAAAAACTTCCGGAATAAAATTAAAAGGATTCATGGCAGATCCCATGAAAACTGCCGCAAAAAAACTCATTTCAAAGAAGATAAGACTGCGTCGCTGTAAATAATAAAACAACAATAACGGGGAAGTACCCCAAACAACATAATACAAGTGAAACTTATTTTTTGTGCGTGTACTTATCGCGGGGAAGAGGCGCGCGGCCGCGGCGAGAGAAAAACTGTTCCAATGAATCTGAACAGATAAAGATCAGTCGGTGCAAACGGTGCTTCGTGTACCTGCAGCGACTGCCCGCGCGGCTTGCACACAGAGCTCATCTCGCTTCTATGTGTATTATCAACTGAGAAACATTCAAGGCTAGTTGTGTTTACACGATCTTCGACCACGCCGAAACTCAGTGGTTTACGTGGCCGGTTCAAAAGTCTGCGTATTCTGGAGGTATTCACGTGACGTGACTTACCGACACGCCGAAGGATGTGAGTTCAAACCCAACGATGAGCTTGCCATGCCGGTGATGAAAAACATCGTGAGGAAACCATAGCATAGTGGTCAAAAACTCGGCTGGCTAACACCTTCAAGTTAAAAATATGCCAACAAGCACTAACGGTGTGTTCCGGCAGCCTCAATTAAGAGCCAGTTGCATTCCAGGCTAGCTTGCTTTACCATCTTCGAACACATCGTAACATATACACATAGCATCAGATGAGCTGTGGTCAAACATCAACCCTGTCAACCATAAAATACTCGTACGTTAACACTTACACTGTACTCATGGTCAGGCTTAGGTTTAAAGAACTTGTGATAAATTATTTTATCGTAAATAATTTTCATTATCATTACAGTATAAATCGTACTCACGGAAAACAATTAAAAAACTCTGTATTAATAAATGAGAGGTAGCTAGAGAGATATCTGTATGACTGAGTTGAGGAAGTAAGAAAGATTACGACTAACCACTTCACGCGTTTAACTTATCTGCGTCAGTTGATTTTGAAATATATAAAGTGTTACATTTTTATTTGAAGGTAGTTGGTTGTAAAATTGTGCTCCTTTAATATTTGATATTGTTTTATCGTATAGACTCATAGAATACGTGTTCAAACGAAACTCAGCATTCCATTCAATGGAACAGAACTTGCGACTCGGATGTAGGTTACCCCTTGCAACACGCATGGCCTCACCTTCACTGCCCGGATTCCCATCCCAAACCAAGTGTTCGCAAGTAGGCACTTTATAAGTTGTCATGAATAGTGTGGCTTGACATCCGTCGCGGTGCGTTTCGGCCACAGTACCCCGAGTTAAAGCAAAGACAGTTAACTCGGACACAAAACAAAAGCAATAGAAACTTGGGCACTGAATAAAAATAACGAAATCAACGGACCTAAATTCATTTTCAAAGAGAACTTTCTAATTTCGTTTAGGATGCGGCGGCGCGGCGGCGCGGGACTCTGATCTTGTGTTTTTGTTTTCAAATTTCGGATGATACTGATTACATTAGAATATATTTATTTCACTGAGATTCAGATACTGAGATGTGCTGCGGTGTTTTCATTTCCAGATTGTTTTCCTCTCGCGGGGACTCTGTAACAAGAGTTTCCGATTCAACTAGCACACGCAGTTCAATGTACAGCACGAGGAGCGATGATTATTTTTGAGCAGTTCATATAATATTTTTAGGTTGATTTGTATTACATCCGGATAGGTGGGCAAAGGTCTCTATTTTTTTATGGTCGACAGGCTAGGTGTTGACCACAGCTCTCCTGATGTTAAATGACGGTGGGGTCGAAGATGGTAAACATATTAGCCTTGAATGGAACTGGCCCTCAACCGAGGTTGTCAGAACACCATGTCAGGTAAGAGCTGAAGGAGTTAAGGAGTTTTGATGACAAAACAGAAAAGAATAAAAGTAGTGGTGATGCAACCATATTTTTTTTTTTTTTTTTTATTTAAATTCGAATGAATGAAAATGGCGAATTATAAGCGAGAGTGTGGGAGAATGATATATTGTGGTGAAACATGACTTTCTTCTTTCTTCCAAAACTCTTTCTAAACTTGTAGTAAAGTCACCACTACTTTACTTGAGCATGACCAGACTTCATTTTAACTTACTCTAACTGTCACTTAAGCTTATTTTACTAGATTTATCTTCAAATAGTGGAAAATATTGAAATACTTTATTTTTATTTTTATTATAGATAGGCTTACGTTTGACCGCCATCTCACCTGATGTTAAGTGATGATGCGGTCTAAGATGGAGCACGCTTGCCTAGAAGATACCGATTCACTCTCGACTTGAAGACACCCAGATTATATCCATCGGGGAACACCCACTCGGACAGCGCATTCCACTGTCTAGCAGTCCGCACAATGAACGTCGAATCAAATCGTTTCGTTCGAGTTTTTGGAACATCTACCATGAAATGATGATACTTAAAACTGAATACTTGAAAATGGCATGCAAAAAGTACGATGCGAAACACAAAGAAAAAGAGGAATGGTATTAAAAAAAAAACATAACCTCGCCACTTCAGCAGTGAGGTGAGCTGTGGTCAAACACCTAGCATGTCAACAATATAAAACCTAAAGTTAAATGTAACAAAAATATGATACATCGTAAAATATTGTTATTTCTATTCGTCGGAGCGTCGCGTCGCGCTGGAAGTCGTCACCTTCCTCACCTCTCCACTAATTTACGAATATGTATCACGCGCTACATTTTAGATAAAGGTCACGTATAAAATCACGCCACTCCCCCCCCCCCCCCCCCCTGCCCCCTCCAACCCGACGGTAAATAGGAGACCTTGGCAGCCAACTTTGTATTTATGTTCCAACTTATTTACGGGTGATGTAATAAAATCTCACCGGCGGCCCTAGGTCTCTCCACGCGTTAATAGGCCCCCGTTTTTCCCTAGAATAGAGGCTAAGTCCTGGTCACAAGGTGAAAGGTCACTCGTCGAAGTGGTTGTTAGCATTACGGATGTAGAACATAATAAAAGACACATTCGCACTTTCGCTGAACCGATTTCTATTGGTTGCTCTGTTGGCTTATTCGGTAGCGGCTCTGCTTCGTGAACTGTAGGGCGTGTGTTCGATTCCCACCTGGAACAAACTTTTACGAATGTCTGTTCTGTATTTGGGTGTTCTAAACAGACATATGTATTGTAAGAACCTACGCATTTCTTCGTGACAGGGTGTTATTTGAACAGCTCAACTGATTTTACGTGAAGCTGAGGTCAAAGATATGATTAACTAAATCTAGAACGGGATCTGAGCTTGACGACAGCTTTCCAACTTGAGTGTGGGTGGGTATCAAATTTACAAGAAATACGTGATTATAATACAATGTCTTAGTTTGAGGCTAGGTGGCGCTGTATGGGATATCCTTCAATGTTTGTATATATCATCATCACTACATCTTATAAAACAGAGTTGTCCGCCGCGCCTGCCTCTCTGTCTGACCGTTCGCGATAAACTTAAAAACTACTGAACGGATTATCATGCTAGTTCGTGAGGAAGATTTAGGTATATAATTTGTCAAAGCTTTGTGTAAATTGGTTGACATATGATGATAATTGTTGGAAGTGTCGAAAAAAGTCAAGCCACCTGGGAGCTTTCATCGAAAACGCTGCCTAATCCATTTGAGAGAGATCAAAATCCCCGTGTTAACCCGTGCGCAGCCGGGGCGGGTCGCTAGTTATTTATAAATTAACTTTTGAATGCATGCAGTACTTGTCCAGCAAGGAACACCACCATTCATAAAACGTCTAGTGACCCTTCGTAAACTTACTTCTTGCATGCGTGAAACAGATATCGGTTCCAAGGGTACTTCCGTTTATGAGACTCATCTAAATGCATAAACCTAAGACGTTATTCCAAGTGACAAAGATCTCTATTAGGATATCCTGAATTTTAAATGAAACGAAGTAAAAGCATTTCAGCTTTCTCCGCGTGTAGCTACGTAGTAGGTACCGAGGCGAAGCTGAGCGCGAATTGGCAGATATAAAACCGAGCCTACACCGAAATAGAATTAAATAAAAAAAGGCATTCAAGAGGAAAGTTTGGAGCAACAATGCGCGCGAAACACATTGCCTCAGACGGAACTTTCTCCAGGGGAGGACCTCACGCTGAAGACAGATTTTGCGAATCATAGCTTTAATCTGACAAAGATACTAAAGTAATTATGTCTCACCTGATTACTTTACATTTAAATACACATTTTTATATTTCAATTCTTATTAGAAAGTACAGTATATTTGTGAGATAGGAATTTTAAAATTAACACGATGTTAAAGATCATGGACAAAACCCCAACAATGGGTGAGCTGCCGGTGAAGAAAAACATCGTAAGGAAACCATAGCGTGGTGGTAGAGTATTTTCTAGTGCTTACTAGCTACCACCTTCAAGTTAAAAATTTGCTGCCAAGTATCTAACGGTATGTTCCGGCAACCTCAGTTGAGTGCCAGTTCTATTCCACGCTAGGTGAGTTTACCATCTTTGAGCACACCATTACTTAATATCAGGTGAGCTGTGGTCAACCATAAAAACAAAGTTTCACCAATAGAGTGACGCGATTCTTCATGGCTTGACATTACACAATCAAGACCAATGAACAACGCCCTCGTATTTCAATTGATATTTCATATCATATTGTTAATCCTGAAAATATATTTGTTTGCTAAAATTTTCATCAGCCTTGAAATCTACCCTTCCTGCAGTTTGCCTCCGAGGGTGAGACAGGGGAAATCTTTTAAGACTACTCTAGTTCTTATGTGAAGATACGGAAAAAGTTTAACAGAAAATAAAACTGCAGTACAAAATACTGAAGTATTTTTTGTACTCATATTCTTTCGCAATAACATTCTAAAGATCTAATACATTTCTTTAATACGATAAATCGTGAAATATCTTTCTAATCAATGTAATTAAAAGTATTATATAATTATCCAAAACTCGCCTTCAATTATTGTTTATTATTATCAAGAAACTCCAAGAAATTTATTATCATACTACTTAATGAATTCATACTACAGAATACCTATGTATTTCAATACAAGTTTATGCTCGCAATTCCGCTCATTTAATTTTTTTTGTATTCCTTGGGAAAAGAATTTAGCTAAATTTAATTATGATCGTTTGAATGGTTAAGGTGTAAAAGCGTAACAAACAAATTCACAATCTTCATAATGTTAGTTGGAATTACTTGCAATATGATTGTGTGTTAATCTGCGAAAGCATCAAGTTGTACGTTGAACGATGTTTTCAAACTTCCCAAATTTGCAAACGTTTCAATAACTTTTGGAAATTAAAAGTTATCACATTTTTAACCAGGCTCTCGTTCCCCTAATGGGTTAAAATTGAACTTGAGTAAATCGATTTATTCTTGGAATTACTTTCAACCTTCAAATTGAATTATCGTCAAAATTGTGATGATTTTTTTTTCGTATCTGAACCCTTATTTGGTCAGTACCCTGGATACTTAAAGTACAGGGGTGCTTAACAAGCAGGGCTATTTATTCGGCCACGCTTATACATTCCACATTCACCTTTTGACTTTCTTGTGCAAAGGTCGTCTTGACTTTAGTGTGCTATTAAAAACTAAAGATTAAACATATGAAAAGTACCTTAAGGCGATAACCTAACTTTTACCACTGTAATTTCTCTACAACTTTGTTGTATCGTTATTATTTTACTCATGCGGGATTACTCACGTTCAATTATATTCAATACTCCGACTATAGTTGCGGCCACATCTAGTGGCCTTCTTCATGGAGGCAAAGCAGACTACGACGTGCGCGCGGCCATGTTTTCGCACTGATACATTTATAATTTAACGTGAGCAATCCCGCATAAGTAAAATAAAAATGTGTCAAAACCACGTCTGTTAACTTAGTAAAATGTGTTATATTACTTGAAAAAGTTGCCATGTACTTTTAACTTAACAAGTTATGATTAAATTAATAAATATGCTAATGTTTATTCCAATTATAGTTATTATTAGGGTTTCGTATCCAAATCGTGTCTAATATAACTCTAGTACTAAGTTTAAGCCTGTCTGTCAGTAAACCAAGTAAAACTGCTAAAAGCCCTCAAGTATGGAGGAACGTTTCACTCGAAAGAACTTATGAAACTTGTGACATGAAAAGTCAAAAGTTTTCGTTGCTAGATATCAAGAGGCTCGCGTATTGTTGCGGACCTAGTTTCTGTGGAGCATTCACGGAGAGAGCGAGAGTTGGTTCTACTTTGCATCACTAAACATGGATTTACAATTGTTCCAATGTTTCGCGGACTCGGAGAGGTCTTTAGTTTCACCCGCGTCTCTCTATTCGTTTTCGTATTATTTTATATTTTTAAAAGTACGTTATATTTTTTCAACTAATCCATTTAACTGTTTTCTCTTTTTTTTATTAGATATTATACACACTTATGAATGTGTAGGCTGTAAAGCAGTGTAGGATTATATCAAACTTGGTTAAGCAGGGATGGCAACACGGGCAGTGAAGGTTAGTGTTAATACGTAAGTAAAAGGGCCCCTTAAACCTGCACCTGGGTCGCGAGTCCCCGGCGCTGTGCGGGTTCGTGTCCCTGCAACGCGATAGACCCGGCACCCGCACGATATAACCCTCGAATGCTAAAAAAAGTTTTCTCTCTATTCTTTTCTGTCTGTTTTCTCTTTAAACAAACATTCTCAGTTATAAGAGAATAGGAAATCAACAAAAATCCCTGACTAAACCAAATATCCCTATCGCAATATTATACTGTAGTCATTCGAAACCCTGAAGCGCGCTTGTTTGAGATTTTTTTTTTGTTAGTATAGAGTGTCAAAACAGTACAAGCGGTCGAAAACTGTAACAATCAGGAGTGTTCTCGCTACATGAAAATACACAGAAATTGATAAAAGGACCGGCCCGTGTCGGCGGGCGCCGCCGCGCCGCATGCGCTCAGAATGCTTTTGAGCACCAGTGTGTACGTTGTACCGAGGATTACTCCCAACGCGATGAAAGTCTGATGTGTACAGTTTTTCGAATTCGCTTTTGCGTCTCACGTATTGGTGTAAACTCGATATGTGCTATGAAGGCGTCATCATCTTTATAAACTCAAATCAAATGATGATCGTAGGTGCGCGCGTACCTGAGGCGAGATCCGCGCGGTATAATAGTGATTAGTAATTTCTTAAACCTTATTGAAGCGGGAACGTCTAGCGCACAATGACGTCACGGCGGGCGGACGCCCCTTTGTTTTATTTGTTTGGAAGTTCCGCGGCTCTGTTTGCGCCCAACTTACTCGATACCGAGGTAAAAGAATTTCCCATTAAAAAAGGACATCGGATAAAATCGGTCTTTGTAAACAATTCTTTTTAACTCCCTTATTGGTTTTATTTGGCGCGTGTGTCAGATTCTTATGGGGACTTGCGACTTCTAGCTTTCTATTTGATTAATCCGAGCGAAGTTACAAACTTGCCGACTTAGTGTTACGGCACATTTTTCGTCAAACTTTTTATTTAGACGGCGAGCGAATGTCTCTGCTGAGAGCATTTTTTCATTAACATCAAATTCAGTCTCGACTTGCAGCGCTTCGGTGTTTTCTTTTAAAACTTTGACATTAACTTTATATTGAATCTAGATTACTTTTCGAGATTAGTTTTCAGTCAATTCAATTTGAATGTCGTCGTGAATGTTTTCATTAAGGAGGTGAGCGTTCGTCGCTGCAGTGAGAGTACCGTTAGTGAATTGATAATGATTCTCGTAAATGGGATGGAATGAAATGTACCATTAAGTTGGCAGTTAATCTCCGGACAGTTCAATGGAGCGGAATGAATTAGTTCTTTTGGCCGGTAATCTTTTCATTAGGAGATTGATTACGGCGCGCTCCTTCGCCGCTCCTCGTCCGCGTGGCAACGCTGTGAATGTACAATTAGGTCGGCCATTTGTCACCGGCGCGGCCGAGACCACCTCGTGCCTCCGGAGCTGATTGGTCAACGCTCTCGAGCTAATGATGTCGGATCAATTCGGCACTTCGCTTAAACCACTGAGCGGCTATTTCAGCCACAAATATTGATTCTGATTGAAGAGTAGAAAGTACCGACAACTCTTTTTTTTTACTTTATTGATTCAGACGTTACTTTGCGGAAGGTACTCCGGAGAACGACAAAACGACTTATAAAGAAATAAAAAATAATTTTAACTATTTTTTTTTTTTTATTGGCTGTCATGGGAATTTCAAAGAGGAGAGAACACGTCACATTAGTATGCCCGTGAACCGAAACCATAACTTTTATCCCTACCAATAATCACTCAACGCGGTTAAAGAAGTTTTCACTTAATAAAATCTCTTATTCATTTATTTCAATTTACATCAAGTCCTCGCTATAATTCTTCTAAGCAAAATAACTTATAAGCGGAAACACGCTAAAGATATAGCTCCGAATACCTTGACTTCTTTTTATTTTGACGGTTAAGTCGTTTGACTGCAACTCAAATCGGATGAAGACTGGCACTCAAAATGATACCGCCAAAACATATAACAAAACGTTCGACTGCCCTGTTAGCTCGTCTGATGTATCTGCTTCAAGAGCTTTAGTGTGATGAGAGAAATTTTTGTTCAGTACGTATTCAGCACAGCTATCTGATCCCCATAGTACAAGCTTTGCTTAGTTTGGGGCTAGATGGCGCTGGCTAAAATATCCCAGGATATTTATTAATTATTATTTATTATTTATTGTATTCTATAATACTGCGCTCCAGGTCTCAGATAGCCGATGTTGTTCAGGCACCTTCCTAAAGTTGAACTGGGCCGGCCATGTTAGCCGCATGTCGGGAGATCGTTAGTCCAAAATCACGACACAACGCTTCCCTCAAGATGGCAAACGACTTCCTGGACGGCCCAGACTGAAATGGAGGAACGAACTTGACTCCTGTTTGAAAGAAAGAATTCAGGTTGCAAAAGGTAGAGAATGATGGAAGGAGGGTAGGGAGGCCTTTGCCCTGCAGTGGGACAATACAGGTTGATAATAATAATTATTTATATAAGCGATTGGCGACAGATTTTTCTTTTATGATCCACCAAAAAGCGAATAAGGCAAATTCATACACACACAGCATGAACCATTTCATGATCCTTAAAATGTATGAGTTAGTAAATAAGTCACCTGCCGGGTCCGGCGGCCGCGCGTAATTACACAACAGCTATCTAATACTGAAGACTTTTAATTGAAGTGCACAGTTTAGCGGACACGCCAGTGAGAAAGTTATAATTAACGGCCGTCCAATTTGGACCCCGGGATAATTTAGGGGTTTGACAGGCCCCGGGAAAGCAGCGCCCGAAAAACGCAACGTCCGCTTCAGATATGTCTGGGAAATTAATTATCTGTAAATAGATAGGAGATGGACGCGCCTTATAAACCCCTTTTGGTACAGTGATGTGTACTTATCGTAATATAGTTTAATAGATATTGTTTTTTAAATTAACGCTTGTGCTAGCAATTCTTTCAGTGGTTAGCGAGTACGGATGACACGTAGAAGGGCGTGGGTTCAAACTCCAACAATGAGCTTGATTGAGCTTGCGGTGAAGGAAAGCGTGAGGAAACCATAGTGTGGTGGTGGGGTACTCGGCTGGCTAGCTACAACTCTCAAGCTGAAAAGCAGCCGCCGAGCACCTAACGGTCTAATTCTTGTATCTGTATCTGTATCTACAAGACTTATAAATATATTACATTACTATGCCTAATACATATGACGCCATTAGTGAATGGTAAAATAAATAAATTGTTAATTGTAACTACAAAACGTTTTATTTATTAAATTAAATTAAAATAAGAATATTAATTAATCACTTAATAATTACAAATATTATCATCATTAAAAAAAATCGTCAAGAGTGTAATAGCATTTGGCTTTTAGTTCTATAGTAGTGTATAGATAGTTCTATTCCAATATACATCATACAAAAAACATCTTGCAACATGTCAAAAACTTGTAACTGATGCTCGCGGTGGCCCAGACTGGCCGCTTAAACAAACCGGCAACTTTAATTTCCGGCAACTTAATGCATTCCCTTGTAACCGCAAGTGGCGGCCACATTTGTCACTCGCAAACAAACAGCGGACTCGGCTAGGGCTCCGGCCCCGTCCGTGTGAGGGCCCATAGGCCACTTACAGCGAGACATGCAAATCACAACGCAACAATTCTTTCTGACCCTCAAGGCCCATAAAACATGTAGAGTAAATTAACCGACGATAAATTAGTCACCCCGAGCTTTTACTGCCTCAGGTGGTTCGGGCAACGCATAAATTGTGACCTCTGAGGCCCATTTCAATTGCTGATTACACGCGGATAAGGATCTCCGTGCGCCGCAGACAAAGCCTGAAAACGTTATGTGTAACGTTTTAAATTAAACTTTGTTACACTCGGCATATGTCTCACTTTGTAATGACAACGTGTTCATTTTGCTTTTGCTATGAATTTCTAATTTTAAATATAATCCACATACTTTAAAAAAAATGTTTTCTTAAACACACGTATAATTTAGCTATATTATTCCATTGCTCTATTAATGTAAATGAGAGTTTCAATCGACGACGTTATGAACAAAGAACCAATATAATATACGTAAACGATTTTGCAAAGTGAAGTTCGATCAATATTATATGAGCGAGCCTCATGCGAAGATCCCACCCCATAACCTAACAAGGGTAACGTATTTGTGATTAAAAAAAATTAAGAGCTGTCATAGTTTTGGGCGAGCACAGAGTACAATGTTATTTGATGCAATGTTGTGCATGGTTAAAAAAATATGTATTATGCCTGTAAGTTTACTCCAAATCATACCACTACTACTGCTTGGTGGTAGATGTCCTGAGCATGAGCTCGTCTAGGTAGTATCACCGCAGTACCAGATATTCTGCGGCTGGTTTGAAGGGTACTACAGCTAGCGACATTACAGGTCTGTCGAGGTTAACCATCGGAAGTCTCAAAGTAATGAGCGCCATAGCGATGCCCTGCCCCCGTACTCTGAGCTGTTTATAGTGATATCTGTTAGACACTCAGGAATTAGCCATGCGACCACATATTTTATGTCTGTGCAATAAGGTTCGCAATCGTGTAGGTTTTTCGTGAGCGTTTAAAAGTTATCGAAATAAGAAGCTCAGATAACACGGGCTGGATTTCGTTGTAATTTAAAATGCAGCATTCCGCTCCAAACAATAGTTTGATACAAACAGACCTGCTTCATAGAAGTGAGGGCACGTCACGGCTACGTCCACAAACAGAGCATGACGCGGTTCCAGAATATTCGGCGAATTAACTCGACCGATATAATGCGCCACTCAGCCTTTGTGGACAGCTTTCAAAGTTCCCCGGCTTTACCTGCAAGTGGCAAGGCATAGGGTATCAATACTTACTAGCCACAACTATTATCTTTATATTAGATTTATCTTCTACTAAATGACCGCAAAGTCAACTTTAGATTTTTTGGTTTTCTTAAACTAGTATTCAGAATAATTGTTTTATAATTAATATTACTAATATTAATTATAAAATAATTCTTCTAAATATTCATTATATTCTTCTGTCATAATTATCAGTTTGTTTTACACGAAACATTTTTTTCCTCACCGACTTAGCTCATTTTTATTATAATATTTATACTGCATTAAAATAATATGAAGTATTTTTTTATTTGACTAAAATGCTAGTAGTTAATGGAAGAAATGAGACTAGAAATACTTGCTCATAATTATGGTTTTAAAATTCTGAAGGTGTGAAAGTTAATTTTACAGCTTGAGAGTTAAAATGTGTGACTGTAATAAATCGTTTTAATGACTTTAAAAGTTTGTAGTTTGGCAGTGAGCTGCACCTGCCGCCATCTCGCTATTGTTTTTACCATTTCTGTCACAATGTTGTTGCTTCAACTTTACTACATTACTTGCCTTGAGTTTTTAACATTATTATGTAATTAAGTATTTATATTTTCTATGGTTGACAGACTAGGTGTTTCACCACAGCTCACTTGATGTTAAGTGACGGTATAGCCTAGAATGAAACTGGCTCTCAAGAAATGATTTTAAATAAGGTGTGCCGTACACACTACGCTGCTAAATGCATATTTTAAAGGACTAGCTCCACTCCGAGCTACTAGTTCACTGCGCTATCTCTCAAGATTCGTACAGGTTTCAAAGATAAAAATATTTCTGTATTACTCTCCAGGCATTTCATTATTATATCTTCCCAGAAAGGCGCATAGCTCCGTTGATCACACGTGAATAAGAAAAAATAAATACTTTTTCGTATAATCACATCATAGTGCTGCGAGCGACCCGTGACTTTACTTGCGCAAGTTTTTCAGGATAACGAGATAACTAGAAAGTTACATAGGATACTAAAAACGTTCCACCACTTTACCTGCTAATCCTCAGCTATATAGTTTAGAGATAATACATGAGTTATTATTCAAGGCAAATAAAGGTTCTAAGAAATTTTCTCCTAACTCGTCCAGCTGTTCTAGAGTCGGGTGGCAGAAGACATAAATAAAGTTTCAGTAAATTCATGGTCTCCCGGTAGGTATGTGAGTCGGGCTCCCCTGGGCCGGGCTCCGTCACGCTGCGAGACAGGGGCGCATGCAGGACATCTTGCGGCGGCCGCGCGCCTGGTTTATCCGACCGCAGCCGGCCGCAAACTAGGCGCCTCCGTATTTATTGCCACAATAACCCTATTAATTCACTCGCACCGACTTTGAACTCGAGTGTGGGGTCTAATCCGCGCCGGGGCCTTTATGACCCCGCTCATAATGACACGCCGGCGGAGGGTTAGCAATTGTTTTATTGGTACGGCAGACCGAGGAGTGGACTCGGAGGAGCACTGCTGCTAGATTTTTACTGCAAAGTCCGCGCCAGTTGTTAACTTGTTATGTAGTGGGCTGTTCGCTTTTATATCTCTTAGTATACGGTTAGTGGCCGTCGTGGCTCGGTAGTTGCTAATCTCGACTGACTTTTACATTTTCTTATTTAATACTAGAATAGGGTACAGCGTGAGGGTCCCACGCCAATTGGTAATTGTAATGTGGCTACCTAGAATTATACGCTATTTGGTTTAGAAATCTCTGATTATTTAATATAAATATTGTCACGGTAGATCTTGCCTTAACTGTAAAAATGTAAATCAGCCGTGTTTTACGATTAAAATTATACTTGGCATCTATCTCTAAATATATATAACTCAAAGATGACTGACTGACTAACTGACATAGTGATCTATCAACGCCCAAACAGCCCAAACCACTGGACGGAACGGGCTGAAATTTGGCATGCAGGTAGATGTTATGACGTAAGCATCCGCTAAGAAAGGATTTTCATTAATTCTATATAATATATAATTTATCTTTAAACTCAATTCTAAAGTCAGCGCGTATGAAGTCGCGGGCGTAAGCTAGTTGAGTATAAGAGTCGATCCAATACCCTGCGAACACAGGCACCGGGTACTAAAATCTATGAAGTAGAGATTTTACCTTTCAGCGCTAACATATTTAACTATCATGTGAATAAACACGACACAAAATGTAGTGATGCCAACGTTACTCGCAAACAGACGCCAATAAAAACGTCTTGCCCACCGACCGGCGTAGCTCGCCGGACCCCTGCCGCGGTGTTGCCAGCACCTTGTATTATAATGAGCCTAAATCTAAACAAATCGGCGTCGCGCCTAGCATCCATTAGCACACGGGCTACGGTTGCCGAACTAGTTAGGAGATTATTTATTAGCGTTTCCTGTGGCGGCGATGTGGCGCGGCCGAATTCAATTTGATTCATTGCACTAATGCGATGTGGTCACGCGAATGACCGCCCGAAAAATTCGACGCACCCGGGGATTGGCGAGCCTCCCGGCACACGGGAGACAAGTCGCAGGTTCGAAGCGGCGATATAGGCTTTCGTCTACATTTATGTAGTCTAGTTTCATTATTCGTAACTAATTGTATGATCTAGTTTATTTTGACTTATATAAAGAATGTAAGTGAAAGTTGCATCCGAGTCAGCCCTGTTTTTATAAACTGACCCACTGCTGGGCGTGGGTCTCTTTCCATTATGTAAAGGATAAGGCCATAGTCCACCATTCTGGCTAAGTGTGGGTTGCCAGACGTCAAACACCTCCGTTTTTTTTTTTAATTACGCTCGTTTGTTTTTTTTTTCTTCGACGTTTGAAGTTAGCAGCAATACGCACATATCTTAGAGAAGACAGAGATGTGTGCCGTGGGATACTAACCCAGAACTTCTGGATTGGAAGCCAGACGGTTTCTCGACTAGGCTGCCAATACTTCGTCTTCATCAGCCGAAATGTATCATTCATGTATGAGTAATGTCCTAAGACTTGCACTGCCATTAATTTTGGCTTACCTTCGCAAATGCTCTTTCACCGATAGTTACCAACGATAGACTTCCTTTATTTCGGATATTTTTAAGTGCTGAATGAAGCATTCAGAGTCATCTTATAATAACAAAAAAAAATAACGACTTCATATGGTTTTCTCATGGATGCCATTGTCAGAACTGGACCAATGGGACCACACGGGTAACACACACAAAAATAATCATTAAAATCGGGTCAACCACTCTAAAGTTCAGAGGTAACAAACATGAAAAAAAAACAGTTTAATTGAGAACCTTCTCCTTTTTGAAGTCGGCTAAAAACGTTTTAACTTTTTCACTCTGTCTGCTTGTTATCTTTTCACGTCTAAACGGCTGATATGATCTTACTATAGTTTAACAAGGAGATACATTATATCATGAGGATTAACATACCCTACTTTTTTGTCATTTACATACATATGTCCACGCGAGCGAAGCCGTGGGCAACGGCTTGTCAAGATACATATTTGTTAACGTTAGAGTTGCGCGTCACGTCGCTTTCTTTGTAAATAATGTCGCCCGTCTGCACGGTGCCGTCGCCTACCTCTTTCCTCGAGGTTTCCTCGCCGAATTCGATTCCGCGACGTCTTGACCTTTCCTATTTTACGGCCCCTGCCCTGCGCTGTACTTAATGCTTTTCATCGGCCGGATACGCTGAGAAATGAGGAAAATGTAATAAAATATCGTATTTAACTCCTCGCTCATAAATAGGTTCACTTGTATTGTTTTGAGCGGACTTTCCGGCACGGAAATATTACATCTACATATGAAGATATCGATTTTTAATGAATTATACAACACTCTACATGCATCATAAGATAGATAAAAGCTCTTTATTATACTCCAAAAATTGAAAACTTTACAGATACACAAATAATTATGAGCGTTACAAATGGTGGCCTTATCGTTAAAAGCGATCTCTTTCAGGCATTCACTCATTAAAAACAGGTTACTGACTAAGAACAGAACTACAGCACTGTTTAGTCATAAAAAAATAACTAATATAAATATACATATAGGTTGTAGGTATATTTTTTTTAATAATATGTATTTATTTACAAAACAAATATTATAATAAGTATTCTATCGGTTATATGGTTTTCAAAGTACCTACAAGCTTTGCTTAGTTTGGGGACAGATGATGCTGTATGAAATAAAAACGATATTTAGTTATCTATGAAATGTTATGTATGTATATACCTATATATAAATAAATAAATATCGTAGGACATTACACACAGCACCATCTTACCCCAAACCAAGCAAAGCTTGTACTATGGAAGACAGATAACTGAAAGAATACTTGAAAAAATTTTTTTTGTTGTTAATACATACTTATTATATGTACAGAACACCCAGACACAGAATAAACATTTATGATTATACCACAAAATGCTTGTCTTGAGTGGGAATCGAATCTACGCCCTACGGTATATAAGCTATAATTAAGATAATAAAAATATATAGAAAGTTATGTGTTTAACTGTGAACACAAAAATACGGCATAATGAAATTGTAAAACGACTTTAAGACAATAGTTTGGCGGACTCGTGTACACATCGCGCGCCCTGGAGAACACGGACATTATACATACGAGTACATCCAGAACGTTCCGTTGGTAAGTCGGCGCCGACACGAGGTCGATATCGTCGTCAATAAACCCCAATAACTTGTTGTAATATCGTCCTATTCTCTTAAATAAAGTCATTCTTATATTCCGAGGCAGCACACAGCTTTAATAAAGGACACGTAGAGTACAAAATTAACTAATACCGAGTACCTACGAGACAAGTTACATTCCGGCGGGCGGCCCGTCCTTTGGTTTTAGGTTAAAACGCCTCTATTTGGGTCAACGAGATAAGAATATTTATTTTATGTGAGTCCCCCGCGCAAAGAAAAAACCGTTTTACCTTATTAATATCAGAGTCGAGATTCACTTAACCGTCTTGTTGCTTCCACTTTTCCGTCAAAAACAGATTTTGTTTCCCCAGAAATTCCAATTGAAAAACCTCTTTTTTGTTTTTATCAAGTGGACATCGAGTAACCGAGAAAGTGGCGACCGAAAAAGACAAGCCAAGTTTCATTTCGTCGGTTTCATTTGAACGAAACCTTTGACTGTGTTAAATATGGGCTTTATTGCTTTCGTAATAAAGATTCTGAGCGACGTCAGGGGTTCCGCGCGGGGTCTGCGTTGGGGCGCTGCTTCTGTGAGTGCAGTCGGATATAGGTCAACACAATGGCAGGATATTACGAAGCCGCGGTGTCAGACGCACCCGCGCCGCGCGCCGGCTAAATGAGAAATTGTACAATAATAGTGGTCGACGCCGACGCCGCGCCGCCGCGCCGCCGCCGGCCAGATCTGTTTGCTTTTATATTGAGATGCGAGGGCTTAGTGCGCCGACAGGAACGGTGTCGTGCTTAATGGATTTTCCGTTAATTCCTCATGCAAAGAGTTTTGTGGACAATGCATTTATTAGTAAGTTTATAAGAGATGAAGGAAAATATCGTGAGGAAACCATAGCGTGGTGGTAGGCTATTTTCTAGTACTTAGTTGGCTAACTACCGCCCTCAACTTGAAAATCTGCTGCCAAGCACCTACAGGTGTCTCCCGGCAGCCTCACTTGAGGGTCAGTTCCATTCCAGGCTACGTGTACTTTACCATCTTCGACCACACCGTAACTTAACATCAGGTGAGTTGTGGATAAATAATCCAGCCTGTCGAATAAAAAAAAACACACGATGTTTTCACCCGCGTTTTCCGAAATAAAAAGTTTTAGCTGTCTTCGTTCCAAACTTCATCCTAATTTGTAGAACCATTTTAGCCGTTGTGGTAACAGATATAAAATGTTAAATATGGCGTTCGTCAAATTGCAGTCTTATCTCTACAAGCGATCATTTACATCTATACCCACAAGAAGCAAGAACCATTATATCCAACACTAGCCAAAGTATCACAGTAGATTTATGCACGAGTATATCCATAATACAAATAAAACAAAACTCTCCAAAATGTACAAAAAAAATAAAGTTTTTTTTTTCATTTTACCAAATAATTCCGTTATCTCAATTTACCTGACTTGTTAATCAAAACAAATCCATTAATCATATTTTATTACAAAGCGACAGGGAAAAAACAATGATATCGAACCGTAGATTGTGGACATGTTTCATGTGCGGCAAAAATGTCGTTAATTGAGGACAAATGAATAACAAATAGAATCGACTCGTCGGACGCGCCGGCCCGCACCGGCCCGCGCCGGCCCACGCCGGCCCGTGCCGGCCCGCACGGCGCGACGCCCGCATCGCCCACTTAGTAGGTATTTTCCTAATGATAAGCAGGCCCGGCTACGCGCACCACTTTACGGAACAAAAGCCGTTAAACTGGATTTATATTCCCGCGCTAAATGTTAAATTACTTTAATGTACACACGCGTTGCGATTTATCTTGTGTTGCGGGGTCCCCGTGCCGTCAGTGCCGGGCGCGGTGCGCAGGGCTGGCTCGGGGTGCACCGAGCTGACAGGGCATCATCTGTACTATTTGTTTTTTTTTTTTTAATTTAAAAGTCAAAAAGACGCTCGCCTGATAGTATATAATGCATGTCCATAACTGATTGATTTATTTTCATAGGATCGATTTAGGATTAGCTTAGTTAAAAATAACTGTTTAGAGCTAAATATTTTAGTCAATAAACGATTTATAATTATGTATCACTACATCACTATCACTATCGCTACATAGTATAAAACAAAGTCGCTTTCTCTGTCCCTATGTCCCTATGTATGCTTAAATCTTTAAAACTACGCAACAGATTTTGATGCGGTTTTTTTTTAAATAGATAGAGTGATTGAAGAGGAAGGTCTAATGTATAATAACATCCATTAAATAGTGGAGAAATACTGTTATTTTTGAGGTTTATACCCGTGCGAAGCCGGAGCGGGCCGCTAGTTATATATAGTTTTCCTTTTGAAAATCTCTCGTTACCGAGGATAGACTATTGTTCGAGAACTTGGCCAAATGAACATCAGTGTGTTCACAATTCTGCACGTGTTTAGAATGACAGCCTGTTCTCCCTTTTATTTTTATCATTATATATTATTCAAGCGTTACTTTGCGGAAGTTTATTTTGAGTTTTCAAGAGTTATATTTTTGGTGTATTTTAAATATGTATCTAACTTGAAGACAATTTTCGAATCTATCCAAAATATTTCTTAATGGGAAAGATAAAATGTATAGACTTTAGTTTAGAGTATAATAGGCAACTGATTTTCTGTTACGTAAAGCAATATATGTAGATTCAGTTATTCGTTTTATGTGAAACACGTATGTGTGTGTGTGTGTATGATTCTTGCATTATTTCAAGTAATTATAACATTTATCAAAGGGGCTGCACATAGCTAACAATAAACATATTTTGTAATTCATCTAATGTTACATATAATATAGATTTTAATGAAAACATAACCCTAAAATTGAGTACACAGATATCGAATTTGCATGTTTCCACGCCCTCATCGTAGCGGAATAACTTGTAAAGTGAATGTGAGACGGATGGTACAGCTCAGCTGGTCTATTGTAAAGTTATAAATCTGTACACGCAGCAATGAGCGATGATTTTTCAAAGCTCGCGGCGGCGCGGGCGTGCCGGAGACATGAGCTAAACAATTAATATCACGCGACTTCCCACGGTCGACGGCATAATCGACAAACTGGCAGAGGATAAACATAGGTATACTTTAGGCCCTATTAGATTATCTTTCTCTCTCTCTCTTCCTTCTTTAATGTCTCGTATGAAAGGTTACCAAAGTTTAGAAACACAAATATTTTATTGACAACACAATGCAACTACGCTTAACACTATACTTTGTTTTCTTTCTCAAAGTTCTGTGCAATGACCATGGACATGCGTTATCTTTTACCATCAGGAAAGCGTTTCGTTCGTCTCACTAAAAAAAACAAGTCATATTCCAATCATTTTTTAAGTTAAACATAAAAAGTCAAAAAATGCTATCTATGTCTTTGATCACAGCTCACCTAGTGTTAAGTGATAATGTGGTCGAAAATGCTAAACACACCTAGCTTTAAATTGAACTGGCTCTCAAGTGAGGCTGCCGAAACACTGTTAGGTACTTGGCGATAGATTTTCAACTTGTGGGTGGTAGCTAGCCAGTGGAGTACCAGAAAGTACCCTACCATCGTGCGATGGTTTCCTTTACCGGCTCAAGCTCATTGTTGAGGTTTGAACCGACGCCTTTCGACGTGTAAATTGACCGCGCTAACTACTGAAGAATCATCGCTACACCACTAATTACATAATAATTAAAAATAACTTAATTATAATTTTTTTCCAGTAGAAATACCTCGAGTTTACTGAACGTTCCCGACACCCTTTCCTTGTATCTGCGATTGTGAAAACGATCGTTTTTCTTCTGTAACTTGCACCTAAATCGGGTAAAGTAAAGCAAAATGTGAGACATTAATCTTTAGCTCACGCGAAAGTATTGTATAGACAAACAAGCCGGAGTGCGCCACTCTTCCGCGCGCTAATCAGCGCGGCGCCTGTGTGCGTGCGGATCGCGTGAGGGCTGCTACACACACAAACACGCAAGCGGGAATGCTTACACGTAACTTAAATTAAAATTAATAGTTACTTAGAAATATTATAGAATATAAGACCTTCATGTACAGGTTCAAGCAATATTTTTTTTTATCGTACGTACAGACAGCCCCATCTGACCCCAAACTTAGCAAAGCTTGTAACTATGGAAGTAAAATAACTGCTCATACTTAAATACTTTCTTTTTTCATAAATACATACTTATACTCGTAATACATACAGAACAAACATTTGTTTATACCACAAAATGTTTTGTCCTGGGCGGAAATCGAACCCACGCCCAACAGCTCTTAAGGCAGATATACTACCAATGAGCCAACAGGGCTGTCACATCTTATCTTGTGGTTTCCAGCTCAAACTCATTGTCGTTTGAACCCACGCCCTTAGGCGTGTAAACCGTCCACGATCACAACTGAGCTGTCATCGCTACAAACTTTTGTGTTTGCCACGTTCCGGACGCTATCCCCAAAAATTGGTCGCAATTTCCATAGAGTTTAATCATGTTCATAAAAACAGCTGTCAGGCGCACGGGAGGCGCCGCGCGCCGTCCGCGGCGACGACTCGCATTCAAGCAGCTTAATGGGGTCGGAGGAGCCCAACTTCAAAGGGTCAGCAATAAAGAAGATTAAAACTATACCGGACGCCGTTACCGCGCCGATGGGTTCCGAACGCGCACTATATCAGAGGCATTTAGGGGCAGAGGGGCTGCTGGGGCAATTACCCCCTCCTCGAGTCCACACATGACCTGAAAGTTCAGCACTTCATTACGTCGTCGGTAGCTCGATTCGGCGGAGCTCATAATTTTTGTCGTTAGGACAGGGTCGGACTTAGGGCGGGGGTTCATGATGCTGAATTAATGGCGCTCGGATGGACATTGCGGACGTGACGTGATGTGTTATTGTACATGTTATTTATTTTACGATATTTTGCTACAAATTTAATATTATTTTCATATAATAATTAAGTTTTAGTTATATTTCACAGTTTTCTAGCATCCATCTCCTTCAACCAACAGCTAGTCGTATTACAAATACAAAACACAAGTTCATTACAATCTGTATGTATCACATCGCAATACACGAAGTCTACATATTTATGCAAACAAGTAGGTATACGTCACCTACCTTATCCTAGTTTGCCTAAAAGAGATCGCTCGAAGCGATAAGGCCGCCGATTGTTTCATTTGAATGTTAAATGTTTTATTGCTTCTGTTCTGTGATCTTGGTATGAACAATAAATAGTTATAAGTATATCTATCTTATCCTAGAATTAAAAAATTATAATAATCTCAGTTTCTGACACTATTGATCTAGCTTATATTGTAGCAATGATAGTTCAGTGGTTAAAGCAGTCGATTTATACGCCAAAGAGCGTGGAACCCCAACAATCAACTAGAGCTGTCGGTGTAGGAATACATCTTGAGGAAACCATAGCGTGGTGGTAGGGTATTTTCTAGTACTCGGGTAGCTAGCTAGTAGTAGCTAACCACCCTTGAGTTGCAAATCTGCCCCCATATCTAACGATGGGTTCCAGGAGTCTCACTTGAGAACCAGTTCCATTCCAGGCTAGGTGTTTTACCATCTTCGACCACACCGTCACTTAACATCAGGTAAGCTGTGGTCAAACACCTAGCTCGTCAAGCATTAAAAAAAGCACTTCGCGTGTCCAACAATGATCCAAGTCAGTAAGTTCAACTCGGCGCCCGTGCAACCGTCCCCTTGCTTTACCTTGAATCGTGAATTTAAATCAACAGATTTATTTAAATATTCCAGCCTTTGATTGCGACACAGAATAAGCTTGTTATGGCAGCACTTATATTTATCTTACGATTCGTAGACCTTAATACAATCCTGTAAAATACAAAATTGAACGTTCTCACTCGTACATGTTGCATGGTGTACAACCCTTTCTCTCTAATAAGAGGATGAAAGGTTTTCAATGGTCGTTGTTTCTTTTTTCGTTTGAATCCTTTGGTTGGCGTTTGATATGATAATTTGGATAATAGGGCGCGATGGAAGGCCGTGAGTGTGCATTTTTGTGGTCGATTTTGTGGGAAACGCGGCTAAGTGAAACGTGTTTGGTCTTAGAGTATATAAAAAAATGTAATTGATAGATTCAGGCGTTACATTGCGGAAGTTCTATTTGAGTATTCAAGAGATATGCTTTGGTGTATTTCCACTCAAAAGTTGTTTTGATTACAAAAGCGACGAGGATTTTATTTAATTTAAATATTTATCTAACTTGACGACCTTTTCTTAACCCTCTACGCAGAAAGAGGGATGTTATAAGTCTGTCTGTCTGTCTGTGTGTGTGTGTGTGTCTATCTGTGGCATCGTAGTTCTCAAACGTTCTTAAACTTTTAAGCGGAAATACACTATAAATATAGTTCTTGAATACTCAAAAACATTTTTTATACATTTGATGTCATTTATATACAAACAAACAGCAAAAGGTTCCGTATCTCACGACTATGGTAATTCTGACACAGCTGTAGGCAGAGCGCTCGCTCCGACCGCCCGATCCATCGAGTGCGCACTTCGGATGCATTATTTAATTACAATCCTCCCGAACCAACAAACAGCAAGAACGGCACGTGTACACTCGGAGGTCCGGCGGCCGACGCCAGAGCAGCCAAATTACAAGTCGCTCGTCCGTAAAAATAAACAGAAGCCGTCCTTTTAATTGATAATTGAATTAAATTCGAAAATCAAGTTAGATGCTCCGCTCGCCGGGAATTTGGCGGCCGCTAATGACCCGGCGGCGCCCCGGACCCCGCGGCCCTCACAAGTCGGACAGGTTTTTTTGATTAACCGTAAATTTACGATATAACCGTAATTAATGGGGCCCGTGTTACGTGATGTAATTTTTCCCCGGAATCTTGGGAGTGATTCGCCGCTTTTCGCCGTAAAATTTATGAAGGCTTGAATGTACTTTTTATGAAATACATCCGTAAATATAATGAGACGAACGAAACGCTCTCCTAGTGGTAAGAAATAATGCACATAAATGCGGCGATACACAGAACTTTGAGTAGCAAAACAGAGTCCGGGACATCGCCGCTTTGGCACTCATTACTTCGAGACTTTTGATAGTTAATCTCGACAGCTCTGTAATTTCGCTAGCTGCAGTACCCTTCAAACCGGAACACAGTGATGTTCACACACTACTGCTTGGTGGCTAACAATCTAGTACCTACTGCGGTGATACCTACCTAAACGACTGTGTGTACGTGTAATGTGTTCGCTGGTGTGGGTAATTGATTGCGAACGCGTAGAGTCGACGGTGCCGGCAAGGAACCAGACGCACTCGTTGCAAAGCCGCCTAATTACCGCACAAGAATCGCAATAATATCGTAGAAGTAGTCCCCGCGGAGACGCGCCCGAGCCATCGCCGACACAAAACGAAAAGTTGTTTAATCAAGTACGAGAACTGACAACTCATCGGCAAACCGGAAATTATTCCGAAACTTGGTCGTCGATATCTCGCATAATTTCATTTCTGAGGCTCACTACATTACATTCATTCGCGGGAGGGGCGACTTCCCCGCGGCCGCGCCTCGGCGAGCGCGCCCGAATATTCTAGATATCAGTGAACTCTTCAGCTAGCCCGACTTCTTAATGAAATTTTCGGATTACGACTTGCCACGTCGTCCGTCTCTGTCCGACCGCTCACCTTCCCTGTAGAGCTCTCCCTTTCATCGTGTAAAGGTGCAGTTCCGAGCTTTATGCGAAATTTATTCATAACAGTGTAATTTATCCGCGCGAAGTAAAACGCTCGGTAATGTAAGCGAGGGGCTCCGTTCTCGTCTATTATTATTCGCCGGTTCGGCTTTAATCTCGGCTATTCTGGTGACTTATCATTTCGTGTAAATAGGAGGATGTTTAAATAGTTACGGTCGCGAAACAGCGGCGTCTGCGACGCTCGCCACTCGTGCCCCGCGCCTCAGTTTCAGATTTACAGCTCGCGTAGTTTTAAGTGCAGTTCCGGGTGGTGTATTTACAAACTTTTACTCGGGGACGTTTAGGTAAACTCGATGCGCTTGTTTGCGCGTCCCTTGTCGCGCGCACCTTTGAAAACAAAACTGCGCTTCTAAAGGCGAGGTGGCATTTGCAAGGCGGCCCATTATATTATCACGGTGCGGTAAGCTCGTAAGGTGCGATCGCTTTGAGCGTTGGTCGAGAATGTCTGCGAGAAATCTTTCGCAGCCATCCGCCTATGAATGTATAATGATCTGCAGTGCCACCGACTACAGTGACAACTCAAGACTCTCTTTGTCAGATAACTTGCGGACGACTACAGCGTAGACAGATTGAGGTATAACCAAACGGCCGGCGTGAAAACTTGAACATTTACTCCCGCACATGTTCTGCGGAGCTGAAAAACCTTACACGAGGGAAACGCACAAAAATCATTAACGTCTTGTCTTTTTTTTTCACAAGACGGATATATAAGATGTTCTCTTTCTAATGTGAAAACGATGGACACGCTCCAGTTGTATTTGGTTTGCTTTGTTTACGTGTAACAAGTATTTAACCGGGGAGCCTGGCCGCCGTGTGTAGTTATCGACTCCGTTACATATTATTACATAATTCGGTATGTAAATTTTTATTTTTGCATTAATTTAATATTTTTTCACTGATAGTAAACTTTATTTTTGAAACTAATTTGAATATTATGGCTTTCTATGCGGTCGTTATTTTTTAATACGTTTCAAACTTTTTATAGCGACATACATAGCTGAGTAGGCACTGAAAGTAGCCCTATTTAGCCTACTATGTGACGTCATTAGAGATCAAATGAAAGTCATGTTTATTTTATTAAATCTTATAGTTTAAAGTGTTTTAAACGTAAAAATAATATAGGTACCGGAATGTAATATTTCGAAATGGTTTTGGGTATCGTATTTTTTTTCTTTAGGTACCGAATTATTTATCGAACCATAACTCTTTGCCATGTGTTTGTAAATTTTGCAATATGTGTGCTGTTGGCGTACCTTAATAAGTTACATTCTGTGGTAATACAGCATATCTCAGCCGGCAGAGGCCGAAAAATTAGGCTATGTAGGACGCCCTGTACACCCGTGGATAACCTGATGATCGCGTACAAGATTTTTTTAAAGTTTTACAGGCTAGGTTTTTGACCACAGCTCATCTGATGTTATGTGACGATGTGGTCAAAGACGGTAAGCACAAAATATTTGTTTTTGTCCAATAACCGATATTTTTAAACTTGTCTGTCCACTTTTACAGATACTTATTCAAATATGCTGCGGCAATACTGTTTGTGAACTATTTACTATGCATACCAACAATCAAACCATGTATTTAAAAATAACTTTTTTTAACATTACGAATACAATATGCCTCGACATTGTCAAGTGAATATTTAGCGTGGTCAGAATTTATGTATGGAAACTGACACATGTTTTATTGTTCACACTGTGGGCAGGACGGAGTCGCGCATTGTCTATTTAGACTCCTTGAAAAAGATCACCAGATGGGACTGAAACTGTAGTTGAGATTTCAACATAAACAAACGTACGTAATCCCATATAAAAGAAGAATGTATACATATTATAGACGAAGAATGTTAAGAACACAACAATGCTATAGTTCGCCGGCTATAGTATTTCTGTTGTTAGATTTCATTGCGACAGACAATGACCGTGAATTTGACAAAGATGAAACAATGACGATTGTTCTAGATCAAACTACTAGAGGGGTTGTTAACAGCCTACACATGTAACCACCGACACCTTCTGCGTACACTATAAATACATATTAATCGGTATGTAAATTTAAAAAATAATTTTGGGACAATTAAAGTATACCCACGCTACAACGCCGTGAATAGTATGCCTTAAAATAAACTCTATTTCATTGGTTTTGATTTTAAAAACGGTTTTATGGAACAAATTATTACCCAGAGTGGATGTGAGGACGCTTCTGAAGCAATCTTCACTAGCTAATTACGATAAGTGTCTTTACTCAAATTTCATCTGAGATTCAATTAGTCATCTACAAACAGTATTCAGATCTTTCTTTAAAGATTCTTTGTTATTTTCATAGTGTCAATTTAATTTACTTTTATAATTATTAAAATACTATTCCTAAATAGAAAATATATACATATACAATTATACATATATACAATATGAGTGTCTTCAAATCAAGTAAACAGGTCCCTTCTAGGTAAGCGTGCTCCATCCTAGACTACATGGTTGCTTAACATCAGGCATGATTTAATTTAATTTAATTAATTTATTCATTTCCAAGTAACTTTAGACTCAATTAATACACTTAATAATGTGGTCAAACGCGAACCTATTCAGTAAAAAAATATATATAAATAGGCTTTCTTCTGACCGCCGCCTCACTTGATGATATGGTCTAAGATGAAGCACGCTTGCCTAGAGGATTCACTTTCGACTTGAAGACATCCAGATTGTAACCATTGGAGAACATCAACACGGGCAGCGCATTTTTGCGGCCCGCTCAATGGAAAAACTAATGTCCAGATCAATCATCGTGTTTAAAATCTCACTGGCAATATATCTAAAAGCTTCTTCGATCATGAAGTACGAAACGATGATTGTACGGACGCTTTTCGTACAGAAAAATGTAACGTGCCTTGCCCGGGTAGCCGAGCCGCCAGCGCCGCCAGCGCCGCCCCCGACTAAGAAGGTTGTAATAACTTTATGCGCCGCCATAAAGTGTACAGTGGAACTATAATTATAAAGGAGTCGCTTGCCGTGACTCCGTGTGATAAAACGGTATTTTGATAAAAACGCTCGCGACCTAACGAGACTGAACAAAGTAACATTTAATTTATACTTGTTATATTAGTTTAGTGCGCCTTAAACAAATAAACGCGATTTATCGACACATAAATGAGAGCCATTATATTAAATTGAAGTTATTTGACCTCAGCGTTTGGCGACCGGCTACGTAATTTAGCTAACTACGATTACCGAATACTAAACCTGCAGAGATGTGGCACATTAAGATATTACCCTCTATAGCGGCTCTTTCAGTGTGAAGACAGTCACGCTGTGGGAAGACCTTCCGACGGGAATCCAAAAGGCACCGTCACTGGAATTTTTTAAGCATAGGGTCAAGCGTCACTTTGTTTAGTCATACATAATTTTAATCTATCGGTTTGTTGTTTATGTTTACATATATTGTTACTTGGTGGTAGATCTCCTTAGCAGGAAGTCGCCTAGGTAGGTAGTCCACCGCAGTACCAGATATTCTGTTGCCAAGCAGTAGTGTGTAAATATTGCTGTATTCTTGTCTTAAAGGTACTGCAGCTAACAAAATTACAGGACTGTTAAGACTAACCATCGAAAATCTCAAAATAATGAGCACCAAAGCAGCGATGCCCTGGATTTTGTTTTACTATTTAAAATTCTGTGTATCGCTGCAATGGTCATGGACATGCATTATCTCTTACAACGAGCGCGTCTCGTCTGTCTCACAACCTTTATATGAAAAATATGTAGAAACTTTAATTGTATTTGTGTTGTGTATAATAAGTTTGTATATTATGAATGTAAAACCCCCTATTATGTGTTTAAACACATTTCGTCTTTTTTACCTCCTCAATGGGTCCTCCTTACCACAGTTGCCTGGAAGAGATTGCTCTAATCAATAAGACTGACAATTGTTTCACTAAACTTTAAATGATAAATGTGTTTTTTTTTTTTTCATTTTTTATGATTCTGGTGTGATCGATAAAGAGTTATTTATCTGTACGTTTAGAGGTCAACATATTATCCGCGCACGACCCACACCCCACGCTGATGTGCCAACTTGAAGTAATACATGAAAAATAAATGAATAAGCTCCTAAAGCTCCTTACGCCCCTAGTATTTCTATATTAAAATTTTAAACTTTCCTTTTCAGCATATTTAAATAAGCTCTCATGCGGGAATACATAGGTTCGCGTATTGAGTCGATGGTTTGCATCTCAGCAAGAATTATCGATTGACAGTCGGTTATATATAATATATATTCGTACGGCAAGCCATGCGCCCGACGCAGGCCGAGCACGCGGCGCTAAGCACGTCATCGGTCTGCTCTCACGAACAGGCCCTCTGACAGATTGTCTACGCAGGCGCTTAATTTCAGTGCGTACTCAAGACCTAAATTATAGTTGAGCTGAAATCTTGCTCCAGAGCTCCGTTAGATAATCTCGGTCACAGATGTCGCCCGCATTAAGTTCAGTGCTGCCATTAGTTAAGCAGATGCAAATTATAAAAGTGTTTTACATACAAATCGAAAAACACGCCTAATTCGAAATGTGGCTTAATTAGTCGAAGAGTTATGTTCCTTTTTATAATTGGAAAGATAACATCACTAGTTTATAACCTAATCGAGTCTACGCCCAGTAGTGGGCAATTAAGGCGACAACAGATATTTTCATTATCATTCTCTCTCAATAATTATTATTATTTATATATTTTACATTCGGCGTTACACAGTGTCTTACTTCATTGGAGTGTATACATATACATACAACCGACTTTTTTTTTTTTTAGAAAGTTTAACGCATCTTTTTTAAATGTAAAGTAGTGAACGAGCCGCTCTTCTGATGGTAAGAGTTAACGCCTGTCGATGACCATTGCAGCGATACACAGAACTTTGAGTATGAAACCAAAGCCCAGGATATCGCTGCTTCAGTACTTTTCTAGATCCGCTAGTATAGGACAGGTGCTGTTACGAAGTGTTACTTTGAATTAGAAATATTACTAAATTAATTGATATTTGTTTAATTAATTGATAATTGATATTATTCATTTTAAGGTATTGAAGAGTTATACTTCTGTGTTTCCGTTAAATCCTCGTCATTGTTATAACAAATTGATGTGTTGTAGATATTCTTCCGCGAAATAGTGGTTTATAAACATTACTATGTTCCGGTTTGAAGAGCAGGTACTGCAGCTTGCGACATTACTGGGATATCGAGCCTAAACATCAAAAGTCTCAAAGTGATGCGCATCGAAGCAACGATGTTAACCCTGGACTTTGTTTTGTATTCACAAGTGTTCATCGTAATGGTCATGGACAGGCGTTATCTCTTACCATCACGGGAGAGTCTAGAGCGTCTTACTTTTACATTAGTAAAATACTCTATTTTGGATTATTAAAGAATCTGTTTGACAGCCGAGCGGGCTCGAGGCCGGCTGGAGGTACTTCAAACAACTAATGAATCAGGACGTCGTCGGCGTTATTACAGCAGCTTATTTATTTTTCGCGTCACAGATTCAGCCCAAAGCTCCTCAACTTTCGCTAAGTTATCCAAAGTTTTATTATTTGAATCCTACTGGGAGGCGTAACAGTAAGTTCACCAAATTAACTCAAACGTATTCCACGAATGTTTTGTTTAAACTGCGAGTGACTTCACCAGATTACGATTTAGTTGCTTTCATATTAGAGCCGGTGTACGCCTAACTCTAGGTCAGGTAGAGGGCTCGAGGATTATCTCCTGTAATTGGGTCAGGTAACCAATAACGTATTCAAACGATATAGCGCAGGCATCAGCCAGAACAGCATCTCGGATATCATCTAGCTGAAATTTGACAGCTTTCTGTTGAATGGTCTGCAATAGTTGATGGTTCAAGTCGCGAGTGAATCGGCTTCTTCTAGGAGAGCGTGCTCCATCGTAGACCGCATTTTCGCGTAACATCAAACAAGATGGTGATGACACGCAAGTCTATATGTTATTAAAAATGTGTACTTGAATATTAATAACTAGAATGTTAGATATTTTTTACAAAATCGTTATTTTGTAAAAGTACCGCCCGATCGCTTTTCTTGGTAAACTCACTACTATCGAAAGAAATGGCCGCGTGACACTATATTTACCAACCAGACGCATTATGTGATGTGTTTTCCAAAGCTTAAAAGTATAAACTGCAATTATAATATCTTGGCTGTTAGAAACCTTGTTTTACGTCTTTGACGATTATTTGAAAATAAAAAAGGTTATTAAATTACTAGTAAGTAATTATTAACCTTTTTGACATTTTATTATATTAACAATATTTTATATTGACATGATATTTGAGATGTTTATTGAAATATTTGAAATTATATTACGGAATTCGACTTGTAGTTTTGGTGTTGCAATTAAATATATATGTAATTTTTATAAAATCTTCTAAACCGTTAACAGAATATTATATTTCGCTTCCATTAGTCCCGCAGATGCTCACATCCATTCGTCGACTCAAGTCGATGACCGAGTCTGTTTAATAGTCAGTTGTCTGCAAGAGCTTAGTAGAGAAACAAACAGAAAGGAGTCAACAACACAGATTTCTGCGTGTCCGCTAAATATTTCCTACGAAGTATCAATAGATTTCTTACTATTTTAATTGTTCTGTGACAGGTAAGCTAGACTGGCTTAACGCAAATATTCGGTCTATTGTTAACTCTGTCTCTTATATGTGCCTTTTGACCTGACCAAGGTTCAGGTCCGAATCATATACATATCTCTACATAATCTAAGGACATGAGGCCCAATTAATACAAACGAGGTGTACCTACAGCGCAATGCGGTACCTGCGGTCGCGTCGGCGTCGGTCGACACTAAACAAAGAGCTCGTCGGAGTACCTTCAGACATCAAGAAATAATCTAACTACAACATTGTGTAAACCGTTTCACACAGTTAAATAATAATAATAATAATAATATAGCCTTTTTATTCGGATCCACTTAATCTAATAAAGATGCTATAATATAAACATAAAGTAAATATAAAACTTATTCTAGTAGTTGCTGTTTGCTTGTTTTCTGTAGATCCGTTTGCCAATCGGCAAAGGCCTCCTCCAACCTTTTCCATTCTGATCTTTCCTGAGCCACTCGGTTCCACGTCACTCCTGCTACTTCACTGATGTCGTCGTCCGTCGACGACTGATGACGACGACACAGTTAAATACTGACATATAAAATCATGTAAGCTTTAAAGTTGATTTTTTTTTCCATTCTTCTTACGTTTTAAATTACGATTGACAATGAAAGCTTTCAAAATATAATTTAAATAGTATTAGTTCCCCTTGCAAGGTAATGGCACCACAATCGCAATTATTTAGTCAGAGTCAACGCTAGTCAAACTCAAATAACTAATATCGGCATCGCTTTAATAGACATTTCAAAAAAGTATAATTTAGAATCACTTAAGAAATTTATTGACATCAATATCTTGTTGTGCACAAAGGCCATCTAGTGAACTTTACCAAAAAGAATGTAGTAAAAAACGACTTCTTTTTTTTATGTAAAAGTAATACGACGACCGAGACGCTCTCCTGATGGTAAGAATATGTCCATGACCATTGCAGAGATACACAGAACTTTGAGTAGAAAAACAAAGTCCAGGGCATCGCTGCTTTGGCGCTCATTACTTTGAGACTATCGATGGTTAATCTCAACTCACAACAAGCTCTGTAATAATTTCGCTAGCTGCAGTAAGTACCCTTCAAACCAGAACACAGTGATGTTTGTGTATGTATGTAATCATACGTATGTATGTGAATTCGTCGTTAACTTATTTTATTTTTTTGGTGGTGTACGTGGTGTTGTAGATAACGGCCGCGTAACGCCGGACCACATGTTATAACTATTTGTAATGATTATGAGGAAAACCCCGCGGTGTCCGAGCCTATAATCCGTTTAATCTGCGGACGGCTGGCGGCGCGCGGCGCCGTGCGATGGTACCGCTCGAGTTACAGCGGGAGCCAACAAATAGTGTACACAACAAGCATAATTTAAAAAAAAAATGCCTACAAATAAATTAATTTTGAAAATAGATCATGTTACGCGGAAGTAAACTAAATACGTACATATATACCTTGAACATTCAAAATGAACTTTCGCAAATTAACGCCTGAATCAAGCAATTATCCAAGTAAGTGCATTGTATTTATTTTACTTAATTCAATATTGTATGGAATGTTATTAGGTACTAATTCCCACCGACATAATCTATCTAATCTAATACCTTTAAACGAGCAATTCTTGTATATATGTATATATATTTTCTGAATCTCGGAAACGGCTCCAACGATTTTCATGAAATTTAGTATGCAGGGGGTTTTGGGGGTGATAAATCGATCTAGCTAGGTTTCATTTTTAGAAAACGTCGTTTTATCTGTGTTTTCAGGCAATGAAAAACCGAGCAAAGCTCGGTCATCCCGGTACTATACCATTGTATTGAATTTTTAATTTTTGTGTTATTTTTTAATGAAATGTACCAGTCATTTCTTGTGTCTTTGGTATTATCAATAAAATATTGTATAGTATTACAGTCCTCGCTAACCGTTCCGCTTGTGCGGCCGCTACCATTCGCGCCACGCCCGCTCGTCAGCCGGCCACGTACGAAGAATGTATTCGAGCCGCGTGGTGCTAACAAGCTGGAATTCTATTACCGAATTAGTGGATGTCTGGCAACGTTACACGTTACATATTTCACTAGAAAGCACTCGAATTGGCATCTGCAACCTAGTCCTTGACTAGCTCCAAGAAGGAGTCTCCTGGAGACTCACCCTGTGCATAACACAGCAGCTTCGTCCCGCTGGTTCCCCGGCTACTCCTAGTGTTTCTACAGAGTAATCCCACAAAAGTAAAACAAAAAAATTAACATTCTCTAAAAGAATGAAAAAGCAAGCAGTAATCTTTTCTAATCCATTTAAAATGCAGCCTCCAATTGGAGCAAAATGCAATAATTTCGGCCGACACACTCGTTCCAGCCCGCCAGCAGAAATACATATAAAACTCCTTACAAATACAAACAAAACATCTCTCTTGCATGGAAGTGTTTGTAAAAATTTCGATTGACTTTTATCCTAGCCTCCCCCCTCCCCTATCCTCGCACAAGTGTTTTCTTTGCCGATAGCTACCCTTTGACGTGTTTATCCATTTTGGCCGCGGCTCCCCTCGCGTAATTTCGCTACTGTTTTTATTTTACCAGAGTTAACACTCGTTTATATCGATAGTGCTGTTTTTATATGTTATTCTTTTCCGCTGAGGCATATTTTTTTGGCATGAGGTGGTCGTTTGTACTGTTTTGTAGATATGGAAGCGTTTTTATAGCTTATTGATGTAGGTTGTTTAAGTAAGTACCTAAATTATTTTTACACGACTGCCGAATAAAAGGATGTAATGTTTTCAGGGTTCATGTATGTGAGTTTTTTATTACGTGATGTCTTTACACGGTTTCTTTTTCTGATATCGGTAAATGAATCCAAATTGAAAATTTGCACAGAAGACATATAGCCTATATAAGCAGTTTACAATAACTGCTAACATAGGCTCTGACTGTATGTCTTCTGGAAATATTAACTGAGATGACTATTGTGATTCACTAGTATGTTTATCCGCGTATTGCGTTACAAATCCTTTTGACCGTTACAGAGTAAATAAGTACAACGAACATAAGCATAAGCGAACGAGCGTATGCACTTGCATACGAACAGACAAGCTTTCATATATTAACATAAGTGTGATAATTAACCTAATAAGATTAATTAATAAAATTAAAATACGCGAAAGCTATTAATAATTAATTGCTTTATTTTGCTTGTTGCTTTGTATTCTAACAATATCCCAAACATCCAAATCGATAAAGGCAAGAAATCGGAGTCCGGACAAATATTTTAAATCGCCTTCAAGTTAGATAAATATTTAAAATTATATTATAACGAAATCAATCAAATAACCAAAACTACTTTTATTCTAAAATACACAACAAATATCTCTTCAATACTTAAAATTAATTTCTGCATCGCTAAATCAATAAATTATCTATGAACGAAGTTCACTAATTAACATTTCAATAACATTAATTTTGGGTAAAAATATCATTATTCTGAGCCTTGCTCATCTTGATACACACGAGCCAGGGCCTAATCACTCTTGACCAATTGCAGGCGTTGTACGCACTGCATCCGATTAATGTACTGAATTATGATAAGTACCTACTTACACATCAATTACAAAGTTATCGGCCGCCGCCCCCGGGCCGCTCGCATCGAAAATGCTCGTTCTCCGCTATATCACTTCATTACGCTGTTTATTAACCGAATTTTTAATAAATTAATTTATTGCGTTATTTAAAGTTAATTAGTAGCCGTTGGAGCGCGAGTGCGTCGCTAATGTTGTGACACAGGCCGCGGCCGCGAGTTTCGTTTTAAAGTGTAATGCGGGTAATATTACATTAATATCCTGATGGTTTCGATCCAATTTGGCATTGTTCATAATGTTCATAAAAGTAATTATTGTGACAACTATTTGCAAGCAATATCGTAATAGTTTGTCAATTAGTGGATATATAATATTACGCGGCAAATTAAGGAAGTTACGAGCGTAGTGCCTCCGTTTACACGATTATTAAGATTGCCAATATTTGACGCATTAGCTTTTAACTTTGTACTTATATTATTTCTTAGGGTAAATTAAATGTTTGCGTTATTTTTTACCTGAATTAGGTTACGTTTGGCCACCAACTCGCCTGATGGAAGCGAAGGTGCGGCCGAGGATGGAGCTCGTTGATCTAGAAGAAATCTATTCACAATTAAATTTTATTTTTTAAGTAAAAGTAATCGACGTTCGCCTGAGACGCTTTTCTGATGGTAAGAGATAACGCATGTCCATGACCGACCATTTATTCCAATTTAATAAAAAAGTAAACAAATTTATTTATTTAATAAGTCCGCCAACACAGTGTACACCAATACATTAAAAATTAAATTTCGAAATTACAAAATGTCAAGTTAAGTGCCACAGCAATTATAGGCGAAGACGGCATGCATTTAGTAAATAATTCTCTAAACTATTTCAACTAATATAAATTACATGAAGGTTATTTTTGTTTTATTATATTATAGGCAAAGTGATTAATGCAAGCATTATGTGTATTGTCAAAATAAATAAATCAGTCCATAACAAAAACTACATCTTAAACTGAATTTTGCTGAACTATTATTTTATATTGAATCGGAATTGATATTATTACAGTCTGTATTGTATGCTATTAAATAAATGAAACATAATGAAAATGCATAAAAAAATTCTTGATCGAAAACAAATATCGCTCTGTAAGTCGACTCTTAAGAAGATACTGGCGCCTTAAGAAGCGCCGTGCACCCCTGGCGGCATGAGCAAAGAAAACACCTTAAGTACTTTAAGGAGAGAACACATCGGAGCGTTTACACCTAAAAAAATATTATCCCACTAACATGCTAAACAGTGTATGTGATGCTACATTTTATGGCGGAGTAAAAAGGTGCTATCTACTTTACAACTTTATTGTCTGTTATTAAAGCTTATTAAGAGCAACCTCTGCGCTCGGACGAAGGGCTCGAAAAGGTTTCGGACAGGAATTAGTTGAGGTGTGCTGTGAAATTCTTTGAAGTCTAAAAATTAATTTATTATTTATTCATTACATTAAAAGTTTGTTAGGATTATAGCTCAGTGGTTAGCGCGGTCGGTTCACCACTGGTGCAATGCAAGTGCCTGGCTATTAATTCAGTGGAAACAAATTCACCGACAGAATTTTGTAAATTCACATAATAAACAAACATTTCCATTATAATGTTTCACTTAAGTTTTGTACTGTATATTCCGTACTAACATATCGAGTCAGCAGAGCGAGGACTTGAATCCTATTTCAGCGTCACAAATCAAACACAGACTCGAAAGATTTATAGAATTTTCCATCTCGTTACGTCAGCAAAACAAATTCGTCCCATTCGTCATTATGTGAGGTCCGAGGCCGGATCGAGGACCTCATATCGAGGCATGTGAGGTCCGAGGCCGGACCGAGGACCTCATACCGAGGCCTATTTACTGTACGCTAGGAAAAGGTCAGATGCCGCGACAAACCAATCCTATTTCAGATTGGAAATGTGGTACTTACGAATATTAGTTTTCTAATGCTGACAAGAAATGGTCAGGCCTTTTAGTTTAGTCAACATTTCACGTGTGTTCCCGAGGAAGCAGGAAATCGCGTGGTTTCTAACACCTTTTATTTTATTTGTGCGGGAATATTTAAACTATCTACTTGTTTATTTATTTAGATATTTGCTTTCAAAATTGAGGTTTTCACGGATTATTTTTCTGTCAAGTAAAGTTTTTTTCTATCGTGTTTTGAAGTACCTACGTCACTTGAGTATAAATGTATCTTTGAAAATTTACTGCGTAAACCAGACCTAAAACAACCAAATTCGGACGAACGGGGCGTTAATCGTTTTTTTTTAAATTGTTTTTAAATTAAATGTTCTAAAATTAATCGAAATAATTATACCTAGTTTGTTATATTCCCAATAATCATAATGCTAAACTTACGATTCTATTTCTCAATCTAAGAAATCCAGTTGTGTGTAAAATAACTAAGTTCGCTCGTTATTAATAACTTTGAAAAACAATAACAACAGGCTCCCTGCTGTTGCTTCAGATTCTAGTAAATGCGTTATAAATATAAAAGAATTTTCTATTAAAATCTTATTTCGTCGGCTATTCGCTCTTCTAATGAACTCACGGCTTTGCGATAACTTACTACAATTATAAAAAATTCTTCTCTACAGTTCTTTAGAGATAAAGCTTGTGCTTTCGCCACCGTTTTGGTCAAATTTTGTAAAATGTATTTAAGTCATATTAAATTTATTGTGTTAAATTAAAGTTTTAATTTTAAATTTGCACTTTTGTAAGACAATAAAATAATTCTGTAGATTTTAATTCGACTATATTTGCAGATTTACCTCTGCACTAGCACTCGGCACTGTACATCGTTAGATTACATTTTACTTTTGACATAAATAAATAATGGCGGGCATTTTCACACAGCGCCATCTAGCCCCAGACTAAGCAACGCTTGTACTATGGAAACCAGACATCTGACAGATTACTTAAATAAAATATATCAAAGCTAACCTTACTATCCTTAGTTAGCCTTAAAAGGCTAGGCTAGCCTTAAAAGCCTGTACGACTTTACTTGCCACTGCAGAAATTGACAGTTATTCACTCGCTAATATTTACGTGTTTTGTGTTATGTGTTCTAATACAATCATTGTTTTTGTTTCAGGTAAAAAACGTTAGTTTCACATCTTCATTACTTATTTACGAGGTATTTTAACACTTTTACAGCTTAGTTTTACTAACCTTAGTATATACTGATGTATTTCATTACTCTTTGTAATCCTTTTTTTGGCTTGCAGTTGACCGCCATTTTACCTGGTGTAAAGCGATGATGCCGTCTAAAGTGGAGCACACTTAACTAGAAGATACCGTTTTGCTACGTTCCCTTATTTCGAGTATAATAATATTTGCACGCTACTTACAGTCTGATTATAGAATATTTTGAAATGATTATAAACAGGAAAAGCGTTTTTTTTTGCTTCGTTTGGGAGTAATGAGATGAACATTGTACTCTTCTGGTGGTAATATGCGATTCCCGTGTTTTTTTGGTAAGTGTTAGACCGCTATCTCGCCCAGTCTACGATGGAGCAGGCTTGCCTGGAAGACACTAATTCACTGGTGACTTAGGAACATCCAAATAGTATGTACATTGAGCATGTTCCTTCTACGTAAACGTGCCCCACCCTGGTGCATCAGCAGTGTGGCCAAACGCAAATTAAATTAATAAAAGTATCTATCATGACATAACAAATGGAAAGTAGTCGGTAGTACGCACCATCAACTACTTTCAATTCGCGTGTCCTTCACAAGACAGCCACGGAGTATATTAAGACCGCAGCGTCCAGGTTCACAATATAATTTAACATTACATTGTACACAACTTGACGGCAAAATTTAGCATCAGCAGCGCTTATCTTCACCTCGCCAGTTTAATTACCTCTGGGAGCAACTTCAAGCGGGTTAGATAATACACGCTTACTGCGCCTTCCCGCGCTAACCCTCAAAATAAGATAGCCACGAACACGGCTCCGACATAAATATACATCGTAGTTCTGAAAATGTACGGCGGCGGCACTGAGCACGAAACTCGCAGAAGAACAGCTTTTATACCGAGGAAACTGTAGGTGTTATACAACGTGCCGCGCGTGAACACGTCGGTGTCGTTCACCGCAACTTTCAGAACGTACGAGAAGCCAGTGTTGCGTTCATGACATGTGTTTCTCTGGTGGTGTTCTACGCAGTGCTTGTAGTGCGTCTGTAAGGTACGGTGGTAACATGCCAAATAACTAACCCGGACATCCGAGGACCCTTGTACCCGGATAACATCTATCCCGGATAATAATCGCGCAAATGTTTGGACCTTATTTGATCTGATAGGCACGGGACGCTTTGAATGTCCTAATTTGACAAAATAGTTGGGATTGTGTCAGTTTTAAGGTAAATTTGAGTTTCCTCTGGATCGGAAAGGAAGCGATATATTGATGTTGTTTGACTGAACGGGTCAGAAAATTATATGTATGATCTTCAAAAGCTTACCTAAGTAGGTACCTACTATTACACATGTAAAGGAATGAAGCAATTTCAGTAACCAAGTCCACTGTGCGAGGGGCGCTAGTGTATCTATCTCAATAGGAGAGATTGATCTGTCCCGCACGTATGGTGACAATCTGAGATAACAGCGCGCAAAAAAATGTTGGTAGCGCTTTTTTTTACGTGGTGTAAATTTGTAACTGAGCTAATCTTGGTGGTAACCAAAAAGTCTCAAAGTAATGAGCGCTAAAGCAGCGTTACCCTGGACTTTGTTTTGATACTCAAAGCTCTGTGTATCGCTGCAATAGTCATGGACTAACATTATCTCTTACCATCAGGAGAGCGTCTCGTTCGTCTCATTGCTTTTACATAAAATAAAAAACTTTATTCACCGGGTTATTTTGGCAAAACCCCTGCGTTGACAACAATTGAAAACAATTTAAAAACCTTACGGCTACTTTAGTATATTTTGTCTGAATATTTAACTCTATTTGAAAGTAGAACACCAAAATTTGCAGAATATGTTTGAGGTAAGTGGCGGATAACAGAAGTGCCTTTTTTTTAAATATATGTAAGTATCTACGGACTGATCATTTCTTATTACATAGGCTGATTTTTTTACACCCTAAGGCTCAGTACTGGCAACAGATTCGTACGAGCCTAACTTGAGTCGCTACAGTTCCATCACGCATGGGTAGCGCAACGGTTCTTCATTAAATAGTGCCCGAGTGTAACTGCTCCACCGATTCCGGACAGTTCGACCTAATTTCCACTCAATATCTGCCGAATCCAGTAAATTCGGAAAACAATTTCGGGCGGTCCTGTGTCACTCACAAATCCGGCCGATCGCATCCGGAACAAAACTTGTGGGTAATTAATAAGTTTTCAACTCAATAACTCGCGATGTTTGCACAAAATGGAAATAACCTCGCTAAACGGTTTTAGGTGAAGTTTTCACGGAAGGATCGGGTTTTGATTCATGATTGTATATTACCTACTTAATTATTTGTGGGTAAACCAGAGGGTGGCTCACAAAACGAACCCTGTCTAAAGAAAATAAATTACCTATCTTTAAATTTTAAGCATCCTATCGCAGTTTATACGGAATCAAATACAAATTAGAATTCGCTTTTAAAAAATGTTTTCTGAAAACAAACTTTGTGATAATTCTGTGAAATTTCATTGGACAAAATAATTTCTTGTGTAGTAAGAATTGTTTAATTTAGAAAATCCATCTTTAAGTATATTACAAGTAAATGCAGTTAGTCGAACTGATATCAAGACAAGAGAAACATGACTGGATGTGTGGATCATATTAAAAGTCCTTAAAAATTAATCATCAAAATTATTTTACGGTTATTTGTATTTTCGTAAATATTATGATCAACGATCCTAAATATTCCGTGAATCGTCCGACGTCGTGTAATCCCCAATTATAAGTTTGATTACTGAACGCTGAACAACGTTCTTGAACCAACTTGTTATGTTTTTCGCCGTGAATGGACTCTTCAAGTTCATTCAATTGATTTATTTATGAACTCGGTTTTATTAGGAGCAATTAAATGTTAGGAAAATTTGTTATATTTTAAGTGAGATATTGAAAATATAAACGCTTGCGATGTTCAAATAGCGAGGCTATATTATATATTCAGAACTCAGCTCATTTCGCTTCAGAAACATAGACAAGCTAGCGTCACAATTTGCGACTTTAATCCATTATCTATTTTGGTTTAAAGATCAAACTACTAAACCGATTTTGACAACATTTCTATGGGACCATCGGAATATATACTCTTTTTTTTTTAGTCGGTTAAAAAATATAAAAAAACAGCACTTTGCTTTTTACTTTCTGTTTACGCCCGTCGCGGGTGCTTTGGTATTAAAACGTCGTAAGCCCTTAGGTTTTCAACACAACGGCCAAGATATCAGATTGTTTGATCCGCGCTCTCACAAACTCTTTCTGTTTCCTGTAATACTTTATCTTGGCTTCGCTCTTTCTCCTACCGATTGTATTGACATTCGATATTCAATATATTCGTAGATTAAACATGTCGTTCGTCTGCCTCGCTCTCCAATAAACAAGCTTCCTCCTCGTGCAGGCATCCATCGGCCTCACCTCAATTTAAAACCGTAAACTCAAATAAAACCGTACCACAGAATAAATAATAGTACTACCGGAACGCAAATACAACCGATTTACTAGATATTTCACACACACATACAAACCCCATTTCTAACACAATTATACGTGCGAAAATGTGTTTGTCCGTGTGCACAATTTTTTTTTCGGTATTTCCAGATATCGTGCTGTTTTAACATGATTTTTCGTTAGCGCAATAGTTGGCGCAGTCGATTGTCACGCCGAAGGGCATGGATTCAAACCCCAACAATGAGCTTGAGCTGCCGGTGATAACATCGTGAGGAAATCACAGCATGGTGGTAGGGCATTTTTTAGTATTAGGCTGGCTAGCTATCACCCTCAAATTGAAAATTTACCGCCATGCGCCTAACGGTGTATTCCGAGAGCCTCACTTGAAAGCCAATTCCATTCCAGGCTAGGTGCTTTGCCATCTTCGACCACACCGTCATTTAAGATTAGACATGTTGTAGTCAAACACCTAGCCTGTCAATAGTAAAAAATGGTGGATATTTCCCACATACGCACTAGAAGATTCGATTATACCTTTTTTATACGGACAGCGAAGATATGAAACTCTGCATTTCCCGCGAAGTAAAGTTTGGGTGTCTTCAAATCCAGAGTAAACAGATTTCTTTTATGTAAGCGTGTTCCATCCAAGACCGAAAACATACTCATCACGGCTTAACATCGGTGGGCAGGTATGGTCAAAACTATTTTGAATAAGACAATAGAGCAATAGTTTTATGACTGACAAATTGAGTATTTAACCAAAGCTACGTCTACGCTATCGACTTTTTTATCGGCCTAAGAATTTAGAATAAGCTTATTTAAAGTGAAATTTAGAGTAAAATGAACAATCGTGCGTTAAAGCGGGCGAAGCCGGGGCGCGCAGTTGTTACGTCTAAATAAATGTACAGTATCTATGTGTGCGTCGGTTGGCGTCGAATATTACAACGAGCCTCTTCGACTTTGCTACGACGCTCATTTGCTAAAACATCCCCCTGTGAGTGCGAAGTGTTAGCAACGTATAGACCTGACTAACTTAAATGTTTTTTGCACAAAAGTAGAAACAATTCATTACATTAAGAAAAGCAATTTATAAATCTCGATACTATTGTAAAACATGTACTGAAACAAAACTGGACGTAATCTACAAAATATATTATATCGTTGTCGATATATGTCGATATACATCATGAATTTACACACTTATACTCTTCTTTTTTGTTTTATTTCATCCTATGGTTGCCTAGAATCGATCGCGTTTAGTTGTAAGGGCGTACATAATGCAAACCAACTAATAGGCGACATATTTAAAAAACTTTTGGCAAAATTTCTTTAAGTTTCTACTCCTACAGGCGAGACCTACGAGTACTCGTCGATCAGCATTGCAAATGAAACATTCAATACATTTGTTACGCCACAACAACACAGAAAACAAGAGCAACAAATCAAACCTTGTCAAAGCTGTCAGTAACCGACAGCCGTGAGCTCTGGCGCCGGTCGCGGCCTTTCTAGCTCTGCGGAATGATGAATGCAGCAAGTTTGTTGGCGGGAAAAAATCGCGCGTTGCCGTGTCGGCGGCGCGCTCTGATTGGCAGCCAGCACTCGCCGCGGCGGCGCGGCGCTCCAACCACTCGGCGCCTGATGACAATTTGAATTCAGAAAATCATTTGTATTAAGAATGTAACAGTTTGCGCACGGAAGGTAATCACTTGAATGAGGTGCAAATGGAGAGGTCAGCCAGGCGGGTACACGTGTGCGTGGGTGTGACTCTTAAACTATATTAACCTGTATACAATTTTAATCAATGATTACAATAATTGGAGATGTTTGCTCATTAGTTGGATATATAAATAAATTATATAGGACTTTTTAGACGCCATCTCGCAAAGCTTTTACTATGGGAAGCAGATAACTGACAGAATATTCATAAAAATATTTTTAGTAAATACCTACGTATTTACATAATTATATATTCATATTATATTAGCACCCAGGCACAGAACAAACGCTTATGCTCGACACATAAATATTTATCCTGGGTAGGAATCGAACCCACGCCATGCTCTTGAAGCAGATACACAACCAAATGAGGTCAGTCAAAACAAAGCAGGATAACTTAAACAAAAATATAAAGTTAAGAGTGATAATGAAGGGTAAGATAAAAAATATTCAGTTCTGCAGTGCAGTGCAGTGCAGTCGAACCGCGACGACTACGACCGACATGCAGTGCACATATTTTCCAGGTCTCGTTTTGTTTGCGTAACAATAAAAACCGGGATATTCAGTCAAGTTTCTCAGAAAAGTTGTAGACTTCTGGGAATGAAATAAAAACGTAGATGTAGAACATAAAGTAATGCAATACGGTTCTGTTTGTCAATTATATTTTTCCTCGTATTCATGAGTTATGTCGCACAAATGTGTTCAATATAAAAGTTTACAGCCCACTTTACATCGCGACATGGCGTCATAAATCGCCGGCGACAATTCATTGCGACATAAAATCGGATCGGTAGGCTTAAAGCAAACCAACATCCTGTATTTACGATTGGAGGACCAACTTTAACACCCCGTAGGTAGGTACAGGGTGATGGCACTATAAAAACGCGCGTAATATCGGTAAGCGTTTGACTCGCAATAAAGTGGTTTATTTCACTTCAAATTGGGAATTACTCGATTCAGAATGGCCCTTATCTGACTTTTAAATGCCTAATTTATGTTATCTGTCCAATAAAACTTTATAATCGCACAGCAGCCGATGTCATAGCGAAAATATGTACCAACACCGACGTGAAGCCGGCTAGTCCCGACACGTCGCGAGGCGCGAATAAATCCATCGAACACAAGAAAGCTCTCCGACTCGAGCATATCGTAAAAGCGTACAGCGTGATTGTAAACGAATGTATACACACAGTAAACGGAAAATAACATAAAAAAAAACAACATTATCGGAGTAATGGAGGGCGCGCGTGCGGCCGCGCCGCGGGTTACTCGCCGCCAGTCTGCCTTTCGTATCGGCGGGTACATTCGCAACATTATTCAATTTGTCGTTACGCTAAAAAGAGGCGCACAGAGACGAAAAAGAGTTAGGAACCTGTGTGTTTTTGAAACGAATCCCCGCTGCGGCGCGAGTCGGTTTGAAACGGACCCGCGCCCGCCTTTTCCCACTATCTGAATTGCAAATGCGATGCGATGACGGCGGCGCGCCGAACTAAAAGTGTCGCCAAACTTCGGATTAAACTTCGCCGGCCGCGGCCGCGGCAGGTACCTACTCCAAACAAAAACGTCACAATTATGGTAATCCCGGAGGCAGCTCGCGCGCGGTTCGAGTTTGCATGGCGATCCGCGCTGTGTCACCTGGGCGCCGCTGAATAATGCAGCCGCTGCGCCACTTACACCTCCCATTAACATATTTATTAATAAAATAAATACGAGCGTCCGCGCGGCCGCCGCCTGAGCTGCGCAGTCTCGGCTCAGCGTTGACATTTCCCGGAGACACAGAACGGGTAACAGAAGCGGTGCTGGGTGTAATGTATGCATTCATTAAATAAATTGAGTTAGCGCGCGGCGAACAACGATGTTCCTTCCAGTAATGTGCGCAAAATCTAACGCAAATACCTACCATCCGCGCCTGACAGGGGCGCGCCGCGCGCCGCGCACTACCCGACTGGTTCTTGACTTGGTGTCTCGTCGTGTCTCGTCGGTGTAGCTGACATAAACCAAATTTGGTCCTGAAGAAAAGTCAAATGAAGAACGAATGAAGAAAAATGAGGCTCTCCAGTTGAGAAATTACTTCAATTTAACACATTTTACTTGGTACCACTGCAGCATCAGATATTCTGCCGCCAAGCAGTAGTGTGTAAACATTACTGTGTTCCGGTTTGAAGGGTACTGCAGCTAGCGAAATTACAGGTTGAAACTAGCCATCGAAAGTCTCAAAGTAATGAGCGCCAAAGCAGAGAGGCCCTAAACTTTGTTTTGTTACTCAGAGTTCAGTGTATCGCTGCAATGGTCATGGACAGGCGTTATCTTTTATCATCAGAAGAGCGTCTAGTTCATCTCATTACATTTACATTAAAAAACAAACATTTTGTGAAATGTGGTCAATTAAAGTAACCCAGCATAATTACAAGCCGGTGCTAAATCTATGCCTTAATCGTAGATAATGTTGTAGACACGCGTGGTTTCCAACTAATCCAAGTTACAACCGTCGAGGTTCAGTATAAAGTATTTCAGACATTACGCGGCTTCCAACTAATCTAAAGTTAAACCAGCAGCGCACATTGTAATCGGTCATAAAACTTCCAATAATCCTCCACTATTATTAACTTTATTTTATGTCACAAACGTTTTGTATAATGTGACACTCGAATGTAAATAACATAAATACCACTTTAATAAATGAAATCACAAATTTCCCCGGAGCCGCGTGCGGTAATGCGCGCACAAAAAGCGGCCGCTGCGGCTCCCACGGGGCGCTGCATCCGCGATATTTCCAACTGAATTAAATACGTGGATTGCAGGTAAAAACGGCCGGAATCAGCGCGCCGCCCGGCCGCCAGTGCTCCGGCGCTGGACTGAGTATAATACCTCTTGCTCTCTGCCGTTTGGGGAGCGGACTTCATGCGAAATCAAGATACAATATATCTCACAGACATAGAACAAACATTATCATGTGCGGCAGAGAAATATTTGTCTTGAGTAATGTTAAGATAACGCTCATCTAATGTATTCAATCACACTATTATTACAAACTTATAATCAAGATAATTAACACGAATGCCCATTATTAAAAGTTTTTTTTTTTCTAAAATTATTATGTCGACGTGTGTTTTTTATGTAGTGTATAAGAGCAAAAGTTTAGTAAAACAAATAACCGATAGAATAACTGTATATTTTTCGGTTAATTCATTTAGAATACTCAGACAAAGAAAAAACTTTCTACAACATCGAACCCACGCCATACACCTCGTGATTTGCTCGACGTCGTCCCTTCTTAATTCGACAAGTTTTGTTTCCAAATAATTCCGAGTGCATTTAGTATTTCTATAAATTGAAATTATTGCGTGGGATAAACATAGCTCACCATAGACGCTTTGCATGTAGAACTGTGGATTTGAATATATATACATTGCTATTGATTCCTCTCATTAGTATCGCATCTTCACTTAACATCACGTGAGATGGCGATCATATAGGCATAATAAAAAAAATGTATCAGATCTTTTAGAGTAATACAAAACAAAATAAATTCACCGAACGGTCAAGTTCGGATACCGCCACAAGCCCGCTAGCGCCGCCCGATCGGCCGCATTCGGCAAACGTACCAAAAGTGACGGTTTATCATTCGGACTTGTTTGTTTTGTTACTGCCACCTCCGCCCTGAATCCTAAACACGGCCGTGAGCCGAATACTGACGCCCTCGGACCCTGGCCCCCGTGTACACCGCCTGTCAGCCACGGACACATCCACATTCCGACAGAACACAACACTCTGGGACAGATTCTTTAATACTTAACAAGTTTGTGTATTGCATTAAAACCGACTCACTATTCTAGTATTGAGATGAATAGATAGAGACTCCTTTATCTCTATAATCTATTATATATACTTATAATGTTAATCTCTTTAAGAGCTCTAGTGTGCAGTAACAATCTTTAACTCTTTTTTTTAAATCAACTCTTAAAATCGTTCTATCTATCTATTTCGGTTATCCAGGTACCTAACACAAACAAGAAAACTTAAGAGCTAGTGCCGCCCGAGTGCCGCACTATCGGCGAGTTGGATGTTCGCGTGTCGGGCTGACGTTTCGACTGTGACTCGTCAATGTCAGTGTTTAGTACATCCCTTACATGTCTGAAGTCGCTTCCGGCGCGGCGCCCCATGCAGCCGCGGGCTGCGGAACCTCCGGCATGCGACGTTTATTACCAAGGCTCTATAGGCTATATCATTAAACGATATACCCCCAGGACATCATAGCTTCATCATTTCACTATTTTAATAGAGCATGCATTCGACTTAACTTATTTCAACTGACTATACTGGGTTTAACGAGACTTTTAGCTCATTAAAGAAACAGACAGATACGATGATATGAATTTTGTAATGATGATAGCTCAGTGGTTGGTGCGGTCGGCTCACACGCCAAAGGGCGGGGGTTCAAACCCCAAATATACTTGAAGGAAAACAACATGAAGAAACCTTAGCATGGTGATAGGGTATTTTCTAGTACTCGGCTTGCTAGCTACCATACTCCTGCCGTCAAGCATCTAGCGGTGTGTTCTGGCAGCCTCACTTGAGAGCCAGTTCCACTCCAGGCTAGGTGTGCTTTACCTTCGTCGAGCACACCATCACTTAACATCAGGTGAGCTGTGGTTAAGCACCACGCTTGTCAACCATAAAAAAAAATGCTTGTTGATGGCCAACATTTGCTATAGAGCATAGTTTGATTCCATAATCTTCTTGGTAAAAATTCCATTAAGTAAGCGCTCCTAAAGTAGAGTACCAAAACAATTTTCATGTTTTTATCTATCTCTATTTTGATATGTAGGTCACTTCGTCACCTGTTTTCCCAGAAGGCCATCTATCATCAGGCAGCTAATGAGTCGTGACGTCTGGCCGCTGGGCCCGCCTCTTCCATCGTGTAGCCGGTGCCTTCTGTACCTACACTTCTCGTACTTATGCGGCCAACAGAAAATAAGGAAATATAGTGTGTTTTCTAATCTAAACGTCCATGAAATATCTGCAGACAATAGTAATGCATTAAATCACGTAAAACAAATTGAGGAAGTGAAATGAAGGAATGCAAATGCAATCCTTTTTATTTCGTTTATCAAAAAAAAACTTTTTAAAGATTTTACTGTAATGTCCCTTAAACAGACGACATCGATAGATTTGTTAAATTACGAATCATAAAATAAAACTCTCCTCTTTTGCGCAGTCGAGTAATAAGTAATCGTAGCTACCAATAATAATTAATATAACTTATTTATTTTATTTTATTCTACATAGAAAACAATCAGTTACATAATATCAGAGTAAGTAAAATACTGGTTACGCAAAACTCAAATACATAGTTCTCACATATGGAATAAGTAAGAAGAGTGAAGTGTATGTGTGTGTTTAGATATCGTATCTTTAAGTGTTTTGGGGTGCCTTTGTGCTGTATAGATCTGAGACTCAAAAGAACTCATTCTAAACAGCCTAGCTGCTCGCTTTCCAATCTAGAGATCCCATATTAGCGTGGCAAGAGCGGGAAACACGCACGCACGGTGCCCTCGCGCGTCAGGGCGTAGTCAAAGTGCAGAACGCCGGGGGTGCCGGACAGGCCGCGGCCCGCATCCCCCGCGACGAACACTTTCCGTTTTATTCCCGAAGAAAGTTTTATAACTCGCCGCCGTCTTCCCTCCGGAGTGGCTCGTTAAGCCACCTTTGTAGCTTCGGCTGAGTTTCAAAGGTAAATAACTCGGATCCGACTCGATTGGCCGTGATTATTTATATTGTAAATTAGGCGGTGCATGAAACGTAAAAATGCCGAGTTCTGCGCGAACGCTTTTATTGAGATCGCTTTGACAAACTTTTTGGGAAACGAGGCGTATTGTCGACAACTTTAAACGAGGAAAGTCGAGAGCTGCCATTACACTCTCTGTCCAAATTACGTCTCCAAAGACACACAAGTTCTTCAATCGAAAATTATTCGTTCTTTCAAAGAGACTGAGACGGCGCGTTGTGCGGGGAACTCGCAAAATCGAATACGAAAAGCGTTAAAACTATCTGCACCAATTTGCAGAATTACGGGCACAGAATCTGCAGCAACAAAACGAACCGAGCGCGAAACAAAATCTCCTGAAACCCGAAGCGATGCTGGCGTGCCGAGTATAAAAGATATAATGGAAGCCGGCGCGCCGCGCTCGTGTGCGAAATCACAAAGAGCCGACCGGCCTAACAGCCGACCAGCCGACCAACCGACCAGCCAAACATTCGGTGATTGCAGGCCAGCTGGCTCACTTCCACGCGCGGCTGTAATGCATTCGCAAAATTCTGACACGATTTGATAGTGCCGTCCCAACATCCACATCGCCCCATCTCGAGAACGCCCCGTCTCAAAACTCAAAACTCAAAGTGCTTTATTTCCTTTAGACCTTACAGGACTCTTGGACACGTCACACGTCACAAATTATAAACATACTTAAAACTAGGAAATAAAGTGATCACTTTGATCTTTCGTTCACTTCAATCTTTTTGAGGTAAAGTAAAGCAGCGAACAAGAAACCTTTACCTTGTTAGATTGTAGTCTGTCGATCGATGTTGACAGCTAATGCGGTTGCACAAGCTTTTACACCAACTTTTATTCCATTGCACTTCCCGCGGCTTTCCTTCATACTAAACTTGTATTATTCTTCGAGCATTCGCTCAGATCACGGCGTTATATTGAGAAAAGTATAATAGACCCTCTCGCGTCTCTTTCCGACCAGAACGACATCACGTCAACCAAATCGCTCTGTTATAATTGGCTCTCTTCTAGTGTAGCTTCATTAATGTAGTGCCTATCCATAAAATATGACTTTTATAATTATTTTGAACTACTCGTCAAACTAGTTGCAAGAAGTGAGTTTGTGCCGACATGGAAGCGCCGCCCTAGCCTGCTAGTATAATGACCTATGGAATGGTAGTAACTCGATTCGCGAGCGGTCAAGCGCAAACTTTTCCATGCTGCACGATCCAACTGCGAATTTCCCTGTAAACTACCCAACTCTTTGTGGCGTAACTATTTGTGAAGCGAGCACTCCAGGACTACATAAAGTTTAAATTTACTAATAGAACAGATTATTTAATTATTTTTTTAATCATATGAGCGTTATGACGTTAAAGCAAGGCTTCGTAATTCGTGAAAGAGTCGCCTGGTCGTGTCTCGCCAGATTGTAGTGCGAGTATCGCTGGAAGCGACAATGTTCGCGCTGGAGCGGCGCCAGTTACCGTAGTCCAGTTTTCTCCGTTATTCAGGAATGTAATAACTGTCGCCTCATTACAGCATCCCAGCATCCCCGGCTTCTCTCGACTTCATAACGAAACATTATTATGACGTAGGTCGGGGTTGTTTATCCGCGCTCAGTAAACATTATTCCTATTATTGAAGCAATAGATGCGTCAATATTAAGATTGTTTTCTGATCATCATAATAAATAACAAAACTAGTATTAAATCCACGTTTAATAAAAAATATAAAGAAAGACAAAAAGTACAGAAAACAAAATAATGAGCTAATGTCACAAGTGGTGACCTTATCGCTAAAAGCGATCACTTCCAGGCAACCAAGGATGGAAAACACATTGCTGGTTAAGAAGAGAAGGGAGATGTTGTAGCTCTATTAAGTCCTAATAATTTATAATATACTTACATAAAGATAAAACGAAAAATAAATATAAATAAAAACCAACATCAGCAGCGTAGTACAAAACAAGTCTGACTCGGATAACAGCAATTCTAACTCAGGAATAATTTAAATTACATATTATGTTAAACAGAACTATGATTTTTGACAATATCGGCAGTTTTCAAGTAAAAACTGCCGCACACAAGTCGGGTGATCCCGGAACGTGCATGTACTGACGTGACAATATAACTAGCGCCACTCTCGGACGAAACTCGTACGTCGCAATAAAACGAAAGGTCGTCGCGGACGCCTGAAAAGCCTCTATCAATAAATATGAGCGAACAGTGATCGTTCGCAGTAACATGTCGCTCGACCCCGATACCGCGCATTATGGGATACATAAACAATGTCCTGGCGCAGAAATAGAACGGATCCAGGTAAATAGAAGGAGACGCCGCCGCGGACCTCCTCAATAATGCATCGACAGATCGATAAGTTGCACGAGTGAGGCGCAACACTATTCAATATTGTTTGCACGCGGTCGTCATTTTACAAAGATTTTATATTCCCTGCGCTTGCCTCGAATGCCGTGCTGACGTTTTATGAAGGCTCCTTCTCTAGACAACGATTACATTTTGCTTTTTATATGGCAGTAGAATAACGTCTTTATTACTCACTGCAGTAGAATATCGAAACTAGTACACTACTTTAGATTAGAGGCGGTTAAACTCCTCATAATTATGTTTATCACCGGGTTTTAATCGCACACAAAATTAGCCTAACTTTACTATGAAATTAGTTGTGTTTATTTACCTCGACGTTTTGGCCATGTTGCAATAGCCGCGGTCACGAGTACACTGGACAGTGCGGGTCGTCTCGATGTAATAAATGAAGATGTTGCGATCTCTTACCATCAATTTGGTCTTAGAAAAACGTAAGGTTATCACCACGGCACACCACACTTACTGTGACAGCACCTACACCGCGATACGGGCACTGGCGATTACGACCCGGTCAAAAACATAATAAATATGAGTCCAAGTCGCAAAAGTTTAAAAATTAAAACGTTTTATAACATCCCGAGATCATTGCAATGAATATTTCATAATAAGTTTTAACTGTCTTACTGTTGATTTTTCTGTATAAATAAGCATCTTATTCGCCAAAATTTTTGATGAAAAATAGCACAATCATTTTTTGAGGTAAATCTACCGCCAGCAGAGCACGTGGCAGGCGCATGCGGAGCAGTGGAGTACTAAGCTGACAAAGGCAGGGATGTAACTCTGTTTAGGTAGGTAGGAACAACTATGTCTTGGCTAACCCTGTTTGGAGCAGGGCGGCGCGCTCCGAGCCGATGTGCGGACCAATTAGTGGTCATTCCATTGTTCAATTTGACTTATTAGAGCGGCCTGTGGCTTCGTAATTGGAATGATTGGTCGGCGGCTACGCGCTGACCACTCGCCGGTGGTCCTGTAATCCCGTAATGCACTTCTTGGAGGCTGATGTCGCGACAGTATCGCATTAGCCGACACGCACGCCCACTGAAGCGTTTCAAATATTCACACAATAATATTCCGTTAAACTGTATTGAAAAATTACACACCCACAGAGTAGCCGTAATGAGCGGCTATCAGAAAGTCAATACTCGACAATTTTCTATTTTGAAACCGAATAACACCTGCTTCGTTTTCCAATGCTTAAGCTAAGTGAGGCTACGTGGAACTCTATTATATTTTTTACAAGAAAAAGCCGACTTGATTCCACTAAGCCCAGGCACGGTCACGTTGTTTTATCACGGAGCTCCGGCGGCCACCTCATTGGAACTGCTCTAGTAACCGTAAATACTGGAAAGGTACAGGAAAGCAAAACGCAATTTTGTTCAATTAAATGACATATTTTTTCTAGAAATTTTAGTTTAAAAGTCAAACTACTGAACCGATTTTAATGAAATATCTATGGAATGGATGATCAATCTGAAAATATATTCAATAAAAAATAAATATGTTTCTTCTTTCAAATAAAATAAAAAAATCTGTTGGTAAATACCGGAGTTCCCAGGTAACAAACAAAGAAATATACAACCGAATTGAACCTCCTCCTTTTTTGAAGTTGGTTATATCACATATGTTTGGATGGCTTCGTCGTCGTTGTCCCTTTAATGAAGAAACATTACTTCTTCTGTCATAACAGATCCGCGAAAGTTGTTTTCTGGATGCTTGTGCCTTGTTAACTTTGAATATAGTTTTTCAACTGTTTACAAGTTGCTAAAACGATTCTCAGCGCCTACCTTTTATTCACGAAATAATAGCGAAGGTTTTCAGATAGATTCTAGTTATAGACTAGATTATTATCCAGTTTTGTAGCCTAAAAACTGAATTGTACGCCCTCGGCCGATACAAACTAAGTTTAGTAAGTCTCGGCGCGTTAATGGCGAGGTGCGCCGCGAGAGGGCGCGAGGGCGCGAGGGCGCGCGCTCCGTGCCAGGCGCTAAAAAACGCTTGTAATACCCTTTTGTTATTAAAGCGAGGAATTAAGAGCCGCGAGTTCAGGGCAACACTTAATTGGTACGTGCGCCTCACACGCCGGCGCCAGACGACGCACACCCGCACTTTATTATATTCGACACCACACTCGTTTACACTGCGTGATTTACTTGACTTAATTGTAGATAGAAATTGCAACTTGAAAAACAAGAAGCGAAGCAGGTCGTATGATTCAAGATTTTTTATTATCGAGTATAGCTAGAAAAGGCCTTACAGAATAGTCATCTATGATAAATCAATTCATTTATAATATTTTTTTTAATTAAATTAAAAATCATCGTAAAAGAAAAAACAAATGAAATATTTTTATTATCATTAACTTAGTCTGAGGCCGTGTAGTAACATTTACATAACAACCAAGACTGTTTATTTTTAAACTAGCTGTGCTGCGACTTCGTTGTCTTTATTTGCCGGACACCTTTTCTTCAACGCAAAAATCTTTGAGATTTGGCCACACATCACAACTGCAATATCGCTTTAGGCGATAAGGCCGCCGTTGTTGCTTGTTTTTCTTTTAATTAATAAGTATGTAATGTGTCGGTATGTAATTATTAAACTTATTATTGCTTCTCTAGCAATCTACTGATACAAGTATAAAACGTTATATAATTGATTTTGATTTTGATTTTATCCATTTGATACGTTTCTTGGATTTGTCGTGTATAAGTCCAGCCCACGTAACGTGGCAATATTATTGTATTACTATTAGATTCGAAAATGCAATCTCCAATGCCACGTAACAGTGGTTCTTATGGTTCTCACGGTAAGCTTCTATTTAGACTGCACATACGAATACAGTTAGTATTGTTCGCTGCGCGGACCTCATTGGTTCCGCGGAAATTTGTGTACAGTTTTCCAGTCCGTTTCAATCGGCGTAACATCTAGTTCGCCATTCTTATTATCTCTGCACTACTTAGTCATACTTGACCGCCCAGTTCGCTCATTTAGTAAAATATCTGCTTCAAGAGCTTTAAGTTCGTATCCCACCAAGGCAAACGTTTATTATGTGACTGTAAATGTTTGTTCTGTGTCTGGGTGTTCTTTACAAAAAAAATATACAAGTATGCTATCAGCTACCTGGTTCCCATTGTATAAGCTTTGCTTAGTTTGTGGCTAGATGGCGCTGTGTGAAATGTCCTGTGATATTTTTTTATTTTCTGTCCATTTCGCAGTACTCCATAAGTATTAAATGAGGCTCTCATAATTTAGCGCTTTCATCGTATTACTTAGTCCTATTGGTTTTCATGGAATTTTCCACAATCTAAAGGAGACTCGGTGGACCTTCCGAGAATATCTCGTTGTGTTCTCTCCTGGAAACCGGGCCGCGCCCGCCCAGTGCGCACAAATTACACGAACAAAAAGAAAGTATTAAATACAGTAACAACATCAGTATTAAAGTACTTCTTATAACACCGGCCAACAAAAAATATTAATTTCTTGCGCGTGGGATTTACTTAATATATTCTGATTGTATGAGCAAAAATATTATACAAACTGCGATTGGACATCGAAAATATTAGCTTTCAAAGTAGTTAAAGAAGCGATTTGACCATTTTTGAATTTCGCGCCCAATTAATGTCGGCCATTGCGCGCTGTCGCTGGCGGACGAGAACTAAGAGATCGGGGAGTAGTGTTTCACTCATTTATGTGTGGAACAGAAACAGTATGCGCTTGCGTATCACAGAGGCATGACGTGCTAACTACACAATGGGAACAAATCTCCAGCCATTCCGTTGGCACATTCAATACAATAGTATTGATATTAAATGCTATTAACTGCAATTAAATATATGGAAAACAAATGGGAAGTTATTAGACTTCAAGTTGGTGTGTTTGTAACTGGAATGCAAGGTGGATATACCAAATACTCCTGTTATCTTAGCCTATGGAGTAGTAGAAATGATGCAGCTTACTACCGCCGAAAACATTAGCCGTTGCATATTAAATTGGGTATTATCAAACAATTTGTAAAGGCTCATAAATCATGAGTCCGAAGCTTTCAAATAGTTGAAGAATTTTTTTCTAAAGCTTTCAGAGACGAAAATTATGGAATCTGTGTAGGCCTTTAAATTAAAAAAAAATGGATTGTGATATTTTCCCGCGTTTACTTAGCAATGTAGAGAAAAGTAAGGAGTGCCCAGGCATAGTTTTGAGGCCTGGAACAGTTTTAAAGCCAGGAACAGTTTATAAATGGTTTCCTTGGAAACCATACAGCTGAAAATTATGACGAGCTGATTACTGACATAATTTCGAATTTTTGCATCATCGGATGTAGAATGTCTCTAAAGATGCGTGTGTCACATTCTCACCTAGATAAACTTAAGGATAATATGGGAGCTCATCCGAAAGATTCACACGATTCACGATTCTTTCACACATAATGGACATAATGGAATTAGAGAGACGTTACCAAGGCCAGTACACTGAAAGCATGATGGGGGACTATATTTAGGGGTTGATAAGAGAAACTTCTGCTGAACATGACAGGAAAAGCAAAACTGTACAGATGTACATTTGGACTCTATTTTAAGACAAATAAATCTTATAACTTGGAGTAACAAACCAAAGTAAAGGGCATCGCTGCTTTGGCGCGCAATACTTTGAGACATTTGATGGTTAGTCTCGACAGCCCTGTAATTTCGCTAGCTGCAGTACCCTTCAAACCGGAACGCAGTATTGTTTACACACTACTGCTTGGCGGCTGAATATCCTGCTAAGGAAATCAACATAATAATATATAACAAATACAACCTAGTAAACTATTATGCAGTATTGTTTATGTATATATTATTGCTTTCTTTTATACTCCGACAACCATATTAGCTGTGCCCTTACTCCTATCCATCCAAAGGTTGCTTGAAAGAAATTTTATATATTTATTCTATCTAAACATCGAACTGGCGCGCAGTTCTTGAAATACTTATAAAGTTATAACCGTAGCCGACGTCCGTCCGCGACGCAGCCCGACATCAAAACCGCAGCACGGCTGCAACTTGCACTTAGAAAACAATGAATTTCGTATATAAATCATTTAATGCTCAACAACGCCGCGCCTGTTGGCATAGCGGACGGGTATGGGAACAAAGTGAGCACGCTCGCGTTCGTGATTCATGCCTTGTGTTCCACTTTATAAACGTAGACTTCACAACTTTAACGATCCGCTGCACACCCTCGCGCCTCACCCGCGCGTGTGCGCCGAGCAGGCAGCTTGTGCACCACCTGATCTGCAGCTTTGTAGGCTCGCGGACTAATGATGATATTTTCATTTGCTTTGCTTAGCTGAGCAGAGCTAAGAACAAAGTACCGACTTTAACTCACAATATTTATTATTATGATATTACTTAGCGGGTATACTTGGCCGATAATGTCTCGTCGATTCCATTAGCACGACATAGTTGCAATATGCGTCACCTTACACCGACACTACTCTTATTCTATTCGAGAGTCTTCAACACTTCAACTTTCCCCGCACGCAAAAAATACAAATCACGCAATACAGGGCTGCTGAAACTATAACCGTAGTAGTGAGCGCCAAAGCAGCGATGCCCTTGACTTTGGTTTGCTGCTCAAAATTCTTTGTATCGTTGCAATGGTCATGGGCAAGCGCTATCTCTCACCGTCAGGAGAGCGTCTCGTTCGTCAAATTATTTTCACAAGTACAGATATGGACAAGTGGTAAAACTTTCGCGGACATATTCTTGTACTAACTGAGCCTAGATGGCCTGCGGCCCCATGAAAAGTATTGGTATATCCACATTTTTCTTCATCATCTCATCTCAGCCGTAAGACGTCTAATGTTGGACATAAGCTTTTCTTAATAATTTCCATGAAGACCGGTCGGAAGTGGCTCGCATCCAGCGCGTTCCTGCGGTCTTTATGAGGTCGTCTGTCCACCTTGTGGGTGGACGTCCTACGTTGCGTTGCCGGTCCGTGGTCTCCACTCCAGAACTTTGCAGCCCCATCGGCCATCAGTTCTGCGTGCTATGTGCCCTGCCCACTGCCACTTCAACTTGTTAATTCGCTGGACTATGTCGGCAAATTTAGTTCGTCTGCGGATCTCCTCATTTCTGATTAGACCTTGTAGAGAATTACGTTTTTTTTAATGAAGGGTACTAGCCCGCGATGGGAACGTGCCAGCGCTGGAGCGAGCGCCGGAGCGGGTGAAGAAGCCCAAACTTCCGAAATCCCATTAGACAGTGACTGAACAAAACGCAACGCTTATAGCACGCGAACACACTTTTCAACCATTAATGAAACGCAGATATTGACAGGGTGCTCCCATTTATCTTTCTCCGCCCCTTAATTTAACTTGAGCCCCCTGTATGCTGCAAGTCACCGGAGGGACTCGATACGCATCTTGGATTGACACGTTAATACCCAAACACTTTCATAAAAAGAAGCTCCGCGCCCGGCGGGTAACGACCAGGTGCAGGCTTTTCGTGCATGAATATTTCTTGGCAAATGTGACGTACTGCCAATGGAAAATCGATTAAACATCGACGAAACGACGCATCTGACTCTTTTAACATCAATCGTTGGTTTAGACGTCGATAATTAGGCCATGTCGTCAAGTAACTCGAATACTATGTAGCCTACTACTAAACTCGTTATTGCATTTAATTCGTAAAGCCACACCTTTTCATAACATTGCTTGTAATCAAGTCGGAGAAGCGCTCGGCAGTCGACAATCAAATGTGCATATCAATGCGATTAGCAACCCAGGTGCGTGCGGTCTGCGTCTGTGGGCGCCGCGCCGGGTGGGGGGACGTTCGACGTTTGAATAAATTCCGCGGGAAATCGCAACGAGTAGGCTTACACATTTCCATGTCAAAAGCGCGCGATGCCGCGGGCGGAACTAGTGAATTTTTAACGACACGTAGTTGTTCGCACTTGCCCTTTGATTGTATATCCCTGGTATACCGCTACATTGTAAACAGTGCTAGTAATACCTCCGCGGTCCCACCGAGGGGCCCGCGCCGGAACCGCGAGCCATCTTTACTGAGAGCTGCTATTATATAATTTGAACAGGATAAATCAAACTAAATGTTTCCACCTCGATATAGGTATAAACAGATTAGGTAATCCTAACTATAAATCGTTATATTTAAAAAAAGTATTTGGTATTAAAGTGAACTGTGTCTAAAAAAATAAAGTGAATATGAAGCACCGAAGGAGTTAAGTTACCGCGGCCCTCGCCGGAGCTGCTGCGGATCAATAAGGAGAAACCACTAAAATTTCAATAAACAGAGCCCGCGGGGGTTGATTAAAGAGTCATCAATTCTTTGGAAGCGCGTCGATAATGTCGCGACCATTTTAAAAAGAGCCAGAGCCGGCTTATCTCCGCATTAATTCCAGAATTCCACAATAATTATTCGTTCAAAGGTAACGCTGAAGACGCATCTCCGCAGACCGACGTCGCAGAACATTTCACGGGTCCCCGCGCTCCGTTTCAAAAGTAAATTCAATTTAACTCGACTTACGGTTCAATTTGGGGCGCAGTGAGGAATCGCTTAGATAAGTCTTAGGGATAAGCCGATTTCAAAAGGAACACGTGATTCGATGCTGATTGCGTTCTATCGGAGCACTCCCCCTGCCCCGCGCGGCGGCCCTCACCCCCGCGCACCGTAATCATATTTTAATATTGTGAATGAGAGGGTATTTCGTCAGATTAAATTTAAATTGTATCCTGCGGTGAGCTCCGCGGAGGTGCCCCCGCGCCTCAAGCATCCGCTAACGACTCGATAACCGGCGGCGTTCGCAACCATGAGCTCCGATACATCTTTTCACATTGCTTCATACACCAATTTGGTATTTATTTATTTATTTAATTCTTTATTGCACACTTAAAAAATAATATGTACAAAAGGAGGACTTAATGCTAAAGCATTTTCTGCCAGCCATCCCCACAGTAAATATATATTGGTACAAAATGTATATAGTTATTTAATTATGTTTTCAAACATCGAAATCGTTGAAGGAAAGTATGTACTATTCGCGAGAAGTAGTTGGTATTTGCGAGGCAATAATATCTCAAAGTTATTTTGTACAACAAACCTTTCAATTTATTCCAATAAAATTGAATATTTATTGCAGAAATATCAGAAAATATGAACACGCAATCGTCAACGAATGCAAATACTTGGAATCCTTCACATGAGATATCAAAAAACGGCGTCATTCAAAAGTTCATGAATATTTTTGAAGGCAAAAGAGCCCTAAAGAGTAATTGCGCGATATTGAGTGACGACTGCCCCCGCCCCGCCGCGCGAGGGGTTCATAAGCCCTCATTAAGAGGAGGGAAAATATCTAATTTACCTCCACTCGGTTAGTATGAAAAATCCAAGAAAACGGCCCTTTCTTTGAAGCAATAACGCGGGGTGCAAGCCAGAGGCGAATGAGATAGATTTGCATACCAGGTAAAAATTGGAAATCGAAATCTTTCACACGATTTATCTTAAAAGACGCTTCAAACCAACACTAAACATAATAAAACCAAACTAACAGGTCGTTTCTTGTTTCAATGTCGTTACATTGAGGTTTTTTTTTAATTCAGACCAATCATTGCACTGGTGCAGCATAAAACGACATGAGTGAGATGATATGAATTCGTGTAATTGGGTATAGATTTTCTTATGTTTTCTTCCAATTGAAAACTAATCCGAATATCAGGTGCTATAGAAATTAGCGTCGTAAACCGACCCATGCATGCGACCGTCTGCAAAGCGGCTCGCGTCGCGCGGCCGCCGCTGCCGTCCCTCCCGCGGGCCGCGCACGCAGCCGCTATTAAGGCGCGGGCCCTCGTGCCCATATTCAAGGGTCTCGAGATCCGTTAATTACGCCCGACGTTAAAATTAACTACCTTTCCCGCACAACACCGCTTCCGCAGCGTTTTGGGGAAAATCCAAAACTTAAGACAACACTGTGAGGCTATTTTTAGCACAGATTTCCGGATAACTCTTATTATGTTTGTCCGGATTAGATATTTTTTCGATCCTTTGCTCGAGCAAAGGATCGGATTCTCGGGTCGTTGACACCTGCGATGTATTTTGCCATTGATGACCGGAGCGTTGTCATATTTTTTATCCTTACTTGAATATGTGCGGGAAACTTTGTGTGTAAATATATCAACTAATATAACACTCGTGTTTATAATATTTGAAGCCGAGGTTGTCAGCATGTGTTCCTGATAGTTATATTGTTCTATTGGCTTCACGGTTTTAAAAAAATATCTTTATAAATAAATGGCTAATTAGCCAGTTGTTTCACATTTAAAAAAAAACATTTTGTACAGTTTGGTTAAAGCTTTTACTTATTTGTGTTGAAAATGATATATATGAATAAAATATATATTTACCAACTAAGAGAACAAATCTACTAGTTTCATAGCCATATCATTGAAATTATCACCATTTAATGGTTGACGTTGCAAAAAAACTCAAACGACTTTGTTTGATTCGATTTTCAGTGTGCGAACCGCTAAACAGTAGGATGCGCTGCCCGAGTGGGTACAATCTGGGTGTCTTAAAGTCGCGAGTGAATAGGTATCTTGTAGGCGAGCGACGAGCGTAGTCCATCGTAGGTAGACCGCATCAGCTCTTAACATTAGTTGAGATGGCGGTTAAACACAAGCCTATTTTTATTAAATAAATAGAAAATGTTACAAAAAGTAGCGCGTAAACTCCAAGAATCATAATGAGTCGTGGAAGTCTCTTACGCCACAATTAAAATGCTAATACTCCGCCACTTGGGCGCAAATCTTTCAACTTGTAAATTTTTCCAATCTAACTCGGCCCTTTGTTAACTGCCTCCGTCCCCGCGACTCTCGAGCAAAAGAAAGGGATGAAGTATCGCTAATATATTTTAGCTACTTGCCTTGTAATGTAATCAAGAAACTTGGAGCTCGACGATGAATACAAAACGCAGGCAGAGCAGGCCGCGGGCTTCATAATCACTGGACGCGCGAACCACGTCATCATTCCATGAGGTTTATAGGTGCACCTCAAATATGAGGGAACTTTCGTTCGACTAATTGATTATTAAAATCTAAAAAATATTAAAATATCACAATGGCGAAATCTGTCTATTTCTAAATATTTTTAAATTTTATAAATTATACTTTACGGTATACCGGTAAAGTTTAAATCCTCGCTGCATTGCAAACTAAAGTTCCCGTGATATAAAACAATCTATTTAGTCGAACTTGTGCAATCAGCAAAATCGGTACCACGTTCGTTTATGTACCTACATGTAAAGAATGCCGCGCAGGTAAAACACCCACAAGAGATTTAACATTAGCACTGTTGGTAATGTAGTATGCATAGTACATGTCAGGTAAAAGTTGGCGCACTATAATATCATTTCACACCTATGAACCACACCTCCTAGTTTCACAGACTAATACAATCATTGCATCTTTGTAAATTAAGATCACGACGAAACGTAAAAAAATATCTTCCGAGCACTTCTTCCAATAAAAACTAGAAACCCTAACGTATGTCGACACATACAGGAATGTTTCAAAATATCAAGTCTCGGCTTGCGGGTGCGCCGATCCGTCGCGTATTTGGTAACTGCAGTGGTACCAGCGGCGCGCTGCCCGATATGGCCTGGGCCTCCATGTACGGCGGCCACTGCTGCGGGATCCGGTTAATGAGCAGTGGGGCCGGCATGCACTCGGCGAGGAACTGTCACGTGAGAGTGCGTTTCAATGCACGCAGCCTGACTCGAACCACAATCAACTCTGAAAAAAAAACTTTTACTATAGTCGGCGAAGTATCATGAAAATAAAATTACTTAAAACTGGTGGCGTTGAGACTCATGCATTAAGAGTTCTTGGCGTGTCACACATCAGAAGTGTTGTGTGTATAGGTAATCGAGGCTCAACTGGCATTTGAGTATTTTGAGTCGGTACTAAAATCGCGTTAAGTTCATTGCTTAAGGTATTAGCGTGTTCGACTCTAGCAAAACATTTTAAAAAATGTTTGAAACGACTCAAAAAGTACTAGTTATTAAACGTACAGACAGACAGACAGATACCTACAGGTTTATACGGTTTCGTTGGCCACAGTACGCGTTCAGAACTCTAAAAATCTATTTCCATTGCAAGAGTCGCCCTGATGCGACGGGTCCACTAGACGCTCGCCTTGTCCCCGAAGTCCTTTTAAAAGCTTAATCCACCTGGACATGCGCACCTTACTCTGATAATGTTGTTATAATCCGAGTAATCACTTAAATGGTCGCCCGCATCCATTCGCGTTCGTGAGCCGAGAGTGGCGCGCGGGGCGCGCGGGCGAGCGGCAGTTACTGTGTGTGCAAAGTAAGAGCTAGTGATACTTCTTTAAGTTTGTAGCACTAGATAAAACCCTCGACCCCATCATCGCTTTGCTTCAGCTGAAGAGGCGGCCAAAACGCAAACCTATCATCTCTCTATGTGGAGAAGAAATTCATTGTTGTGTCAATGTCAATTTGTTACCCACATCATCGGTCCTCATCTACTTTTAATATCCCTTCTAGAGTAAACCCGTCTGGAGCAGCGAGCTGTGTCGTGAGCCAGCAGCTGCTGTACTGCAAAACAATGTTTTAACTATTAGAAAACGTTCTTTCGATTTATTAAACACTAGCCGTGCTAACAAGTAGGATATGTGTTAATCTAGGACATACAACATATACTTGGTGGTAGATCTCCGTAGCAAGACCTCGTCTAGATAGGTACCACCGCAGTACAGTTCTGCCGCCAAGCAGTAGTGTGTAAACATTACTGTTTTCCTGTATGAAGGGTACTACAGCGATGGCCAGGACATTAGTTTGTTACTCAAAGTTTTGTGTATCGTTGCAATGATAATGGACAGGCGTTATCTCTCACCATCAGGAGAGGGTCTCGTTCGTCTCATTACTATTTCATAATAAGCAATCTATGAAACAGACACATTCGTATTTAAAATATCAGTGAGATAAGTATGCAACAATGGACGCGCATCGGTCCTGAAGTAGGCTCGGCGTAATTCCTGACGGCTTGCATTTCTTTGTGAACGTTCCACTGGCTCGCAGCGCGGTCCTGCTGCTTATATCTACAAAGGGTTCGCCGAGATCGGAATCTAGAGGTAATATCCTCTCCGAAGCTAAACCGGCGTGAATCTCTTATTTTCGTCTCTGCATAGAAATGTTGGAAAAAGTCGAATCGGATGTCAGTCTATCTGCGGCGTCATAAATCACGGCGAGTGACACCGCGGTATCCGCCTACTTGTTGATCGCAATGACGTCATAAATACGCACTATTTGAAAACGCATAATCAGATAGTGTTATCTTTCAGAAGTTTCGGTAACTTAGTCTGGCTTCCAATCTGGAGGTCCTGAGTACGAATCTACATGTCTGATAATTCTTTTAAAAAAAACTCGTACTTATGTGTACTACCCCGCACTCTATCACCCTTCTCATATTGAGGAGAGCCCCGCGCCCAGCAGTGGGACAGTATAAAAAAATAGGGTTGACTCCCTTAGATATGACACATAGGTTACGAAAATTTCAGCGAATTCCGTCGCGTCTCTTGTAACTATCGCGGCAACACAGCCAGATTACGCGCCCGCCGTGGAAGGGAATGCCGCGTAAATCTCAACTGGTTTGAACAAACTTTTTTCAGACTGAAGATAGTGTTCTGCGTGGGGGCGTGGTGTGACTTCACAGATCTTCGATAGCTTCCCAACAGGATGTAGAGTCTCGGTATTATCGGTAAACTGCTTCTATCGGCGGAGTGGAGCTAGATAACTTCCATTATCTGATATTGAACTCGTATTCCGAGTGAAATATTCAAGCTACCGAATAAAGGTCCCGGCGCACTGCATGGAATCGACACTAGGCCCACAGAAGCGAGGCATTCAAACAATAGCACATATCGTGTTCCAGCTACGACATGTTACCACTATAACGTACACGAGAAAAAAGATATAAATTTCCACAAACATTAAATTAAATATTCATTCGCACCAGATCAACGGTACCTCGATCTATTTGATTTATTTTTAAGTAACTAAAAATTTATTAATACAATAATCAAAATTCATAATTATACATATACAAAAATAATAAAAATTAAAAATGACAATGAAAAAATAATAACAATTATATTTTTTTTTAATGTTTAATTCAAGTCAATCTTCCATATTTTTCTTTCAATATTTACTGGCCGTAAATAACAATAATGTTTCAGACAAGTCATTTGTTGTGTTGTGTTAACGACAACGAACATACTTCTATTTACAACGCAGACTTCGTTTATGTGTTACACAAAAATGAGGCTATATTTAAATCAGGGGATTCGAAAATAGACAAGTTGAAATAGTTTGTAATAGTTTGTGACGAACAACTCGTATCCATTTGAATTTTAATATCCATTAGTATATACTGATTATTAGATCTTTCAGTATTTTGCTCGTCTTCAGTCCAGTGTGGGCTCCGTGCAGTGCGCTGTGACCACTCTGGCGATACGTAGGATAACCTAAATCTCATATATTGCTCGTGCCAGTTATTTCTCATCTTTTTGATACAGTTTTTCTCTGTTTGTTCCTCGGATTAGATTCCGCCGTGATTTACTGAAGCGCTTTATTACCGAGGTAATTACTCAATTTATTGTAATGCCGCTGTTTCTTCTGGATTATATTCCGGGAATAAATCACGTTGGATTATAATCGGAGACAGTCCTCTTGGGCTTCTTACTGCCGCGTCACGTGACACAGGCGTAGCTTCAGCATCTCGCCCTGCTCACAAACCTCTACCCGGCAATGGCCAAGGAACATTTACAAGGTTCACTCCCCAGATACAATTTTTTAAATCACAACATATTATAATTGTGTGTTGAAAACACAAAAGTTTCTTTATCGTGAATCCAATCCATATTTTTTTGTCGGACAGGCTAAGTGTTTAACCATAGCTCACATAATTATAAGTGACGGCCTGATTATAAGTGAATGGTGGTAGAAGATGTCAAACAAACCAAGTTTGGAATGGAACTGGCTCTCAGGTGCTTGGCTACTAAGTACTAGAGAGTGCTTTATCACCATGATATGGTTTCCTTCACCGGCTGTTTGAGCACGTGTGAACCAACCGCTATAACTACTGAGCTATCATCGCTATAAAACAATTATATATTTTTTTAAATTTAATTATGATTTAGATCCAGGATTCCAATAATTTATTGGCGCTGTGATATGAGTTTAACTGCATCCCAGTCGCATATAGTTTTGTGCCTCAACAGACAGTCTCTCGCAGGCCACCAAGCGCGTCGCAGCAAAGTAACTATTACTGTAACCTGTGGACGGTGGGTAGTAAATATCGTACATTATGCGGTTCTTGCTGCGCGACGCCGGGTGAAACTGAAGAAGCCTTATAAAGCAGCCTGTACACATTTGGTTTAATTGAGACTACTCCCACACTCGCCCGCGGCTCTTCGTGGTTCGACAAGACACGGTTCAGTGTCAGTGCGACCTGCGCGACTGCAGTACGACAGCGTCGTGTCCGTGAAGTGACCGCCGACAAAGGCACCGTGACGAATTGCAATCCCAAACTTTAGCTTCAAATAGGCAAGTGACATCTACCTTTAAGCTATCAATGAGCGTCGAAGCAATCTCTTCTTTTTTCTTTTGATCTGTTTGTAATGTTTTTAGCGGGCCGATAAGACCACGTCTGACCACTAACTCGTCTGTTTTTAAACAACGATGTAGCCGAAGATGAAGTACTCGGGCATAAAAGATACCTATTAACTCAGGCCTTGAAAAAACTTAAAATCATGTTAATTAAATTGTTGTCAATAGTTTATTGTCGATTATTTAATTTTTTTACTTTCGTACCTTAAACATAAAATTATGTTATTCACGAGTTGTTTGACCTCAGCGCACGTCGTGAACGTGGCTGAAACTTCGAACTAAATAAACAAAACTAATTTCATAGTATCTTGTGCGCGATTAAGATCCCCACAAACTATTAGAACGTTTTTAGACTAGAAAATGTTAGCTTAGTGGACGTGAAATGACGGTTTCGTTGACGCTTGGATCGCGTAGGTGTGGCTGAGCTGTTATGCAACACTTTGTTGCAAAACCTGCAATGACCGATGATGGCTCGATTTTACGGTTAAACTTTAATTGTGGTTTTATTATTGTATCTTCGAATTGTCGTGTGTAATCTGCCAATTATGTCACGTCGTCGACGACGATTTCAATACATAATAACGGTTTTTACATGGTAATGAAACGCAGTGCAATATACGCGAGAAATTATAACCTGAACAAGCTTTAAGTCACCAAGACAAGCGGTACTGGAACTGTTTGGTGGATGTAAGAGTTCTTAAGCAAACGCACAACATTACGAGTGTATGTATGTACATATAAACCTTGTCCAGCTTCTTCCATTTTTATCTCCGTTTGCTGTCCTTGACCACGCAATCCTAACTATAATATTTATATCGTCTACATTAGCCGTTTCTGGAGTACTGATCTGTTCGTCTAACTCTGTTTCAACTTACTTTAAAGCGATGATTACACTGTATGCTGCACCGGTATCCACCCATGACTTAAACTACGAGTAGGTCTCATTTGTGCTTCTGTATTATTTACAAAACCTTTCAAATTTTAAACGTTGCTAAATTTTTGCAATATTTTTACTTGCTGTTAGATCAGGATGTCGTCTAGGTAAGTAAATCATAAATCATATTTATTGATAACGGGTGTTACAAGTCAGTAAACTTGGAGTAAGTTAAGTTAAGTACCACCGTAGTATCAGATATTCTGCCCCCAAGCAGTAGTGTGTAAATATTACTGTTTCGGTTTGAATGGTAGCAGTTAGCGAAATTTCTGGGCTGTTGCGACTAACCATCGAAAGTCTTAAATTATAGAGTGCTAAATCAGTGATGTCCTGGACTTTGTTTTGCTACTGAAACTTCTATCACTGCAATGGTCATGGACAAGCGTTATCTCTTGCCATCAGAAGAGCGTCTCGTTCGTTCTCATTACTTTTACATTAAAACAATAACAATAGTTTTCCACTATGGGTGTACGCCGTATGGGTGACCGCTATTTGCTTTCACACGCGGTGTGTTGGATAGATCACTTATGATACACATCTCATACGGAGTAGGTCATTCTGACTTCATTTCTTCTTCATTCGTGTGGACATTGTGTTGTCGGCGCGTGCCCGCCGTCCGCGGCGCTGGGCTGGCACACGAATGGTCACTATGATAACCGATTCTATCCTCGTGCATATTGTAAAATAAATATCACGTTGGGTTACCTTTAATACATATTTTCATGTTACAAAAGCTTAACTTAAATTAAGGTCTACCGATTTGCCCAACGTCCATTTTACACTTTTGGTGTAAATCGCCTGTTGCTCATAGGCGGCGATGATCACTTACCATCAAGTGGTCCGCTTGGTTGTTTTTCTTTAAAAATGACAGCAAATAAATATCCGGAAGTAAACTCCTTCACGCATAAGTCGCTCCCATAAGGAATGTCTCATGTGCTAAACCTGACAAACAAAAGAGAAATTATATTATCATCCTGCCGCTACCGGCGCCCGCGTCTGTCTGGGACGGGCTTAATAAAAATCAGTCAATTATAAAAAGCTACGTACAGCGTAGCGGCGAGTCGTGCCGGCGGCGGCCGCGCCACGTGCGCGGGCGCACGACCGCCGCTCACGACGTGCGATTGTCCTCGGTCACCAGTTTTTGTCGGCGCCCGCGCGCGCGGTCACGCTACTAGACTCGCTTTACACTAGCTGCGGCCCGCCGTTGTACCCGACACCCTACTCAATTACAACTTCTTGACTGCCCTATTAGCACATTCGATTGTAGCTTTGCTTCCTGTGTAAGATGTGACTTCGATTCCCACCAGGACAAACTTTTATATGACTAACATGGCTGTTTGATCTGTCTGAATATTCCGCACGTATTTAAAAAAAAAAGTATTTTATCATTTATCTAGTTCCCATAGTACAAACGTTGCTTACTGTGAAGCTAGATGGCGCTGTGTGAAATTTCCTTCGAATTTATTTTTCTATTAATATGATTAATCCATCTCTATACCCGCAGCCCAGAGCCGTGTGTAGGCTTCCTCTCGTTCAAACTTCCTCCTTTGCTTTCCAAGTCGTTCGCCCCCGTACTAATGTCTCCCCCAATTCCGTCATCCCCTGTATCGTTGATACCTGTTGGTCCACGTGTATACTTCCCGCCAAGACAATTGATAAAAGTAACTCCAATTGTTCGTCCTAGATCAATTTAACCTGTAATATGTCAGCACAAAATGGGAGCATCGATTTTTAGATGATAAATTACATTTTACCAGATCTAGTATTCAATGTTAGTGATACTCGTAGATTTAGCCGGAGAGGTAAAAAACCTCTTGAATTAAGACGACGAACTAGTACATCTTACAGTATCTCTAAAATTAAAAAAAAAAGATAATCTTACTTAATATAATTACAAACTGAAACACAAATCTTGCTACAGTGTTGTGCTCGATTGATTTCAATTGTGATTTGTGGTTGGCGATCAATTTCGCGGACAAAAGGACAATGCGATGGATGCAGGATGGAGGACCATGAACTGAGATCTAATCGAAACGCCTGCGAGATCCGAGCCGGCTGCTCAGTACATTACTCTCGCTTTACATGGACACGTTTTGTTTTTACTTTGATTCGTTTCCTTAGCAAGATATGATTGATCGTACAGTACTAAATGGAAATATTTAAAATAATAATCACCCCTTTGAAACCGAAGGCGATTTATGTGTTATTCCTAACTTATTTTTTTCTTCTGTATATATTATTTGATGTGGACAGTAACTGTGCTGCGCTGTAGCGCCTGGAGTAGCGCAACCGTAATTAAAAGAGATCCCTAAATAGCATAACTGATACAACATAAAATAAAGTGATTAGAGTTGAGAGTAAACATTATAAACTGTTGTGCATGGTTGTCTGAGTCTTGCTATGTAGCGACGATAGCTCAGTGATTAGCGCGGTCGGTTCGCATGCCGAAGGACGTGGGTTCAAACCCCAACATGAGCTTGAGCCGCCGTTAAAGGAAATCATCGTGAGGAAAGCATAGCATGGTGGTAGGTGGTAATCTGCCGCCAATCATCTAACGGTGTGTTCCGGCAGCCTCAATTGAGAGCCAGCCAGTACTATTCCAGACTAGGTGTGCTTTACCATCTTCGACCACACTTAACATCAGGTGAGTTGTGGTCAAACAACAAGCCTGCCAGCCATAAAAAAAAAATGTTATTTTTACTCGTACCATAAAATATGGACTAAATTTCTAATTGGCACTCTTATCGCTATCTTAATTTATATGTACCTAATATAAATAACTACACACCAAATCTCTTTTTTTAGTTCGTACCTGGTGTACGATTGCAGCGGCACTTGTCGGGTTGAATTCCAAGCCATCGAGGAACCCAATCAAACACAAAAAAAATTTATTTTATAAAAAGCAATCCAGCTTCGATTCGATTTCGAGTTTTTGCGAGACTAACGCGCGGTAATTGATTTTCGTATATTATATAGAAGATAGATAGATAGACAAAAACATACAGGTTCATAATGGTAAGTGGTCACTGCACCCATCGGACATCTTTAAATTAGAAGCATACCTAATTTTTATTTAGTCTATTTTTTTTTTATCTACAATCTATTGCAACAAATACAACATTTAGTAATTTGATCGGAAGCGTACAGAAAAACTAGTCAACAAATTCCATTTATTTCCATTGTAATCTCCCAATTGCAGAGCTGCATACAAAAAAGCTGTATCTAAAAAATGAGGTAGTGAGTACTGCTAACAATTCACCTCATTCTTTATTGACATCAAATATTCGAAAACACTAGCACAGCGGCACAGTTCGCAAAACCCAACCATACATACATATGTAGATTTCAGTAAAATAATATTCTGATATAACAATTTCAAATGTTCCGCTAAATATTTTTACAGCGATTGCATTCCTACATGTTCTGTAAAGTTCGATGATTGTTCAATTTTGGATCATTCGTTGAAACTCGACTCGTACGCCACAGTACGCCGGTACTAATAAATGCGCTACAAGTACTTGAAATTCAGCGAAATCAGTAAATTATTTATTAGAAAAGAAATTACTTATTTATTTATTTATTAACTTATCTATCAAAGAGTAAATAATAGGCAATGACTGATTTTATGAGGACACGACACATAGAGCATTATTTCTATTTCTACTCCTCTCTAGTATAAGCTACACCATAGGCCGACCTCCTTGATGAACGGTTGTCAGACTTGCCAGTGGTGAGATGCACAGCAAAAAAAGAGTAAATTTTTTTTTTTAAATCCACATCATATTCGTAAGGGAAATAAATAGTTGTAATGCACGCTTTTAATTACCTACTATTACGCACGCTTTTCCAGAAATACAAAGTAGCATTTGTTAAGTTTACACGGAAGAAGTGTAAATCCGAAAGAACTAAAACACTCCTTTACCGAGACCTTCGCAGCTGCAGTATAATGTGTGGTACACCTTTAGCCGCTTCTAAACGCGTTCAAACGGAACTAACAGTTCCCCCGCGGGCCGCACGCGCCCGTGTTCAAAGCGCACAGCCTCCATCCTACAACACTATTATTATAACGCGAGCGTTAAGAAACTGGCGCCCTCTGCGCCACATCCGAGGATCGCGAGCACACACCTACAGATACACGGCTTCCACCGCGCACAATGAAATAATAAACACTTCACCCGCGTGGGGGGAAATATATTTTTTCGTTATTATTTGCAAAGTAAATTTCCCGGTTCGCAGGAAGTGCCCTCGAGCCTGTTCGCCGATGGAATTTGTCATTTCGATATTCATATTTTCTATTCAAGTGTGACGATGACGTACAGGTATTTTGACTTCGGAGGGAATCGACTAGAGTTTGGATTATAATGGAAATACCGCCGCGCCGCGCCGCGTCGTCTGAAATAGCGGCCGCTTTTTAAATTTACTGCGTCTGTCGGTGAGATTATAATGCACTCGTACTCCTAACTGGAGAGAGCCCGGCTATTCGCAAGCGACTTTGTTTGACCCGTCGCTCTTACTTTCGGCTTAATAAACGAGAGTGGCAGGCGATGGAAGTAATATCATACATTCTGGAATAGTTTCACTGAAAGTTTAGATGGATTTCCCCTTAAAAGTTAAGTGTGGATAAATGGAAAAGGCCAATGTTACTGTTGGTATTTTCTCAGTGGTAGATCTCCTTAGCAGGAAGTTATCTAGGTAGTACCAGATTACCACCGCAATACCAGATATTCTGCCGCCAAGCAGTAGTGTGTAAACATTACTTTATTTCTGTTTGAACGGTACTGCAGCTAGCTAAATTACAGGTCTGTTGAAATTAATCATCGAAAGTCTCAAAGTAATGAGCACAAAAGTAGCGATGCCCTGCACTTTGTTTAGTTACTCTGTTCTGTGTATCGCTCAAAGCTCATGGACATCTCTTACCATCAAGAAAGAGACTCTAGAGAGTCTCGAGTCATTAATTTTACATAAAAAAGGTATATGAGGTTGGAGCACCTCTAAAGTTTCGCATTATTCGATAGATAGATAGATAGAAACTCTTTATTGTGCACACTGAAAAAGAAAAAGAGTACAGGAAACAAAAGAATCTTATGAGCTAGTGCCACAAGTGGCGGCCTTATCGCTAAGAGCTTATTATTCTGTCAATTTTAAAAGCACCTTCCCAGCAAATATTTGGGCAATATTATAACACAACCAGGAAGTGACGTGTTCTATTTAAAAACTAACTAAACAGGAGCAGCTTTTGTTTTTTAAATATTTCGACATAACCAGATATTATAGGAACTGCCCTGGGAACGTCCGAAGGTACAATCGCGTATAAAATTGAATGCACCGTGATCGTGTCACGATTTTATTCCGTATTATTCAAGGACAAGATTATTACAACACCAGTGCGCCGGCATCGACCGCACCTAAAAGATTATCATTTTCTTCGGGCACAATAAAGCAAATATAAATAAATAATAAGCAGCATTTATACGAAACTTGTGAGGGAGTATCTGAAGTTACTTAAGTTAAGTGCTTTAAATCAAAAGATGCTGTTTACTAAATTAAATGAAGTATTAACTCATGCTGTTCTTGTGTGCATTTAAATAACACTGCACGTTGACGCTGCACCGCATCAGGGTTTATTGCCTCGAAGATACTTTGGAAAACATACATAGATACTAAAAACTTAACTCCAGACCCACAACAAAGTATTTAACTCAATTCTTAAAACATCTATCGAGCCACAAATACCAAATTTAGGTAAATGTGTCTATAGGAAATATAATCCGCGCCAGTGTAGTGCACGAGTGTACAATGGAACATGTATGGTCATATCTCGGAGGTGCTAAACGCTTGAAATGTCCGCTATGTCCGGACAGCAATTAACGCGCGTCCGCCGAACGCCGCGCGCCCGCTCCGCCCGCCGCGCTAAACAATCTAATTGTGCGGCGCTGCTGCCCGCGACTGTACGCTGCCTGTATGAATGTAAACGACCGAAGCCCAAATTGAACGTAATTGATGAATGAAAATTTAATAGAGAACTGTTTATTGAGCAAATCGTTGTTTATCGGTGATGTTTGTGGGCAGAATATTGTCACAGACCAAATCCATACCAAAATATTTAGTCCCTTTTACCCGACTACAGCAAAGCAAAATTTTGTATACGTACATACTTGGGTATTATTTGCCATATGAGCCATCGTTAGAAGCACCTTGATTGTCTGCTGTTGATTTTTAGACTATGTGACGTCACATTAAATTGAACTTGGCTCTATTTTATTGATGCCGTATCGGTTATTAAATGAAATGGATTAATTAGCGCATTTCTAAAATATATATTTGGCTATTCTCTCAACATCACTATGAATATGTACTAAATACATTAAAATATATTACGACCCAATTGTTTGCTAAACATACGATAAATATGGGTTTGTACATAACGATTAGAATATTTTCTTCTTTCATATGTTTTACAGCGCGATTTTTCCGAAGTCGTGTTATTGTTTTTGAACTTAGTTTTCACTAAATATAATGTACATAAATAAGCCAGATGTTCGAGTCCAGTGTAAAGTTTCCTGTCGAACTAGAGGAGCGGCCGGCTCGGCTGCAACAGTTAGTCTAACACACGTTTATCTTGTTGCAGGCATGCTGAGGACTGCATTCGACCGACCAGACCACGAACGTGAGTACTCTCAATACTATATGCTCCTATATCCAGAACATATGCTTCAATTTAAGTACACTACAACACACAACACCCGACTTATCTCGGCTAGACACAAAACCACGAGGTACTGTTTCTCTACACTACTAACTAAAGATCCTATTTAAGTCTAAAATAAAGTCTTCCCATCTGTTCCATTACCATCTAAGTTGAGGCTTTTATAATCATCGTTACTCGGTGGTGTATCTCCTTGACCAGAGGTCGTCTTGGTAGGCACCACCGCAGTACGAGTTATTCTGCCAACAAGCAGTAGTGTATAAACTGTGTTCGGGTTTAAAGGATACTGCAGCTAACGGAATTACAGACTAACCATCGAAAGTCTCATGAGCGTCAAAGTAGCGATGCTTTGACTTTGTTTTGCTACTCACAGTTCCGTGTTATTTCTGCAATGGTCATGGCGTTATCTCTTACCATCAGGAAAGCGTCTCGTACGTCTCAATACCTTTAACTTAAAAAAAATACAGGCCAGTTGTTTGCCAAACTTATTAACACTTCAAAACATATACGTACCAACGCTTTTATAAAGTAAAGTACCTCCCCTGCGTGCGCTAAGCTAAGCGTAGATGACTATTAATTCCCGTTGGAACATTATCACACGGCTTTTCCCTGTAATACAAAACGCGGCCTATTTTCGTACGCGTCCCGGAATCGAGCGGAATCAAACACACGATCGGGGAATAAAACAAATTCGCATAGAAACCCCGTCCTGACATTATGGCTATCAATTTTTTCCATTCTCCGCGCCCGTGTTGAGTGAATCTATCACTCTTTTACGGCGCGCACCTCCTGCCCGCGGCGGCGGTGCCTACTGCTGATTTACGATTCAATTTCACAAAACATGAAAACTTTCTCTGGAATGAAAGGGGGCGTGAAGGTCGGTCACTTCCACGGCATTGACTACCCTGCAACTACCGCGCCTAATCGTTCCAGCAGTAGTTACCTACATTAAGTTTTAGACTTCAAAATCTCGTGACGCAAAATTGTCTTTACTATGGTTGTCTACTAGGAAGGGCTTCAGGTACTTTCTTAGGAATTAAATTTCAGTCCATAGCGATAGTTTTTTTTTAAATTATAAGTCGTACCATTGATTTCCCGGTAGAACTAAACTTGTTAAGATATTTGTGTATTTGTTGACAAACTAGGTGTTTAACCACAGCTTACCTGATATTAAGTGACGATGTCGAAGATGGTAGAATCCGAAAGTTAGTTCCATTCCAGGTTAGGTGTGCCTGGAATGGAACTAACTTTCGGATTACACCGTTAAGTGCTTGGCGGCAAATTTGTAGCTCTTTAGATGAAATACAATCGCGAATGTGAATAACACCCTGACCCAGAACTGAGAGTAGTCTGTTCAATAATTTAAAAAGCAACAACGTCTTCAAACTGAATTTATCTATCAGTTCCAATAAAGTCGCAGAATGCTGTTATTTTAAAAAACCGGTAGCCCATTAAAACCTATTCAAATGAACTAGGAAGGCTCGTCTAGCAGTCACAGTTACAAAACGTAGAGGTAATTACATTTTCAACATAATTATGACTTAATACTCAACTAAGTATACAATTAAGCCTTTTTCCCACATGCTAAGCGCTAAAAGCTCTAAAATAATACGTTAAAAAGCTCGTTAGTTGATAATACATCATCGTAGAGATATCTCGTGCTGAGGAGTCGGCGCTTCCCGCGCAAACACGGTGTCCGCGAGATAAAGCCATCCATCACGGCGGCAGATACTGCGGCGCTTATCAGCTATTCCACAAACAATGTTCGGAAAACAAGGCGTCAGATGTCGTCTCGGTTCCCGCTAATCAGGTGTAAAAAACCCTAAGATATCGTTAAATGAAATAGAGCGAGATAGCGAACATTGTTTATTCAATCACACAATTTAAAAATAGACTAAAGAAGGCTTAAACTAATGTAAAACAAACGATCAACATCATCATCATCATCAGCCGCATGACGTCCACTGCTGGACATAGGCCTCCCCCATTGACTTCCATAAAGACCGGTTGGAAGCGGCTCGCATCCAGCGCGTTCCTGCGGTCTTTATTACCTACGCTGGACTGCTACGTAGGAAGTCATCGATCCTGCGACTGAGACGGTTCGTAATGACCCTTGAAAACAGCTTATAAACATGGCTCAGAAGCGAGATGGGTCTATAATTCTTCAATAAAGTGTTGTCACCTTTCTTGAAGAACAGCACCACCACGCCTCTGTTCCATGCTTCTGGCGTTACACCTTCGAGTAAGACGGAGTTAAAGAGCTTCTGAAGGACTTTAAGTACCGATGTTCCACCCGTTTTCAGAAGCTCCGATGTGATTCCGTCATCACCCGGCGCCTTGTTGTTCTTAAGCTGTTTCAGGGCCATTCTAATCTCGTACAGGCTGATGTCCGGGATATCTTCGGTATAGTGCCGGGTCAGCTTGGCTCTTGGGTCTTTGGCCGCGCTGCTAACAGGCTCAGCTACCGAGGTGTATAACCGTCCATAAAACCTTTCGACCTCCTCTAATACCTCTGCTTTGGTCGACGCTATACTACCATCTCCTCGTTTCAGCTTCGTCAACCGGCTTTTCCCAATAGACATGTCTCTTGCGAACACTTTCGAGCCTTTTTTCCGCTCTATCGTCTCTTTAATACGATTAGTATTAAAGATACGTATGTCGTGTCGCAAGGATTTCGATATCTGTCTATTGAGCAGCCTATATGACTCTGCATCATAGGAAGACTGTAGTCGTAAAGAGCGTCGTTTAGCCATGAGGTCTAGAGTATGGTCGGACAGTTTTTGAGGTCTATTTGTACGACGGGGTCTAAAAACTTAGACCCCACCGCATGGACAGTTTCTACGAGCCTGTTATTGATCTCGTCCACCGTGGCAAGATTCTCTAGGCAATCGAAGCGATTGTAAAGTTCTAGTTGAAAGCTTTCGGGGTTTTGTATATTGGCGCGAGTAGGTCGGAGCGTGGACTTCATCAAGCGTGACCTTTCAAGCTTGACGTTAATATTCAATGAGCCTCTTACCAGTCGGTGATCACTACCGGTTTTCACCCTGTGAATCACAGAGACATCATTGAATATCCGTCTTTTGTTGGTCATGATGAAGTCTATCTCGTTTCTCGTAGAACCATCGGGACTCATCCAGGTCCATTTCCTGTGAGGCGGCTTCTGAAAGAAAGAGTTCATCATAAAGAGGCCCTCTTTATCCAGAAAGTCGTCATGCCCATCTTTGCGTTGAAGTCCCCCATAACAACAGTGAAGTGGGTTTCGGAGGTATGTATGGCCCTACTTACGTCCTCATACATACTCTCTACTTCATCATCTGGGTGTGACGAGGTCGGTGCACTGCGGTGGTGCGGTGTGGTATTTGTTTCTTGATTATAATTATTTATTATATATGTAGTTACATAAAAAGTATTAAAGTACTGTATCAGTTGTCTAGTTCCCATAGTACAAGCTTTGCTTTGTTTGGGGCTAGATGGCGCTGTGTGGAAAAAATCAAATGAAATCTTTACTATCGATTGAATGTCTACTATTAGTAACAATTTGCCGACTTAAACTTGGATGTTTCTTATGTCATGTCTTCGAGTCATGATACTGAGAGGTTTAATTTAACTTGCTTTAACAAATATGAGTGTTCTAGGTATATGTTTAATTTATTTCCGCTTAACTAACTAAACTAAATATATACCTAGAACACTCAAAACGGACTTCCGCAAAGTAACGCCTGACTCAATCAATTATCCTACAAATATATTTTTAACTTGATTTGGTTGATTCATTCCTATTGCTTCAAACTCGTCGTTCCGAAGTTCTGAATTGAAATATACACTAGTCTATATAGACCAGCCCCACAAGTATGAAAGTTCTTTAATAAAAAGCCCTATTTATACGTACTCCCGGTGGAAGTGGGCACTCACTAATTTATTTAGCCTTATAACTGAACTAGGCAAACTAACAGCCCTCCTTAAGCAAAAAGTTCAAGTTCCGAACTCGGAACAACTTCGCCGCTGCTTTCTCCCGGCCTCCGACACGAATAGCTGTACATTCCGCGTCTGCCTTATTTAGATCATAATGAGGTTGATTTTTGTTTGATACACGCTTTTATCCATGTAGTAGTGGCCCTAGTGAGGCGTGATCGACAGTACAATGGACCAAAGAACTGCGATCGAGTTCACGTCCACAGTAAACGCTACAATGAGCTTCATTCCGAGGGAAATGCAACGCGCTATACGCGGCCGTCCGTGACGCGTGCAAACATGACCCGGATGGGTTTTTTCTTTTTATATAGATACACTAGTTGACCCGGCGAACTTCGTATCGCCTAACTGTCAACAGACAAACCGACAGCAGCGCCACCTACCGGGTACAATTGTACTTTCAAACCATCCAGGAACCCATTAAAGTATACACACAAAATTTCATACAAATCGGTCCAGCCGTTTAGGAGAAGAGAGTGACAAACACTACTTATAGAAGATTTATATATACTACAAATGGAAAACGATCGGCATTGCCTGCGCTATTGATTATCGATTTCACTTAAATCTTACTTTAAATAAATAAATATCATCGAACATGTTATACAGCGCCATCTAGCTCCGAACCAAGTAAAGCTTGTACTATGGGAATCAGATAACTGATATAATACATAAAGAACACCCAGACACAACAATATTGATCGTCATATAAAGGCTCTACAGTTCTTGAAGCAAATATTTTACCAAAAGAGCTAACAGGCATTTTAAACAATTAATCTGCGTGGACTTTGTATATATTATTATAATATGTTCATACAGGAACACAGCTTATGCATTGTCAACGTTTCCACTCTACCGTTCGTTTTGTTAGACGAAACTACTGAAATTACAAATCAGCGCAAAGTTGGTCGTAGCTCGCGCGGCTCCCGCTTACAGTAAGTAGGTACTTACGCGAGTCTCCAAAGGGGAGTCCGTTCTGCGCTACACATGATCTTTGTGCCTAACGAGCGGCTGACAAACTTACCAAACATATCTAAGTGAGAGCATGATGGATATCAGTTGAGAAGAATTACACACACACATACATATATGTATATACTAATGAGTATATACAGTATGAAACTTGTAACGTTATTGTTTGTAGGTTTTTTTTTAACCCTGTGCGTCTTCAGAAGTTTGTGCTGAAATCAGCGCCGCGATTTAATATAATATAATACGATTATTTAAACCTAAGAGATACAATAGAATTAGAGGGAAAAAAAAGTAAGTAATGGACTACGGTCTTACCCTTCTTACAATGAGAAGAGAGCCGCGCCCAGCAGTGGGACGGCGTATCAGACTGTTACTGTGTTATTTTTGAACATGAATAGTCATGATTAGATGTGTTCACTATAGTATTGTTGTGTATTACATTTCAAACAGCGTGTGCGGCGCCTCCGCGCGCCTGTACTACAGGACTTCGCCGCGCGCTCCGCTCCGCTCTGGGCTCGACAAATTGCGTTTGGTATTGTTTACCAGTTAGCGAGTGCGTCGGTGATCCCCACCCCCTCCGAGTTTGATAATCGACCGAGATGAGAGAGAACTTAGCACCCCACTACTAATTCCTGTGATACATTTCGTGCCGCGCGGTTTGGTTGAAAGATTTCAGAAGTAGTTTTCAGTGTACTCGGTTTCAGTCTATCTTCGATAAAGAGAGTGCTGATGCGTCAATGCCTGCTTTATGCTTCTGCTCTAGTTCTTTAACTCAGGATTAGTACTACAGAATAAATAATAGTATAAAACACACCCAAGTATTTTCTAATAAATGTACGAAACTAAGTAGGTGCAAGGAAGGGCACTGCTAGTTTAGTAAGGTACTATTAATAAATATATCGGTACTGGTACAAAAATAAAAAAAAATCTCGTTAAAAACGTTTATAACGTTTATTTTTACCACAAACTGATGGGAAAAAATTAAATTCACAAGTTCAAGAGACTCGAAGCACGAAATACTGCGCGAGTCTTCATTGAAATCGAACACTAAACAAATTGTAGGAGCGCGCCTGACAGGAGATTACTCGCTGGGAACGCTTCAACAGAAAGGGCACATCGCGCCTATACACAGCACAAAAACATTTTAAACATTGCATTCACTATGTTTTTCTTTCATAAACGCACAAAAGGATATGAAATATCTTCCCGATTTTCCGTTACAATGGGTGCCGGAGCCGGCGGCGTTCTTAATAGCATCAATACCGTTAATATTCGCTGGCCCTTGAATACATTACGGCTCACCTGCTGTTTATCGGCGGAGAAAATTGTGTTGAGATGTCGCGTTGGTCCGCGATACGAGCGCCGGGAGACACGCAGACGTCGACTCGCCACGTTCGCTACTCGGCCGGTAGAGGCGCCACTGAACTATTTTAGGTTTTTTTTTTAAATAATATAACCCCGTTTGTTTGCAACTGGTTGTAAACACAGTGTATGAAATAAAGAGCGAGTAAGGTTATTTATTAACTCCATTCCCAAATTAAATCACCGAAATGTACATTGAGCATAATACAAAAATTAGAGTAATTCCGGCGCAGTATCTCTCGAGCGGAGCACAATAACAATACGAAATGCTCATTTCGCGAGACATTTTAAAATACCTTTTTACAAATGAAAAAGAGCTCTCGTCGCAACGACTACCTGAGACTCTCCGAGTTTAACGAAGGACAGCGTCGTTAGGAGGCGCGATTTAACGGAATAACGGAAAAAACGGCGCTTATCGACGTGCCGATCGGAGCCCCCGCGCCGCCACGGGAGGCTCCGGCGGCGGCGGGACGCCCCGGCATTTGTTATTGGATAATGAGGCGCGAATAATGAGATTTTGCGCTAGATTTTATTAAGAGCGCTTAGAAGTTTTAACGTCTCCGGCGCAGCCATTTCGAAGATAATGTGAACGTTGTTTCGGTGAAGTAAACGTTCGCGCGCGTCGTAATGGGCCGCAAACGTTTGAACCGAACGCCCGGTTTGATTACGAAGCACTCGGAAGTGTCCATGAGCGTCGAGAGCCAAATAAAAGTTTATCATTTAAAAATCATTTTCAATTCATTTTGACTTTTAAAACTACGATTCCTTCCGTCGCTGTGCGCGACAGGGCCCGTGTTGGCCTGTGTGCCATACATTATAAGAACACCCTGTATTGTACGGAAGCAATCAATATTTTGAATCTTGTCCGCAATTTGAGTGCTTGTGTTTTGTATACGTCATGTAGGCGGCTGTCCCGGTTCTAAGGATACCGCTGATAATATAAATACAAGCATATGAAAAGAGAAATACAAGCTATAGGTTTAGAAGTCGATTGTCCCGCAGATATGTGCGCACACAGCTTGCAGCTGCTTGGTCTGGCTGAGCCAGTTCCGCGGTGACAGTCGCCGGTGAGTTTGCATTATTTCTGGTGGCATTGAGCCGCGACAGTCGAGGAGCTCGCGACAATGGCCGGTGACTCCACGTTTTGTAGTTCCGCTGTTTTTAACGCGTCGCGATGAAAAATTACTCTGTTATTGTACGGCCTCGGCCGACAGGAGGCGCCGAGCGCGCGCGGATGAATCTCAACAGCGCGGCCCGGGAGCTCCGGCCTTTACAAACTGACTCGAGGCCATGACAACCAGAAAATTGTTAGCATGGTTTTATAGAATAGCTTTTTTATAGAATTCCATCAGATCGCGCCGGGGAGGTTTTGTTCGGCTCGCTCAGTGCTGGAGCGGCGGCGGGGTTCCGTCGCTGTAGGCCGTGCGACGGTATACTCGCTACGCAGCCGCTCCGAGCACACATTTAAGATAACTGTAGTACGCTCCGTGTGCAAATTGTAATCGATTACAGTTCGCCGGGACGGGGAGCGGAAGCTGGAGAGAGCGTCTAATTATCGACATCTCCGTCACACGAAAACGAGCTTTCTGATAGTGACGCGGCCGTAATGGCGACGTCCTCGTTTCTTGTTATTCCCAGCATCTCCGGTGCGAGAGAAAGCGTTACCTACTCATTAAAATTGAACCAGAGGATATAATTATATAGTTAGCTCAATTCCACTCTTCTAGAAGGTGAATAACAATATCAATAATAGATTGCGGTATCTTGATCTAGAAAGTTTATAAACGGTCTGTAAATTAAAACCCGCTGAGTGACCGGACCTCGCACCACACGAACCCGATGTTTGTTGTCAGACAAACAACCGAGTACGACTTAATATACATACTTATAAACCGACCCGGACTAACGCCCATTTGTAAATGTCACTATGCTCAATCTAACTCGAACAACTCGTTGCTTCACTTACAACTGCTTGTTAAATTTCTTAAAATAAAAATATCTGTACAATCCTGCGAGCTGGCAGTGTGCGCCCGCGAGGTGGCGGGTGCGCCGCCCGAGGTTTCGCTCCGAGATATTGTAATGGCCGCCGGAGGAGTCGTTCTCCGCACGCCCACTTATAATTTGGTGGTGTTCGGTTCCCGGTATCCTCGCGGGAATACCGGATATCGCCGCTTCTGTCCGGTTAAACGTACTTTATAACCGACCTTTCCCCGATTATTGATATTTTTTTAGGATCCGATATGTGGCTTATGATTTCATATATCGCAGCCGAATAAACGGCCTCCGTAAATAATGTAGTGGACGTCTGGCCGGGCGAGCCGCGCGTGGACCCGTACTCGTATTGGAAACCTCGCGAGGGTCTCGCCGCCGACTTTCCAAATTGGTTTATTCATGTTTCCAATCATCAAACTCATCAGAATTTCATCCCGACGACGGAATGTCTCGTAATTCAGGAAAAAGTCGCATCCCGAAACAATTTGGCAAAACTCCGACGACATTCGGAAAGCAAAAAGAGAAGTATTTTAAAATACACCCGATGAAAAAATGTTGGTGAAACTTTATTGTAAGGGAATGGGGAGTTCGAGTTATCTTGCGACGGCGCCGCGGGCGCGCGCCGGCTTCGCTAACTCCGATAAAACAATATTATCATACGGTCTGTATCGCACTCGCCGGGCGCGGCGGGGCGGCGGCGCGGCGGCGGCGCGACGGCGGCGGGGCGCGCGAGCGTCACGTGCTGACGTGCGTGCCGTGTCCGGATCTAATCGAGTTTCACCAATTTCCTCTTCATTTACGTGTTTTATGCAAATTTCTAAATCTACGACGCATCAGACATCCCTGGAGCTAACTCCCAGAGTAAAACGTCTTTTTGTAGTTTCAGTTGACGGATGGTACTTACATAGTTTACCGCGCTGACGCGAACAAATGATGGAATGTTCGACATTGTAAGTTGAACTAATTTGAACGTGCAGTACTTTAATATGTCCTCGTCCTGTTCGGAAAAAATCTCCTTCCGACAAAATTGGAGTAAGTCCTCGCTAAACGGCTAACTGTGTAAAGTTTTTATGACTCTCGAAAAAAGTTGTCAAGCGAAAGCTGTCGCAAGCTCCGCGGGTTCAGCAGGAAACTTACAAAATATACTCTATTACTGTCTAAAAGTTTTAAACTTTACGAGACATGTGTTACAACAATTTAGAAAAACGGGCTTAATTAAGAAAATTAAAAACAGGAATGCCCACTACTAAATGTTTTTTTTTTTTAATATATCCAGTGCCTCTCGAAGATGATGTAAGGATTCTAAAGATACTTCCAAATCTGTTCGAGCATTCAAAGCTATGGCGGAATAAAGGAACTCACATACATACATATATGTGCATACATCAAACTATTTATTTAAATTTCTTTTCTGTACACAAAATAAAATATTTGTATAAGTTCTAGTCGTGCGGTCTGAAATGTGAGATATCAATTCAAGCAGAAAAGATTATTTCTTAAGATAGTGAGATAAAAGTTAAAAAAAAAATCAAACGTTTTGAGCAGCGACGGAACCCTAATCCGGATCCGTGTCGGCGGCGGGCCGGGGCCGGGCCGCGACGTAAGTTCGTTTATTACGTGCGCTCCGGTAATTGTTTCAATTAACTAAGTAACGGAGCAGTTTTTCTCTTATGTGCCTGCGCGGCGACTTTGTTACGACGTCGCTCGCTTTGCACTTTGACGAGCTGACCACGGCTCCACCATCTACTACTCACATACGTTATTTACTCCATGCTATCAATTGAACTATTTTTACCTACACGTTAAACCAGAAATAGTTACTAAATATAGAAAAGAAACAACGTAGAAACGTGTCTACTCGACTTCCCGCCGTGCGCAGCGGGGCGAGGCCGCGCGCGCGTTGTACTCGGCTTTGACTCCTTGAAGAAGGCCACCGGATCTGGCCGAAACTATAGTCGGAGTATCCGACATAATCCAACATGAGTAATCCCGCGTATATAAATATTTAATGTAAATATAAATATGATATACCCGTAAATTGAATACTTTTTAGATCAACTTCCAAGCGATGATTGTAAGCCGTTCCTCTCCAAGTGTAGATCGGCGAGGCGCGGGTGCCGCTGGCGCGCCGGCGGCGCGGAAGGTTCAAAGGTCCTCGAGGAGGCGCCGAGCGCCCTGCGGTCTCATCTCCGACCCCGACTCATCGAGCACTCGTCGAATAGTTGCCAAGATTTTGTGAGCAATATTATTTGAAGTTTTCTCATCATTTGAGACTTCAAAGCGATTGTGAATTAGTTCGGGCCGTAGTTGACGAACGTTGATTGTACAAGAGGGTTCCCAACTCGGGTTCTGTTATTTGTTTTAGATTTACGGCGTAGTTGGCAAGTAATCTCGGAGCGTTTATGAGTTCGACGTGGAAGTGTGCTCACCTTGCGAAGCTCATTTCCGTCTCGCCGGTGCGGGCTCGGTTTCGACACGTGGACGCCGTCTCGAAGACGTCGCGTGTCGTCAGGAAGGAAAAGGCAATCCTGAGTTATTTTCCGGCGCCTCCATCTTGTCTATGAAAAAGTACAGATCGAATTGAGAACCTTTTTTGAAGTCGGTTAAAAATACATTACTTCATTAGTTTATCTCGCTGCATCGAAGGATAACAAGTGAAATAACAAGTTTGACTGACAAGTTTGGCTCATCTGGTAGTGTATCCGCTTCGAGAACTGTAGGACGTGGGTTCGATTTCCACTCAAGCAAACATCTGCGTGATGAGTATACATACATACATGTTTGTTCTGTGTGTGGGTGTTCTGTATGTATATACAAAAAATAGTTTGTACGTATTCCATCAGTTATCTGGTTCCCATAGTACGAGTTTTACTTAGCTAGGGTCTAGATGGCGCTGTGTGAAAAAAATTCCAGTATATAAAAACAAAAAAGTACAATTATAATATTTGTAAAGATCAGAATAAATATAGATATTTTAATGCAACTTTTACAAAAAATATTTAGTTTAAAAATGAAGAAAGAAGTGATGCTCGACGCAGCCAACTTCGGAGCCAAGCTGGGCGCGCTCCCGAAAGTATTCCTATTATCATTCTATATTGAAATTCATCAATTTCCATCAATAAACCCTCCGCCGCTGCGCTGACGGCAAACTTTCCACTAATTAAGTAGCGGTACAACACGGCCGCGGGCGTATTTAAAATTGCGAATAAAAGCTCTTTATATTTTATTACAACACTTCGCCGGGACTTGAGAAGAAATGTTTTGGATCCTTTCACCGATGTTACTCGGACCGGAGACCTCTTTGGCGGCGCGAGAACATTTACCGGAGCGCACGTCACGTCCAAACTAAGGAAAAAAACTGTACTCCTGCCGGACAGGGTAGCAGAACAAAAGAACAGCGCCTTATGCTGGCAGTAAAAAGGGTCAATATTCAGTGATGCTAAACATAAAAAGGCGATCGTAAAGAATCCCCGGAACAAGCACAATTAAAATGAAACCGAAGTAACACAAAAATGGGAAAATTCCCACAGAGTGCGCTGTTGTCGGGAAATTAATTCTCTATTTAAGCACCAATTAAACGGGCGACGGTGGCGCCGCCGTCGCGCGGCGTCGGGTAGCGGAACCCGGCTCGATCGCAATTATTTCCTACTTGGGACAAAACTTGAAGCCGACATTAATTGCGGACGAGTCAGCCGGCACGGGACGGGGCGACACGACCGACTCGCCTGATTGCAAAACAGAGCCCTGATTTTGTTATTATCTGAGATTTATTATTTTCAAGGCTGAAGGGAATAGGTGTGTTCTAGGTGTTCGCTAAACGAGCACAGCAGCGCCCGCCGGCGAGGCTGGGAGTCGTCACACGCGATGTCATTCATCGAATTATATTTACTGTAATGGGTAATGGTTATATCATATTTGGTTGAACAAAGAACAGTTCATCTATCGAAATTCTGCCGCATAAAAGATGGTTTCATTTCTGCTTATTTTATAAATTACTAGCTGCGCCCCGCGGTTCTACCTGCGTGTTGATGGATGATGATGATGATTAAAAGTATCCTATATTTTATTCCAGGGCCGAAAGTATTTACATGCAAAATTTCATCCAGATCGTATGCTATAAAGGGTCGCATGGCAGGTGTGACGTCACGACGCCTGAGCTCTCTAATTGGTGCAATTATTATCGCCATGTTTTGTTGTCCCGCGCTCGTCCCGCTACCAGCGCCGCGCCCCCTTCATCTGACAATTGCTGATTTTGAAGTGACAGTTTATTAAAAAGCTGCATTATCATTAATAAGTGTTGTCATCGGAGATTGGGGCATCGAACGCCAACTAATAGTATATTTTAGACACAGATTTCAAACCTATGCGAGTACTGATTACTAGGCGGTAGATATCTTTAGCAGGAGGTCGTCTGGATAGGTACCATCGCAAAACTATAATCTGCGGCCAAGCAGTAGTTTGTAAACATTACAGTGTTCCGGTTTGAAAGGTACTTCAGCAAACTACTGCAGGGCTGTTAGGACTAGCCATCGAATGTCTTAAAGTAATGAGCGCCAAAGCAATGATGCTATGAATTTTATGTTTTTACTAAAAATTCTGGTTACCGCTGCAATGGTCATGGACAGGAGAGTCTCTTGCCATTAGGAAATGGTTTCGTTTGTTACAAATAATGCAGCAACCGTTACTTTGTAATACTTTTCAGTATCTGGCTGATTTGAAAATCTGCCACCAGGTGTATTCCGACGGTCTCGATGCACTTGTCATCTTCAACTACACCATCCTTTAACAACAGGTAATTTCATCATTTTTTATGAGTAGTACTTGGTACCCAAGTGAAGTGGGGTTACCCTGGCCAAAAAACTTCACAATGTAATTGCGTTTGTCGTCACATGCTGCAGCTCCGTGCAGTAACTCTGTTAAGTTGCGGGTACTTTAGAACAGTTGTTATAAACAAAGTTACTTTTATTTTGCTAAACACATATACATCAGCGCCGTCACCGCGTCCTGAGCGCATCAACATAAACAGAGTTCCATTGCCGTCGTAAAGTCAAGTTTGTGAATACACTTGTATAGTAACTGCGCAATAAACTGGCGCGCTGGTCCGCGAGCGGCCGCCGCGGGTCGGACTGCTTGGACGTCTTGCGCTTTGAATGACTGCGTCGCTGGTTCCAGCTATCGTGCTCAAAACAGAGGTACTTTCCATTCCTCAGCTGTTGCCGTTTGCTGTCGACAATTAGTTTTTACGGTCGACTCCGAATCAGCCTGTTTTAATAATCTGTCCCACTGTTGGGCGTGGGCGTCTTCTCATCGTGTGAAGGGTAAGGCCATGTCCACTACGCTGGTCAAGTGTGGATTGGCAGACTTCACACATCTTTGAGACTTTTTTTCAAGGACTCTCATATATTTGTATAGCCTAACGATGTTTTCCTTCACTGTTCAAAGTTATCGACATTACGCTTAGAGACGCGTACCATGCGATTCGAACCCAGGGCCTCCACATTGGAAGCCAGACGGTCTTTCAAGGTTACCAAAACTACGATATATATACGGCCGATAAATTAAATTGTAATTACTATAAAGGAACATATTATTGGCTTAGGAGTAACCTAACCTGACACCAGGGCTTACTAATTGGCCCCGATGTTACAAACTGTGGAAAAACGACAATGTCAGGCAAACTAACAATTTGCTACGATGGTGCTACGCTACGCTACGGCGTAGCACTCGCTACGGTGCTACGTCGTAGGGGCAGGAATAGATGCGCGCATAAAAGTTAATTGAGTGGAATAGAGCTCGGCTGTAAATATATCTCCTCGGAGCGCAAAAAATGCCATCAGGACGAACGAGACAAGAACTGCACAGGTTTTGTAGATTTAGATTTTAATTTTGAGTTAAATATTTTCTATATTCCTATAAAACACTATGGTGATGGTGATGGTATATAACATTTGCATTGCTAAAAGTTTTCGTTTCAAAGTTATACATTCAATAAGTTTGAAATACATCGATTCCCACTCACAAACATTTGTGTGACGAGAATAATAAGTATTGTATTAGTAAGTATCCCATAGTACAAGCTTTGCTTAGTTTGCGTCTAGATGGCGCTGTGTAAAATGTCCCGGGGTGTTCTTTTATTTGTTTATAGTTAGATACATCTCATAAAATTAACGAACATCTAATAACTAAGTTAGGCACAAGCTTTATGTTCGCATTGTTATGTTTTAGTTTAATATTACGTCATCATCATCACCATCTCAGCCGTAGGACGTCCACTGCTGGACATAGGCCTCCCTCATTGTCTTCTATAAAGACTGGTTGGAAGCGGCTCGCATCTAGCGCGTTCCTGCGGTCTTCATTAGGTCGTCTGTCCACCTTGTGGGTGGATGTCCTACGCTGTGCTTGCCGGTCCGTGGTCTCCATTCCAGAACTTTGCAGCCCCATCGGCGATCAGTTCTGCGTGCTATGTGCCCTACCCACAGCTACTTCAACTTGCTAATCCGTTGGGCTATGTCGGTAACTTTGGTTCGTCTACGGATCTCCTCATCTCTGATTCGATCTCGTAGGGAAACTCCGAGCATAGCCCTCTCCATAGCTCGTTGTGTGACTTTGAGCTTATCGAGAAAGCACATAGTCAGAGACCACGTTTCAGCGCCATAAATCATCACTAGTGGAAGACTTTCAACTTGAGGCACTGAGGTAATGCAGAGGAAATAACGTTGCGTTGTATTACGTAAACAAGAATAAATTGACTGAAGGCAAAACTACTATCTCGGATCTCACTGTAACCAAAACGCCGCCGCCGAGTTCTTGATTCGTCCGCTGAATTATTTCCATCAAGTATAATTGTCTCCGCAGTGGACATATCCTTGATAAACCGACAACGTTACATTTTCTAAACCAGTCTCATTCTCGACCTTCTCCCATGGAGATAGGAGCTACAAGTGTACCGCTAACTCAGCAGCGAATAAACACAACATTATCTTGACACGGGAAGGAGAAATTTGTGGCGGCGGACTGCTCTAGACGTTTTAGAATAGTCAACGGTATAGCGGTACAATAATACGACGCCGGCGCTGCGCCGAGTGTGCCGCGAGTGTGCCGCGGCCAGAGGAGCGCCCCGGACACACCGCTCACCTAATATCGGCTTTATTTTAAATTCGGATTAGGTATACGGTGTGTCCACAACAAAAGTAAAACTTAAGCTTACTGGAGGTTTTCGAGCGCAGGATCAGGCATTGCGATCTAAAGTAGATATTTTTACTTTTCATTTATTAGTTTTGTTTAATATTTATGAATATATTGTTATTATTATTTACTAGCTGTGCCCCGCGGTTTCACCCGCGGTAGATGCCTACGTCATAGTAGCTTTATGCATGCAAAGTCTCAGCCCGATCGGTTTAAAATTGACAAAGTTTCATACTAACTTTCATCCCCTATTTTATCCCCTTGGGGGTAGAATTAATCAAAATCCTTTCTTAGCGGATGCCTACGTCATAACATGTACCTGCATACCAAATTTCAGCCCGATCCATCCAGTAGTTTGGGCTGTGCGTTAATAGATCACTATGTCACTCAGTCAGTCAATCACCATTGGTTATATATATTTAGATAGATGTAGGTATATTGGTATATATAAGTTTTTGAGTCGTCTAAGCAGGTACAACCCCATTACCAGATATTCTGCCGTCAAGCAATAGTGTGTAAACATTCCTGTCTTCCAGTCTGAAGGGTACTGCAACTAGCGCAAAGTTGTTGGGACTGACCATCGACTGTATCAAACTAATGAACGCCGAGCAACGATACCCTGGACTTTGGTTTGTTACTCAAAGTCCTGTGTAGCAATGGCCAAATACATTTAAAAAAAAAATTTGGAGTAATACGTAAATTTACAACATTGTAGTTTGTATCAATGATCACACACACACACACATACATCTGCCCTCGTGAAGTGTATATATCTTTAACGGCTAAGCTGTTTCTTTGCAAGCGCTCCGCTGGCGGAGGAGTAGCAAGCTGCAACAGACAATGGAATTACTCGCACATGGTTAATATGATAACACAGTGCTTTATGCACACGAGCTCTGGGACAGAAATATAGGGGCTGCGGGGCACCGGGCTATCTACCCGGCACAAATGTGTACTCACTGTGCCCTTGGACAAACTAACTAGTTGCGGAAACTTGCAGAGAACCACTACAAATGTCAATGCCGAATGAGCTGGGCTGAAACCTAGGTATTGTACTAAACTAGTCAACACGACGAATTATATTGGACTATCCTGTTAGCTCATTTGGTGGAATATCTTCAAGATATATATAGCTTCAAGAGCTGTAGGGCGTGGGTTAGATTCCCAACAAACATTTATGTGACGATAAATGCTCGTTTTGACTACATACATACTACATAACACCCGGGCATGTTCTGTATGTATTTACAAAATAAAAGTACATAAGTATTCTATCAGTTATCTGATTCCCATAATTCAAGCTTTCCTTAGTTTGAGGTTAGATGGCGCTGTATGAAATGTTCTCCGAAAAACGAAACAATTGCGGCGTGGCGACACAAAACTCGCGGGACAATTCACATTTTTTTTGGTAAATAAGTGTGATTGAACGTTTGACACTCGTTTCAAATAAATTATTTTATGTGGAAACGCTCGCTCATGCCGTTTAAGAGCTTTCTAATTTCTATTGTGCATTTTGTATCTGGTTTCTATCGAGGCGCCTTTGAGTAGAAATTTCATGAAAGCTAGTAGCGCCGCTATCAAGCGAAGAGTACTAGCCCAGCTTCCCCCCGTCCGAAGGACAGCCATTAAATATTGAAATAACCAATTACAAGCGGGACCCGTCACACGGGTAATTACAGTTAATCGTTCGGCAGCCAATTAATGTAATATTTAAAACGGGAACGCGGGGTAAGTCGGCCAAATAATTAAAACGCCCACCGATGTACGATGTACAGATTCCACTACACGTGCGGTAAAAGCGCATTAATAATTCCTGAATCGAATTTCCGCTGCACTCCGAGCTATTCTAAGCCCGAACCGACCCGCGGACGGACTTTGCCCACTCGACTCCCGGCGCGCTGCACAAACGATGAAGGGCGCCACAACGAGAGCTTGCTCTGTGGGACGGATACATGCCGAGCTCGAACCAACGCCACCAGGAACGATATCAGCACAAAACATATAACAAAACGAGGCCGACACGGCGGCGCGTGCGGCGCAGCGCTTCCTGTGTGACTTGAGCTTTACACTGTCTTTATTTTAAGACAGCGACCACGTCGAGTCGCATTCATTCGTCCTATTTTCGGCCGCATCATAATGACATTCGTAAACTCTTAATTGATAGAAATGATTAAGAAACGCCGTCTGATTGCGCGACAAAGCAAACGAAGGATTTACGATCCAGAAAATAGACCGCTCGGGAATCCAAGAGCCGACGTCGCTGCGGGCGCGGCGACTCCGTTGCTTTTTATTTTCATTTCACGTCAGAAGTCGGTCAAACTGACAGAAGGAACGTGTTTTCTGTCTTTTTTTCTAGTTCTAAACCTGGAATCGAATTATAACAGGTTTGTTTGTGAGTTTTAAACAAGTTCGAGTTTAAATTAGGAGATTTTAATTAGGGAGGCGATTCTTAAAACCTAATTAAAACTGATGATAACAAAATCACGGGTTACAGTTTTGTGCTGTAACACATAACATCTATCATCTGCATTTAACATTTAATTATACCACTCGATAGCTAAAGAATGCGTAACATTGATCGAGGACTAGAGACATGGAAACCCTTGGGATAAATTGGCTTGCGTTTGAGCGCTAACTCGTCTTATGCCAAACGCAGATGCGGTCTACAATGAAGCACGCTTACCTAGAAGAAACCTACGACTCGAAGGCGCCAGATCGTAGCCGTTGGGAAGCAAGTTTCGCTGCAACGGCTCATATCATTAAAGTAGAATCAAACCGTTTTGTTAGAGTTTTTAGCACATCGATAAAGGAACGGTGTCGCTTTTTAGAACTTCTGACTATCCGTTAGTAGAATAGGAATTAGATCTAAGGCGCACTCTACAAAAATCATCCGATAGTAAGCCTCGCGGCTGGCAGGTTCGTGCCGGTGTTCGTAGCTTTGGAGCTTACAACTCTGTCATTTGGCGCGGTGACTTCTCACTCCGCAATGTGGAACTCGCCGGACTCGGGGGCTCCGAATTGACGACAGCTATGTTTTATTCATACCACGTCATGATTAAGGAATGTTAAAATATTCTGAAACACTTTGCCGCCCCATCCTCGAGGACGGGGCGGCAAACCCTGGCCGCGATCCGCCGGCGGGACGAGTTGTATTTATTTGTTGCGTGTATCTCATGACTAGTTATGCCTGCAAGTCGACAGCCGGACGATGTATTTGCTAAGAATAAAACTTATTAATGTTTATCTCGCCTCGACTTAGAGAGGGTAGCGGTGAGTTGCGCCACTAATGTCCCGTTCGGCGCGGTTCGGACACGATTCGCGTTTGATCCTAAATTGTTTTCGCAATCGACGGTGGCAGCGCTACGTGCGCCGCGTGCCGAGCGCGCCGCCGGCGCCGCGACCGCCCGGCGCGGCGCCTGCCAACTACTCGGAATATCAACGGTTTTTCCATTTAATTTCGATCCGATGGAGCTTAATAGGCAATCCGAGCCTAAATTACTGCGTGAAAACTTGGCACAAGACAGGTTCCTCGAGGCAGATTCTTGTACCCGACCGCGTTTTAAGTACGTAGCTTGTAGCTTTATGTTGCATAGTACTGCATACTTAACGCGGGCTGCGCGGACGCGTTGCGTAACGCCCGGCGTAGAGGCGCTTCGCCGGCCGCCTCGCAGCATCCACCAGATTGCGTGTCGGCTCAAATTGGAGCCTCTCAAGGCGGCACTCGAAGCGAGGCCTAGGGCGGTCCCCCGTCGCAGGCCGCCGGCACGGCGGCTAGAAACAAAGCTCTGCTGATTCGATTTAGTTCCGAACGAACGGGATCTTCTTTGATGTGTCGAATGAAAGGCAGCGATCCGACTGTAATACACTTAGCCGGGCCATTTCAGCCCTCCCCCCTCCCCGGGCCCGCCCGCGCCCCGGATGCACTCGCACCGGGTTCAATAAGATTTTCATTAAGCGTTGAAAAGTTTTTAATGAGCGCGGATTTGGCTGAACCCTCGCTGGAGCCCGAGTTCCAGTGAACGGGTGCCCGTGCTGCTATTTTTTATTGAAAATTGTAAGAGTAACGCTTCACAAGAGGAATAAGTTTCTTAAAATAGCCGTCATTATTTAGAAACTATAGTTTATAACGTGTCACATATCCATATTATGCGTTTGTTAAATTTTAAAGCAATATTTTCTGAGTTTAATTTTGCGTTAAACTAAATTCGATGAAGGTAGATTGCGCGCGTCGAACGACCGATGGCCGCAAGTTCCGCGCGGCGGCGGCGGCCGGCGCGCGGCGGCAGCACGAATGTCGGTGCGGAAATTGGTTATAAGTAGCGCGCAAATAGGCCGCATCAGATAGCTCGCCTTTCCTCGGTTCACGCCACTTGATTGATGCCTCCATCGGCCTCCCGAGCACACGCGTCCAGTAATTAACACTGCGGTACATTTTTTTAAGACTACGCAATGTTTAATTAACTGAATAATTAGTAATTACTAACTTCTATTACTATTTACTCGGTGGTAGATCTCTTCAGCAGGAGCTCGTCTAGGTAGGTACCGCCGTAGTACCAGATATTCTGCCGCCAAGCAGTAGTGTCTAAGCATGGTACTGCCGCTAGCGAAATTACAGGGCTGTTAAAACTAACCATCAAAAGTCTAAAAGTAATGAGCACCAAAGCATCGATGCAGTGGACTCTGTTTTATTACTTAAAGTTCAGTGCGGCGCTGCAATGGTCATGGATATGAGTTACAGTAACCAGGCTTTTTAAAACAAATGTGAATTTTTAAAAAAATATGAATTACTACGTGAAAACTAGAGGGGGAGGGGGCATATACTACGACGGAGAGGAGAGGGGGTGCCGATTAAAAATTGTGAAAAATGGGTCAAGTAGTATGGGTACGTTTTCTAAGCGGAGCGTTGGTCATCCAGCCGCAAGATAGGTCGACGACATCGTCAGTGTCTGAGTTCGAACCTTCACCAGATTAGCACAGAACCGAGGCAGATGGCATAACAAGAGTAAATAAGTAAGAGAATATATTGCACCCGCACTGGTATGTTCGTATCAGACGTACGAGAGTGACATGTTAATCTCCTGAGATATTATATCGAGTTGCGAAAACAGATCCTGCCATTAAGGAGGAGAGATCATTATCTTCGTACTGGATCCGAATGACGGCAGGTACCGGCGCTGTCCCTGCACTGACTTTCTAAAACTTCGCCCCAAAAAGGACAAATCTAATGAAACGAGGGAACGCCGCGCTCAACTCTCGGAACGTATTTGTCACACGTAAAAAAAGTTACAAGAAATCAGATACACCGTTTTACCCCAACTATACTGCGCAGGGTGGCGGGCGGGGTCCGCCCCCTGCCGGGCCCCCGCCCCGGGAGGCGCTCCTTCCCCTCTATAGGCCCGCTATTTCCTCAGCCGAGGATCGGACATGCCACGCTAATGCATTAACCCGTTACATACTAGCTGCCCATAATGTTCGTGCAGTCATTTAAACTCTGCACGCGCAGTGCGATCAACTAACGGGATGTTTTATCTAACTTGTTACTCTATGGATATCAAAAAACTTAAAAGCGAGGAGCCCTAAGAAGCGACACCGTTTCATGGTCGATATTTCAAAAACTTGAAATAAAGTTCGAATCTGCCTTCATAGTACGAACCGCTTGACAATGAAATTTATTGCCCGAGTGGGTGTTCCCTGACGGTTAAAATCTGTGTGCCGTCAAATCGCGAGTGAATCGGTTTTGTCTAGGCGAGCGTGCTCCACCGTAGACCGCAACTTCGCGTAACATCAGGCGAGTTGGCGGTCAAACGCAATCCTACTAGTAATATAAAAAACAAAAAAAAAAACATCAAATTGAGAACCTCCTCCTTTTTGAAGTCGGTTGAAAAAGGAAAAATATAATATACACATCCCAAAAAGAAGTGATTTAGCATAACTCAACTAAGTTTTGTAACAGCGAAGATATTTTAGCTAGCGCCATAAGATCTCTCATTAATCATTGGTATATCGGAGCCGAGGTGACCTCCGTAAAATGAGATCACTTACTTAACAGGTAGACTTTCAAGCGACATAGAATCTACAAAAACAACAAATGAAATTTTCATTTACGTATTACACATATTCAGTGCCACTGACAGTGAACAGTGAACAGTGAACAGTGACACAGTGAACCACGGAAGCATTCTTTCTCTGAGCTCTGTTTAATTTATTTATTACTTAAAATGTTTTTTTAATACATGAGTTATACAGTAGCAATTAGGTAGTTGCCAACCGCGATATCAGTATGCTAATAAACTCATTTTTTTACTGAACAAAATATAAGACGATAAGGTTACAGTTTTATAGATAGACAACCTTTTTTACAGTTGTAGTTGTAAAGCTTGAGTCACTTTATGTTTCACTAGCTGATGCGCGTGACTTCGTCTGTGAAAATTTCAACTGTCTATCACGGTTCATGAGATACAGCCTGGTGACAGATGGACAGACAGACAGACGGACGGAGAGCGGAGTCTTAGTAATAGGGTCCCGTTTTACCCTTTGGGTACGGAACCCTAAAAATGTTACCACCATCACCAGATGTCAAATCATAAGTAGAGTAGTCATTACTATAGTGTATTGTGAAACTTGACGACATCTGGTGGTGGGTAGTGGCAGTACCCTTGAATAGTTTTGGTAATCCAAATTTTTTTTTATATCGAGGTAATGAAGTATATGTAATAATGTATTCTTGCCAAGTTTTATCCAAATCCATGAATAAACATCCAAACATACAAAATAACACATTTATAATACTAGTAGGATGAGACAAGGTTACCTATTAAGTTCGGCCGAGTATTCAAATCCGATAATTTGTTTGTTTCGCTCTGTTTAGTCGTCGAGTCGCGCGGGACGACGGACGCCCGCCAACAACTTCTCAATTAAATCTAACCTCCAGTGGGTCATCAAAAATGTAAGCATTCATAAACAAGTTTTAATTGGACGGCTGTACGCCCACTTCTTGAACGCCTAGAACCGTGTCTCGTTCTGCTAAATGTGGACTATTTAGTGTGGTTCTCAGATGTTCGTAACTCGAAAACACAATAGCTGCAATTTCTTATTGAATTTCATTCGTTAAGAAATTCCTAAGATCGCTGCGTGGCGTGTCTTGGAAAAGGCTTATGTCCAGTAGTGGACTTCGATAGGCTGATGATGATGAATCTATATGTATTGTGTAAATAAATATCCCACGCGAATTGTTTTTAGCGTATTTTTACTAAGATGGTTTAAATAATTAGTAGGTATATATTGTGAATGATCGCACACACTCACACACACACACACACACTAGATATTCATCAAAAAATCTGTATTACGCAGAGTCAGATGTTTCCAAATGATAAATTCCGAGACTGGATTGTGGATAAAGAGAACGGTAGGTAATAATCATCGGTTCACTTCCGCTAAACATTACGGGCTTCACTTATAAATCTTACTTAACGTTAATCCTCTCTCACTTCCAGGAGTGACATTTCACGTCCGCGAGAAGTTTATAGAGACTTTTAAGCATAGATTTTCAAAGAGACTCTGTAAACACTGTGTCGTATTATGTCAGCCACTCGGCCGCCGCCGGCGCAACTCCGGCACCGGGGGCGAAGGCACCGCGACTGTCTGACTAGCTGTCAGCTCGCCGGGACTCCCTCGAAGCAAAGGCTTCTCGATGGGAGTGCGGCTCATTGCTTATTTAATTTAACCGCGGAGACGCTGCCACAGTATTTAACGAGAGGCTAACTAGAATGTAGTGCGTGGCTAGATTTTAGCTAAAAACTACTTAAGTCCAGCAAAGAATTATTTACTTACTCGGATTGGCAAACCACGATGGGATGATCTGTCGTCGAGAGCGACCGCCACGTCTAAACATTCAGACGGTACAAATCTATTTTCTCATCGAGTTTTCCGTGGAAATGAACACTAACAAGTTAAATCTCCTTTCTTGGTAACAATGGTCGACAATAATTAACAACACTTGAAATTGCGATCGATTCTGTTGCATCCCAATTATTGTCGGCGGAGGTTCTTCGGGGACTCGCGGGACGTTGGGGCGAAGCCCGACCGCCTTAATTGCACTGGAGGAACCTCGCGACGCGATAAATTAACTTTCGACTATCAAGATGGAATTAAATTTCGGTATTAGTACGAGACAGCACTATCAACGACACAAAGGATACAGGGACTATGGTACATCAGAATAGTAAAAAGTCACATCAAACACATTTAGTGCTTAGCTATCTGTGATGTAGGTTTTAGTTTAAGTAAAACATAGTAATACACAAGGAAAAAGTAGAACACCACACCAAATGAATATTTTGTTTTCTACAAAGTAGCTTTATAAATAACCGGTACATGCCAACAAACACGAGTGTAATTAAAAAGTAAAAGAGGACGATCGATGCGGCGGGAAACTTTGACAGCCGTCAATGTGACTGTTAACATTGGCGCCCGTGTATCGTACTGCTTCGTATCCGGTTAACGTTTTATATTTCTGGAAAGTAAAGAAAGCATGTTGTTTATTTTAATAATGTTAACGTAGCAACTTCTGTGGCCGAGTCCTCGGGACGATTAATGCAGACAAAGAGCGGCGGCTGTCCAATCACAGAGCGTATTGTGCTTTGAGGAACAATTAAGAAACGGAAGCTATCGCTCGTGGCGGCGGGTCACGGCCATCGTCCGTGCGAGCTGTGGCGCCAGCTGAGTTCGAGATATAAACTCGCCGTCACGCAGTGCGGCCGCGGAACTGAGTCTATGTATAGCAATACAGTAGTTGCGCGCTAACTACATAACATTAATTATCTACTTGACTATTTGCTGCGAAAAATTCAAAACACAAAAAGCGACATCGTTTCATGGTTGACGTTCTCGACGGAATCTCGTACGGAACGATTTGATTCCACTTTCATTGTTCGAACGGCTAAAGCGTGGAATACGCTGCTCGAATAGGTGTTTTCTGATAGATACAATCCGGGGGACTTCAAGTCGAGAGTGAATCGATATCTACTAGGCGAGCGTGCTTCATCAATCGCAAACCTATTTATCATAAAAAATGGGGTGTCAAACTTGCTAAGTCTCGGCAGCGACGAGGAGTACCGCCATAGCACTGCGGCGCAGTACCGGCGGACGATGAAGAGGCTGCCAGCATTTCGACAGGTGCACCGCTCGCAATAAAAACAACTTTTGTAAAAACTGCCATTATCAATGAATGATGTGAAGTTATTTTAGGCAAAACGATCAAATAATTAATTCATTCGGTTATTGTGATCCCAGCTGTCCTTTCCGAGTTCCGATACTCCGGGTCGGAGTTCTTTGTGTTTCAAATTATAGTAATCTCAAAAGGAGGCGCCCGCCGCTCCGACTCGAGGAAACCTACCCGAGTTGGAGGACTGTTCGCTTCTAATGTCAACAAACCGGAAACTTTGAGACGATATAAAGTTAACAAAACGACGCGTAAAATAACATTTTCATAAACAAATTGAGTCGCCGGGCACAGAATACAGATAGAGTAGAGGCTTACGATGCTTACAGGATATTAAGCGGCCGCTCTGCATTCGACGTCTCGGGAAGTTGAAGGCGCTCGACTTTTTGTTTATTTTTTATCGTTTCCGAGAGCATTCCTAATGAAAGTGTTTAAAAATTAATATTTGATCTCTGGCGCAGCCACTCACATTTTGACAACGTATTCCGCGAGGCGCCTGCAGCGCCGCCCAGTATCTTAGCCCTTTTTACGGAGCTGCCTCGGTGCGCCGTTACAGGAGACACTCCCCTGCACCGCTCGCTCGCATCGCCGCCATTTAATTGGCTTTTAAGCTCGTCCACGTTAATAAAAAATGCAATTATTATCCGCCGCGTCGACATCTCTTCATCTCAAGTTGGATGATCGCGAGCGGCGTTTCGAATGATGCATCAAACCGCGTCAGTATTACTAACCGTAAGACGAGGGTAATACACCACAAGACGAGATTTTGATTTTGAGCCTTAAATAAGGCTCCTAAGGTTTCCAAAAAAGTACTGTATTGTAAAATTAATGTCCGGGGACTCGCTTTGACCATAGTAGTTGGGAACAGGAAACAAAAAGAGGTTCGCAAAAAGTAGCACAATCTGGATGTGAACAACGCCAGTGACGATGGTATTTCAGCCATCGTACTGAGAACCTGTGCGCCTAAAATGTCTCCTATGTCGCCTCTTACTTGCAAACGAGGCATGCGCCTAAATCCTGGAAGCTCGCTAACGTGCAGCTCGTGCTCTAAAAACGTTGTCGCGCCAACCACCGGCCCATTTCAGTCATCTGCATTCTTAGTAAATGTATGGCGCGTGTGCTTAATTAGACTTCTGATGTTTCTGATGTTCTGGCAGCGCGTCGAAACCATATGGTACACAACGCTTACCGTTTTCTTCGATATCTGGCTCAATGGCTATACGATACGATATATGGCTCAAGAATTCAATGGCTATACGATACGATATATGGCTCAAGAATTCAATGGCTATACGATACGATATATGGCTCGAGCATTCAATGGCTATACGATACGATATATGGCTCAAGCATTCAATGGCTATACGATACGATATATGGCTCGAGCATTCAATGGCTACACGATACGATATATGGCTCGAGCATTCAATGGCTATACGATACGATATATGGCTCAAGCATTCAATGGCTATACGATTTCTTACGCCATGAATGTGTTTCTGCCACACTCAGGTACAGGTACGTGATATAATTACTGTGAATAAGTGCATTTTTGAAACTGACAAATCCAATCAAATCGAAATAAATACGTCAATACATAATAATTTTCCGTTTAAATAGTAACTATACATATTTCTAAATAACAAAGTTCGTACACGCGAGTAAAGCCGCCTGGTAGTGAAGCTGCGCCCGGTACTATTTCCATTCTCTTTACTCCGCGAGCAGGTGACGAGAGTTGTCGCCGGTGCTGGCGGGCGCGGGGGCGCAGGGCGGGCGGCGATTATCGCGATTTTTAACGCTCCAACCCGCGATATTCCGAGAAGTGTTGAGCTCCCGGCGGGACGAGCGTGAGAACGATAGCCTGATATTAAACTTGAAAACACCGGCGCTCTTTAATTTCACCAAAACTAATTTGTGTGTTCAAGCTAGCAGAGATTTTCCGATGTTCATTCAGCGTTATATTCGTTGGAGATGACTTTTTGCTTCCATTGTGTAAAGCTTTTACATAAATATTTGAAAATACTCGATTACAAACTGCTTACTCGTCGGGCTATTCGACCTCCGGGATATCGTGGTTTATCTGAGAAGCCTCGGCCCCGACCCGCTCGCCAGGCTGACGTCAGCGATGAGTTTGGGTGCGAATGGGCGTCAGTTGCTCGTACGTTTGTGCGTGCTGCATGACCTCTCTGATGGCCGGTCCCTGCAATAATTGTTTGCATGGTGTCGTAGATGTGCCCGTGACCCCTTTTCTGCTTTGTACAATCAAAGCTCATAGCCATCTGGCTCATAGTGACCTGGTTAGGGACGTGTCGCAGCCCCCGGCGGCGCGAGTGCACAGTGGCGCACATGCCGGCAGATAACCGACCGCTCGTCAAACAGAGCCATCGTCCTCGCTCGCCGATTCCAACCGAGCCTGCGTCTGACGGGCTCCCCTTACATTTGTAGATTACATCAAATTTACATTGTTGATTATTCATTCCGCTACAACATATATTTCAGACGTTCAGATAAACCAAAAAGACATATCTTCCCGATACAATAGCGCAAAAAAAAACATGTTTTTAGTGTTTCTAACCTCGTTTTTTATGTTTGTTACCTCAAAACTCGTTATTTATAAACCGAGATAAAAAAAAAATTATATCACAGGATATACTTCTAGATCAATCCCATAAAAATGGCAAATATTGTTTGAGTAACTTGATTATTAAACCAAAATATGTCATCCAAATAAAACGAAATTTCGTATTTTGACTTCCTGTGACTTTTCAGTGGTGTTCATGGTCACTACATAATATAATAGTCCCAATGAACTACCTACCTTCCGGACCGCACCACCGTTTTGTAATAAAACAATGTTACATACTCGTGTTTGGACCTAGTGGAAAGGAGCCGATTTTTTTGTTATTAAAGTTATATGCTTTTGTTTTTTATGCTTTTTCTCGTGTATGACAAATGACCCGGTTTTGCAGAACCTAAGTATAAATAAAATGACACACAGTCAGGCCGCGAGACCAGCTCGAACCCGGTTTAGTTAAAAAAAACTGGCAAAAAGGTACACGGATGTAATCTACGAAAGATCTAATTCAAACCTCTACAGTGTAAAGCTCGTAGCAATCGGTGCTACGGCTGTACTACGAACGCTACAGTATGCTACGCACGAATTGTTGGCCATATCTACGAGTTGCAGGATTAGTATGCTTCCCGCGGCGTCCACACGCGCGGGCCGGCGACGCATTTTTCGCTACAAAATAAGCGCTTCTCCGACATCAGCAAAGTTCACACCGCAGGACGCATCGCTGCGGGAACCGACAGAGGCCGCTGTCGAGCCACCGCTTCGTCGATGTATACGTAACGCTTTGTTGTTCTAGAAACCTTATAAAAATGATCTAGAAAGTAAAAGTATTCTATTCTATTGAGGATTGCGATCAATTTGTTAGAAAAGCAAGTTTCGAGTCACGGTGCGCTAACTTTCGGTTTTCAGGTAAAGTAGATCTTTAATTTGGGAACAGCGTTCACAGAGGCGTCCGATGACGAAACTTAAAGTTGGCCGCTTAGTCTACAACCGCACCGCGCCGGCGGAACTTCCATGACAGACTAGAATTAGGCGGCCCGCGGCGACAACAGCCAACGCAAACACATTTTGCCGAAGTCGCGATTGGTCTCGAGACTGTATCAAGATTACAGTGAAACCAAATATCACGTTACATTAGAATGCGTGTAAATTTATTGATTTTAATAAAAACTCGTTAATTAATAGCAAAATAGTATACTTCAATAAGTTGATGAACACGTGTTAGAGGTGATATAGTGTTTCGTTTAAAGTTTAGTTTAAAAATTAATTCGAGATTTTTTCTAATTAATGTCGTTGTCCTTGTCCAAACTCTAACAGACTGCGAATAAAGGCAGCAACATTTTTGTAGTATGTTAAATGGTTACCTTCAGTGTATTGTCACTACTTGAACGTCAGCGTTCAAGTAACTTACTCGCCTCTACCTCTTTAGGCTCCGCTGGCTCCAGACGCTTTAATTTTTTTTTTCTTAATGTATCGATAATGTGCTCTGAGTGTCAATCATGTGATTCACAGTCAGATCTTGACGTGTTCTCCGGCGGGAACTTTATACACGGAGCTGCACTTTCCTGCGAAGCTTATTCGCCTCGTACCAGCAGCTGGACGCCGGGCGCGGGCACGGGGCGGCGGCGCCACTTCCACCGAACGTCGTCAAAACTCGCGTCGAGTACTTTCCCGACCACAAATGACGGGCTGTCGAGCGGCGAAGTGCGGCGGAAGCGCCCGAAGTCGCTTCGTTAGAGATCGGATTGCAGCTATTGTGTCCGAGACTTAATCACCGCCGGACAAAGGCCGGTGATGTGACGTAATTGTCGCTAAATAGTCACGGTCAGCCGACTGAACTTGAATCGCCTTAATTGTTCCAGAGCTCGCAGCGAATCGCGCATTAAATGTTTTTACGCGTTGATTAATAGGTATGCTGCGGCGACGTAGCGCCTCGCCCCGGATGTCGAAGGAGCCTCCGCCGCGGGTTGCACATAGCTCGGTTCAACAGTGCCGCTATGATCACGCGACGAGTTTCACACTCGCGACAATTTACAATCTGTCATCTGTTGCAGTTCGTCACCTAATGGCAGCATGGTCGGCATGGTCGGTTCTCTTCAAATAAACGTATTCAAAGTTTCGTAGAACAGATCGCTTTTACCCGTAGTGGAGCGACCCTCTACCCCCTCATCCCTCAGGCGATTGTAGCGATGATACCTCAGTGGTTAGCGTGCTCGATTCACACGCCGAAGGATGTGGGCTCAAACTCCAACCATGATCCAACAATTAGAAAAAACTGTATAACGGCATCACCGAGTGTCGAACTTCACAAATATTTAGCGAAGCTGGCGCAGCGGCGCAACACTGAGAGGAGGTCTTGAACCGAGCGCCGCATGTTGATATTCATAGTTTCATGGCGCAGCCCGCTTGCAGTTTGTGTCGGTAGAGGCACAGTCGAGAGATACGTCGCCGCGCGGGTACAGGTCGGTAACGACACAGCAATGTACTTGAAACAACATAACAGTATCTGGGAAGCGCTGCAGGGCTCCCCCCGGGCGGCGCTGCGATAACAGCTTTTTGTGCGCGTAATGCGCGGATCCCGCGCTAAGCTGATAGAATTGTGGCGGAATCAGCAGCCTTTTGAACTTCTATTAAATTGTAACACTCGCGAGTTCGCGCCAACGCGCGCGTTCAAATTGTGGCTTTATTGAAATTGCTTCAAATTATTTATCTCTTTATGCGCTCTCGTACGAACTGCTGACGAGGGCGGATTACGTGCGGCGCACTCGTGGGGGCTCAGTGGAATTACATACTATCTCACTATCGAACCGGCCGATATTCTATTTTGATTTTTGATTTATGCTGAGTACTTATGAGGCTGGTAATGAGAGGAGTCCCGGCTCCGCGGACGCTGCAAGTCACGCGAGTCGCTAGCTGGAGTGCGAACATTTTTTTTGAGCAGGGTATTAAGTATACCTACTATTTATTATATTTTTGGTAAACACAATAATAATGAAACAAGTAGTACATTGCTAGCCAACCCTCAGTGCACGAGACCGACTTGCATTTGTCGAATTTAACAATATTCACTGTAACCTACGCCGCATTGATTTATTTTTCATATCGCAAGGGGGCGGCTAATAACGCTTCGATCCGCATTCCCCGGCCGGCTGCGCCGGGCTACAAACCGACTTACGGTGTCCTACACTGAAAAGGGGTCGTTGCACTCATCCTTAAGGACAACTTTTACTAAATATTAACTGTTCCATAGATAAAGTTCGTTGACCTCGAACCAAATGTATGGAACCAAAACTTGTTTAGTCTGGCATTATTGTGTATTTCGAGGGAATTCTTCCCGAGAGCCTGGATATCGATTAAAACGGGTCGGGTCGCGGATGTGACGTCACAGGTGGCGATGCGCCGAGTCCGAGCCGAGAACAAATAAAAATAGTTATCACGTAAGAGGGCGCGCGGGGACTCGAGGCCTCGAGGCGGAGGTAATGTGCTACCGCGCCCGCGCGCCGAGCGGCCCGACCGCCCCGCGCTCGCTCGCGCCAAATATGAGCCAACATGATGCGTTTTAGAAACAGTGTCTATTATCTAATTGACTGGTACAATATCGACTACTCTTTTGGAGTTACAGGTGGCACCGACCTGCCGCTTACTCTCAACTGTCTGCCGCTATGCATCTCCTTCTATGCAAAACACGGAACCCCAAAACGACAATTTTTTTTTTTTTTTTTATTTTCGTATTATTTTATTATATGCATATATGTCCTTGTATGTGTTGTTGTAATGTCGTGTGTGAGAATAACAAATATTTTCTTTCAATAATTGTATCTGTCCGGCGCGCACTGGACGTGGAGGCCACTGACAAAAGAAGTTAAGCGCGAGCCTGCGCCGCACCTTTTATATAGTTTGACATCATATCATCATCATCATCAGCGATGTCTACCGCTGGACATAGGTCTCTCCCAAGACACGCCACTCAGCGCGATCGTCTGTTTTTCGAGTCTACGTACTATATCGTCACTCCATCGAGTCTCAGGGCGTCCTACGGTACATTTGCCAATTTCCGGTCTCCACTCTAGACCACGTGTATCCCAGCGGTTATCGGTTCTAAGACAGATACGGCAGCCCACACCTACTTCAGCTCGCTAATGTTTATGTATTCAAATCACATACTCACCAGTAACCAATCCTATACTCGCTTTGAGGTCGTTTCAGACGAGGGAGGGCCAATAAAATATGTTAAATGATTATTTTTAATTTATTTCCTGTATACACTGAATTTTAAGATATAGTATCGTCTGAACCAGCAAGCGGCCGCGGCGTGGCAGGAGTAGGGTCCACTCGACGCCGGCGCCCCCGGGCCGAGCGGGGCTCCGGCGACGCCACGTGATAACATTATTCGTGTAAAATGTATCGAGAGGAGCAAGTGGCGAATCTCGAGAGGCCGCCTCCGAATAAATAAAGTCGGGGTGAAGCGCGAACTTGCAAAAAACCTCCATCTGCTGCGGCGCCGCGCGCCGGGCGCGGACATACAATATTGATCTAAACGGAAATTTATGAAAACATAAAACGCGGGAGGTGTGAAGGCGCCCTGATGGAACACTCGCGTGGAGCGCCACTCGCCGCCGCCGCCGGCTGCGCTCGCCGCGACCGACTCCCTCCCGGCGCGGCGGGACAAGTGTCGTGTCCCGAACCGAGAACCGCGTGTGCAAGAAACCCGATTCGGTTCACTTAAATCGGATGATCGTGGTTCGTAGGGGCGTTCAGGTCAGAGATGTGTTCACAAATGAAGTTCCTGATCTCGTCGTACATTGATCTTATCTTGCACCGGTCAGTATCAATTTTATTTAAATCCAACAATAACTTACGCTTTATTTAGTCGCCAGATCGAGCTGAACGTGTCCGCGTTGTTTGCTTTCTACCGCCCGAGTGAGGCCGTTGTTAATTGAATTTATGCTCTAAAAATATAACGCTGCAGTCGGATTTGGCTCGCAGCCCATCGCCGGCCGGCGGGACGAACGATTTCACAGTTCACACTTGAAACGGTAATAGGTTCACCGTGTGATCACTATCGCGGCTGAGCGGTGCGCGTCCCGCGCCGCAGTCTGCAAGCTTGACGTGACGCGCGACGTCGTTTAATGGTACGCGCTGATCGCCTAGTTTGCTCCGTTTCCTTCGTTTAATTTCCTTGCGTAACTCATAATGACTGATCCAAGATCCGCGATCTATTGAATGGATACGATATACAATTAAATATTAGGCTCTACCCCAAAAACTTTTAAGCCATAGAATCTGAAACATGGAAGCAGTAGTGTGAAAACATTACTGTTTCCGGCTTAAAGGCTACAGCAGTTAGCGAAACTACAGGGCTGTCGAGTCTAACCATCGAACGTCTCAAAGTAATGCGCGCCAAGCAGCGATTCCCTGGACTTGCTTTGGTTACTCAAAGTTCTGTGTATCGCTGCAATGGTCGTGGACGGGCTTTATCTCTTACCATCAGAGCGTCACTTTGGTCTAATTAATTTTACATTTCAAAAAACCTTTGTACAGATGAAAACTCATGTTAGAGTAGGTACGCTATAATCGTAACACACATGTAAATATCGATTTACCTGCACTGCTGAACAAAACATGAGTAATAGTAACCAACATAATGTTGCCGGTGATGCGTCTCAGTGAATCTGCGTCTGTGCAACTGCGCTCACCCGTCGACTTGACGTGATGGATGACGTCATTAATGCCCCCGCGACCCAAACAAAACGGCCGCCATTAGCGGTGCAACAGTGCAAACATCGGCCGGCGCGCGGCGTTCCAGCGTGCGGGCGCGCGAGTCGCGGCGCGGGCCTCGCCGAGCCCCACACGCACGCAATCAATCCTTTACGCCTTTTCATCAAATATGTACACATAACTGGGCAGCGGAGCGCCGGCGAACGAATAGCGACATGACACGTTCCCGATATAACCCTCATAAAAGCCTCGATAAGATATGGAGAGCCGCGGACGGAGGGGGGAGTGGGGGGAACTGTTACTTCGGCTCTTACAAGGAATGGACTCGGGGCCATCGCATTGTGTCATCTCCCATATCAGAGGCCATCGTTCGTCAGTGTAACGTGCGGAGCCGTGGGGGCGCCCTGTTTGCATTTGTGAACGGGCTTCAAGCCGGGCGCCCGGCCCGGCTCGCGCGGCCTAGTGTGTCGCGCGACATGCCGCGTTCGCGACGTATTACTTCATATTCAAACGCCGGCAAATAATTAGAACTAACGCAAATATTTACACTGAACTATATATACTACTCGTGTTTGTTTAAACGGATTTAGTATAATTAATTCACTTTGAAAGCTCACAAATGAGCTCCGCGCGATAGCTCCGCGGGGTGATGTGTAATAATTGTGTGTATAAATCAAAATGACATGCGTTTAATCGCGGCGCGCCGCGGAACCCTCGCGCCACGTCCGGTAGGGTTCCGCGCGTCTTTGTCGGAGAAACGGTAAGAAGGGCGACCCTCGCTAATGCACAGCCTATATCTATTTGGGTACAAAGGCCGTAAGTATGCTTGACCTCTGTAGATATACGGACGGGGCCGCTGTTTGTATGTTTTGGAAATCTCCGCTGTAACGCTGACTCGGCATTACGTTACTTTACTGGAAAAAACGTTACGCGAAAACCCTTTTTAAGGTACAGGACGGAACCCGCTCCAAACCGAACCATATGGAAGGTCGAAGACTTGTTCGCTGCCGGGAAATGAGGACGGAAAGAATAATGTTTGACTAATAATGTAAGCCTTCCCGGGGTGATTTAATACAACATGGAAGCGAGCTGCGGGTGATTTGCATAAAATCATCCGGCTCCCTATCAGCGGCAATTAATCAAACCCCGAACCAACGATCCGGATAAAAACAAAAACGCGATATGACAGCTCGCGCACCTGTCAACGTCACGTCAAATCCCACCGCGGCCGCCATTTTATATCGGGATGCAAATAAGCTCACAAATGGCGGGTGTAACGCGATCCGCGCGAGCCCCTGGGCTTCCCGAACAGCTGATTTATTTCATACGCGATATGATTCTCCGCAGTCGGGAGCCCCTTGCTCCCGCGATGCCCCTAGATATCCGCTGCAGCCCCGGTGTCGGCAATATTTCACTTTTTGTTGAAGAGTTCGCAACTAATGACGGATCAGAGTAAAAAAAATAGATGACGACACAAACACAGCTATCCACGCTTTTGGCAACTATTTACGATACTACATTTTTTATTTTAAATATAAAAATGGTCTATGGTCCACAATCAAAGTTTGCTTTTTGTCACAAGAATTGTTTTGACATTTAGGACACTATTGACACGCCCTCAGTGAATATAATCGCATTGTGACGCAAGACCGCTATCGCAATTCGTGTTTTATTTTTTCTGTTTCTCGTATCCGTAAAGTGTTATTTTATTTTATAATTATTTTCCGGAGTATAGCGCACAACACTAACTGTCAAATTTGAGAATTTTTTATTTAATGTCGGCTTTACAGCCGATAGCGCACACTTTTTAAGCATAGTGAAAAAAAACGTTATTTTGACATCGACGAACGCGGTCTGTTTCCGGGTTATCTAGGTAAGAAACGTCCGTCACTGGTGTAATTTGGATATATTTGCGAATCCCCCGGGCCGGTGTAATCGGGTGAGCTCAATGACCGGGGGCGCGGGGGAGGGGGAGGGGGAGTGATGGATCATCAATCTCTATCAGAGCATCGGCGTCGGCGGTTCGCAGCGCTTCCGTTCAAAAAAAACCCCGCGACGAAAAATATGACCGCTCCGTGCGGACGCGCGCTAGCGGGTCCGTGAACACGCGCCCCGCGTGCTCGCGCGGGACTAGCAGGCGTGCTGCACTGACCATGCTTGTGATAGGGAATACTGCGACGAACGCGACGCTCTCCTGATGGTAACGTATAACATTTACCTATGACCTTTACAAGTGAAATTTGAGTAACAGAATAAAGTTCAGGGCATCGCTGCTTCGGCGCTCTTGACACATGCACAGGCAGCCTCCCGCGATGTCGTTCGTCGAGCTGTGTCGTGGTCCATGGACATGGACAAGTAGCAAGGGGCGCGACGCATCCCTCGACAACAGCGCCCGAGTCGGGCAATTACATAAAACATCAATTGTGAGCGCCGCGTCTCATTTGTGAATCGCTCATTAGCGGCAAGGGGAGGAGCGGAAACTTTTGACAAAAGTTAAGACGTAAACGCCAAATGAATCTGCATTATTTGCCGCCGCTCCGCGAGATAAGACAGTTAAATAACTATCTCGGCCCATTTATCTGTAGATGTTTCGTTTTGTTTGTTTCTATTAAATGTAATTAATGTTCGTGGAACCGGGCGAAGGTTAATGAAGCCGGTTATCGGACATCTGAGGGACGCGCGGCCGCGCCCCCCGCGCCTCCCGCGCCACCTACTGTCCACGACCAGTGAACATTCCTTACCTTCCCCGGTGAGCCTGATTCTCACGATCAAAACTTGCAAGTTTCTAGAATCGAATCTTCTACAACCGCTAAAAGAGCAACGTTTGGTTTTTAACCGACTTCAAGAAAAGAGGTTTTCAACTCGGTTATCCTTTTTTAGATTCGTTACCTCAGAACGCCGTCATTTATGAACGGATTTATAAAAAAAAATATGGAGATTACTCGATTGGTCTCAAAGAAATGTCATGAAAATCGGTTTTGCAGTTTGATTTTTAAACCAAAATACCCAAAACCTAGTCGTGTTTTCGAATTGTTCACCTATACTTGTGTAACAACTTGCCGCAGCGCCGCCCCGGCCGCGGCCGCAGCCCCACGGCGGCCGATTCGTCACACCTCGCCTGTCGTATCCGCTGTTTTTCATCCCACCTCGAGCAATATCGCGAGGAATGTCCCGATTGCCCCCGGCCCCGGCGACACCTATGAATCTAAGTGACAGGCCGCGCCGGCGCGGATCACTCACCCGGTAACTGCATTCTCCGGCAGACAGCTAATTCGGGCCCCCATTACCGTGTAAGTAGAGCATCTATCACGGCTCGCGGCATTTCTTCCAATTTACCGAGCGCCGCCTATCGGAAGATTCAATGAATGATAACGAGCCTAATAAATACGGAGTCGACTCACCGAATGGCTGTAATTAATTTAATGGATTTAGACAAAGAAATATGTGCCGTGAGATAGTGAGATCGATGGCGGACGCGCTGCGCCGTGCTGACCATTAGCTATTGTCTAAATTACTAGTTAGCGCAGAGTGCGCTTGCAAACGATAGCTCTCGACGCAGCTCGCGCCCGCCGGCCGCGACAGACACGCGACATGTGTCATACGAGTATAGCCCGCCAGACTGATCTTACTCTAGAGCAGTTCCCACTCGCGTGTACCCGGGTAGCGACTAGTTATATTGCCGAGTGCCTTTTATGAAACGGCGTACGTTAACTATGATACCCCTTGTTATACTCAAATCATACCAATAATTTATTGATAGTCAGATAGTCAGGTCGAAAATTCATTGATCGAATATATTGAATCGGACTCAAAGAGCTGTGTTTAGGGAAGATGGCGGACATACCAACAACAGTGAGAAGTCAAAGACCGAACTCGACTGCTTCATAATCTCACTGTCTGTGTAGCACGCACTACTTACGTATATAACGGCGTCCGTGTATAAACGACAACAATACGTACCCACAGTGTGGCCGGCGAGCGCAGCGTGGAGGAGATATCGCGTGGCAGCGAGGCTAGGCGCTTTATTTTTCTTCATTTACTTGTAAACACTAATGAAGGCTCTAACGAGCTCTAACGTTGCACTGCTGACTATCCCGCCTGTGATCTAACATCCACAGCGGACGCGGCCGCCGCACAGCGCACCCGCTGCGCGCTCTCCACTCCACCTGAAACATATTCACTTTCAGTATCCACTAAGTTACTGAAAGTAAAATCGTGTGAGGCGGGACAGACATGCTGAGCGGTAATCTTTTACAAAAGACCGGTAGCGGTTGAAGAGACTTCATTACCCCAGCAGACGCGGGGCCTCGTGCCGCCGCCGGCCGGAGGACACTTCCACCGCTAATACCTCGCAATCAGCGCAACATAAATTAGTGGACAGGTCGCGTGACGCGCCGACTTGCTTCTCCTTATCGCGGCTAGGAAGCCCGCCCGGCCGTATAACCGCACATAAAAAATATACTCTAAATCCTTCCGCAAAAAAAGCCACATTCCCCTAACCCGATCTACTGAAAAGCAAGGAACTACATCGCATTTTAGACTCTATTTCCGAATAAACACGGTCCGAGTCACGAGGTCGGCGATAGCGTCAGCTCACAACAAATAAGGTAACATTGCCAGTATGTCAACATAAATAAAGCCGAGTGTCCTTTAACGAAGCAGACGTCGACGTCGGGACACTAATAAAGAGCACACGAGACGATTCAGACTCTAAGCCCAGAGACGTAGGATCGCGATCGGATCCGCCGACAGAGGGGCAGCAAATGAAGGCTCGCATTTAGCGGTCGGCGGTGGTGATATGGGTGGACTTCCTTTGTTTGGTAATCTTATCGGTGGAGTCTCGACATGATACATGGGCCCGACCCGTCGCGCCGGAGCTGGCGGTGTCGCGCCGGACGGACCCGTCGGCGGTGCCGCCAGGCACTTGGCTCGTGGCAGGTCGATCAATCAGTTTTCGAAGTGTGAACCTACCTACACGCGGCAGATAAGGGATATTAACCGCGCGCGGGACCGGTCGACCGTGAGTCGTCGATTAAAAAGTGCGCATAATGTCATTACGCGAGCCATTCCACTCGCGAGCGGCAGATAGCGGCCTCGAGCGTCGAATTTCGCTAATGCCCTCCGAGTTTTTCGATAATGCCTCCGAACCTTCCGCGTATAAAACGTAAAGGAGATTATAAGAAAGGCGTCGTCGGCCCGCGCGCGCCGGAGATCGAACCTATTCAACATCCAGTAGTTTCATTTCAGGCGCGCACAATGGTCGGAGAGGCCGCCGCGCGCCGCCAGAGTGTGGGCCGACAAAGCCTCGCGATCCCTTCGCGATCGCGAAACTTTGAATACACCTCTTTCGACTATCGAAAAGTTCCCGATAATGGATTCGTTCGAGGACTCGATTGTTCCACGATGAATGGGTACTAATTAAAACGAAGTCACGACGACGTCGGCCCGAGTTCCCGATTGTTTCCCAACTATAAATCGCAGTGGCGCTCCCTCATATAAATATTGTACGGAGCGGCCGCTGTCGCCCAACTTCGGCGCTAAATTTAAAATCAAAATTGGGGAATCGGCATCGGAACGCTAGGCGCGTGTTTGGGGCGTCACTTACTGCGTGCGCCGCGGAGATATTAATCTGCATAAATAAGGATTCTGGCGTCGTTCTACTTTCGAATAGGTACGAATCAAGATAAAGAGACGAAGCCTAAATTGCTTCGGCAATGTTCGTTTAACGAGTTTAAGATAGCGAGCACGTGTCCCAACGCCACGCCACGCCACGGGCTCCGCAGACTTCGGCTGCGCCCGCTGCCCAAGCGTGTCTCGAGTGGGAGGCGTGCGCCGAGCCGACACGCGAGTGTGCTCCGAAGCCCATACATCAACGTCTCAGCTTGTGAAACTACCTGGGAAGAGATATACGCCGACGGCTCCCTCCTGACTGCCGCATCTGCGCCCCTGACGTCTCTATCATTTCGTATAAAAAGCCCACGTAAGTGTTGTTCTGTGTAACAAAAACAAAGGCTGCGGTTTATCTTATTAGTGGAAACAGGCGCTGAATGATCCTCGGAGCCCGCGCGCGGCTCCCCGGCGGCCGGGCTACCGCACTTACTTTATTACCGTTCGTTTCGTTTTTCCGTTCCCAATAAGAAATCACGTTTGATCGGGCCGCAGCCCGGCTCTGCCGCAAATGAGCCGAAACACACCCCCTTTATCTTCCAATAAGTAAGCGAGCTTTGGTTTTCTCGGAAAAACGCCGTCTGCGGAAGGGAAACAGGAGACGGGATGCCAGATGGCTCGAAAAATATAAAAATAAACGAACCGGAATATGAATAGTTGGCGCTTATCCGGTTTTTATTCAGCTTTATGCATAACGCAGGCTCGACGACACGCGACTCTGCGCGGGCTCCGGAACAACGAACGAACGAGTCCGGGCGGGTTCACTCTTCTCGAAGGCAAAGCGAGTTTGTAGGTACCGGCGCGGCGACTATTCCCTCGGCGACGTTCGAGATCGCGTTCCCTTTTTAAAATTGAGACAATTCGTGTAACGAGTGATGGTCGACGGCGCGCCGGACGTGACGCACCGCGTCGCGCCCGCGCCGCGCCGCCGCCGCCGTCGGTGTCGGTAATTACCCACCATTACAGACAAAGGACGACTGCTCCGATTACCATAATTCCCAGCCCCGAGAGCGGGATATAAATGGGCCACATTTTGTAGCGCGACGACTGACGTGTGTATTAATGACTACGCTTGTCCTCTTAAATTAGGCGAGGGATTCGGTGATTCAGTTTTTCAGCGGCGGGCGAGGGCCGCGTCGCGCCTTCTGTGACATCGGACACTTTGACACGAAATGTTCCCGGCCCTTCACTCGTTTCTCGTAGGGATATCGAGTGTCGTTCCGATGTAGTTGGAGAAATACTTCGAGCAATAGCCCTATTAATAAGTAAGAGATACCGGAGGATAAGATCGTATCACGAAACGCCGTAAGGGGATAAGATTCCGGCGCGAGGGTCGCCGGTCGGCAGCGACTGGGCCCGATGAAAGCTGTCGCATGAAAAATATTGCTCTCTCTTAACAGGTAATAATCGCTCCTGAAAGCGCCTCCTTGCAGTTAAAGAGGAAGCTCGGGACGCGCTCGAATAAATTCATTAATCTCTAATTAGTACGAGTAGCGCGCTCTCAAAGGGCGCGACCACAAAGGGCGCCGGCGATATTATCGGAGAACTTCGCCATTTTCTTTCCGACTCGGGGCGCGTGGAGGGGAACACTCGATTGCGAAAAAAACAACACAAAAACCCTTTTAAAATTAATTGAGTTTTCTTGCGGCTACATCGGGCCGTACAATAAATTAATTAACGCTCCGAGGAATCCTTAAAATTAGTCGAGGATCACAAGTTGTTATAAGGCCCGATAGGAGCCGCGGCCGGGGAGGCTGGTAATACTTGCCGGTGGCTCACACTCGGCGCGCTCCGACCTGCGCGCGGTGTTTATCGCTGGAGGAGTAGAGGAGGCGCCGGGCACGCGATCCTCGATCCGTTTGCGTCGCCGATCCACTCGGCTATTTGTTTACGAGCCATTACGGTGGCCAATATTCGCTCATAATTGAATTTCGACTTGTAAATTTTCGTGGATAGAATTAATTAAATTTTTCCCCGTTGTAACGTCGCTGAGGCCGCGGCCGAGCTATTTCGAAAAGCCTTTAACTTTGCAAACGGCGCCTCGATAACAAGTTATGGAGTGCCGCGGCTGGTTTACTTCATTTCTATTTAAAAGCGAATGAAATTGACCGGAACGCGCTCCGCGCCGACCGCTGCGCGCGGGATCTCTCTCCGCTAGCTCTGCGGGGATATCGCGCCGCGGAGCTGGCGGAGAGCTAAGCATCATACAACCAGATTCCGCCCGACATCCCTCGACTACCACTCGCATTTAAATTTTTTATATTATTGTTTTATTTTACTTGGAAAACAAACAGATACTTAATAAGAGACAGTACTTCTAACTTTTAAACATTCGCGACTTGAACACATAACTATGTTTACCACCGGGTCTTAATCGCGCACAAAATTATATAAAATAAGTTTTGTTTATTTACCTCGACGTTTCGGCCATGTTGCAATAGCCGTTACGATCTCCTACCCTCACGAAAGGTTGGCACCTCGGCACACCACACTAACTGCATCAGCAGACCGTTCTGAAACTACATCGCGGTACGAGCACTTTCCTAGGACGGGATTCCACGACGCTGACAACCTAAATCAATCTTCCCGGTTGAAATTACGATGTTTTTTTTATTGAAATATTGGAGGATATTTTCACACAGCGCCATCTAGCCCCGAACTAAGCAATGCTTGTACTATGGGAACCAGACATCTGACGGAATACTAAAATACTTTTCTTTGTAAATACATACTTGTATTTATGTTAGATATTTCCTGCAATAAACCATACAACTGGGTACTTCTTTTTTACTGGCAACACAAAAGGCATAAAGAATCATCGACTCGACCCGAACGGTGTGAAGCGATAGATTCTTTTTCTTTTTTAGCGACATCCTGAAGAAATGAGACGCGTCGATTGATCTAATAGTGTAGGTATTACTGGAGCGTGTGTTGGCATATCTGAACAATATGTAAAATGTTTCGCGTGCATCAATATCAATACCGGTTAGCATGAGAGTCCAACCCCTGGACCTGGTGCTGTGTCAATAACGGGAATTGATTATTTATAGAAATATAATACTGAAACTGATCAGAGACATTTTCTTTTGCTACTACCCTCCCTAATGCTCGTATAACATACAGAACATCCAGACACAGAACAAACATCAATGTTAGTCACACAAATGTTAGTCCTGAGTGGGAATCGAACCCACGCCCCTCAGTTCTCGAAGCAGAACTTTACCAAATGAGCTAACAGGGCAGTTTCATCCGCTTCTCAAACCATTCGTGAACAATGTCGTTCAGTGGAGAGGACATTCGGACCGAGGAGCTCAATCCAATGCCCGGATCCCGCCTCGAGCAAATGCTGCGATGTGTTTTGTGCGCGATGAAGACCCGGTGATAAACACAATTAAAGTAGATACAATATTGAAACACATATAGAAAGATATGTCGGCACAGGAAGCACCACGGCGCCATCCATCGCAGGCACACACCGTGTCACTCTTTTTCTTACGTTAATAACTACAAACAGCTCGTTACATCGCTCGCTAGTTTCTTTTCTTCACCGTTTTTTTGTCCATTCTGTATAAACCTTGTTATAAAGTGATAAACAAAACGCTCTTCTAATGGTAAGAGATAACGCCTATCACAGTACTTAGTGACAAAACAAAGTCCAGGGCTTCGCTGCTTTGGCGCTCATTACTTAGAGACATTCAATAGTTAGTCTCGATAAACCCTGTTATTTTGCTGCAGTTCTCTTCAAAGTGGAACGCATTTACGTTTACACATTACTGCTTGGCGGCAAAACATCTAGTACTGCAGTGATACCACCTGCTAAGGAGATTTGGTTCTGTGTTTCTGTACATTTGCAGTTGACTGCAACTCCCAATGACCTGTGCTCCGAACACTGAGTCTTTCCTCTTTATAATGTACGTGTGTCTGTCGGTGACGCTAGCTGTACCGGTGTAAGTTGACCCCTGGTGAAGTGGAGTCGCGTTGGGCGCAGGTTGCTTGCTGGAAGGGCCGCGCGCGCCGCCCGATGTGCCGCCCCGCAACCCCACCATGTCTCGGCTAAACGGCCGCATCACTGGCAACCCCGCCGACCTGGCCGACTTCGAGCCCTCCTGCCTCGTGCGGACGCCCTCCGGCAACTTCTACGTGCCTTCAGGTGAATGTTAGAACCTTTTCTTGTCTTCTTCTCACTGCTTGTTTATATCCTCTCTTACGCTTTATTGATATTCTTAATAATATAAATTGATTTACAATAGAATATAACCTTACAGTGCGCCGAAACACCAATAGACATAAGTAGTTTCAAAGCTAAAAATAATCAAAAGTTAGTTATTGATAAGCGAAATTGATTTAACCAAAATCATATCTATCAAAACAATCACGCAGATTGTAAACACACTTCTTAGGCTTTAGGTACTCCTGTAGGTAGATAGAATCGGTTGCTTTGTTGCGTGATAGTAATGGCAGACGTTGTCGGGTTCCAGGGGACATTCAAAAGAACCCCTGCATGGAGTACAAGTGCAGCTCGTCGTGCAGCAGCCCCGGCAAGGGTGAGGGCAGCACGCTGGAGCGCGAGCGCTCGGAGCGCGCACACGCGGCCTTCGGCGCGCCCGTGCCCGTGCTGCCCGTGCGCAACAACCTGCGCGCCTCGCACTTCCCGCCGCAGCCCTCGCGGTTCCACTTCCGCAAGGGCCTCTCCTCGCGCTGCTCCTGGCGGTGCACCGCCATACTCTTCATCCTCTTGTTTGTTCTACTGTTAGCCATCTCTTCTTATATGTCAGGTAAGCCCAATAACCCCAGCGTTACCGCATTTTCGCATATGATATTTATTTATTATTAGTAGTGCAACAACTGGTGGCAAAGGCTGGCGGAAATTGATATTAGTCTAACAATTAGTTAATATTAACTAAAATGTATAAACGAATGTCTTTCTTGTTTTACTTATACGGGATTAATTACTCACGTTTAATTATATCGGATTCTCGACTATAATTTCGCCACATCCGGTGGCCTACCTCATGGAGACAAAACTGAGTTCAACACGCGTGCGGCCTCGTCTTGCTTGACACTAGGGGCATACAAAGATATATTATGTCAAAACCACGTTAGTTTCCATAGTAAATATAAAGTATATTTAGCAGTCCGTAACCATATTACCATCAGGTTAAGTCGACATAGATTGCAATGGTAAACTGGTTTGGTACCACTCTAAACTGCTACCTTAAGAATTGTGCCCTTCAGTAAATATTATATTTCAAATCAGGTACCCTCTCGTATTGTTTGTTATTAAAACAGTTGACTTTCATTCTGAGATACAAAATATTATATAATTATACAATTATTTCTCTCTTGGCCGATGAAAAGTCTCGAAACGATAATAATTAGTTTGTTTGTTTTAACTCGAAGTTAGACAGATACAAATTCCCAAAAGGATCGTTAAGATGTATTAGTATTTAATTTAAATCGAATTTCGTGAGCTAGAGTAAATTTTGGAATTCTGGATGTGATTGATTGGGATACCTACTATTTAATTTGAAGTATGTGCAGTCAAATAAACTCTTGCTTTTTTGTTCACAGCGTCATATTTTGTCAACTGGTCATATCAAAATTCAAAAGCGTGTACAGTGCTCGTCGGGGAATCGACGGAAATGTTCCCAGCGTCGAAAGCCACGACGCTGGAATCTAATAAATCCCTAGCGAGACCGCACCCGAGCACGTTGTCCACTGCCACAGGTAACGACGGGCCCCACTCACGTCACCGTAGAAGCGTAGACGGGCATGCTTCTGTCCCTCCTCTCAACTCTTCAACTCCTTCCACTGTAGATACAATGCATGATATCACTTCTATAAATGTAAGCTTACCGCATGGTGTGGAACCGGCTTCGGAAGCAATCGAAAACGAGGGTATTAATGCTTCCGTGTCTAGTGAAGTCAATGTTTCTAATACTGGTGATATAACAAAGCTTACGCCGTCTCCGCAAAAAGAAATAAGTTCAGCCGACCAAGTTGATGACCTAACAAATGTTGAATCTTTGTCTCCTAAACAATCATCAATTGAACAAAGCACTGTTACATCAATAAGCTCCACTGCTGTTCGAGCCGATTCTATCATGAAAACCTCGAAATACTTTGAGGAAGTCATAGTTAGTACGAACATAAACAAGCCGCGTGTTGATCAACCGCTTGAAATAACTACTAATAAACCGATTGTAATTACGAAAAAGGACAACATTGCTTACGATCCTGAAGACATGCAAAGCGATGCATTCCCTTCGATATATTCTTATGGAGTACAAAAGCTTCAGTATATAAAATTACTAACAAGGTTAAAACAAGTTAACGAAAATTTGCACATTAATCTTGAAGAGCCCAATGAAGCGGACGATGACCTTGAAAAGTTTCATTATGACAGTGTAAAGAGTACCAGAACACAAACTAGTGCACCTTCACCGATCACCCTAGAGCCCATAACAACTACTGAAACCACAATAATAACACAACCTGATCAGAAAGCACCTACTACTACGTTGTTTGCTACAACGAATAAATTTTTTGCACAACCTGATCATGTGATAACTACGACGCCATCATTGATTACTACTAATAACAACCTTGTGGATAATGTGTCCACTAAATCTACTGATGGAACCACCGTTGTTACCACTGAAGAAATAACTGTAAATACTGCTGAAACAAAAGCTTCTGACGTATCTAACCCTAAACATGTTTTGATTAACCTTACCATTAGTAGTGATGATGCTGAAAACTCAGCTTACAAGCCGATATATTCGTTAACGTTAACAGTGCCTACAGTAGGTGATACAAACGAGATCCCAACAGTTAAAATAACACCAATGGAAGCCGAACCTACTCAGCCTTCTAATTTTAACAAACCAGTGAGCTTAGAGGGTGCAATGAAGCTAAACAAAGCCACAAGTTCTGAAGATGACTGGGGAGGAAGTTGTGAATGTTCTTGCCCGAGTTGCGAAAATAGCATAGTTGATAATCTTTACGATGAATACGGTGAGAATATTACCGATGCAAATACTACAGAAGCTTCAAGCACATTTGAAGTATCAACTGAAACTGGTCCGACAGACAGTATTGAAAACGACAGTACCGAGACAGATGGAACTTTAACAACAGAATCGGTAACTTCTTCTGTAGACGCTTTTTCCACAACTGATTCAACAATGGAAAGTGATACCGAAGCTCCGGTGACAGAAATACAATGCTTTTGTCCAAAGGTTGAACCTCCACCCATTCTCATATTGGAAGGTGAGGTCGTTGAACTTCAATATGATCAGAGCTAACTTACTAACGATCACAACAAACCATCAACTGATAGGAATTCTTTACAAAAATACAAACTTTTTGTTTTACTAATATACTAATTTGCATGTCTTCATAATTTAACTCTCGGTGGGAGCTTTTCAACGCACACGCTTTTTGGTGCATATTTGGGATATTTACGTAGAAAAAATTATAGAGACAAAGTAGAGCAAACAAGATACTCGCAGTAATAATAAAAATACATTTCGTTTCATAAATCTATGTGCTTGTAAATATGTAGAAAGTAATTGTAGGTCATCACATTGTCGCATGATGTTGTGAACTTATGCTTGCTGTAATTGTAGTCAACATTACTAACATGTATTTATGTCGTAGGTGCGCGAACATTCCCCGCCCAGTCGTTTCCACCAGATGGGACGACGTTCAAACAAATTACTTTAGGTGAAAAATTATCAAAAGAAATCCCTCCATATAGTTACTGGAACATGCAATTTTACCAATCACAAGCATCTTACGTGAAATTCGACTACATGATCCCGCGAGGAGCGTCAATAGGAGTATATGCACGACGAAACGCCTTACCGACGCATACGCAGTATCATTTCTTGGAAGTTTTGAGTGGATTTAAAGCACGGACGACCAGAGCTTCACATGTAAGTTTCATATACGTGTAACTCTTTGGATCTCAATTTTCATTTGTACAAAAGAATTATTAGAGCTTAGACATGCCATGTTTCCAGCCGTCAGTAAAGAAAGAAGTGACCCACTACATGGAGCAAGGTCACTGGTTCCTGTCCTTATACAATGACGACGGCGACCCCCAGGAGATCAGCTTCATCGCTGTGGTGGCCGAGGAGATGACGCACAACTGCCCCAACGGGTGCTCTGGAAAGGGAGAATGTCTTATGGGGCACTGCCAGTGCCAGCCCGGCTTCGGAGGAGACGACTGTAGTAAAAGTAAGCTTAGTAGTCATTTACATAATCATAGCACCTTATAGCTTTGTTTATGTTTTACTAATAGTACCTGGTTGACCGAGCTTTGCTCGGCTGAATACACGGATAAAACGACGTTTTCAAAAAATAAAACCTAGATAGATCGATTTATCTCCCCCGAAACCCCCTGCATACTAAATTTCATGAAAATCGTTGGAGCCGTTTCTGAGAATCAGAATATATATATATATATATATATATATATATATATATATATATACAAGAATTGCTCGTTTAAAGATATAGATTGAATCAGCACGTGCTATATTGTGAATTCTTGGTTGAGAATCAATTGATGAGTTGCTACTTCCTTTATGACGCATATTATTCGTTGTAGGCGTATGTCCAGTGCTGTGTAGCCAGCGAGGCGAGTACATCAATGGCGAGTGCCAGTGCAACCCCGGCTGGAAGGGTAAGGAGTGCTCGCTGCGACACGACGAATGCGAAGTTCCCGACTGCAACGGGCACGGCCATTGTGTCAATGGAAAGTGCTCCTGTGTCAGGGGATATAAAGGAAAGTTCTGCGGGGACATCGACTGCCCCCACCCTACCTGCTCCGGTCACGGCTTTTGCATCGAAGGGACCTGTGTCTGCAAGAAGGGCTGGAAAGGTCTCGACTGTGCGACGATGGACAAAGATGCACTACAGTGTCTGCCTGACTGCTCTGGACACGGGACTTTCGATGTCGACACGCAGACTTGTACGTGTCATACGAGATGGTCCGGGGAGGACTGTTCAAAAGGTAACAATAGAAACTTATTTCATCATAACATGATTTCTCATCAAATTCAAACATTTTTTTTAACTAGGACTTATTGTCCTAATTACCTAGTTAATGCGTTTCATACGTAGTAATTATTTAAGTAAACATATACCTACACTTATTTAAATATACTTAAAATTTTAAATGATAACGTGTGATTGACATTTTAAATCACATGTGACCGCGTGACTCGAAAATTCTACTTTAGCTTTAAGGATTTACACAGCAGAGCATTTTCAGCTCTATTATGTGATAACTAGCCTGTGTAATATATTGTATTACAGAGGTGTGCGATCTGGAATGCGGTCCGCACGGGCGGTGCGCGGGCGAAGCTTGCGTATGCGCACCGGGCTGGAGCGGCGAATTTTGCTCACTGCGACTGTGTGACGCGCGCTGCGGGGACCACGGGCAGTGCAAGAACGGCACCTGCCTCTGCGTCTCGGGGTGGAACGGCCGTCACTGCACACTGGAGGGCTGCCCGCGCGGCTGCGCCGGCCACGGAAATTGCAGAGTCGCCAACGACGGCCGCTGGGAATGCAAGTGCTTCGACGGCTGGGACGGACCCGACTGCACCACGCTCAAGGAACAGATATGCGACGACGGCAAGGACAATGATAAAGGCAAGATTCTTTCGGAATTCTTCTTCTTCATAGTTCATATGTAAAAAAATCGAGTAGGTAACACTTTTCTTTTACCTACTTACTTACTACTTACTACTACTCTACTTAGTTTAGAATTTACAGAGCCATTTCAGGCCTGAAAGGCAACAAACATTCTCACATGTCTAAATTTTAAAGTTGATTGTTTCATTTAAACTGACCGTAATAACCGTCATGATCACCCATTTCCAGACGGGTTGGTAGACTGCGAAGACCCGGAGTGCTGTACGAGTGGCGCGTGCAAGGGCAGCCAGTTGTGCGTGTCTTCTCCCAAGCCTATCGACATCCTACTCCGCAAGCAGCCACCTGCCATCACAGCCTCTTTCTTCGAGCGCATGAAGTTCCTCATCGACGAGGGGAGTCTCCAGAACTACGCCAAGCAGGAAACCTTCAACGAGAGGTCGGTCCCGTGCTCTATGTCTCACTGTTTCAAGATTTGTCAATGAAGCGATCATACGATTCGTTAAATCATTTATATCTTTTTTTTTTTTTTTACACACAGCGCCATCTGACCCCAAACTAAGCAGAGCTTGTGTGACGGAAGTCTGATAACTGATAGAATACATAAATACTTTTTTTTTGTAAATACATACTTATAATACATACAGAACACCCAGACACAGAACAAACATTTTGTTTATACCAAACAAACATTTGTCCTTGGCGGGAATCGAACCCACGCCCTACAGCTCAGGCAGACATACTCCCAATGAGCCAACAGGGCTGTCAACTTCCACATCTGAGAAGATATATATTTATCTGTAAGATAATTTACTCTAACACATTAAGCTAAATCAAAACACAAATCAATGACTGAAATCGTTATTTTTTTTATTGATTTTGGATTATTTTGTATTTACGAAGTCGAATTAGCAAAACCTCGAGTTTAGGCGAACAATAAATAAAATTTCCAATGATTATGTATGTATGTAACATTATCATTTTTGAATATGATTTCACGAATCGTCGTTGAAGCTAGGTGAATGTCTAACACTACTACCGATGAACGAACATATCTGTTATATGAAGTACGCAATGTTGTGCCCCAGTCAATCCTAATGTTTTATTTACTAAGATTTGTAACACGACGCTTTTCTTCCTTATTTTCTTACGTGTATTAACGAGTTTGTTCGTGAAGACAGCCGCGAGTCCACTACAATTGGCACTTGCATGCTCTATAACGTCTTCTCCTTCTAAATTAACAATATTAATAATGATAACTCATTGTTTGTCATTTCTCTCGGTTTTCTTACGCTGCGCAGTATGTTTTGGAACCACTTCAACACGAGGTAAGAATTGTGATGTGGAAGTTACTTATGTGCCTCTTATTATATATATAGATATTTATGTATATAAAATTGTACATTAGATGTTATACCTACTGTATTACATTGTATGTTCCATTAATAGCCATAAACTATATAACTGTATATTATATTATCTGTATCTGTATGCATGATGTTTGTTGATGTAGTTGTAGTGTGTTACCTAACTGTGTCCTGTGAAGTTGTGTTCCGCTTTTTATTTATAGTGTGTATTACATTTAAATCCATTATGAGAGTTTTATCCGCTAGTAACATCGGTTCAGACATACGAAACTTGATTCACAGTAATGCCGTCTTTAGATAGATGAACTTTTTATTGTTCACACCAGATTGTATATCTAATACAATATAAAAATACATCTATTGGCGGCCTCATCGCAAAAGCGTATAGGATGTCTTAAAATGTATAGGATTCAAGAACAAGTAGAAAACGGGATGTGCCAATAATAAAAATGAAAAAATAATAACAGTCTCTGTAAGGTGGGACATTTTAAAACTGATTGCTTAGATGTAGAAATAAAAATACTAAAGTAGATTCCCCAAACCTTGTCCCAGTATCATGTTGTGCTCGCTTATACCTGAGAACCTAGTAATAACGATAATAATTTCTGTAAGCCTAGCTGATTGAACCTATTCTACTGAACCGTATACTCCTGAATGAAAAAACAATCAAAACATGTATTTTAATATCAACATGTCTCACATCGATGACTTCAGCTCTAAACGTGCGTCCGTATTGCAGCCGTTCGGCGGTGATCCGCGGTCGCGTGGCGACGTCTCTGGGCTCGGGGCTGGTGGGCGTGCGCGTGTCCACGTCCACGCCGCTGGAGGGGTTCACGCTGACGCGCGAGGACGGCTGGTTCGACCTGCTGGTCAACGGCGGCGGCGCCGTCACGCTGCACTTCGGACGCGCGCCCTTCAAGAGATCTTCGCAGGTCGTCTTCGTGCCCTGGAACGAGGTCAGTCATACTATTTTATTTTGCATTATCGCTTCTAAAATATAAATCATTTGCAATTTTTCTGGAAAATCTCTTCACATTTGTCAGGTGTTCTCCTTAGAGTGTGCAAACAGAGTGTGTTAATAAGTTTCAAATTGAAGAGACAGAGGAATTATTTGTCTTAGGACCGCTGCTAATATCGAGTAATTTAATGTTTGGAACTTTGTAAAGTTCATGTTATTTCCAGAAAGGTTAATTTAGTTAATGTCAATATTAACATGTTGTAAACGGCTTTGAAATAAGTGACCTTGAAAACAGCGATGTCGATAACAAGTGTGCGAGTTCACAGGTGTCGCTAGTTTCGGGTGCGGCGCCGCGAGTGAGCCGGCTCGCATCACTAGCCGGGATCTAGATACACACGGCGCTTTAATAACCCGACGACTCGACTAAACTTCGTATGAAGCAATTTAAAGTTTTTTCGCGAGGCAAACATGCGAAGCGGCGATTAAAGCGGCATTACACTTTTTACGACTCAATTATTTCGTTTGAAACTTTATTTCCCTCCGATTCGGGCCCGGACGGGACATTTATAATCGTGCAGCGCGGCCGTGATCGTACAGAGATCGTTAAAACCTGGCTGGAGGTGGCTGCTCGTGCACTCGAAACCCAATCGTAAAAAACTGAAAATGCTATTAAGTATTATTTACAGCCAATATTGGTTAGAGTTTCCCTCGACTGCCACAGATGAGGAATGAGTAGGTGGAGTGGTGCGAGTGATGATTGTGTTGCGGCGTGCAGGTGGTGATAATCGACGAGGTGCGGATGTCGACGGCGGACGAGAAGGGCGGCGCGGGCCCGCCGCAGGCGTGTCTGGCGCACGACTACGACGCCATGAAGCCCGTGGTGCTCGCTACCTGGAAGCACGGCTTTCAGGGCGCCTGCCCCGACAAGAGCGCCATACTCGCAGAGTCACAGGTTCGCCATCTTTACTACTGTCTAGAAAAGAATGCGTCAGAATACTTGAAATCAAGCGAGATTTTAATCCATCTCGTTTAATAAAACAAAAGAAAATTTTGTTGACTGCCTAGTTGACGGTGAGCTACGGTCCCGTTGCTTACCTGATAGTGAAAGGAACGTGAACTGGCTCTCAATATAAATTGCTGAAATACTGATCCTTTTAGGTACTTGGCGGCAGATTTTCCACTCGTGCATACGAGTATTAGAAAGTTTCTTATCACCATGGTGAGCAAGATATAAGAGTTTCTAGCTTTTAAAAATATGTATAACTATACCTAGTTGGAAATTTAACACATCGCCATCTAGCCCCGAAATAAGCAAAGCTTGTACTATAGGAACCAGATAGCTGATATAATACTAATATACTTTTTGTAAATACTTATTTATAATACAAACAGACCACCTAGAATAAACATTTATCTTCACATAAATGTTTGTCCTGGTGAGAATCGAACCTACGCCCTACAGCTCTTGAAACAGATATTCTACCAAATGAGCTGACAAGGAAATCAAGTGATAGGTTGTTATAATTTAATCTGTATGAATTATTTTAGGTTAGGTTTTAGGTTTTCTTAGGTATTCTTAGGTGCTAATGTATTATTTTTTTCCAACATGTCCGACATTTTACTTTATGTACCTACCTACCTGCGAGGAATGTCATTACCTTTTATTATGTTTTCAATATTTATTTTTTGTCTGTGCTGAAGATTATTTTACCATACGATTTATGGTCGGGTTAATCTTCAATTGCTTACTACTTAATACAAAAACTTTCAAACGGTAAACTCGCAAATAATACCGAGTACGTACTAAAAATAATTTCAGGTGGTCCAAGAAAGTCTCCAAATCCCTGGCACCGGTCTCAACTTGGTCTACCACAGTTCTCGCGCGGCCGGCTACCTCTCTACCATTCAGCTGCAGCTGACTCCCGAGAAGGTTCCTCCGACCCTGGCTCTCATCCACCTCCGCATAACGATCGAAGGCATATTGTTCGAGAAGACTTTCGAAGCGGACCCAGTGATCAAGTTCACGTATCCATGGAACAGGCTGAACGTCTACAGGCAAAGGGTGTACGGAGTCACGACAGCGCTGGTCAAGGTGGGGTACCAGTACACGGACTGCAAGGACATCATCTGGAATGTGCAGACCACGAAGCTTAGCGGACACGACATGAGCATCTCCGATGTCGGGGGGTGGAACCTGGACATTCATCATAGATACAACTTCCATGAAGGTAATTCTCAATTTTCGCTTCGCAATAAATAAATAAAGATGCGCCATCTGACCCCAAACTAAACAAAGCTTGTACTATGGAAGTCAGAAAACTAATAGAATACTTTTGTTGTTGTAAATACATACTTATAATACAAACATTTGATTATACCACATAATGTTTGTCCTGGATGGGGATCGAACCCACAATTAATCCAAAAAAAAACTATACTTCTCAGTCAGAATGGAAACAATACTCTTGTATTATTTTACATTTTATTTCAGGTATTCTACAAAAAGGTGACGGTGCGAACATCTACCTGAAGCACAAACCGCGACTTATTATCACAACCATGGGCGATGGACGTCAGCGCGAGCTGGAGTGTGGCGTGGAGTGCTCGGGCACGGCCACCAAGCAGCGGCTGCTGGCGCCGGTGGCGCTGGCAGCGGCGCCCGATGGCTCCATCTTCGTGGGAGACTTCAACCTCGTACGGAAGATCAACACCGATGGAACTGTGCGCACCGTGGTCAAACTCAAGTGAGTTTTATATACATATTTATCTCTTAATTTCTTTAAAGATTTATGTCATAGTTTTTAGTCTTGTAATGTCGTTTTGCTTGGCTAAGAACGCAAGTTGATGATGATTTTATTACAATATTTTACAAGAAAAATGTTTCAATATTTCAAGTTTTATTAATATATTTATATTCGAAATTAAGCGAAGTAAGTCTCGGTCAGGCCCAAATCGGTTTTGAAAATGTTTTAAGTCTTTTTTATTTGAATTTCCAGCGCCACTCGAGTGTCGTACCGGTACCACATGGCGCTGTCGCCGCTGGACGGCACGCTGTACATCTCCGACCCCGAGTCGCACCAGATCATCAAGGTCCGCAACACCGACGACTACTCCGACCCCGAGCGCAACTGGGAGACGGTCGTGGGCTCGGGGGAGAGATGCCTGCCGGGAGACGAGGCACATTGCGGCGACGGAGCTCTCGCCAGGGACGCCAAGCTAGCCTACCCTAAAGGCGTCGCAGTCTCCATCGATAACGTTCTCTACTTTGCTGACGGTACCAACATTAGGATGGTCGACCGAGACGGAATAATCACCACTGTCATAGGCAACCACATGCATCGAGCGCACTGGAAACCTATCCCTTGCGAAGGCACGCTGAGCGTCGAAGAAGTACACTTGAGATGGCCGACCGAGCTCGCTATCAATCCTCTTGATAACAGTCTTCACATCATTGATGATCATATGATTCTTCAAATGGCACCGGACGGTCGCGTCAAGGTGATAGCCGGAAGGCCCCTCCACTGCCCGTCTCCTCTGACTGGATACGACATGGAGTTGGCGACGTACGCTACTCTAGTCATGCCGCAAAGTATAGCTTTCGGTGCAGCTGGCGACCTTTACGTCGCAGAGAGTGACTCCCAAAGAATCAACAGAGTGAGATTGATAACAACCGATGGCAAGATTTCTTTATATGCGGGAGCGGAATCTAAGTGTAACTGTTTAGAGCGAGGCTGCGATTGTTTCGAAGCCGACCACTTTTTAGCATCCAATTCTAAATTCAACACCATCTCTGCTGTTATCGTTAGTCCTGATGGTATTGTCCATATTGCAGATCAAGCCAACTACAGAATTCGTTCGGTCATGGCAAGCATTCCAGATGCCAGTGGAGCTAGAGAATACACCATTTACTCTCCCGACACACAAGAAATCTACATTTTCAATAGATTCGGCCAACACGTAATGACGAAGAACATTCTGTCGGGCGAGAACAACTATGTCTTCACCTACACTGTTAATACTAGTAACGGGAAACTCAGTACGGTCACTGACGCTGCTGGCAACAAGGTGTTCCTTCTTCGCGACTACTCTAGCTTAGTGAACTCTATCGAAAATACCAAGGGCCAAAAATGCAGATTAAAAATGTCCAGAATGAAAATGCTTCAGGAATTAAGAACACCTGATAACTTCAACATGACCTTTGATTACCACGGAACAACGGGTCTATTGAAAGCAAAATATGACAGCACTGGTAGGAGTTACATCTACAAGTACGATGAGTTCGGGAGACTTACCTCCGCTGTTACACCTACGGGCCGAATCATTACTCTGACATTCGATCTCAGTGTCAAGGGAGCCACGGTGAAAGTGAGCGAAAACAACAGAAAACCTATCTCTATACTAATCAAGGGTTCATCAGTAAACACAAAAGTAGGAGAAACTGAAAAGAAAACAATCATTTCGACCGATGGCAGTATCTCTACCAGCATGCCTTGGGGTCACATTATCTCCACAGACACAGTTCCGTACACAATACTATCCGAAATCGATCCGATCTTGGGCGAGAGTTACCCCGTACCAGCTAAGCAGAGGACCGAAGTTGGAGGAGATTTGGCGAACAGATTCGAGTGGCGGTACTTCCTTCGACGTCTGTTATCGAACAAAGGCAAAGGTAGCAAAGCAGTCGCCCAAATAGGACGTAAACTAAGAGTGAATGGTGAAAACCTTCTTACTCTCGAGTACGACAGAGAGTCCTCGACAGTTGCCGTGTTCATGGACGACAAAGTGGAACTGTTGAATGTGACCTACGACAGAACGGCGAGGCCTGTGAAGTGGGGACCAAGAAACGAAATATTTGCCGAAGTGGAACTCGAATACGATAGGTTCAATAGACTGACAAGATGGAGTTGGGGAGATCTAAATGAAACGTACGGTTTCGATAGAGCAGGTAGACTACACGAGATTCGATACGGAGATGGTTCTTCACTGGCTTATTCATTCAGAGACATGTTCACTAGTCTTCCACTAAAGGTTACAACACCCAGAGGAAGTGATTATCTTCTCGATTACGACGATTCCGGCGCTCTACAAAACTTAACCACTCCTCGGGGGCATATCCACACTTTCGCTCTAATGACGTCACTTGGCTACTTCAAGTATCAATATTTCTCGCCGATGAACAGGCACCCTTACGAAATCTTGTACAACGATGACGGTCACATTTTGGCAAAGATTTTCCCTCACCAATCTGGCAAAATACTGTATGTCTACGATAGTACGGGAAAATTGGAAACAGTATTGGCGGGGGCATCTGCCATAAAGTACGTATATCACGAGAACACACACCTTGTAAAGAACGTTGAAATTACAGATCCCGATTACGAACTCAAACAGGAATATAAGTACCATGCCGGCATACTGAAGGACGAAAAGATGAAATTCAATTCGAAGAGTGGGTTCAACAACGCTCATTTCAAGTACCAGTACGACGGCAACGCGCGGCTTTCGACCATTGACGCAAACATCAATAGCAAGGAAATGCCGCAGCTGAGACTCAAATACAACCAAAACCTCGGAAGTCTCGAAGCCGTCAGCGACCTGAGGATATACAGGAATACGTTCAATCGATCTGTGATGCAGGACACGAGCAAGCAGTACTTCACGATTACCGATTACGACGACCATGGAAGGATCAAAACTATACTCATAAACATCAAAGCTTTCGATGTCTTCCGGTTAGAGCTGGAATACGATGTAAGAAACAGAATAAAAACGAAAAAGATGATGATCGGGGACACATCATCAGTGACCCGTATCAGCTACAACTACGACGGTCACCTAATGGAGGTGATCGGCTCCGAGGACGACTGGAAATACAACTATGATGAGAACGGCAATGTGATCGGAGTAATCGACCACGGAGAGAAACGGTACCTCGGCTACGATATCGGCGACAGAGTCGTGCAATACGGCGATGTGGAATTCAGCAGCTACGACGGGAGAGGTTTCGTGATCAGACGGGGAGAGCAGAAATACCGATACAATTCCAGAGGACAGTTCGTTCACGCCTTTGAAAGGGATAAGTTCCAAATGTGGTATTACTACGACGACAGAAGTAGATTGGTGGCCTGGAAGGACGATAAAGGCAACATCACTCAGTTCTTCTACACCAACCCTCAGACTCCAAATCTCATCACGCATATGCACTTCCCGAAAACCGAAAAAACTGTCCGTTTCTTATACGACCAGAGAGATTTCCTCACATGCATAGAGACCGAAGACCAGAGGTTCTACGTAGCGACCGACCACAATGGCTCTCCTCTTGTCGTCTTTGATGTCAACGGAGAAATCGTAAAGGAAATCAAACGCAGCCCGTTCGGAAAGACGGTGAAGGACACGAACCCTGCATTCTATGTTCCGGTAGATTTTCACGGAGGCATATTCGATTACAACACGAACTTAATTTACTTGGACAACAGACTATACGACCCTGTGGTCGGTCAATGGATGACGCCAAGCTGGGAACACCTTGCGACCAAGCTGAGCCTACCGACCGACATCTTCATCTACCGCTTTAAAAACAACGACCCCGTGAACAAGAACCAGAACGTGCCATACATGACAAGTTTGAGCAGCTGGCTGCAGCTCTACGGATACGACCTGAATAAGATGATGGGCTCCAAGTACATCACAGATATGATCTTCCAGCCGAAGACGTCGGTCACGGCAGCACAGCTGGCGCCTGACTTCGGGGTTATGTCTGGTCTGCAGTGCATCATTGAAAAGGTAACAATTTTACTAAATATTTACAAATGTCCTTTTAACCTTTTTAAATGCACTAAAACCAAACGAAATTACACACTTTTGACATAGACAAATCCTACAAGAAGTCTGGAAATTACTATTACCAAAATTCTACGCCCCAAGCTCTAAGCTCTAAGCTCAAAATCTCGTATTAAATGACATCGATTCTATTCGATCCCAATTGCTGTAGGTAAAGCTTTTTCCGGATACAAAATATTGTAATCTATTTTGAAATAGTTTTATTCTATATGATTAATTTGTCAATATTTATGTGGTTATTGATAGATGGCGCTTCTATTAAATAACAGGGAAGCATTCAGTCACATATCTTAGCTTCGCTAGGTAGCAATTAAAATAAAAAAAAAATTGTCAGTTTTGGCCAGAAAATAAATAGATTAGATTATTCTTATGTTTTTTTTTTTACAATGTTATGTCTTATTTGTAAGTAAAATACATTAATTTAGTAATGATTTGCAGTGACATGTCCTGATATTATTATTATTTGTTACTATTTAGCTTTACACTAAATAATTAAGCATTTTTAGCATATAATTTTTTTGCAATAATATTTGCATCATATCTATAAAGCAGTTTGATAGTCATTTGGCGTCCTGGTATATATAGGTAAGTACTTACTTATCGGCGTACTATTTCTTAGCTAGTCTTCTTGTAGTTGTTGATTTGTCGATACTTTTACCCAAAACGAAACCGTTTGGACTAACATACATATAAATGGCGTAGTTAGTTGCCGTACATTTTGGACCCAGTGTAAACCTTAACCCGCACCGGGCCTGCGTGGTTGGATGTTAGTGAGGCTACGGTAGTCAATAACAACTCCACCAACTACTGTTTCCAGGTGAATGACAAACTGGCCGACATAGAGTTCGTCCCGACACCTTTGCTGAAAATGGAGCCGATTACCCGCAACCTGCTCCCGCGCGTGTCCTACAAGCGCGGAGTCTTCGGCGAGGGCGTGCTCATCTCCCGCGTCGACGGCAAGGCCTTCATCAGCGTGGCGGACGGCGCCAACTCCGTGGTCGAAGACGTCATCACCACCGTCTTCAACAACTCGCACTTCCTCGATGTGCACTTCAGTATACACGATCAAGACGTCTTCTACTTTGTGAAGGACAATTCGCTCAAGATCAGGGATGACATGGAAGAGCTGAGAAGGCTGTCTGGGAAGTTCAACGTGTCGCAAGATGAGACGAACGATCAAGGGTCTGAGGTAAATATATTTTTTAATAAGCGTGCTTGTCGCAGCCGACGATAGTGCCCGGTTGTTCACTCGTCGGTCGAGATGTTCGACTCGGCTCATCTGATGTTGAGCAGCGGTGTGGGCGGAAATAGCAACATTGGGTGTGCTTAAAATAACTACCTACTACTGGGTGTACTTGGAATGAGAAGTATCTCGAATCCAATGTCTAGGCGACCAATCGAACGGGCGATCGATCCATCATAGCAACCTAAGAAAACATAAATAAGTAAAGTAGTTTTATATCACAAATAAAGTGTTGTCTATTGTCATAAGTTTTGCTGTAGAGATACACTCGTATACAATAGTCATTGTAGACAAGCGTCGGTGAAGGCGTGTGAGTTAACCTAGCGTTGTTTCGCCAGGTGCGCGTGCACGCGGTGGGGTCCGGCGCGGCGCCGGCAGTGGTGGTGCTGCGGTACGGCGTGGAGCCGGCGCAGGAGCGCGTCAAGCTGCTGAAGCACGCGCACAAGCGCGCGGCGGCGCGCGCCTGGGAGCGCGAGAAGGCGCTGGTGGCGGCCGGCTGGGAAGGCCGCGCCGCCTGGACCGAGGAGGAGAAGGAGGAGCTCATCTCGCACGGCGTCGTGGACGGCTGGGCGGCGCGCGACCTGCACTCGCTGGCGCGCTACCCCGCACTCGCCGACGACCCCGCCAACATCGTGTTCGTGCGGGACTCGCGACGCAAGCGCAGGAAGAGCGGGCGCGCGCGCCACCGCGACCGCTCCTGAGTCCGCCTGCGCTCTATCGTTTGTACGACCGGGATGTCGGGTCGAGCTCCTGTGATCGGTAATTCTAAGTTTCTCTAGGACTGGACGGGAAAGTCTCGCGCGTTAGGATTAGGACGGAGGCGGAGTTGTGAGCGGAGTCGCGTTGCTGTTTCGTACTTAGGCGTCGTCCCGTTTAGGCTTACGTTTTAGTTGTCGCCCCCCGGACTGACACGAATCTCGATTGAACTGACAGGGTACCGTCGCGGCGCGAGCCGCCGCCCCCGCGAACGAACCGAACCAAAATACTCATGCGATACAATCTCACTTTTGTATTATTTTTTAAGTAATTTTTTACAATTTTTAAATCCTATACTTATGATTATATTACTGCGTAGATCGTTTAGCCCCGAGTCCTCGTATTCCTATCACGTTTTAGCCAAATATTTCGTTGTACCCGTACTTTAGGTATTTGTAAATAATGAAAAGTAATGATATTTTATTCTTGTAGTCGTTCCTTTTGTAATGTTAGACCTAAGGTCTTCTCACTTCGCAATACTATTTAAGCAATATTTTATTATCTTTTGGTAACCCTAGTAGAGCGCGACTCGAGTAGCGGCAGCAGGCCGGCGGCCGGGCGGCCCCCGCGCCGCGCCGCCGCCGGCACGGCAGCGCACGTGTAGATACATAGGTAAACAGAGAACGTCGATACGTACATTCTGCAGTGTTGTGCAATAGTCGAACACTAGGTTACACAGTCTTTTCGCTGAATTATCACACGACACGCGTTCTTTGAGACTGATTTGTTTTACTTTGTAAGTAGCAGTGCGTTCGATCCGGAGATGTATTAGTTCGCATGTATAATGTTCCACATAGTAACGGCCAGGTCGGCCCCGGGCCGCGGGGCCGCGGGGCCGCGGGGCCGCGCGGGTACTCTAGGTGATGATAGCTCAGCGAGAAGCGTCGTGCTCGAATAAGTAGATGTTTTATAGTATTTGTCCATGAATGTGTATCATTTAAATTGTGGTGTCTACTCCGTGTTAGGGAAGTAACGTAACGATAGTGACTGAGTGATATGTGGAAGATATTTTTACTAATTGATAAAGTAAAGCGACGGAGGGCGAGTCGCCCGCGGGTGATATTTTTGCAAAATGTGACTAAACGAAGCAATACATTGTAATGTAATACGTCTTATTCTTTATTTAGTGTTCGTAAGATGTAATTTTAATTTAAAATTAATATATTGATAAATATATATGTATCGTGAACGTAGTTTATAATTTCGCGGTGATATTTCGAGCGGTATAGTTAGTTATCTTTTATGATGTATAAAGAATTCTGATTTGTAAATAGGTACTTAACGAATGTAATCTGTAAAAATATTGTACATATCTTTACGCTTGAATTATTTATAACGTAAACCGGTAAGGTATTAGAGTACAGAGAAGTAAACTCGGGTCGGCACCGAGCGCCGGCCCCGGCGCGGCGCTGGCGCAGCGGACTGCCCGGTGCCCAGTGCCCATAGAGCATTCAGCTTATAGAGTTCGGTTAGAGAGCTGCCCGGGCGACACCGGGGCGGGGCGCCACCGCACGCCATTCCGTCAGGCTGTAACGCAGCGCTACCTATACAAGAATTCTAATTATTTAGGTACGTTTATGAAACCTTTGAATACTCTACTACACCCAATCGGATATGAAAACAAGAAAATATAAGTTGTAGGCGCGCGTTACAAACATTGTTTTGACTTCATAGTCCGCCGGCGGGCTTCGCAGCCTTTATGAGATACACCCTTACGTGTGGCTGAGATCGACGCGTGTCGTCGGTTATGCCTCTCCTGCGAACATTCCGCACGAAGCTGCGATCATTCCGCACGAAGCTGCGATCATTCCGCACGAAGCTGCGATCATTCCGAGTATGTATACTTATAGTTCGAGTAATTTTCAATGTACTCGCGCCGCGTTGCGTTATAGCGTTGTTTTTCCTTGGAAATTAGACGGACTATACAAGTACCAGCCCAGGTTAAAGGCACCGGAAGTTGCGGTGGTGGCGCCGCCCCCACGCCGACGGCTCTGTATAGCGGCGCCCCACACACACATGTAAGCATGTACAATAATGAAGTATAGATACTATTCTAATGGAATATGTAATAAAAACATTAAAATATACCTAACGCTTGTTTTTATACCACACCTTCGGCAGCTCACTTACACTCACTTACAGTTTACCTCAAAATCTAAATATTTGAACAGGATTGAACGTTAGTGGATGGCCCCTAAATATTCAGGAAAAATTATAAAAGTAACTTGAAATTATAAAAATACTTTATTGATGACAATAAACATTCTAAAACAGTTAAGTACAAAACTAGTGATATGTCACTCTGTAATTGCTTAGAGACGAAGACATGAACGAGTGGCTTAACGTTTCCAACATCAGCTCTGGACCGACGCCGACGCCGGCCTCCGCGCGCGGCGTTGCCTACATTACAAAATTATAATACATATTCTCTTTACTTCTGCCATTACGCTATGTGCAATTAACAAGCGTCAAGTAATTTGTTAATTTCACATAATGTAGGTATATGTTAAAAATTATGGTGAATTGTCACACAAAGTAAGTCAAGGTCAAGTTTGGTGCAGTAGTGACAACTTTAGAAGCTTTTATAGAATTTCGAAAGCAGCACGCAGAGATGTTTTATAAAATTACCTATATCATTTATCCACACATGCTATGGTAATATCACAAGCTTTGAAAAATAATACAACAGTATATTACATACTGTCTCAGTCATAATTTGCATACAGCGCCATCTATCCAACAATACCTGCACCGACGTCAGTCTCCAGAGCGGATCAGACCGGTTTGGTCCGGTGGGACCACAGCGCGCTCAATATCAAAAAATATGTACATGTAACCATGTAGGTAAGCAAGGTTAAAGGTTCAAGCAGCGACACTGGATCAGCTTGCAGACCAGACGCAGCATGTGCCAGCTGACAAATAAAACATATTACAATAACCGTATAATACTAGCACGGAACAGCTCTAACAACTACGATTGCATTCATAAGAAAACCCGTGTTACGTTACAAGCACCTTTATATGAGCATCTCGGTTTTGAGTTTTTTAACAACAGACTAGGCCACGACCACGTGCATCATAATTATCTATACAGTATTCCCGCAGCCGCCGTGCAGGAAGCTACGTCAGCAGATGTCGATACGCACGTCGCTTAGTATCCACGTATTGTCCGCTACTCAACTTCCTGCGATATTCTAATTATCAGATTTGTGAGCCTCATTTTTTGGAAGGTTGTTGAGGGTCAGTGGTCAACGGATTTAGACGACATTGAAAATGCAAATGATCATCTTTATATCTTTTCTAACTGCAAACAGCGGCTTCACTAATTACATACAACAAAGTATACATACCTAGGTACTAGCTAATCTAAGTACATAAAAACAGCAACAGGTGCATCAAACCCTAGACTAACACGCATAGGTTAAGTACTCTTACTAGATCAGTCAAGCGACGTGAAGTGGCCAATCCTACCCACGCGGCTACGGATACTTTTTCCAGTAGTATTAATTATATTAATTTTTAATTTTATTAATATTATTAATTTTTAGATGTCTTTTAGTGGATTTTGTTACAATACGTCTTACTTGCATATAAATCAGCCATGAAACCATTCATTCGTAGGGTCTTCATATCTATTTAGTTTTATCGTGTCGCTTTACTAATATATTAACAAAACCACCAGTCAATAGAGGTGGTCACTGTATATATTTATTCGTGCGAAATTACAGTTGTGCTGCCATCTAATAAGTCATCAAAAACCACGAGAAAAACAACAAAAATCGTTAAAAAAAATACAAAAGAATAATATTTTATTATTATGCCAGACAAACACGCAGAGATATTTAAAATTCTAAGTCAGCTCATACGACATATCGATACAAACTAAATAAGCCTGCGTCGAATCTTACCTGAAGACACACGACTAGCCGTAACTCGCGCCGCACGACTAGTTTGAACTAAATACGTTCTGACAGGCGCGCCCTGTATCACGCACACCAACATCTGATTGGGTATAACTACAGCCGCTCCACACACCGGGGACGTAAACACATGTTTCCTAAGTATTTACACTAAGCACTAAAAGCAAACATTGCACAATAACATATCACTAAACCGAATTCGTACGAACGTCGCACATCCTCTTTATGGCAATGAATTAAACAATAAGTCTAGATATACTAAATTACATCATTTACAGGGAACTAGTTACATTACTGGAGTTAGTTGCTTAGATTATAAGCCTCTCTTACATTAAAAATGATCGCTATATAGGTAGTATAGCCTGAGAGTCCGATTTATGTTAACACTTCGCATTGAACTTCGTAAAAGCTTAAACCGGCCTTTAACTACACAGAGAAGTACTCTACAGACGATACAATTATATATACATTGATTAAAAATAACTTATATTTTCGTCGGTTTCACGGCTTTTGACTGCAGAGAATATAAGTAATAATTATAATATAATCTATATCAGTCAATAATATATTATTAGCTTCTACCGGAGAAGAATTTTGAAAATCTATCGAAATCCCTGTCTGTGTACCATCCTACAAACTACCTGTCTACAGTGAGACCGCGGATCGTGCTCGCAAGCAGACGTCTCTAACGCTAAGTACCTACTGACTTTTAAAATGCAAATATTAGCATCGTTTTATAAACAATGGCAAGTGAAGAATTAGTATAAAGTGGACGGACAGTAACTTATGTACATAGCATAGTAACACGTGCCCACACGTGCCGGCACCTCCTGCGCGAGTCTACCGGCAGAGCTCAATTAGTTCCCGAGGCGCTTCTAGTTTCTACGTCAGTACTACAACAACAAAGGCAGGAGCTCGTCGACTACAGCGCAGCGGAACTTGTTATGTATTCATAGTTATGTAACTAATTGTTGGTCACGAATATTGAACTACAACATAGAAAGCCGTGCGGACAACTTCACGCCAAGTATGATTCTCTCGCCACCGCACTGTGTCCGACAACTCACTCCCGGGGAACGTGACGCGCTACAGAAAGAACTTCTATCCGCGCCCTGTTGTTTGATACCTACGCGCTGTTGTCTCGTCGGTACAAGCGTCTACTCACCCTGTACTGTACGAGCCCCGTTAGACAACCGACATAACCATTAAGTGTATGACTAGCCCGAATAACTTGGCAATATTACAAATAAAAACATTAACAAACGAACGCTGACTAAACTTACTGGACACATCTCCAGTTCCTCGTCCTGCTTTTCTTTAACCGAGAGGAAAAAATCTCGGCTGCAACGCAATGTAAGTATCCAGTGAAGTCTTCGGAGATTAGCGGACAGATCTCCAGTCTCCTGGAACCTGTAATGGATCGCATCACTTTTATTCCTGATGATGTTGAACCGACACCCCAGGCTGGGTCCAGATAAGTGATATTTATTTAAGACAATCTCGAAAACGTCTCAATTGTCCGCGTAACAAAACCGTCAGTCCTTGACAGTCGATCGTGTGAGCCAGATCAGCAGCACGTGTCGCAGACCTGGCCGAGAGGAGCCCGGTGTGATCCACGACAGGTGGCGTGGTCCGAGGGCGAGCGGGCGGAGCGCCGCCCGCGCTAGTGCGAGGCGTCCTTCGCGGGCCCGGTGACGCGCTCCTGCATGTCGTCCCACCGCGCCATCATCGCGTCATCTACGTCGTCCACGTCCCACCGCTGGGACTCGTCCTCGGCGCATTTGTTGATGAACACCGTGAGGGCGCTCAACGAGTACTCCACACAGCGGTCGCTGTGTCCGTGCCGGATCCGCTTCGTTGTCTGGAAGTCGGCGAAACAGAGTGTGAGTTTATGTTGTTGGCCGGTCGCCGTCTCGTCCGACGACCATGCCGTGCAGCTCTACGATGGAGGATATTTCATTTGAAATATATTTCCTTGTGCCGTTGTTCCCTGTCTCGGCTCCTGTATATTTCTCAAAGTAATAACCGTTTTTATGTAAAAGTAATGAGACGTACGAGACTGGTAAGAGATAACGCCTGTCCATGACCATTGCAGCGATACACAGAACTTTGAGTAACATCAAAGTCTAGGGCATCGCAGGTTTGGAGCTCATTGCTTTGAGACTTTCGGTGGTTAGTCTCAATAGCCCTGTAATTTCGCTAGCTACCCTTCAAACCCGAACACAATAATGTTTACACACTACTAATGGGCGGCAGAATATCTGGTACGACAGCGGTACCTATTAAAACGACTTGCTCCTGCTAAGGAAATCTACCACCGAGTAAAGCAGTCACTTTACTACTTAACTTGTTTGTGATCGAGGCATATTTTACTGGATTTCAACCTGAGACCCTTTAAAATATGGATTACTTGACATTCGCTAAATACAAAAAAAAAATATGGTAACAAGCGGAAAATGTACAGACCGGTGAGTACCGCCAGAGCTGGTTCCCGCCGCCCAGGTGGCAGGGGAACAGGCGCACGGCGCTCCGCGGCGCCGCCTCGGGCAGGTCCCAGCACATGCTGCGCCCGGCGCTCCTGCACACCGACAGGCGACCGCGCTGCAGCTCTAGCATACCATTCTGCGAGATCTACATGCCACGCGGACGACAGGCGAGTGTATAGCAAGCGGGGCCGCGCCCCTGGCGGGACTTAATGGGAACTGCTGTTTTCTATACATTTATCTATCGCCTACATAGTCTGTAATTCTCGCAAATGAATATGTTACAGCCGCTGCTTTACGACGGTACATTATCGAAGCGACAACGACAACATACCATGTAAAATCAGTTTAGTTCTTTCGTCAGATTTGGCTATAGGATCTCTCCGACTCTTCCAAGCGGCGAGCTCAGCGAGAGCCTCCAGAGCTCAAAACACGAGTTCTGTTGAGGTCGACTCAAAATTGCCGCACTTGTTTACAATGAGCCTCCTGAGGGGACCGATAATAAGTCTTCGTTTGTTTAATATATTGTGATAACGTAGAAACTTGCTGTGCGTTCATTGCCGTATACCTTAGGGTGTGCCAAGCCAAAAACAGACTCGTTCATTGATATATTAAAAAAATAAGGTTTTTTTAATATATCTCTCTGGACTCTCTATACTTTTTTTATCACGTTAAGTTCCCGTTTGACCGCCAACTTGCCTGATGGTAAGCGACGATGTGGTCGGAGATGAAGCACTTTCTCACCATGTTGAACAACTGAGGTATACAACTAAGAAATTGCAAAAAAAAACTAACTCACCTGATGATAAGTGAAGCTGTGAAGGAGAAGTTGGAACTGGCGCTCAAGTGAGACCGCCGGCGGAGCTTGCTTCCATGCATGCATGCATGCTTGGCGGTAAATTTTGAAGTTGAGCTAGCCAACAGAGTATTAGAGAGTACCCTCCCACCACGTCATGGTTAACTCACGCTGATTTTCCAAAGCCGGCAGCTCGAGTTCAATGTTGGTATTTGAATGTCCGACCTCAAACGAGCGATCCGAGCGCAGTAGCCATCGAGCTATCGTCGCTACACTACTAAGCTACCGCCGACATGCGCGTTGCGGCCACAGAACCCGCGTCCCACCCGCAACATGTCGCGGAGCGTACTCACTTGACGTCCTTGTGCCAGGAGAACACGAACTCCGCCTCCGTGGCGGCGGAGCACTTCCTCAGCTCCAGCCGGTCCATCTGGTTCCCGTGGTGCGCGTCGACGCACCACGCGGACGCCGCCGCCGGCCGCACCTGCCCGCCACATTACAAAGGGTTTTAAAAAAAACTTATTTTTTAAAACTCTTTGTAAAAACTAACAGAGACGCACCTTCCACCCCCAGTGTTATACTGCTAGTGAAATACTTCCACTGGCAGAGGACTGGCTTACCTTCCCCGAGGCGAAGGGCGAGGGCTCCACAGGGGGGTACTTCGCTGTCAGGTCGAACGCTATCTGCGAAGCGACACACGAGTGTTTAGTGACAATTACCCGGAATAATAAGTAAGGTAGGATCAGAGAATGTGGTTCAGCTTCAAAGATTTGACCTGAACAAACATTGCAAGTTAAATAAAAGCTTATTTTTTTATGTAAAAGTAACGAGACGCTCGTAGATAAGTTTAGAGATAAGAGATGTTCATAACCTTTGCAGATACACAGAACTTTGAATAGCAAAACATAGTCCAGGGCATCGCTGCTGCCTGTAACTTCGCTAGCTGCGGTACCCTGCAAACCGGAACACAGTAATGTTTACACACTACTGTTTGGCGGCAGAATATCTCGTACTGCGGTAGCAGTTACATAGACGATTCCCTGCTAACGAAATATATTTTCAAACAATTCATAACATTCAAACTCGATTACCATTTGACAGACTAACGAACGGCTGCCAATATATGTGCTATTAGCTCGGCTCGTTTACGTATATCAGAAAAAACTCGGTTAGACGGCGCTAGGGGGGGGGGGGGGGGGGGGGGGGGGGGGTAGCGAAGTCGGCGTAAGGACGGAATACATCTCAGTAACTATTAGTCTCCGTACTACGGCGCCGGGCGCCACGCGAACCACGCATTTTGTTAGAAAATTATTTTCCCGCCGGCTGTAGTGAATCACTTTGAAAGCAATAGATGGCGCCGTTTCTTAAAAATATGTATAATATATCAAAAGCGCCCTCTATTGTTAGCCCTTGCCTCGACTCGCTAGCAGTACGGTTATATTACGCTTTGTTAGGGCTGCGATGGCAGCGCTCGCACTTCAGTGAGCACGCGGCGCGACCATGGCAGCGCCCTCTGCGTGGGAGGTGTCCGGCGGACCTGCGTCATGAACCAGTGGAAGGACTTGCAGCGCAGCTTGTCGCGCAGCGCGCGCTGCTGCGCGAGGTCGCCGGGCTCGATGTCGCGGTAGTGCGGCCGCCGCCGGTACACGTGCTCCGCGTACTCGTCCATCCACACCTCCGCCACGCGCCGGTAGTTCTGCCGACATCACGATGACGTCACATCCCACGCGACGACTTGCGGAAACACTTTACTGTACGTGAGCGTGAGTGCGCCGAAGTATGGCAGCACTTCACGTCGGCCTCCACTTCCGGCCGCCAGGTTCGTTTTTTAATACATTATGGTATCGAACACTTGATAAAAGTTTTTGCGCAAATTGCCGCCCAAACCCTGTTCCTGCGCCTCATGAGCGCGCGCGGCTTGCTTGTGTTCAAATCCTAACTATATTTATTAATGTACGTGTAAGTGCTGTGTGCGCTGTGGTCAGCAGGCACGGCTGCCACCGCAAAGCATACACACAACTCACCGCATGGGAGGCTCATGCGCGCTCCTCTATTTTAACGACTTACTTATATATTATGAATGACTTACTTTTTATTGTAGCGATGATAGCTCAGTGGTTAGCGCGGTCGGTTCGCATGCCGAAGAGCGTGGGTTCAAACCTCAACAATGAACTTGAGCTGCCGGTGAAGGAAAACATCGTGAGGAAACCATAGCGTGGTGGTAGGGTACTTTCTAGTACTCAGCTGGCTAGCTACCACCCTCAAGTTGAAAATCTGCCGCCAAGCATCTAACGGTGTGTTCCGGCAGCCTCAATCGAGAGCCAGTTCCAGTCCAGGCTAGGTGTGTTTACCATCTTTGACCACACCGTCACTTAACATCACCCTTGCCAAACTAATCTTGTAATGACATGATTTGCGTTACTCGTGCCCTGGTACCACGTAAGCTCGGCGCGGGGCGCGTGCTGGCGGTAGTGTGCAGTACCTTGCCGACGAAGTCTCCGTGGCCGGGGTTGGGGAAGGGCGCGAACTTGCGGTAGATGTGGCCCACGCGCGAGCACGGCGCGTCCAGCATGCGCCCGCCGCACTGCCAGATCTGTGCACACCAGACTGTTACTGGCGCCCGTGCCGCCGCGGCGTTAGAGGGACGCGGGGACGCGCTCGAAGACATGGATGGATGGATATGTAACTAGCGGCCTCGACTATCGCGCTAATGTTATGAAGGAAAATGTTTGTTCTCCGAGGGTTAATAAATTAATCATCTTAAATCACTGATGCGAAGAGTGGCACTGCGGGAGCGGGATAAAGCCGTCCCACTGCATGCAGTCAGCAATGTTTTACTCTTTATAATGTTACGCTTTGATAAATCATCTAAACGCTTCCCAGAGTGTCGTAGCTTGTAGTCGCGGACGCGGCGGCGGCAAGGGAAGTGTCGCGCACAAGCACGGCCTACGAAAGCGGCTAAATTGGCAGCTGCCACCAGGTTCCCGCAGGCTTCGCCAGTATGGGGCAGCCCAGAAGATAATACCTTGAAGCTGAGCTCGTACTGCTCGCCGCCCCAGATGTCGAGGCCGGGGTCGTACCCGCCCAGCTGCCAGAAGAACGCGGTCGATATCGCGAACAAACCGCCCGCCATCACCGGCGACCTGCCACAAGGACAACCTTATCAACACTGCAACATTACACGAATGATGGCGAACGAGTGTAAGCAAACCGCCGGCTTCCGAACACCCGCACCTACACTACCTTACACTGTGTGCACTGCTGCACCTGTGTGTAGGTGTAGGGATACTGAGTCATACTACAGATCCTGAATATCAATATGGCAAACTGACTCGTCGCTAATGAATCGTTTTAAATAAATACTATGAACTATAACTCCGCGGGAAGAGCTTCGCGAGGACGGACCTCAACCTCCAAGAGCGCGGAAGGAATGACCACCAAAATGAAGTGAGATTTCTGTATTTGCAAAATGTAACGACGAGCTTGAAGTGGGGTAGTGGGGCTCTAACGCAGGGATGTGGTCAACCTCCGCGCCAGACGTCTCTCGGCCAGGGCCTGGCTCTGTGCGGCAGTGGAGTGCTCACGGGAAGGGCTCGGGCATGCGCCGCTCGTCGCGCGGCAGCAGCGGCAGCCGCTTGTAGAACAGCTCCCAGTCGAAGGCGCCGCGCGCGCCGCCGTCCTGCGCGCGGTACTCGAACGTGTCGTGCGCCACCACGTCGATGTACGGGCACACCACCGTGCGCCACTCCAGCGCGATCGGCTCTGCGGACACGCTCACCGTTAGCCGCCGCACCAGCTCCCCGGCCTGACTGCCCGACTACAAGTACGATGTCAGCAGCCTGTGCATTGGAGGCGCTTAAACTTATTCAATTAGTTCATGACTTCTGTATATTTTTTTCGTCGAAAATGGAAATGGGCTATAAAATCAAATCTTTTAGCTATACTCAATCGAATTGAAAAACATCTTAAATCAAATTCTATTTCCTTAAATTGAACAACTACGGTGGCGCCACCTATTTCGAGACCTTACACTCTGCGTGAGACGCAAAGCAGTTGACGGTGATTTTAAAATGGAAACTAAAGCAAATATATTTTTGACACCGCATCTTCACTTAGAACGAGACGAGTGGGCTGTGCGAGTGTCGGCTGTCTCGCGGGCCGTTCGTGGCGACGTTCCCTGGAATGAGCGCCGGCAAGTAAAGCCGCGCGCGGTGCAGTATAGGCGCGGTACCGAGCAGCGGCGGCAGCCAGTTGACGTTGGCCTCGGTGTGCGAGTCCAGGAACAGCAGCACGTCGGCGGAGGCGCGGCGCGCGCCCGCCAGCCGCGCCGCGATCAGCCCGCTGCGCTCCGCCAGCCGCACCACCCGCACCTTCGGCATGTGCTGCGCCACGTACGACTCCAGCTCGGCGCCCAGGAACTCTGCCGCCACAGATACGATCTATTGATACGCCGCGAGACAACCGTCCGTGCGAGCGGACAGAAGGGAGAACGAGAGAGTCGAGCCCGAGCCGTGCCCCAGTTACACGCCGTTTCCGCCGACGACAGTTTACATGGCGTTTTGGACGCAACATGGGCCTACGTTTTGTGGCTCGTCGACAGTTACACATGTGAGCAACTCGGACAAATGTCATATCGGAGTCGGCGGCCGACACTCGGCCCGATGTGTGTTAGATTAGCTGAGCGATAATGCGAACATTACCGCGCGGCAACAGGCAGCCCCGCGGGCGCGCCGCGCGTGGGCTGTAGCGGGCAGCCGCGCAGCCGCGCAGGCGCGCGAAACATTTTATCGTTTCATTTTATCTGGACAGCCCTGCGTTCACTTTTAGTTCAATTTCAGCGTAATCTGCGAGATTTTGCGATTACATTTTAATTTGTAAATAATCAGCGATTTTGTGACTACCGATAACGTAATCTATTAAAATGCAATTAACGGAATACACGCCGGGCAACAGATTCACGTTCTTTGTACAGTTTTATATAATGCGTGCTGTCCATGTCATAAAAAATTTAAAAAATGTTTTCGGTTTCACTCGCCGCTCATAACAGCAAAAAGATTTTGTATTCCTTTCCTCGTAAAAAATATATAACTAAAACGATTTTTTTAAGCCTTTTGTAATATTATTACAGCCAAATGCAATATGCATTTTTAAAGGACAAAGACAAAATATAAATTGCGTCTATAATGTAAAGTGATCTAATATACGATCGACTTTACATGTTCAAGAACACGAGAATGTGCGGAGGGTGGCGGCTTCCGGCGCGACAGGGCGGCCCGTCGCGCCACTTCACAGCACATTACCTCACATCCTATTCATACGAGCTACCTAGTGTTTACATACATAGGTCTCATTGTCTGCCTGCCCGGTGACGGCAGTGAGGCGCGACCGATCAACACGTTACGCCAGATAATAAATAAGAACGCCAGCTAATTCACAGGTACTAATCTACATTTACAGGTAAGTATGCGAGGCTATAGCGAGACGGCAAGAGTGCCGAGTCGCTCGCGCCTGCTGCTCAATGTTAACCTTAAACATTTATTCATTAGTCGTTACAAGTACAGAACGTGCGATGCTCGGCGCGTACAGAATCGTCTGCGAAACAAAGTAAGGCGCCACAAAAGTGAAATCAACGACATAGGTCAGTGTGTTTATAGCAGGCGCAGCGCCGAGCAGCGCCAGCCGTCTCTGCCGGAGACGCGTTGACTCGACTTGGATGTGTGAAAACTATTTAAAACAGTTGTATGCGCACACGGAGTAACGACATTTCCTTCGACTGCAGTTTGTAACGCTGGCCTAGCTTCCTTCGCGTTATCAGCGACACGTAATATACCGACAGGAGCTAAGTGAAACTGTATAATTTTATGCGAACGAATAAAACTGATAAACAAACTAGAAACCGCAAACGACTTTTTAACGAAATACTTAAACCGAGTTATATCATACTCGTGCTGATAAACGAGCCGTAGCCCCGGGCGCCGGCGCCGGCGTCACGAGCCACCGAGGGCCCGCCCTGACGTCGCGGGGAAAAAATCATAAGAAGATCCATAGAAAAATGTCTCTGACCAGCTATCCCTTCTCTCACTTCACTCATCTCTTCCACGAAATGTGCGGCACAACATTTTGGCAACTCAACAACCTCATTATCTATAAAGCGCGTGCGAAGCTGCAGGATGCACGACATACATGTATGTAAATGTACAAAGCGTGTCGGACATGCGACACGTACCTTTGGTGCTGGCGTCGTCGACGAGAAAGATCTCCTTGATCAGGCGCGGCGGCGAGCGGTGGAGCACGCTGTAGGCCGTGCGCAGCAGGGTGCTCCAGTGCTCGTTGTGGAAGGGCACCACCACGCTCACCGTCGGCAGCTGCTCCAGGTACAGCCGCGACTTGCAGCCCGGGTGCCGGATGTCCGGCAGCGACCTGCCGACGACATGCATGGGTCACTCTGCATTGGACGCGTCGGATACACACTGAGGACCTCGGAAGACAGTCCAGCGGCGGCGCGGTGATGTCCTCAAGTTCTGTGGGAGCTCCGAGACAAATAGTCCAGTCGTCTTAGTAAGTTCACCTCGGAATTTGAGATAACAATCAGAAATGTATGGAATTATATTTTTTAATAAAAACATTAACTAAGATATTTTTATTTATTTATTTAAGAACTTATTAATAAAAATTACATTAGAATTGAAATATAATTTAAGTATTTTCCTTAACAATTCTGTAACTACACGGGCAGGTAAGTGTTATTAAATAAATTGATACTTAAATAAAAATAGATACGAAATAAAAAAAATTAAAAATATATAATAAAATAAATATAATGTAATAATGAAAATAAATATAATGTAATAAGAAATGAAAATTATTTATAATTATGTAATAATTCAAATTTTCAAATTCAATTCAATCATTTTCAGAAAACGTCGTTTTATTCGTTTTTTTCAGGCGAGCAAAGGCATGTTTTGAGCGGGACTACCGGTATGACGCGCGCTCTCCGCCCTCTATCACGAAAACGATTCAACGTATAAAAAAATTGTGTCAACAAAAGTTGTAAGGAATTTAATCCTCTACGATATTAATAATAAATACAAATAGCGAAAAAACCATAAGAAACGAGTTATTTGCAATAAATCGATTTATGTGACCTTTGACCTTAAATTTTAATAGTCGCGTACACTCTACCATATTGAAATTTTGAGACAACTTTTAGGATGTCAAAATACAAGTCTCTACTAGTTTACAGCTGGGTATCTCAAATTCCGAGATAATTACCTAATTGTGACTAACATGACTGGGCTAAAGAACCAACTATGTACCTAGCGGTGACTAAGACACGGAAAATAACAACTGATTTAGCGCCAACGTGACAGCAATCCTGTCGTGACGGAGGGTACTTCTCAGCAGCCGCCGCCTGGCTCCTCGCGGGGCTCACGCTTGTCGCCGCCAAGAAACTAATCACAATATGGTATAACATTAAATTGATAGGATCCTGTATCGATCGGTTAAACAGACACGGGTTGTAACGAAGCCTCGCCATCCAATGATCGAGGACGGATGCACGTTAGTAACTGGTTGTTACGTGACACGTCTTGAAACTACGTAAATTGTAAATTCTGACCGGTTAAGAGGAATCCTGTCGCTGAGGGCTCCGTTGAAACCGTTCACCGAGTACAGCTGATTTTCAAGCTCTGCGTCTTCTTTGGGGAGATGGGCTGGCAAGCCTTGCTCCCCGGTACCTGACAAGTTACGGTAGCAGGTCATTGGAGGGCAAGATAAACGGTGGCTGTGGGCAGAACTGAGCTGGGACTCCACGAGTCCGCGATCGCCCACCGACTCGAGTGCTGGTCACCGACGTCGACCAGCAGTCGGGTGGTCAAGACCCATATGGACGAGAACCCTCAACGAGAGACAGCAAGACCAGACATCAAGAAAAATTGTGACAAAAATACAACCAAATTTGGTGTCTTAAGTCTATATGAAATACTACAGAACAAAAACTAAAATAATACAAAGTAGCAGTGAAATCATGCTAAGCAGAACTGGAATTCACTCTGAACCGGGAGATGTTTAATTTCATCGATCGGCAAGACGTGATTACTTTTACGAAACTATAGAAAAGGAAGCAGATGACAGGGTGCAGCACTAGCGGCCACGGAGCCACCCCGCGCACGCCTTGAATCATGATACTGCCAACTGGCAAGTCACAATCTCTCTCTCAAGTCACTCTGTTGTTTAAAAACGAATTTTTAGCAAGCTATTAGTTTTATATAATGATGCTTTATGTATACCTCTTAGTGAAAGCATGTTATCAAAAGCAGAAATTCCATCGAGGAATGGAATCCTGGTGTAATGTGAATTTAGTTAAAATGTAGTGTGTAATCTCCATGTTTGATGTGATTCTGACAATAGATACTAACCAACACGACTCTTCTCGTAGTTTATCTGGGTGTAGTTGTGCCAGTCGCGTTTCTGTAAATACCATCAGATATACACACACATGCTCATCGCTTTAATGATTAGGTTCTAATTCTGTCACAAATTGTTATCAAGGAATAGTGAAGTTTATGCCTACACATAAACTGTATACATACTGCATACAACTGTTTAGGTACAGCAAAAATTAACAAAACAAAAGAGGCAACTGGCACACACACATAAGAACACTAATACCAAAAATGGGTTGTACATGTGTGTGTGCCTGATATCAACGTTGCAAACATCACATGTAGATATAATTTTGAGTAATAATAATCTCTGGAACTCTTTTATTAAGCAACAAATGAGAGAATTTTCTGACTTACCTTTTTGCTTTTGAGTTGGAATGGAGCAATATTCATGTCACTACTCCCAAGGTATCCGAGAGACTCTTGTAAACCATCTTTTGCCACATTTCCATCAAACAAAGGTGCACTTCCATCGTCCTCAGAGAGTTGAAGGTTGCTGAGTAATTTAACCATATACAGGAATATCACAAGCACAGTTAGTATGACCAGGTTCCGAACACGGAGTAAACGGAACAGGTTGCGTCTCATTGTCATGACTTCAGCTAGAAAAAAGTTTGAAAAAAAAACAATGTTTCTCTAGTGCCTTGGCAATTTTGCCAATGTCTTGACAAAAATATGTAGCCTCTGATTTAAAAAATTCTATCACAATCATAATTGTCAATGGCATGCATTAATTAATATTTTTTTTAGATACCTACCTTATTTAAATTACCAATATTATAAAACAATTGAACAAATCTGAATCTAACAAGAATAAACTGGTATAGAAAAAACATTCTTCTGTTTCCAGTAAAAAATTATGAATTCTATAATTAATTTCAAAAGAAAAATCTGTGACACTAAAATGTAATAAAATATTATGTATTTACCTTATTGTAGGATAGTTAGCAAAGCGACTCAGCTTGGTTTCCTACCTTCACTACATTGGAACCTATTACAAATTAAATTAATTAGTATACATTACTCATGTAGATAAAACACACACATTTATCTAGTAATAAAAACTCTATGAATGTTCTAATGGTTTATTCAAATGACGACTAGTTTTGGTGTATGTAGACTTAGGCCTTACACTACACATGGGACTTCCAGCCGTATCTATTCTAATGGGAAATATATCCCTTTACGCAAGTTCAATCCTGGGGCAACGAAAGACACCCGAGAGATCTTATTACTTAACCAATGCCATTTCTTGCATTTAGGATCTTGAACTTAACTAGAGAAAATACATAATTTTAAGTGATTACTTACAAAGTAAGCACTTAAAAATTTATCACTCAAAGTCAAAATTTTGCCGATTATTATTTTCTTTCAAGTGTAGCAATGAAAACGTACAGCAGATATACCTCTCCACTCTAAATGTTGATCGCCTTATTTGCACAAGTGCAATTAGGACCATATTTTACCAAACAGACACAATTTATACACAAACACGAGGTTTAATTTAATAAAGAATACCTACGAAGAATAAGTAGGCGACAGGCGTATTAGGTTATCAGATCATAAGAGTAAAACATAATTTTTATACTCACTCAACGTTCAGCGAGAACCGGTAGCTATGATTAATATGTATTATGTAGGTATTCGGTAATAACTATGAAACATCTTATTTAGACCGAAACTTTTGAAGTTTTTGATATAAAAAAACATAAACTAAGAAATACTACAACAACGCAACGCAACAAAACAACAACAGTCCTTCTTTCTGGACTGGGACTAGCTGGATGGTGATTGGTGGTGAATGGATCGTAGATGGAGGGGAATTAGTTGACACTGCAGAGCATGACACTGACAGTGAGTGATGACAGACTGAAGCTGGCCAAATTTTTTTCATGCCGAACTGATAAACATCACACGTAAGACGCGATTAATATAGTGAGTTTTGGCGGGAACGCGGTGAGCGTCGTGTCGCCCCATTGTATTTTTTTCTAAAACTAGTGTTTTTTCGAGTTTTTATGCATAAAAATAGTGGTGTTTTATTTATAAAGTGCCGAATTACAAGCGCGAGTGTAGGAGAATGATATAATGTGGTTAAACATGACTTTTCGTGTTGCTTCCAAAACTCCATCCAGAAGCTTATAGTAAAGTCACCACTACTTTACTAAGGCATGACTTGATTTGACTGGGACCGACTGGACTTGATCAAGACTAGACTTTGACTGTAACTATAGATGATAAAGAAGCTGAAAAATGAAGACTACTCGCAAAATATAGAAACATTGAAACTGGCAGAATGCACAGAGTGCGATGCCAAGAAGAAAGAGAAAAAAAAATATAAATAGTGCCATTCCCTGCATTATTTATATGACATACAACGCAGAAGTTTTGTTATTTTGTGGGGGTTTATTATATCACTAGTGAGTCGGTAGACAACTATTAGGTATATTGTTCGGACCCGCCGAACATAAATTTTTATTTCTGCATTAGGCGGTCTATTCAGTTTAAACAGTTAAGCAGCCCTAATATGTAGTACAGAAAAAATATATTTTCATGTATTCAAATATTGCTGTTTTATTCATCAAGTGCTGAGTTCTGTGCGTAAGTGTGGAAAAATGTTATGTTGTAATAACATGACTTTTCGTGTTCATTAATACTTCATCGAATTTTATTACTAGAATATGACTAGACTGGATCACGATTTTCTTTGTGTGACTTTGACTGCAATTTAGACTGAGGTTTATCTGATTTATCATAAAACATTTAAAAATGTCTAATCACTTGACACTGGCGAATTGCACAAAATAAGACGAAGAATTTGGCACTTGTTTGGGGATTTTGGCGGGAACACGGAAAGAATCGCGTCGCCCCATTGTATTTTTTTTAAACTACTGTTTTTTCGAAATTTATGTATAAAAATCCTCTGAGATAAAAATAGTGGTGTTTTATTCATGATGTGCCAAATCATAAGCGCCAGTGTGGGAAAGTGATATAATGTTCACCACATGACTTTTCGTGTTGCTTCCAAAACTCCATCGAAGCTTATAGTAAAGTCGCCATTACTTTACTAAAGCATGACTGGATTTGACCAAGATTTATTTATTTATTTATTTATATTATGAACACCAACATTGTGTACATTATCTCATGACAAAAAGTAAGAAGTACAAAACAATTACACAGTAAATGCCACAACAATTATAGGTGCAGACAGCATGCAATAAAAACTATAATTAATTCACAATTAATTATAATCAAGATTGATTTTTAACTATAAAAAAGCTGTTCAAGCACCATTTCACTTTCCCGCCCTTTCCTTACCTCGATTTCCGAACGAACCAACAAAGTTCGTTCATCATTGGACCGACTCATTCCGACACACGGAAAGTTCGGGAGTTCTGTCATCGTCATCCAACCGTTCACATCGTTTAAACGAAGAAAGCCGGCAATTTAGAATCAGTTAACTGCTGGGAGTTGTAGGCGCCTACAATAGACGTGGAAAGCATCAGGGGGCCCCCTAGTAAGTGCGCAGGAGCGCAGGAGACCCATCGGCCTCGCAGACGCGCTTGGCCGCAACGCACGTGAGTCCCTCTCTATATTCCCGTGTCCTCTAACTCCCGATCATACAATTAGATACAGTCCACTTGCTCTCCATGAGTCAAACATTCAATAACATTTGATGGTCCTTGTCGAACCGGATTTTAAGAAATTTATCAATGCACATCAATCAAAGCAGTTATTTCAATTTATAAATTGTCATGGCGGAACTCATTTAATATCAAAATTACCATCATAACATATTGTAATCATAATTCATATAGCATAATATTGTAATCATAATTGCCAAATCATAAAATCACATTTCTTGCGGTCGTAATTATATCATTAGTTCGCCACATCACAACGTGACATTTTGTGTTGGGGTTTTGAGCGTAACATATAACGCTCAAAACAAACGATCACTTTTCATTTTTGTGTCAGGATCCAGTGTAACATATAGCATAAGGATTCACATTCAAACAGCAAACAGTTTCGTTAACTTAATATCATCTAGTTTAAATTTTATTACATTTGTGGGCACACCTACCCTAAGCATTTATCATACATCGAATTTCTGTGTCCATCATTCATTTAGCAAAACTTCAAATCTTGCACGGTCACGGCGCTTATATTTTACGCATACGTTCTTCGTGATCGCATTCGTCTCTTCATTCGTTGATCAATCACTCATTCATTGAGAATCTTACGAAAATAGACAACGATAATCTATTTTTACTTTTTTTTCATCATATTGTGCTCAGTTTGACGCTATAGCGAAAGTGTCAAAGACGACATTGACAATCAAAAGTGTGTCTAGCTTTGTGAATTTGACGTGTGACATTAGGATAAACCGAGCACTTAGGTAACTTAGGTTAACCGGCGAAACAAGTGTGTTTTGTTTTCAAGTTTGTAAATTCAGTGTTTCCCAACATGAGTCAATCAATGATCGCGCATCATGATGCAAAGTGTAACATGGCGTTGAAACGCCTCAGTGATGCAGTGAATTGTGCACGGAAGTGCGACAATGATGCGAAATTTATTACGCGTCTTGAGACTTGGTCTACGCGCGTCGATTCAATTTTAGACAATTTCAACGATGCCCTCCTTCTCTTATCATGTGAGTTGCAAAAGTCAGGTTTAACCGATCTTGAGATCCAAACTAAACAAAATAAATATCTAGAACAGGCTGATGATTTTTATGCCGAAGTGCTAGAAGCAAAACGTAAACATTTATCCGTGAAAATCGCCTCGTCCACGCTTCAGTGGCATGAGAAATCACCACGAACTAAACTGCCACCCATGAAACTTCCAACATTTGCTGGTCAATTTAAGGACTTTCCAGGGTTCATTGACCTTTTCAATACACTTGTGCACAATAGAACAGACATAACAAATTTCGAGAAGTTCCAATATTTAATCACAACTTTGTCTGGTGAACCAATTAACATAATTCGTGCATTTCCTATATCAGGGGTTAATTATAATAGTGCTTACCAGGCTTTGGTAAACCGCTATAACAACAAACGCTACTTGGCTTTTATGTGTTGGGAACAAATTAATAACCTAAAGGTCATGCCCTCAGGTTCAGCTCCAAACCTTAGAAATTTGTTAAATGTTTATAGTGAGAATTTATCAATGCTCAGTTCTTTGGGTTTACCAACAACACAGTGGGACTTTGTGCTATTCCATTCATTGTTAACAAAATTAGATAAGGCATCTCTGGAAGCTTTTGAGCTTCAAAGTACAACCAGTGATTTTCCTACTTTTGTTGAGTTGCAAACATTCCTAGTGGAAAGGTGTAATGCTCTTGAGCGTTCATCTCTTAATGTACCTCATAACATATCATCATCATCTCAACCACAAAACACACGAGTGAATCTGAACAAACCTACCATGCTTTTGGCACATGCATCAAACCAATCATGTGTCATGTGTGAAGGGAATCATGCTCTCTTTTCATGTCCTAAGTTTTTATCAAAATCTCCATATGAGAGATCAGAGGTGGTGAGACAAAACAAACTGTGCTTTAACTGTCTGCGCTCCAATCACATGACAGCTAATTGTACATCCACTCACACATGCAGATCTTGTGGCCAACATCATAACACTCTGATTCACTATTCAAAGAAAACAGAGACAAGTATTCCGGTCAGTTTACAACATAAGCAACCAAGTGCAACACGTACAGTACCAACATGTAACTCAAACGAGAATGTTATCACACCAGTTACATCTTTATCAAAGACAACCCCAGGGTCGGCATCCGGTACACATTTTGTATTGCTCGCGACTGCTGAGGTGGAGGCAAAAGATAGCAGAGGCTCCTACCAAAAAGTCCGCATCTTGATTGATCCTGGCAGCCAGAGTAGTATAATCACCAAGACATGTGTCCGTCGTTTAGGTTTAACTCAATACAAGTCTCAAACACCAATGTCTGGTATTGGCCAAGTTCCTGCGTGCTCCAACAGCAAAGTATTTTTAGAAATCAGACCAATGAACCAATTAGAACCATCATTCACCACAGAGGCTGTGACGTTGGACAAGATCTGTGGGGACATGCCCACTCATCAAGTGAACATAAAAAATTCAAACATTTATCAAATGTTAAGCTGGCAGATGAGAATTATCATCTGTCTCGCCCGGTGGATATTCTCCTTGGTGGAGAATTATTTCCACAAATTCTGTTACCAACCAAAATTGATGGCGGTCCCGATGCAGCAACAGCCATCAACACAATTTTCGGTTTTATCTTGATGGGTAAAACATTATCAAGCACATTATTATCCACTCCGATATCAATCAATCATGTATTGATACATGATTGATTGATATCGGAGTCACGCCACCAATCTGGATATTGCCGTTCAGAAGTTTTGGGAGCTGGACAACATACCTGTTGGGGAAAATGCACAATCCCTTGCAGTGGAAGATACCCAGTGTGAGGATATTTTCCAGTCAACACATAGACGTGACAGTGATGGTTGATACATTGTCCACTTATCATTTCGGGACTTAACACCACCCACATTCAATGATGCATACTTGATAGCACAATGTCGTTCCTTACAACAAGAAAAACGTTTGTTAGCTAAACCAGTACTCCACAAACAGTACAACAAACATGTTATGGAATACCTGACAAGTGGTCGGATGGAATTGGTACCGGCAAATGAGTGTCAGTCTTCCTCTGCCTACTACTTGGCGCACCATGCGGTCATCAAGGGTGAGAACAACATACGTGTGGTATATGATGCGTCCATGAAAGACAGGAAAGGTGTATCATTGAACGACACTCTCTTGACAGGGGCCAAGCTCCAAACAGACATAACCAACATACTACTACGTTTCCGGCTTCACCCCATTGTGTTTTGTGCTGATATCCGCCAAATGTACAGGCAGATCCGAATAGCAGACGAACACCTGGACTACCAAAGAATCTTATTCAGATGTTCGCCCAGTGAACCACTTGAAGAGTATCGTCTCAAACGTGTAACATTTGGTGTTTCTTCAGCACCATTTTTAGCAATTCGTGTTCTGCATCAATTAGCTGGTGATGAAGGTAGTTTTTCTCCAGCAGCAGCACAGGTGTTGTTGAATGACGTGTACGTTGATGATGCAGTTACAGGCTGTCAAAATCTTGAAGAGGCATCCAGTCTACAACATCAACTAATCAACATCATGGCAGCAGGAGGATTCGAGCTCAGGAAATGGTCGAGCAACCATCCAGCTCTGTTGAAGAACATCCCTGAAGAACATAAAGCAGTGCCGAATGTCAACCAAACCTTCGATCATGATGGTCAATTCGTGAAAGTTCTAGGTTTAGCTTGGAATTCACAAGATGACATTTTTAATTATCAAGTTAATCAAATCAACCGTCAGTGTACCAAACGTACGATGCTATCAGAGCTGGCTCGTATTTATGACCCCATTGGTCTTTTAACACCTTTAACATTTTTAGCAAAACACCTCATCCAGCGGTTGTGGCTTTTAGGTTCATCATGGGACCAGCCCGTGCCAGAGGATATCAATCAAATTTGGTTGAAGTATAGCAAGCAACTGTCACATCTCTCTCAGCTTCAAATACCCCGTCGCATTACATCTGATAACGCTGTCTTATACCAACTCCACGGTTTTTCAGACGCGAGCGAAGCGGGATTTGCAGCTGTGGTCTATCTTCGTTCCACCGATCACCATAATCAGCACCGTGTTACCTTAATAAGTGCAAAGTCACGTGTCTCCCCAACAAAACGCCGAACCTTACCAAGGCTCGAGCTATGTGGGGCTTCATTGCTCGCAGACCTCATGCGACACATCATCAATTTATATAGCAAGCTACTCACTATAGAGAGTATCCATGCGTGGACTGATTCCACGATAGTGTTGTCATGGATCAGATCAAATTCATCAAACTACAAAGCCTTTGTTGGCAATCGTATATCAAATATCCAGTGCAAGCTACCAGAAGCTGCCTGGAAACACGTCCCAGGGAAACATAACCCTGCTGACGCCGCGAGTCGTGGTCAAACACCCGATGAGCTGATCAACAATGCCCAGTGGTGGAAAGGGCCACAGTGGCTCTCCTCGAATCAAGAACAGTGGCCAGAAGAGCCACAACATACAACAGTGACAAATCAGACAGATCCTGAAGTGAAGAGTGAAAGTCGCCACTGTGTTCTGAATGTGACGAACACAGGAGAGATACATCCTTTCGATCATCTCTTGAACAAATACTCATCGTTAAAGAAAATTCAACGAATTCTAGCATATTGCAACCGTTTCATCGAAGCTATGCGAAGAAGGAAACCTTCAGGTCACATAACCCAACCAGAACTTCACCATAGTCTCATGACTCTGGTTAAACATGTCCAACTAACAAACTTTTGTGAAGAAATCAAATCTATCAAATCTAATCGTGTGTTACCAAAATCATTCCGGAAGCTCAGCGCCTTTTTAGATGACAACAATGTTTTACGTGTGGGGGGTAGGCTTTCTCAATCACAACTCGCTTACGAAACAAAACACCCGGCCTTACTTCCTCGTAAACATCGTTTGACGCAGCTCATTATCCAATGTACTCATAACGAACATTTTCACCCTGGTTTGCAAACATTGCACTACTTGCTGCTTCAAAACTTTTGGATCATGGCTCCTAGGCGGGCTATAAATCAAGTCATCTCAAATTGTCTGCGTTGTTTTCGTTTAAAACCACAAAATTTCCAGCCGGTAATGGCAGACTTACCGAGTTCTCGTATCACTCAAATTAAAGCATTTCAGGTGGTGGGTTGTGATTTCGCCGGGCCATTCAACATATCGCTCCAGCGTTATCGTGGCGCACGCATAGTCAAAGCATGGCTATGCCTTTTTGTTTGTTTTACAACAAAAGCGCTTCATCTTGAACTCTGTTCTAGTCTATCCAGTGAAGCCTTCATAGCAGCTCTTCATAGGTTCGTTGCGAGACGTGGCCGCTGTAATATCATTCATAGCGATTGTGGAACTAATTTTAAAGGTGCCCAGTCACAACTCATTGATTTAAAGCGGTCAGCATGTGAGACTGAGCACATTGATTTCAAATTTAACATCCCTGGTTCACCACATATGGGCGGCCTATGGGAAGCCGGTATAAAATCAGTCAAAACTCATTTATATCGTGTTGTAGGTACTCAAATTCTCACATATGAAGAGCTAAACACACTTTTGACACAAGTCGAGTCGGTTTTAAATTCACGACCAATCTCACCAATGAGCTCAGATCCATCAGATCTGTCTGCTCTAACACCAGGTCATTTTCTACTTTAGCAGCAGGTCACTTTAGCACCATTAACATCAGTGCCTGCACCGGATTACTCTGACACAAAAATGAACAGATTGACCCGGTGGCAACTTATACAGAAGATGCACCAAGATTTCTGGTCTCGGTGGCATAGTGAATATCTTACCAGTTTGTCACAGTGTTTGAAATGGACCATAGGTTCACCTCCTGCGACAACTGATCAACTAGTAATCATTAAAGATGAGACTTCTCACCCACTTAGGTGGCGTTTAGGTAGGATCATCGAATTATATTCATATCTACACTATCATTTAATTCTTTCATCTTTTGTAAATCAACATCATCATTATCATTATTATCATTTTAAATTGTGAACATACATTATCATTCATCTATTCTAATCTTCATCAATTTTTTTATCATGTGAATCACTTCAACATATATGTCAAAACTGCTTTGATCCTTGTGAACAGATACTCAGGAGGAGTTTATTCAGTCTCAAAAATTTCGTCAGCGTGGGGGAAAGATAATGTTCAAGCACCATTTCACTTTCCCGCCCTTTCCTTACCTCGATTTCCGAACGAACCAACAAAGTTCGTTCATCATTGGACCGACTCATTCCGACACACGGAAAGTTCGGGAGTTCTGTCATCGTCATCCAACCGTTCACATCGTTTAAACGAAGAAAGCCGGCAATTTAGAATCAGTTAACTGCTGGGAGTTGTAGGCGCCTACAATAGACGTGGAAAGCATCAGGGGGCCCCCTAGTAAGTGCGCAGGAGCGCAGGAGACCCATCGGCCTCGCAGACGCGCTTGGCCGCAACGCACGTGAGTCCCTCTCTATATTCCCGTGTCCTCTAACTCCCGATCATACAATTAGATACAGTCCACTTGCTCTCCATGAGTCAAACATTCAATAACAAAAGCTAAAAACTGAAGACTGCACACAAAATACAGAAACATTGAAACTGCCAGAATGCACAGAGTACGATGCCAAGAAAAAAGGAAAGAAAGACACTTGTTTGACAGGCACGTGTCATGTGTCAGCGCCAGCTGTTTTCAGCGATTCAATCTCATCAAAATTTCACAATCATAACATCATAAGAATGAGTTAATAAACAAAAGAACCATACACAACTAAAATTTAAAAAAAATGTTTAAAACTGTCGTATTCCTCGTGCCACAAAAGATACAATAAGCCGTCCAGGAAAGTGTTAGTTTGCGTGTGTTTGGTTACAAGATGTCGGGAAGTTCTCTGAGACCGGTGATGGAGCTGGTGAAGGTGGCGTGTCGTGCGGCGCGCCTGGTGCTCGTGGTGCCGCGACGCGTGGCGGTGGCGGGCGGGGACGCGGGCCGTGAGGGCCGGCGACGCGAGCGCGGACCTCGCTCCGGCGCCGGCCGGCTCGCATTCGGCGCAGGCTCACTCGCCGTCGCCTTGCTCGCTGCAGACGCTTTCAATGGTACCTTCTCAACCCAATTTATCATTGTGCTATTCTATTTTTTTTAGTTACGAATCAAAATTTTTACAATATCTAATATAAAGTGTACTGTGGAAACCTGATAACTTATAGAATATAATTATACTGAACATATGGAGCGATTACCTAAAAGTATTAAAAAAAACAGTATGACCCTTTATAAACACCTTGATGTACATACATATATGTATTTGTGTGATGCCTAAAGGCCTTGCCATATTTGCTTAACATTAATTATAAATTTAAATAAAAATCTTATAGAGTAGGTATTAAAAAAACAACAAAACACTTCAAATAAATAAAGGGTTGTTGGAAATACATATTTTAAAGGTAACTAATCTAGTGATGACCCTAGAGATCACTAGAGCAGTCCTATGTTGTGAGGTTCAGGTATTCCTTATAAATAGTTAAATAATATTAATAATGTGTCCATGCAGGGGGGAGTCCACTGGCAAAGTAAACCTGAAGAGTAGAGTAGTGTCTAGGCGTCTAGAGCTTAAAGCAAGAGACTGAATATGTACCTATGTGTGCGTGAGCTATTGCTATATTCATACATTTTAAATGATTTTAGCTCATAATGAAGCCTCGCGGTTTTTTCAGGTATTTTCTTGTTTTAGTTTAAAGCTGTAAAAACATAAATGTTTGTGTAGTATGTGGGTGTTTGAAAAAAATATACCTAGATGTATTCTTTCAGTTATTCTGCTCCCATAGAACAAGCCATGCTTAGTATGGAGCTAAATAGGACTGTGAGAGATGTCCTACAATATTTTTGTATTTATTTACTTGTGAATGTTAGTAGCACACAACAAGCAAACATTGTAGAGCTAATGGGTGTTCATCAATTTTCTACGCCATGTTCAATATGTAGTAGTTGATTAAATCTGTTTTTTTATCTGAGATAATAGTTTTTAACTTTAATCTCTATTTAATAACACTAATAAAACTTAACATTACAGAAAAACGATTCTTCAAAGCTGCTCAAATGGGGAACATACCGGAACTATGCAGGTATTATAGGACACTAGCTGGCGCTTACCCTCGCCAAGTACCATGCAGTCAACCCATCAGCCATCCAATTTATTAAATACTTTCATAGAAAATTGGTACCCAAATCTGTTCAACCACAATGATACATATTATGAATGTAAACAAATATGTATATAGAAACTGATGTGGTTTTAACACATGTTTGTTTTAATCATGTGGGATTACTCATGTTTAATTACATTGGATACTCCGACTAGAGTTTGGGTCCAGTGGCCTTGGTGAGTAATCCCAAACGAGTAAAACAACAAATTATATGTTTTTATGCAAAGCTATCCAAATCTATACACCTGCGATTTCAACAACACATTTTCATGAAAAACCTGCTTTTATTACTGTATGTATTATTACCTACTTTTATGCTTATTTCCACAAATAGTATCACCTTATCAAATCCTGATGAGATCTTAGTGTGCATTTTGATGACACTATGTACCTTGTAATGCAGTCATGTATGCTATTAGACAGACCTATCGGGAGCCTTGTATTGTTAAAAGTCAATTTCGAGTACAATGCTGACTCAAAAATTAAAGTGCAACATGATTTCTCTAGACAGCTAGAAGCCCTGGGGTCTAGCAACGGGCAGCGGCCCACTAGCAAGACGGAGGAAGGCGTGGCGGACCGCCGCCACGCGCTCGGCTGGACGGCGCTCATGGCCGCTGCCGCCAACGACCAGGCCAAGGCGGTCAAGGAACTGCTCAAGACGGGCGCTAAGCCAGATCTGCCCGAGAAGTAAATGTTTGATGAATACCGATGTGTTGTAGCTGGTCGGTTATCATTTACTGAGGACTATGCCGACAGTAAAGTGCATGTTGCTGTCGCCACTACATTACTCTTTCACATTAATGTAGTTAATTATTGCAACCCCTGCACTGAAACAACTCACTCGAACAACTGAAAAATATATCCTAAAGCTATTTCCATTATTAATATTAATATTATTATTATTATATACTTTTCTGTCGTTTTATTACGTAAAAACAAAGACGCCCTGGAAATCTGAGTTTGATAATTCATATTCTAGGCTCCGCTGCAAAGGTAACGGGCTGTCTCTTACCTTCAGGAGTGACCTGCTCATTTCATCTTTTTCGTAAGAAACAGTAAATTCCAGCACATGTGTATGGTAGAGTGTGTACATTTTTGTGTAGGTACGCGGGTGCGTCGACGGTGGCGTCGCACAGCGGGCTGCACATGCTGGAGGTGCTGCAGCGGCGCGAGGAGGAGTTCTGCGGCGGGATGAACGCGCGCGCCTCCTTCCTGGGCTGGACGGCGCTGCACTACGCGGCGCTGGCGGACTCTGCGGCCGCGGCGCGCGAGCTGCTGGACGGCGGCGCGGACCCCACGCTGCGCGACCACGCGGGCCGCCGCGCGCTGCACTACGCGCGCGACTCCTCAGCCACGCGCGACCTCATCCTGCACCACACGCAGCGCTGGGAGGCCGCCGCCGAGGAGGCCGCCGCCGAGGAGCGCCGCCGCTTCCCGCTCGAACAGAGGTCTTCGTTCTACCCATTCCACACTACTTACTGTTAGCCCAACTCGCGAAGGGAACACACTAGAAACTAGCCGAAAGTGTGGCTTGATTAACCGTAGTAGATATCGTTTTATGTAAGAGACGTTGGCCATATCTATACCAGTTTTATAGTAACTTCACAGACGTATCTGCCAGGCAACCTGCGCCGCAGCGAGCATGCAAGTGACAGTCAGGGTAATGAATGTGCGTGTTTGCAGATTGAAGCAGTTCATCGTGGGGCAGCAGGCGGCGATAGAGACGGTGGCGGCGGCCGTGCGCCGCAAGGAGAACGGCTGGGCTGACGAGGAGCATCCCCTCGTCTTTCTGTTCCTAGGTACCGCTAACTGCCGTGAACCAGCGTAGAGAGAGAATCTCTAATGCTCTAACGTTTGTGCTCGGCTCAGAACTTTGCCAAACAATGTCTCAGACTTAGTTGACTTATTGCGTCAGACTTGCGCCAGCGCTACCGTCGAAGTCAAAAAGTTGTAAAACAATCCACAGCACAGATCCACCGATAGATGGCGCTCTTCGTAATATTTAAGAAACGGTGCCAGCGCGGTTGTTGCAAACGGTGTGATTTTACTAAAGCCGATTGGAAAGTCATTTTAACACAAATGCAAGATTCGGTTGGCGCCCGGGTGCCGTGGTACAGTGATTGTACTGACTACTATCTGCCTTTATTCAATTCCGCTATCCCTAACGCCATCTACCGCCTCATGATGAAAACAAAAAATAAAAATCTTAATTAGAGTCATAATCAGATAAAAGAAGTTATGGTCAACTCCAGTCCACGCCCTAAAAAAGTAGTCGTAGTCGTGTTGCGTCACGGCGGGAGTGCGAGCGAGGGCGTGGCGTGTGCCGTGTGCCGTGAAGCAGCGTGCGCGTGCGTTGCAGGCAGCTCCGGCATCGGCAAGACGGAGCTGGCGAAGCAGCTGGCGCGGTACATGCACGCGGACGACCCGTGCGCCTTCATCCGGCTCGACATGTCCGAGTACCAGGAGAAACACGAGGTCGCCAAGCTCATCGGCGCGCCGCCCGGGTAACCGCGCACACATGCATATACACACACCCGCACCCACACACATACCCGCCTAACAAAAGGGGTCATCGTCACTCGCATAACACTATCTGCAATATACTTGGAGATTAGTGTAGAAGTATTTATACTAGTCTCCGTGTTATAAGAGTTTTATTTACAAACGTTGCTTGGCCTCCGTTGCGTAGCCTGGCTCGCTTCGCGTCGCGTCGGCGACAGTCATTTCATCTCCTGGCGCCGCTGCATTAGCAGCCGACTACTATAGCAGCTCCGACATGCAGCCGTTCAAACTAATAACATGTACATCGAGGGAATTCGACCAGTGTTTGACTAGTTACCTAATTAACGGCACCTAGGTTAATGGCGACATAATTTGTCCTTTACATCGTCGTTCAGTAGCCACGTGGCTGTACTGTTGCTCGTTCTGCGGCTCAGGTACGTGGGCCACGAGGAGGGCGGGCAGCTGACGCGCGCGCTGGCCAAGCGGCAGGACGCGGTCGTGCTGTTCGACGAGGTGGACAAGGCGCACCCCGACGTCCTCACGGTGCTGCTGCAGCTCTTCGACGAGGTGCCTCCCGACGCCAGCTTAGCTGAAACGATTCACTTGCGAACTAGATAAGCACAAATACAAAATCAACCAAAATTAAATATTAAATCAGGTCAAATACGAGTGAAAACTAAACAACTATGTTATGTCGTTCGCTGTACACCGCGACACGCGTGTTTGGTCACCGTGAGACTCATGAGAGCCTTGTTGAGCCAAAAATAAAACAAAGGAATAGTACAACACAGAGAATGTTCGTAGCACGCGTAACGACTGCTACGCAGTATCGCTACGCGCTTGAAGCTACGACGGGGCGCGACACATTACAACCGGAACACATCAATGTTTGCTTACGGCCTGCACGCGACTATTTGTCAGAATATCTGGCACTGCGGCGGTACATCGCTTTAGCAAAATTACAAACACTATATTTATTGAATAAAAAGCTACAATTTTTGAACACCAGGCGTGCGTTCTGTCCAGGGACGGCTGACGGACGGCAAGGGCAAGCTGATCGAGTGCAAGAACGCGATATTCGTGATGACGTCGAACCTGGCGGCGGACGAGATCGCGCAGTACGGGCTGCAGCTGCGCCGCGAGCAGCACGCGCGGCACGAGGCGCGCCGGCGCGCGCAGCCGGGCTCGCAGGAGCAGGGTGACGCACACTGCCTTCACTCCTTACTTAATTTGACCCCTAACCTGTATCTAGGCCTGAACGTTAAGTCGTGGCGCCGCCGGGCGGGCAGCCCGGGTATTATTTTCTTAACTCTTATTTCGTGCGGCTCGGGTCACATTACAAATAATATTAAACTATAGTTATGTTTATAATATTTTTCTGTAACTGAACAGACAGCTGTGCTGCTGGGGAGTTTGTTGCGCCACTTCTTCTTCCCAGCTAAAGCACTAGGAAGTGGTGACGGGTGGGCGTTTTGGGGGACTGTCTTATGTAATTTCGACGTTCGAAAAGTGCTGATTCTCAGCCTAGTTTGAATAAATGGTTTTGAATTTGAATTATCACCGAGTCCCGAGTACTATAAAATTAGTTTTGTATATTTAGCTCGATGTTTCGTTCATGTCGCGACAGCCGCGCTCACGAGTTCACTAGATTGGTCTGATTATCTGGAGTTTCTTCTCTCCTACTCCTGTCCGTCTCTCTATTTTCCTTTGGGATAGTGTGAGTAACGTACACGCGTCGCGCGGCAGGCACGGCGGGCGCGGCGGGCGCGGGCGTCGCGGGCGACGAGCACCTCGTGCCCGGCGACGCAGACTCCCCGCCCGAGGAGGAGGCGCTGGAGGTCTCCAGAAACTTCAAGGTATTCATCGGCCGCAGTCAGTTGAACCTTATACGATTATTACTACGATACCGCATGGATCGTGTACAAGTTCGTTCGTAATGTGTACTCAAAACTCAAAACTCAAAGTGCTTTATTTCCTTTAGACCTTACAGGACTCTTGGACACGTCACACGTCACAAATTATAAACATACTTAAAACTAGGAAATAAAGTGATCACTTTGATCTTTCGTTCACTTCAATCTTTTTGAGGTAAAGTAAAGAAGCGAACAAGAAACCTTTACCTTGTTAGATTGTTAGTTTTCGAGTTGGAGCAAAACTCGTCCCATGCTTTTTTATCGTCTAGATAATCTGATATTTTGTAGTAAGCCTTTTTACATAGGATATTTTTGACAATTTGTTTGAATTTATTTATTGATAATTTTTGCAACTCACTAGGAGTTTTGTTGTAGAAGCGTATACATTGCCCTTTAAAGGATACATTTATCTTGTTTAGCCTAGTTTTGGGCACAGCAAGTTTATTCTTATTTCTAGTATTTAAATTATGTATGTCGCTATTTTTAGGGAAACGATTGATATTTTTATGAGTGTACAACAAGTTTTCACAAATGTATTGACATGGTACTGTCATTATGTTAATTTTTTTGAATTTATCACGTAGGGATTCTCTGGGACCCATATTATAGATTGCACGAACAGCCCTCTTCTGCAACACAAATACGGTGTTTATATCTGCAGCGTTCCCCCACAGCAGTATGCCATAAGACATAATACTATGGAAGTAGCTGAAATAGACTAGTCTAGAAGTATCAACGTCTGTAAGATGACGGATTTTTTTGACTGCATATGCTGCAGAACTAAGTCTCTTCGATAGCTTATCTATGTGTGGGCCCCATTGAAGTTTACTATCTAAGGTTATTCCCAAGAATACGGGTATTGTCTATAATTTCTAATGTTTCTCCAACTCTCTTACTAAACATCCAACTCGCCTGATGGTAAGCGGTGATGTGGTCGAAGATGAAGCACGCATACTTAGGAGATACCTATTATATTAGAAACACTCTAACTTTGAATCTCAGGGAACGAGGAAGCCGGCAGCTCGTTTCATTCCTTGGTCGTACGGATGAGAAACGTAGAGTCAAAACGTTCAGTGTGGTACGTATGGCAGGTAGTGCGCCGTCGTTCTACTCGGTCTGTAGTCAAAAAGGCATGGAAGTACAAGATCGCACAGCTCAGCTTCGAAATGAATCCGGTACAAAATCTACAGACCTGCTATCCGGGAGATAGGAAGGCGGCGGTCGAGGCTTACGTTAAAGTTTATTTTATTTGAGGACAACGTGGTGCGTCCGATCCTGAAGCGTCACTTCGGGCGCGACGAGTTCCTCGGGCGCATCAACGAGATCGTCTACTTCCTGCCGTTCTCGCGCGGCGAGCTGCTGGCGCTGGTGGCGCGCGAGCTGGCGCGCTGGGCCGCGGCCGCGCGCCGCCGCCACGGGCTCGAGCTGCGCTGGGAGGGCGGCGTGCTCGGCGCGCTGGCCGACGGCTACGACCTGCACTACGGCGCGCGCTCCATCAAGCACGAGGTACCTACCGCTACCTCTACCTCTGCGCGCGGCGCGACTCCACACTCTTCATTCACGTGTCCTTTAATACTTAAAACAGGTGGAGCGGCGCGTGGTGAACCAGATCGCGCTGGCGGCGGAGCGCGGCGCGCTGTCGCGCGGCAGCTGCGTGCTGCTGTCGGCGCGCGCCGGCCGCGTCGCCATCGCCGTCAAGGGGCCCTCCGACGCAGACTTCAAGCCCATCGACCTCGCCGCGCTCTGACGCCGCCCCTGTCGGAGCCGGACCCGGGCTCGCGCGGGTGCTCCACTGCCCGTAGCGCTTTACTAGTTCATCACTTGAGAAGGGACGAGAACGGCGGCAATCTCTTTGTATTAAACCTGCGCCGATCGCGCCGCTCTCGCCCCGGAGGCGGCGCGGCCGGCGCCGGCGCCGGTGCCCGTCTGCTTCTGAAGAATTCATGCGCAGAGGAAACCTTCGCGCCGCCTCGGCCCCTAGTCAATTCAAAACATTCTAATTTTATTGACTTTATATTTCGTTCTGTACATTAATTATTTTGTAACAAATGCTAAATGCGCATGGAAACGTCTTTCCACTGCTTTCACTTTAAATTCATCCACACATACGCGGCGTGAAATATGGTTCGCTTTTCTGTGTGTTAAATATTGTTCCGAGCGGAGCGAGTCGCCGGCGGTCATCTTCGTAGGTCCGCCTGGGAGTCGACGAAACAAGAGTAGTTTATAATTACTAAGTTGTCAATATTGTTGTCGAACATTTTAAATTCTCGATATAGAAAATATAAACCGCATCGCGCGTCGTAGTACTCACCAGCCGAGCGAAGCGACGAGTGAACGCTCGCGGCCGCAAACTGTCCGACACAGAATTCGTAAGGTTTAAGGGGGCGCCCCATACTGGGGGGAATTGTAACTAAAATAGAAAAATAGAAATAAAAAATCACAACCTGCTCGAATGTAACGGTTGGCGGTTCACTGGCCCTCTGTCCTCCGTGTCAGTTCTCTGTGATTCAACGCCAAATACATTCTATATCGTATATAGAATACATAGTAACTGAATATGTGTTTATTTGAATATTTAAGCGTGTAGTATATAGGTACCGTAGCGTGTTTGCAGCAGGTGCCGAGATCACTATAGTTAGGTAAGAAGGCGCGACGCGACACGGGAGTGCGACTGGCACAGCTGCTCTGCCGTCGGGTACTTGAAAGATAATAAAGTGTCGGCACGACTTCTGTTTCTCATTGAGTATGGAACACCTCGTTAGTTCGTGCGAGCGACGTCGCAGGCCGCCGGGGTCTCCGCACGGCGCGCGGCTCTCATTGCTGCGATGTCGCGTGGAACGCCAGGCTAGGTGGTCAAATCGCAGATCAATTAATGTTAAGTGACGGTATGGTAAATGCGTACAATTTAGTAGGTAGCGCGGTTGACTCGCACGCCTAAGGGCGGGGGTTCAATCCCCAACGATGAGCCTGCTGACGGTGAAGGCTAACATTGTGAGGAAACCGTAGCACGGTGGTGGGGTATTTTCTAGTACTCGGCTGGCTAGTTACGACTTTCAAGTTGAAATCTGCCGCCGAGCACCTAACGGTGTGTTTTGGCAGTCTCACTCGAGAGCTAGTTCCATTCCAGGCTAGGTGTGCTTTACCATCTTCGACCAAACCGTCACTTATGTGTGATCGAACACCTAGCTTGACAATCAAAAAAAAGATGCCCCGGGAATGAACATTGGCTCCTGGGTTCTTGGCAACTGATTTTTAACTTGAGGGTAGCCAGCCGAGCACTGGAAGTACTCTGCCGCCGCGCTGCAGTCTCACGACGGTCTCGGCGCGAGGCTGTCGTCAGGTACGAGCTCTCTGTAGGTATTAGTTCCGACTAAACTCCCTACAGGCGAACATTTGACCACCTAAACCTAAACCAAATCGGATGAAATTTGGTATTTATAGAGGCAGCTTGTACCACGCCCATTATATTCCAAAATAGCTCGATTCCTGTGGAGCAGCGCGGGGAACAGACGCTGATACTCTCGATATATTTGGACTGCTTTCACACGGGCACACCAGGGATAAAGAAATGAAACAGTTCATTGAATAGTGCTTATTTTTATTAAACTTCGCACCGTTATATACAAATACAATGTATAAATAAATAACAATCTTTACAAAATATAATTGTTTCGTGTGGGCGTCCCGCGCCCCTCGCGCCCGCGCCCGCGCCCCTCGCGCCCGCGCCCCTCGCGCCGCGCTCACTAAACTGCTGCTTGTTAATGTTGTCATTGGAATGTCAACTCTGACAGATCGTACTCCGCCAACGTGAGTGCGCTCCCAGGGCTCTGGACGCGCCTGATGGGGCTCCACTGGGGCCTTTACATCTGGCGTTCGCTTTAGCTAGTGCCATAGGTACTGTAATGCACTGGCTCTACATGTGTATGCCGTTGGTTAGTGCCACAGTAAGGAGGCTGTACCGGCGCTTGGGCGGCGTCGACCGAGTATTCCAACAGAAAGGCATACGAACACTTCGAGGATGACTCGTGCTAAGGCCCATGTAGTGATGAATATGTGCTCGTTTTTGTTAACTTTGAGCGACAGATGAACTTATTGATCGCTTCTAACGTTATCGGGCATGAGAATGCATTTACGAAACTCTCGCTAGCATGTAGTTCCGCGCATGGCCGGCGGCGCGGGCGCGCGGCGCGCGGCGCGACGCAGGACGATATGTGTGCGGCTCGCACTAACGCTCACCTACTCTACGCCTCACAGTACGGTGTGCGCACACAGGCCTGCGAACGGACCTCCGCGACCATCGGACCCTCACGGCGACATCTTTACACGAACACAGGTAACCTCCACAAGGTGGCGCTCGTCTTCTACAGTGTCCACGCTAAAACAGGGCTATCAGATTGTTTATGTCACGCAAATCAAAGCTTTAGATGGCGAGCTCCACACTCTGGCGGCCGTTTGAGCGCGGTCAAGTCTTGCGACGCCCTGTTTAGTTTGGGCCAACACAGTAAATGTACCTACACGGTGGTTACAATCGGGCCGCCAACAAAACTTTTTTTAAAGATCTCGTTGGACCTGCCCGGACGCAAATTGTTGACGTGACAAACATTTTTCTGGTATCTTAGTCTTTTAACAAATTGTTACGCTAAACCAACTGGAACGCCGGACAAGTCTCTCGCTCTCTTCCGCCGTAAGACTTATAAATAGACAGGTACCTATTCACTAACATACCAAGCAGGCCGACCACCGCAAATTGCACTGTACAAAATAAAATTAGGTACGTCTGGAGTCCCTCGAAGGCGGGTAATGTTTCCGTAGAAGGTACGGGATACAAAATGAATTATCGAAATAGCCTCAGAGTGTCCAGCGCCGCGCAGAGTTTAAAACTTCTAAGTGGCATTTGTGTGGATTAGCGTGACGCTTGCCATTAGGAAAGCCGCTCCTCTCGTCACTCTAGTGATAAATTAGCATAAAACATTTACTAAAGCCGTACATTTCAAGCCGTGCTTCCAGTCGGGGCGACGGGAGGGTCCGTAGATCGCGCTCGGTTCGTCCGGATTTCACAAGTTCTCTACCGCGGCGTACGGGACGAAGCAAACGAAGCAATATTTTCAATCACCGCTAGTCGAGTCATGGGAAATCGTCTCTCGCGCAAACCTGGCGGATACCATTCCCGCATGACTAAGGGACCGTCCACGAAGCGGGCTCTGCCACCCAGTGGCGCAAACCGGAATGTTTTGTGATCTGGAAAGTTGGCTTTCGTCTGCACCGCGCCTCGCGTCGGGCGCCGTGCTCGCTCCGCTGCGTGTACGTTTCCTGCGACTCGATTCGTGGATGTTTTTACTTCGGTGACATTTTCCTGCTCCGAGGTCAGGTCGATGCAGCGTGCTCGCCCGAGCGCGTGCGTGCGGCTGCGTGCCGCGTGCGGGCTCGGGCGGTGCCGTGCGATGCGCGCGCTGTGCCGCTACGTGCCGCTATATCCACTACGTTACATAATATAGCTCGTTTGATTCCTTGTCTCGGTTACTATAAATCTCCAAATAATGTACAAAACTATATCCTAAACATCTCCGCTTCGGTCGGGTGTGTAAATATACGAGCTCTGACTAAATCGTAAAGTAATTCAATGTTCCGTTTGTCCAACTTTCCTATCGCAGCCGGGAAACGTAAACAATCGTTCGCTTGCAATATAAATACCTCGTTTCATGACCGACCCGTGAAGCGCTGGACGCGCTGTTCGACGATGACGCAACACGCGTGGACGTATACGTAACATATGGCTCCGCTCACTGTCCGTGCGGCCGGGCCTCTATCGTGACATTTGTAATAAGAGTACGCGGCGTTACATGCGCGTCTCGCGGGCTCTCGGGCGGCGCGGTCCCCGAGCGACAATTCCCTTTCGATGGACAGGTAGGTATTACAAAAATGCTCTGACTGCTACACTGCTACCTCGGACCGCAATAACGACGTCACTAGCCACGTCATCAGGTATGTAGGTACGCAGTAAGTAAACTGTAGTTTACCTACTTTACCTCGTGATTTTCGTAAATGCATATACCTACTACATGTATGTACGCGGTTGCAGCGCGTTGCGGTACCGTGTCACCCCGGCTGCGGCGGTGCGGGCACGGTGTGCGGGGTGCCTAGTGTCAGGCGACGGACGGTCAGGAGAATAACGCCTAAAATCCCTGTTTCGTATTGTTCGAGCTTACAATTAACGTACCTATGGGTGTGCGCCGTTTAGTAACGTATTGGAAAACATTCTGGAACACATCAATGTATCATTAAGTATCCTCCGCCGCCTCCCCGGCGGCCGCGCGCGCAGCCCGACTTGAAGGCGGACGGCTCCACCGCTCGCCGGTTCATTCACTCGATTATTGGAAAACACTCTTTCGTGTTATACTTTTATTGTGCAAAACTTTCGCAATTGAATAAGCTCAGACCGCGGCTTCGGTCGAGTTGAGTATAAAATAGTTTGTGCGATCAGGAACAATTTAGTGTTTTTTTTTTTTCAAATCTAAACATGTTTGCGTTTTGCTATTCCTCGACTACTTAGTGAAAACCAAATTCAAAAGGCGGTGCAGGCGCCTGACGCGCTCCGCGCGCCGCCCGCGCCGGCTCGCCGCGTTCTCTTCAAGTCGCTCTGCTGCACATACATATTTATATCTATCGAACAGTATAATCTGATGCGTATATAAAATATCTTAGGTCCTTAGTCTAACGAGTAAAATCTACATTAAAATTTCGTTTGTATCTAGTTATCTAATTGGTGTTCGATCAAATATGTCTTCGTTATTGTATCAGGAAGGACTACATGCTAACATTACAATAGTGTATAGTAGTAAATATATCGGTTCTTCTATTTGTATCGATAGTTAACTTCGTATAGGTCGAATGCCGCTGACCAGCGCGCACGATCTCGTTCGTGCGAACCAACGACACGCAGGCGAGCCCGGATGTCGACCGGCGCTTACCACTTGGCGCGCATACTGCACGGCATCAGCGGTGCCTCCGGGGCGGCGCCAACATCGACCGATCGGAACATGACCTGTATCGTAAAGAGCTCCCGGCGCATTGTGCCGAATCCATCAGCCAGTATATTCCAATCCGAGAACCTGCTATAATCGCTCGCCGGGATGCAGGTGGCTATTTCCATTGTTTGTGTGTGTTGTCATACGGTGGCTAGGATTGCTCTGCACGCGTGGGGTGCTCGCGAGTCGCGGCCTGCGCCGGGTGCGTGAGGCGCCGGCTGCGCCGCGTCGGTCTGCTCGCCGGGCATGCTCACTCGCCTCGAGACATGCATAGGCCAAAACGCGAAATTCGCGCGAAAAAAGTATCATTAGAGAGCCTACGAATCGACTAACATCACATGTTTTAGAATATGTAGTTAAGTACCTACTCGTTAAAAACGAAAACACGTACACCCTAAACATTCACCGATCACGTCAATACACGGAACCCTTAAACTAAATCAGTACGTGCGCGGCTCGGACCGCAGCCCCGGGCGCGCGCGCCGGACTCCGTCCACTCCTAGCCGCCGCACGTCGCCGACGAACCGCATGCGTCGCTCCCTCACCACGAGTGGCTGTCGTGCCACCGCTCCCGGCAAGGCGAGGCGACGGTCCCCTACAGCCAGCCGGCGGAGTGGTGCGGCGCGTGCCCGTGCAGCGGCGTCACGCCGGCCAGCCGGGCTAACGCCGCGCAGCGCCCGCACGCGCCGCCGGCCGCGGCCTCGGCGTCCCCGCCGGCGCTCCCGCCGCGCCCGGCACGCCCTTCGCCCCCCGCGCCCGTCACCGCGCCCGCGTTCGTCTCCACGCCGCACTGCCCGCACGCCTCCTGTTCATATTTAAAAACATAAATTCCTCCTTCGACGCATGGAGCTCTCGGACTAAACCAGAAATACATATCGACGAAGTAAACCAACTGTAACTCCAGGAATCTAAGGGCATACGACCGTCTGTACGTGCGCGGCGTACGTGTACTTTACTGTGTGAAACATCTAATGCAGCGGGTCGGCCGGCTGCCGGCCACGATGAGTTACGAGCGCGCGACCGCCGCTTCCCCGACACGACATACTCGCCCGATGCCTCGTGTGATCGTTCACCTTGTGTGCGTCGTCGTCGAGGCTGGCCAGCAGCGGCTCCCGCGAGCCGCCGCGCGCCGCCACGCTCTCGGCGGTGGTGGAGGGCGAGAGCGGCGCGGGCGCGGGCGGCGCGGGCGGCGGCACGCGCGCCGGCACGGAGCTCGCGCGCTGCAGCGCCTCGCCCGCCGCGCCGCGCGCCGCCTCCGCGCGCCGCGAGTCCGAGAACTTCTTGCGCTTGCGCTTGAGCGCCGCGAGCGCCGACAGCGGGCGCAGCGCCGGCGCGCGGCGCTCCTCCGAGCCCGAGTCGGAGCGCTCCGAGCCGGAGGGCGACCCGCGGTGCTCGCACACGGAGTCCTCGGAGCGCGAGCGCCCGATGAAGCGCGAGACGCGCGCCGCGCGCGCCGCCTCGATGATAGTGCCCCAGCGGCGCTTGTGCCCGGAAGGCTTGCGGCGCGGCGCGCCCGCACCGCCCGCCGCCGCGCCGCCGTCCGACAGCGAGGACTGCGACGCGCGCAGCCGGCCCGCCAGCAGCGCCGACAGCGACGCGTGGTGCGCGCCGTGCTCGTGGTGCAGCGACGCCAGGAACTCGTCCACCGGCGCCAGCTGCCCGCCCGGCGCTATGTTGAACCCCTAGTTCACAAATTACAATTCCGAATTATTATTAATTCATTAATGAATGATAGACAAATAAATTCATTCATTCGATAATTACGCTCACGAATCTATCGTCGTCAACGACACGAGCTCGTTTTAAACAACAAATGATGTTAGAGTCGTGGGCGCGGCCGTGTAGGCACGTGCACATTTCTGAACTCGAAGCATACGTATACATAGGTAGTATAAAATGAAATGGCATGGATGCAGAAGACATTCAGTTAACCTTCATGAGGCGGCGCTCCTTCTGGCGGTTCTTCTTGCCGCCGCCGCCGCCGGGCGCGCCCGCGTTGGCCGTGGAGGTGTTCATGCCGGAGTTGCGCAGGATCTCGACCAGCTCGCACCGGAACGCACTGACGTCCTGCTTGATCTCGTTCACGTCGTCCTCCGTGACGCCGCCGCACTCGGCGCGCCGCTGCTGCACCGTCACGTACCGCCGCACGAGGTTGCGCATTATGGCCTGGGACCGCACACATGCACTGCTTCACACGGCTGCCACGAGGCGGGCGTGTCCGGCGAGCGCGCGCCGTCGAGCGCCGACTCGCGGGACGCGCCGGCCGCGATATCCGCGAGGAAACAATGCCGCCGTGTCGCGTTTCGGTAGCGAGTATCATTCGGTAGCCGCAGTACACCAGGGGCTGCACTAAAAACTAACTCGCGAACGAAGCCTACTCGAGGAAGTCCATTTAACTTCAAACAAAACACGCGTAATTGTTAGCGCGGCGCTCACCTGGTAACGGAAGTCTCGCTCGTTCGCCTGCTTCGCTTTCCTCTGTGAACAGACAGCGACGTCACGGTTTTAGTGCGAACGTGTAGACGACATGACGTAGGATGACTAAGCGCGGAGGAAGCCCCGAGAGGCCGGCGTCAGTATGCGAGGTGCGGCGACGCGCGTGAGGCGCAGAAAGGCCTTTACCCGGATGGTGCGCAGGTGCTCGCGCTTGGCGCGCGTCTGGCTACAGAGCCGGCGCTGCAGCCAGCGCCACGCGTACAAGATGGACTTGGGCGAAGGCACCACGTTGAAGGGCGGCGGCGCCGTGCCGCCTTCCTCGAAGTAGCTGATCCACAGCTTGCTGCGCGCGAACTTCCACTCCACGTCGGCGCGCTCCTGCAACAGTACAATGAAGGTATGTTTCTGTCGCAGGCGGTTTGTATGTTTTCTCTTTTTACAAACGGCGTTAAAAACTTTTATAAACAATAAGTATGAATACTTAAATTTGCCGCGGCTTCCACCGTTCACCCAAACGGTAGCACTTATCGTGAAAAGCGATCCAACGCGACACTCCTCCCATGGCGAGATACAAAGCTCGCCCTTCGCGTCGGTGGGTAGTGAGTACCCGGGAAGTAGCCGAGTACCGAAGGGAAGACTGAGGCATCGCTGATTTGACGCTCATCTATTCTATCTATACACATGTAGACTAGACTAAATCTGTGCAGTAAACAATTTTAGCAAAATTCTGAATGTGGAGTATTACACCATCGATAGCCCGTATTTTCTGTACGTCTGTTTTTTGTTCAAACGCGCCGCACGCAAAAATCGCTTATTAGATTTAAAATCTAAGTACCGCAAACAATGAAACTTTATTCCGAGTAATATTTACACATTATTTCATGAGAATCGCCCACAGAATCAAAATATTTTTAAATTTAGTTAGGTAGGTGTTTGTCACCTCGATTACTACAGAGTTTGTGGGCCGACTTCCTTGTTTATACTCACGGAGATGAGCTGGTAGGAGTGGTTCATCATGGCGATGAGCAGGTTCAGCAGCACGATGACGTTGATGACGGCGTACGTGCCGAACATGAGCATGCCCCAGAACCGCGTGAAGATCTTGATGCCCTCCAGCTCGAACGATTCCAGGTCCACCAGCCCGAACGCCGCCCAGAACAGCGTCTGCATCGTCTCGAACAGGCTGCACACACACATCACGCCACGTAGTGCCGCTCGACTCCGTGTCGGTGCGACGCCATGCGGCGCTGACTGGCGAGGTGCTTGACTACAGCTCACCTGACGTTAAGTGACTGACACCTAGCCTGGAATGGTACTGGCTCGCAAGTGAGGCTGCCGGAACACACCGTTAGATGCTTGGCGGCAAATTTTCAATTTGAGGGTGGTAGCTAGCCAGCCGAGTACTAGAAAGTACCCTACCACCACGAAATACTATACTATACTATATTATATGCATGGTTTTACCTAATTTAAGATACAATAGTACTATACTAATAGTTTGATGGATTGGATAACTGTATTCTGTGACGCCGGCTTGTACCATAAAGAGTTGAACCGAAATTTGTTGACGTGCGTAATCTCCTCGCAGAGTGCGAAGGAGCTTTGCGGCCCCGAATACATAATGGCGCATCGCACGGCTCGTTATCCGTAATCATATTCCCAGTATAATAAAGACATGAGGCTCCCGACTCGCGTAATGGCCCGAGAGATGGCAGCCGGCCAGCGGCACTGGAGCCCCGCCGAACCACCATAACGACGCGGCTTTATGCTAATAGCGACTATTCCGCGAACAGTGATAGCCGATAGCGGCGCCCGAGCCGCGCGCGCGGCCTGCGGGCGGGTCAGGACACACTGGAGACGGGTGTTCTCGGAGCGCCCGATAGTCTCCGGGCGGATAGCGGACGGTTTGCAAGTTGTAGGTAACGTATTTATTTGCCGCACACGGGAACACGGTTGATGTCGGTGCGGCCTCGCTGTATTCACACCGTAATGGCCAGTGAAATGGAATTTGATGTCGACAAGAACCATACTATGTTGTTGTTATAGTTAATTGTTTGTTCATGTTATAAGTAAAGGCGCATTTCCATTGCGATACTTAAAAGAACTCAGAAATAACTCATGATTTCTTTATCTCTGTTTCCGTAAAATATCTAGTCTTATTTTCTTTTGTATGCATTTTAAAAGCGTTATATATAGCGATATATTCTAGCGATGATAGTTTACTGGATGGCGCGTTCGGAGGGAGTGGGTTCAAACCTCAACGATGAGCTTGAGCAATATGAAGGAAAATATCGTGAGTTACCTCAGCATGGCGGCAAGGCACTTTGTGTGCCAACTTCGATCACACCCTCACTTAACATGAAGTGAACTGTGGTCAACACTCAACCTGTCGCCAGTAAATAAAAAGTATGCAACGTGGAAACGATACATTAGGTACTCAAACACTAATAAAAAATAAGTAAGTACCTAACTCGCCCTCACTCACGTACGAAAAAGTGAGTCGGTGTTTGTTGTATCGCGTACATGCTACATATTTTGGGATAGTGTCTGTGCTAGGGGTACAAAAGCAGTGCTAGTGCGGTAGGGTCCAGCCTCACTTGGCGAAGCGGCGCCACACGACGCAGGCGTCGGGGTCGGGCAGCGTGCCGTTGGCGGCCACCGTGCCTCCCGTCGTGCACTTCTTCTTCTCCATGTCCGCGTAGTACCACAGCAGCTGGTTCAGCCCTGCGCGCAACACGGGTCACTTTATCGTCTCCGGGCGCAAGATGACCGACCTCCGGTCTGCTCATGTTACGATACCTAACTATGGGTTAAACGCGTTTTAGACCCCGTTATTACGTGTTGAAATCGCGAAAGCTAGGAGCAGCGTGGCCGAGTGAGTGGGGCCACGCCACGACGGACGGTAGCGGTCACTTTTTTGTAATATCTCCGTCCTTAATTAATATACGGCTACTTCCGAGCTACTCGCCTTATTCAATAAAGCGCGAGGGATCCCTTTCTCGAGCCTCATTTCGGAGCAGAATTAATCAGCCTTTTAACTTTGTCCTCCTGAATTAATTAGTGCAAAGTAACGCTCCTCCGTGAAGGTTCATTACAGCTTTAATCTGTTTACCCGGCGCGAGCAGGCCGCGCCGCAGCCCCGCCGCGGCCTGCCTACTCTCCGCCGCCGCGCCGCCGCCGGTTCATTACGAACTCCGCTGATGAACAAACAACTTGACAACTATTCTCAACTTAAATCGCTTCGAACGCCTCGAACTCGGAAAAGTTCGAGGTTTAAGCTTCTGACATAATGTACGGACGGACGGATCTGTTCTTTTTCCTACACATATAGAGATAATACAGCCGCAAGAATATAACAAAATTTTAGGTACATTCAATAAGATCCGGCAACCCACTACTGATTGTTATTGTGCCCTGTTGAGAACTCGATGACGCTTCGGACTGGCAAGCCTAGCAAAGTAAACGAGCGGTCGGCGCCCGCGGTACGGCACAGGGGTTGTGGCCGTGGGCTGGGTACTGACCGCACGAGAACGCGAATATCACGAGGATGTCCAGCACGAAAAACTTGAGAATGTCGAGCACCATGCGGCTCAGAGACACCTGCAACCGACAACACCATATTAACATCCTTTCACAATCCACTAAACAGATTTCTACCGCTATAAATAAATCAATATTGTTGGACATTTCACGCGGCCTACACTGACCTTGTACTGTGGCCACCAGGTCACCGACCCAATACGTACATACTTTATTTTTTGTAAAGACATACTTATAATACGTACGATAACATATAACATACGACGAACAACATATCTGTGTCCATCACATAAATGTTGGTCTTGGGTTAAAATTGTCTCCATGCCACGCGCTTCAGATCACAAAGAAGTGACATTACTACCAAATGAACTGGCTGTCATTTAACAAACTTTATTTTTAAAATTATCTGCAACAGCACTATTAGACCTCACACGCCGAGGTTCGTGGGGCCCAGGCACATGATGAACATAGACCAACGTACAATACACTGCACGCAAGCCGTGACAAAAATAAGCTAAAATCGTGCTCGAAGGACCATAATGATGTGCAGCCACGCCCAGGCGCCCCTAGTGTTTTGATACTTGTTACAGTTTGACAGGTAAACTCACAACACAAGCACATGTTCGTACTGTACAGGTACAGCAGGTACCTACAGGTACGTTATGTACGCGGAGACTGTACTCATGTTGTGCGTTTAGCATAAAGCGTACATAATGTGGCGCCAGCGCGGGGTACCTGCAGCGGGCCGAGGTGCGGGTTCACGCTGAAGATGTAGACCAGCTTGAGGCTGCTGAAGATGTTAGCGGCGGAGAACAGCCCCTCCGAGAGCAGCATGGGGTCCCACGCGTCCCACTTCTCGCGCGGCTGGTTCCACTGCAGGCCCATCGACATCTCGCGGTGCACCTGCCGCACCCGCGGACCCTTAGTACCATGCACGACCACAGCACAAGACACCTCTCCGGAATGCATTTCGACATACAAGTTACGTGAAACGGCCGTAGGTATTAAGTATGAAAAACTTTTACTATGAGATCGACCTCGACATCGTACAAACATGGTATTCACGCTCCCATAAAAACGGTCCTAGCCATTCAGAATAATTTGTAAAATTACATTAAATTATTAGCGGGATGATAGTAAGTAGGTACCTACTACTACTCACTACCGTTCCGCGTAACCCTGAGTGAAGTAAGGTCCACTGCCCGGTAACCTGTTCACTCGCAAAAACAAGCCTGCATTACCGGCACCAGTGTATTTGTAGGTTACAAGACTCGCCCCGTAGGAGAAAGAGAAACCGAAGTATACCTGGAAGTGCGAGACGATGCGCAGCGCGACGGTGGCGACGTACAGCGAGTTGGTGACGAAGTCGATCACGTTCCACATGTCGTGCACGTACTCACGCAACCCCATGTCCCACAGCTGCTTCACCTCGCTCCAGATCAGCCCTGGAACCGCAAGCGCAGCCACGTCTGTACCCGCCATCGCTCCCACGCGCTGCCCTGCCGCCCTCCGCCCGAGCGGCGCCTATCGGAGACGGAGGGCAGCTCTGGCCGGAAGTGATGCTTACTCGCTCGAGCCGTCACTCCGTTGTGTTATTGCGCATGACATCTAACGACACGCGTTTGCTCCGCCTCGTTGTTCTCCATTACGTTACAATCGCGGTCTTACTCATTGCATTTGCCGACAGGGCTCTGTTCCGGTACAATCAATACCGACCGGCTAGCGACTGCAGCATATCAGTGTTTCCAACTAAGTAATCCGGGGTTGTTCAACAAAAACGTGTTTAGGTATTTCCTAGGCAAGCGTGCTCGATCTGCCACAACGGCGCTTCCATCAGGTGAGATCGTGGCCAAACGCAAGGCTAGCCTATTGTAAAAAAAAAACTTGGAAACTTGAAGCTGAGAAGCCCGTTTTTGTTTCACCTAAGCTGCTTTGGATATGCTCGCGGAGCTGGCCTGTGATCGGGACAACTAGATACAGGGAGGATCGAGCCCATAGAATATTTTGTTTTATACTGGGAAACATTCTGAGGTAAAGCTCCATAGAAATTAAAAGTTCGACCATTTATGAAATGGAATTGGAAACAAACAACTTTGGCATACCTACTGGTCCTTCGCGGCGGCGGCGCCGCTCGTCTGGCCTAGGACCTAGGCAACATGCCTACAGAAAGTAACTCTGGTTACCTATGCTAAACCTGTTCTAAAATTCGTACGATTATCACATCGAGTACTCGAAATGAAAGATGTGAAGTTATAATATTATGGTGTTCGAAATGAGTGGATCGCCGGGTTTGTGTATTTTTTTATTTCTGACATGTTGGTAGTACGCATGAGTATGTATTGTATGTATGGATAGGCACTGACCGCTAACCCAGGCTAGAATGAGCCACTCGACGAGGCTGGGCGGAGCGCCGCGGCGTGAGAGCGGCTCCCCGTGCGGCGCCGGCGCGCCCCATAGCAGCCCGCCCGCTGCCGTCTCGATGCGCTGCGACGCCAGGATCAGCAGGACTGCAACATACCGCACGCACCTAGCTGCTACACGTGGCTCGCTTGCCACGCGTGCCATACTTGCCACATGCGTCTCGGGAAACTAGGGAAGGCATTCCGTGGTTTGGCGTTTCATGGTGTCACTAAGTTGGTCCGTTGAGTACTTAATTTCGGTAATTTAAGTCGAAGAGAGATGCTTCAGAAAGGAAAACGAACGTGATATTATATGTAGAAAGGTCGGATGGTAGAAGTGTAGGTGAGGCTCGGCGTCGGCGGAAGTGTTACCATCAAACTACATACGTTTCAAAGAAAAGCCAGCTCTCGTACTCTGAACATGGATCATAGCAAGCGGAAGGATATATTTCCTTCCTACCATACAGGAAAAAGGCGTAATTATATGTCTTTTTATTGCTGACAGTCTAGCTGGTTGTGCACAGCTCACCTAATAATAATAAGAAACGATATAGGAAAGTAAAAATATATATATATTGTAAGTGGTACTAATGTGTGGCTCGGGCGCGCGGTGGGTAGAGTGTAGGTACAGGTGGGTAGGTGGTCTCACATAAGAACATGAAGTAGCTGGCGGAGTGGCAGAGGAACTTGATGAAGGGCTTGCGCAGCGTGCGGCCGGGCGCGGAGTGCGGCGCCGCCAGGTACGCCAGCGCGTACAGCGGGAACAGCGCGCCGATGCGCACCATCTCCGCCGCCTGCAGCAGCATGTTCTTGCGCCGGAAGCCCGGCACGCTCTCGTACCAGATGGAGGCCAGCAACTGCTGCACGTTGGGGTGCGCCACGAACTGCAACACGCGGCCCTCAGTCTCGTGCTGACGCCTCCGCGCGGAGCGGCGCCGGACGCGGTGTCGTTACCTCGGTACATTCCACTATTGGCTTATGTTTTCTACAGTATAAACACGCTTAAAGTGCGGTTTTGGTATTGTTACCGAACTCGGACCTGACTGAGACTACGAGTATAAATAATATCAGTAAAAATAACTTTTGATAATAATGAAACGAAGAGAAACGAAGAGAAACGAAGAGCGCGCCGCGGGTGCGGTACATACCTTCTTCTGGCGCAGCTTGATGGCGAGCTTGAGGCGCGAGAGGCGCATGCGCTCGGGCGCGCCCGGCTCGGGCGGCGGCGCCTGCGGCGCGCCCGTCTCGTGGTTGAGCAGCACCTGCAGCTCGTGCGAGGTGCGCGTGTGGTCGAGCAGCGCGGTGGCGAACTCCTGGCACTGCGCGCGCAGCTCCTGGTACTCCGTCTTGAACTCGTGCTCGAGCGCGGAGAGGCGCCGCAGCTCCCACGAGAGCTCGAACGCCGTCAGGATGGGGTCCTTGGAGGAGAGCGCGATGAGCGAGGGCGAGGCGAGCGCGCGGTACGCGTTGATGCGCGAGCGCGAGTGCCGCAGCGAGTCCTCGCGGCGCGAGCGCACGCACTCGTCGCAGCCGCAGCGCACGTCGTGCGGCACGGGCAGCGCCGCGCCGCGGTCCAGCAGCAGCTTGATGATCTCGTACGAGTCGCGGTGCGCCGCCAGGATCAGCGGCGAGATGTCCGCCGTGAACGTCGCCGTCTCCGGCGGCAGCGCCTCCCAGCTCTGCGCGCCGCACGCACCACATGCCACCGTCACTCGTTACTCGACCGTACCCTTACAGCCCTAACCCGCGTCACCCGCCCACAACTCCGTACTCTATCTACCTATATCCAGTCATATACGAATCAAAGTTATAAGTGCCGGCATGGGCGACGTTGCGAAACTTTATTTAATAACGTTTATATTGCTCGCAGTCGCTGTTTAATAAGGAAATAAGTTGACGAAAGTTAGTCGACTTTCTGAGTCCCGGCGACTTCGCCCCGCGCCGCCCGACGGCAGAGTTCGCGACAGTGACTCAACTTCCCCCGAAACGAATTGCATTTCTTGCCTACGAGTCACATAGTTCGCGGGAGAGTGACCGAAATAATATCTAATGTTATAACAAAAACTCCATAAACCCGTTTATTGGCCTGTTATGGTAGTTGTAACCATTAGTAAAGTACGGGCGGAACATAAAGAACATCCAACATTAATACAGGGACGATCTTTATGTTCTGGCATTTGTTAGGTTTTATTTTATTACGTCGGACCATTTTCGGGCTTAACTGCCTTGCAAGAGGTTTGGGGTTTCTTATTTCTATAATTCATCATGCGGATGGTCGGTGACATTTTATTTTGAGAAATTATCTTTTCTGTGCTGTAGACTGTAGCTATACGATGAAACGTGTTCTAGCATATGTGATGGATGATGTCGGCACATCGGCCAACTGCGAGACGCGACCCGGCTCGTCGACCCGGGCTACTGTTCGGATCATAAAGCGTCGCTCGGGCCGAGTCTCCTGATGGTGATGAGGATGATAACGGGAAGAAGCCGCGTGCGAGATGAGCGACCGAGGCGGTGCACACTGCACATGTGTGTGAGATGGGAGCAGGGGGCAGGCTGGGGCACTCACGTTGGGCTCGCCGGGCTTGCGGATGCGCTCCTCGTGGTCGAGCAGCGCCTCGACGGCCTCGACGAACTCCTCGGAGATGGCGTGCAGCAACGCGTCGCGCGTCTCCACGCCGAACTCGAGCAGCAACTCCACCATCTCCAGGTTCTCGTTGTCGATGGCCATGAGCAGCGCACTACGCCCCAGCGGGTCCACGCAGTCCACGTTCACGTGGCGCGACTCGCGCGCGCGCTGCAGCACGCGCCGCGTGCCCGCCACGTCGCCGCGCTCCACACCCAGCAGGTACTTCTTCTCCTCCAGAGACAGCACCGCCATCTCCTGGTGCGGCCGCACCACGTTCTCCTCCTCCGTCATGCCGTGGATGCTGTGCCGCTGCATGCACCACCACAACTCTTATCTACATGACTTCACACTCCACACACCAGTCTCGGCAACTCGATTAACTCTGTCTGTCTGTGTGTTATGAATATAGGAAACATACCATTATGTTTCCTATATTCATAACTTTAATTTGGCAGCTCGATGAAATTCGATAACCGCGCATGAGAAGACGTGACACGTCGTACCGAGAGGGAGACTGGATGCTTCAACGCACAGCTAATGGAAAATAAACCCGTCGCTCGATTATCGTAATAGCGAGCGACGGCGGAACCGAACGTACAGCATGAAAAAATATATGTTCAAGTTTGCGAGAAACAAGATTAATGACAAAAAGGTCCGTTAGTTATCCACGCGCGCGCGAGAAAAACGACGAGAAGGAGGGTAGGTGGCGAGACGCCGCGCGCGGGAGGTGATCGGCGGTGGAGAGCGAGCACGGACTGCGGGCTCGGTGCGGCGCCCAGACGACACATTACGGCGCTCGAGCTCTAACTACACACAAATAATTCCAGTGATCCCGCTCGGGGAATTCTCGACTGGATGGCTAATGGAATGGGTCGGCTATCGCCCGTAATGGGTAATGGCGCTCGCCGTGCCCGCGACGGAGCCGTACCTACCCAAATATTGATCACGCTCCATGCTTATCAATTTTGTTTAAGTGGATATTAATGTTTTATAGTAACGCATAGTTCTCTGTGTATTCTGTGTGCATGTAAGTTTCATGTAATCGGGTAATCGCAGTCGGCTTCCACCGCGGGTTGGCCCGATTCTCCGACCCAAATGGGAATCATAAATTTTACCGCGGTCACAAGCGCAACGAGAAATTATGTTAAAATATAGAGTGAAAGTAAGCTGCCCTTCTCTGTACTAAAATGTGCTCTTTTTCTCGAGTTTGCCGGAAATTACGACTTCCGCCCAAATGGAAAGATCTTTCATTATTGTAATATTTATGAGATAAGTATACACTTACACATGACACAGCGGAAAGATGCGCGGAGAGATATAGGTACGAGTAAGCATAGCATAGCAGTATAGGTATCAATACGACATTAATATTGCCACAAAGCCATGACATTTTTCCATGCATTGCGTAGTATCGTAAGTTGACGTTCGTAGGGCCGGCGTTCGGAACCGTACGATGGTACACTACTATCGTACCATAATTTTCACCATGATGCAAAATTTGAGAATTACTCTGACAGCCAATAGCTCGACAACAAATACGATTGTTTTTTGGTGTCAGCGTCGTCTATTGGCTCATTTTGTTCCTTAGGAGCACGTGTTGCCGCTTCATGTCTCAATAATTTCGTTGGTTGCTAGTGTGGCGTCTGCCAATCGGCGATCTATATCGATATTTCGGTAATGTGCCATACTTCGAACACTCAATGTGATATATTTTTTTTTTTAATTCAAAAAAGCAATTTTCAGCCGGATTTAAAGTATAAAGCATTAACAACATATTATTGTTACGTTTCATATGATTTTTCAAAGCACTGTATTATTCTGATGGATACGGTAGTTTTGATCCATATACGATAATTTTACGACCCTGGTACGATAGCTGCCCGGCTTCAGGTTGTGAACACCGAGTAGGGCGGGAGTAGTTTCCGACAGCGGTGCGGCTTGACGCGACGTCGATTATCTATGATTCGATAGGCGATAACCGGCGATGTAGGTCGCACGGCGCCCTCGGCCGCCGCCGCCCGCTGCTCATTATACAAATGGGTCGCGAGGGCGGCCGCACACAGACGCGGCCAGAGTTACATGTGCTGTGTGCGTTAACTCGATTGCCCGTCGTGTGGCATCTCCACAGCCGAGATTCATGAGGTCCTCCCGACAAAAGACGCGGCGAAGGGCGGCGGTGCGGCGTCCCGATCGCACGCCGTGTATGGCACGGGTTCGAGCCAAACGACTACAGCCCGACTGCCGGGGAATGAAGGCTTCGTGGAGAAACTATCCGATGATTGTAGAGGAGTCTTTCTCTCGTAATGAGCACAGCTCCGGCCCTCCGACTAGTTTACAATCTTACTCCAAACACAAAACGATCACGTTCCGGCTCGGTCTCAGTGGACTATTGCTTTCCATTTTTAACCGACGTCAGAATTGAGGCAGATTCTTAATTCGACCAGTTTCTATGTTGCGATTGCCGCCACTTGTGGACCGATTTTCTTGATTGTTTCTTTTATTTTACAAAAAAAGTTCGCGAAATGGACCTATTGAATGAATTTCAAAAAGGAGAACTAGTTTTTGACCGTGTCCGTAATCGTCACCCGATTCCTCTGCCATGTCTGTTCCGTGTTTCCACTACGTATGCAGTGCTTACTATGTATGTTTATACATCCCGCTCACGTGCCAGTCGTCACGACTTGACTTGACATCACGTCATTTTATTCTAATCCAAATCTGGAAACCAAAATCACCTTCACACACACACACACGTATGTAAAGAAATCTCAAATCTCTTAATTTTTTGCGATGGTAATTTATTTTATCCTATTTTATTATTTATTTATTTTATTTCCAATGCTTACTGCGTCTACACAGCATCCAAAGCGCACAGCAGTGCGGGCCAGCCTTCAAACAACATAATAATCTATTAGAAATTTCTGTCTTAATAACTGTATATACTTAGCTTCACAAAATAAACAGACGGACAGACGGCGCGGCACAGGCTCCCGACGACGCCAGAAGAGTGCAAAGAGTTTCAAGGTTTCAACGCGTTGTTTTTACGGGTTGCGTAGATTTCATGTCAGGGCGCGACAGCCCCGGCGGCGCACCCGGGTGCACTCCAACATACAAATATCATTAAATACTCGCGGTACACTCGTTGGTCTTGTGCACGTGCGAGTACATACATTATTATTTGTAAAACCTCTAGGGCTTCACCACGTATAAGACTCTATTACTGTGGGCCACACCATGGCCGTCAGGGCTCCCGTCTTGTTGTCAATAAAATATTTGTAATGCTATTAAGATCAGCGAGAAGGCGTTGACAGATCTAAACTCAAAAATGTTGCCCTTCTTGACACGGCTGGGCGCGGCCGCTGCATGTTTAATGAGTTTCGGTCTGTCAGCTAAAGCCTTCTAAATTATGTGCGTTGTAGTCTGAGAGCCGCCCGTTGGAAACCCTACGGCGCGGGCGTCGAATACCGAGATGAGACCACAGGCGTGTGGCGTGATAAAAGTTACGTGATAACCTTTTAAAATAAACAGATCATATATTGTGCACTAAACCCTTCCTCGCAAAAATATGAACATAATAACGAACACCTCATCCAAATCGGATTGTCAGTAGTTTTGAGAAAATCGCGGACATACATACATACATACATACATACATACATACATACATACATACATACATACATACATACATACATACGAGTACATACGGGTCGAGTAAGAAACCTTTTTTTGAAGTCGGTTATTAAACTTGGTCTGGCGGAGCCTAACCTGAGCGTTTTGTACAGTTAGGCCCAGATGTTGGATTTTGAGACAAGTTTTACGTCAGCCGGCACCGAGTAGCGGCATAGTATCGAACGAAATCTATTTCATTTTAGATAAAATTGAAATAACTGTTAGTTCAAAACCGCTATTATAATTAATTAGTGAGTTTAAATTTTAATGAGTTTCTTACAAACTATAACCTTATATATATTTAATTTTTATATTGACATTTTATCAAATTCATTGACTTTGTAAATTCATTAATATTAAAATTATTATAATTTTTTTATATGAAAAAAATATAGGTACATAATTTTATCTTTTATATTTCCAATTATTTTTATTTTTCTTACTTGACATCGTGTACATTTAAATTTTATGACGTTACAAAAAATCGTTAGGTGAGTACAAGTGTTGTGCTGCCATCTCCAACGAGCGGAGCGCCTTCCGAGGCACAGCCACCGTCGTTAGTTACGAACGTCAAACATATGCCACATAATATACCACATACGCGCACACACAAACATACTGACACTCTTCCACGCACGCACGCACGCACTTCCACTTATGCATGCACACATACACACAATTCCACGCACGCACACACATATACACACACAAATCCACACGCACACTTCCACACGCGCACGCACACTTACACACACTTCCACACACGCAGTCACACATATACACACACTTCCACCGCGAGTACCGGCAGCCGCGGGCGGGCGCGTCTAATTCGATCGAGCGCAGCATTCTCGCGAGCCGGATGTCGGGGCGCCGCTCTGGCTCCGAGCTCGCCTCCAGCGCCGCTCGGAGACGGGGGCGAGGGACCCCGCTCGGCCGACACGTTACGGAAACAAAAGAAACGCGAGCGTCGCGGCGCGGCGTACCTTGACTTTGTTGTCGAGCGGGCGCGGCTCGGGCGCCAGCAGCGCGCCCATCTCGACCCGGCAGGTGGAGGGGCGGCGCCCCTCGCCACCGGAGCCGCCGCCGCTGCCGCCGGACATCTCGGAGCCTCCGCTCTCTGAGGGACAGGGGGAGCGGCGCGGTGAGCGAGCGCGGGCGCGGGCGCCGCGCGCCGCGCCCCCGGGCGGCGCTCCGCGCGCACTCGCCGTGGCTGCCGGCCTGCACCGCGCGACTCACCGCAGCGCAATGCGGACGGACCGCGGGATATATTTAGCGAGGGCGGGCGGGCCGGCGAGCGCGCGCGGAGCGCTCCTCTCGCGACCACTCACCGGCGCCGTCGCCGCGCGCGCCATCCCGCGCCCGCTCCGTGAACTGAAACAAGCCATAGCGTCACGGGGGCACCGGTCCGCGCGGGTTGCGCGCCGGGCGCCGCGCACACGCACCTGCACGCGGCGGACGCGGCGCGCGGCGATCTGCCGCGAGTGCCTGCGCAGCGCCTCCAGCGCGCCGCCGGCGGCCCGCGCGCCCGCTCAGCACGCGCCGGCGGCCGCCATGCCGCCTCGCCGCCTCGCCGCCTCGCTCGCCGCGCGCCGCCGCCGCGCGCTGCTCCGCTCTGAAAGTGCGCGATGGAGATCAGACATCTTTGTTTATTGTTATGGCATCGTAAAACTGTTTTTGTGTACGGTACGGGCGTGTAGGTGCGCGTTGCTGTCTCATAAAATTATGTACGTGTTCATTTAAATTTCTTTAACGCCTTTCATTATTGTACAAACATCGAAGTGATTAACTGGGACGAGTGGCGCACGCCGACGGACGGGGTCTTCCGGGAATGTTAATATGACGACTGCGTCCGACTCCCTCGGTTAGTCTCGGGCAACAGACGAGAGATATAGCCGTGCCGGCTCCGTGTCACCCTGTACCCGGTTCTGAGCCGATAGATGGGCTGATGCCGAGCGGTAAGTAAACAGTGAACGTTTATCGCCGACGGGAGGGGAATGGGCGCCGCAGGGGGCCGATAGCCGGGCCCCAGGCCGGCCCGCTGAGCGCAGTTGTCAATGCCATCGATATCCTAGTTTTGACGTCTAATCAGATGACATCATATTTTTTTATATCTACACTCCAAAATCTCCAGGTTCCGTCCTCTCTTTTATTTTAATACTAGCTTGCGCCCGCGACTTCGTCCGCCTTGACTTTAGTAGAGACTTTTTTCACAGTTTTTTTAATGGCTAGGTGTTGACCACAGCTCACCTGATGGTAAGTGACGGTGTGGTCGAAGATGGTAAAGCACACCTAGCCTGGAATGGTACTGGCTCTCAAGTGAGGCTGCCGGAACACACCGTTAGGTGCTTGGCGGCAGATTTTCAACTTGAGGGTGGTATCTAGCCAGCCGAGTACTAGAGAGTACTCTTCGACCATGCTATGGTTTCCTCGCGATGTTTTCCTTCACCAGCAGCTCAAGCTCATTGTCGGGGTTTGAACCCACGCCCTTCGGCATGCGAACCGACTGCGCTAACTGCTGAGCTGTCATCGCTACAAAAGCTAGCTAGTTTAGCGGTTTTTTATCGGATTCATTTCGGGGAGTGTGCTTCAGAATTACATGCTGTAAATCCCCCATGTCCGTTTTTCTATCTAACGGAGCCAGAAGCTCAAAAAAGCGACATCGTTTCATGGTCGACGTTCCATAAACTCGAACGAAACGATTCGATTCCACGTTCATTGCGCGGACTGCTAGACAGTGGAATGCGCTGCCAGAGTGGTTATTCCCCGCGGGATATAATCTGGTCGCCTTCAAGTCGTGAATCGGTATCTTCTAGGCAAGCGCGCTCCATCGTAGACCGCATCGTCACTTAACATCAAGCCTTTTTCTTATAAAAAAAAGATTAAGTAGTTAAAAAAATTACTGACTGATGGGCAGTAAAAAATATCTGTGCACTTATCCACACGTGTGAACAGATATCGCAGCGCCGGGTACAACGCAACGTTTCGAATGGATAGCACGGGGTGACGTCGTCTCACGGCTCGGCCGGCTCTCCTGCAAGGACAAACGCGCAGCTTACATTCGCGAGGATCGCCCTCTGTCTCGTGACTCCTATCGTCTAAGGAATGACTCCAATATCTCTCAGCTCGTAACGACACTGAAATATTTGTGAAACGTGATTCCCAGCTTAAAATAAGTAAGTTATAATACGATTGCCGCCAACTCCTAAATCAAGTTGTGAGCGAAGCTGGACTGCTACGCTTCATGCATATTCATGCAAACGCCAGTAATTCGCCCGCCGCCGCCGCGCACCGCCCGGGCCCCGGGCGGGCGCCGCTCCCTCCAGGAGACCAGCGCCGGCGGGCGCAGTCGGCGTTATGCTGAGTTAAGGTTTATGACATTAAGATATTTTTTTTGTATTTTTCCCCTAAAGATTTTTTCATGTTTGTTGTTTTTTTATGTTTGCGTATTGTTTTTATGCCGCAAAAACTGTTGTCTATTGTCTATATTTTTTTAAAAGTCACACAAAGTAAGTCACGTTAGTGTCCGGTCATGCCCTTGCAAAGTAGTACCTACCAAGTACAAGCTTCTAAGGAATCTTGGAAGCAGCATGATACATTATGTTCCACCACATTATATCACTTTTCCATAGGCACGCGCGCACGTAGTTCGGCCCTATTACTCCACTATATTTATACACATATACACAAACACAAGTTTTGTAAAACAGTAGGATGCGACGACACGACCTTCCCTAGCTGCCGCCAAGACTCGTGCCTTCTTCATTGCGGATTCCGATCTGAACGAAACTAACCTACAATACCTACCTAGTGCTTTTAACTTTTTTTATGATTGACTGGCTCGGTGCTCGACAGATCTCCTGATGTTGAGTGACGGTGAGATCGAAGATGGTAACACACCTGGAATGGAACTAGCTCTCGAGTGAGGCTGTCGGAACACACTGCCACACACTGTGTTTGGCGATGTACAGCCAACCGAGTACTAGAGGCTACCGTACCACCACGCTACGGTTTCCTCACGATTTTTCCTTCACCGGCAGCGCAAGCCCATTGTTGGAGATTGAACCCACTTCCTTGGGCGTGTGAACCGACCGCGCTATCATTCGCAAAGTATTGTACTGAAATCTATAGTAACGACTACAAATTACCGTGTGCGTGACTCTAGGTCACTTAAGTTTAGTTTGTGTGGACTAGAAGCTAAATTCTATAATGGTTGGCAGCGTGCGCTGTACGGCGCGGCGGGCGCTTCCGAAACACGGAGATAGGTGATAGTGCTACTGAAAACTGACGCTAAAAAGCGGCTCGGAATTCATATACGAGTAAAATCGATCATGTGAGTCCTTGGCTTACCACACAGCGAGAGATATTCCGGGAGATCTTAGGGATGAACAGAAGAGATGGCTGATCCAAAATGAATAGAGCTATTGAGAATCCGGCGAAGACAGGTCGAGCTTCGAGTCGGGGCGTCAGCGTAGTGAGTAACGCTGGAGGTCAACGAACAAGATTCGTCCATTAACCTCGTCGTCAGCTCATGTTTTTCAGCGCCGCCCTGTTCTCGCGCGGAGAGAACATCATATGACTACTGAGAAACGATCGGAAACAATATTACGATGGAAGCTATGGTTTCCATCTCGTGTAGCTGGTCTCTGAAGAGTCTGAAGCTGAGCAGACAGGACGTCTCTCTAGGAGCCAGCGCACGTCGCATGTTGTCAGACCGGTCACGTTTCGGTCGATCAGCTCATTTTGTCCGCAGACCGAGATTACTTTGCGCATCCTACTCGTATTTGCGGTGAAACCCATGAAATTAGATCATTTTTAGTATATTCTTCGTATTTTTGTTTGCTCCAAAAGTCAGCCCCGTAAGTCTGCGTGGATTACAAATATTTTTATAGATTAAAGGATGACACGTTGCGCCTTCCTCGATGGCCGTCACCGTGAACGATTTTATAGCGAGGAGTCGAACAACATCATAAGAGACTTTCTCCAGGCGGGTGGGTCGAGGGGCGGATCCAGACCCCTTGACACGGCACGCATTGTACCGGGGCGGCGACGATAGCAGTTTTTAAGTTTTTTAAAATTAATGTTTATGCTTTTAATTGTTTATAATAGAGTGGAGACTACGATTCAGCAAACTGTCGGAAAGTGTCGGACGTCCTGAGACTCGATGGAGTGACGATTTACTTAGGACGGTGGCTTGAACGAAACGCAGGAGATCGTGCTGAGTGGCGTGTCTCGGTAGAGGCCCGTGTCCGGCAGGGGCCTCCGATAGGCCACGATGAGACGGCGGCAGCAGCACGCTGAATAGAATACGTAAATGCTTTTTTTTTTTTGTAAATACATACTTATAATACATACAGAACACCCAGACACAGAACAAACATTTGTTTATACCAAACAAACATTTGTCCTTGGCGGGAATCGAACCCACGCCCTACAGCTCGGGCAGGCATACTCCCAATGAGCCAACAGGGCTGTGTAGTATTCATTATTTTATTTAGTTAACAAGATTTTGTAAATAAATTATATCAGAAATCTTAGAGCTTTACAAGAAAATGTAAAAAGAAAAGATTAGCAAATAAACTTTTATTAGACATATCGTAATTTGTAGGGTATACCGTACCTCAAAAGGAAAAACGGAACCCTTATAGGATCACTTTGTTGTCCGTCTGTCTGTCTGTCATGACCCTTTTACTCAGGAACGCGTTATCGAACTGAATTAATGTCAAATACTCAGGTCTACTGTCCCTTGGAGCTGTGAAAAAACTTCTACGCCAACGCAATCAAAAGATACAGCCGTTTATGCTGCAAATTTTTGACACTCGCAAATCATCAACCTACAGGGTACTTCCCGTGAACTCAGAATCTTGAAATTTGGTACGAAGTAACGTCTTATAGCACAGATAAGGAAAAATTGCGAAAAGCATAAATTACCATAAAAAATAATACCTTTACTCGTATACCTACATGTTTGTACGGAACCCTCGGTGCGCGAGTCCAACTCGCACTTGGCCGGTTTTTAATAATATATATATATAATAGAAATAGATAATATATATATATATACACAAGAATTGCTCGTTTAAAGATATAGATAAAAGAGTTGAACTGTCTCCAACGCCTGTCATAAGGACGAGGTTTGCACAAAAAACATATAGCACCGTCGCACCAAAACTCTTTAACATTTTAATAAAGAATATAACCCTAAAAAGTACAGTAATAACGAAATAAAAAGAATTATTTTAACTTGGTTACAAAAATTTGATTATGGAGACTTAACTCTTAGAAAGTTTATATAATTTATGTCTAGAGTATCCAGTTTTTTTATTTACAAAAAGATGAGCATATACAGACACACACTTATGCTCACACTGACACACATACACACTCAAAACACATTCACTTTCGCGCACACACACACACACACACACACTAATTCTCTCTTTCACAAACACACGCACGCACAATCTACGAATTGAAGGCAGATTCATCTTAGATATTATATATTTCTTTCTTCTTTAATATTTATTTTTGGTAACACTGGCAATTGATTGATTCAGTCGTTACTTTGCGGAAGTCTATTTTGAGTGTTCTATACTTAGTTTATTTCCGCTTAACAGTCGTTTCAGTTACAACAGAAATGAGAATTTAAATTTTAAAAACTTTGGCAACTTTATATAAATTTAAAATAGTTAACTCGTAGCTCACTATTGTTTCATTAGACATACCTATGTCGTGTTAGCAGGCGCCCCCGGCTCCCGACACAGTCCGTATAGTTCGAGAGCCTATGCAACTATATTTATGTCTACTACTTACATACCTATATGTTTTATGTCGAATAACAATTATTATTATCATCGTTACTTATCTTCTATTTATTTTATTGATTAGCAGCTGCTTGTTTTCCATGGAAAATAAAATATATTATAGGTAATATTGAGAACTTACATATTTAGTCAAAATAATAAATTCGTTCGAACAAACGTTAGATTTTCTCGTGTGGTGTGTTACACGTGCTATGATTGTTTCGTGTTTCACGTGTTACCCCTTGGCCGTGAGGCCTTCGTGTCTGCCCAACCGCCCTCCGCCCCCCCTGCCTCGGCCGGCCCTGTCGTTGCTGTCGTTCGCTCGCCCAAACAAGACTAATCGAGCCCTGTCGTACAGCGATCCGTTGTTCCGTCGCAGTGACGCACATCACGCGACACGGAGTCGGTGGGGCTTACGTGGAGTGTGTCACTTAGCGCCAGCGGCCGCTCCCGTGCCCCGGCAGGCGGCAGGCGGCAGGCGGCAGCGCTGCCTTCCAGCGGCGGCTGCACCGCTCGCTGCACCCACTGCCGCGTCCAACGGGGATCACAAAACGATCGCGCTACTATCGGCCGGCCCGATAATATTTGAATTACTACGAAAGTCCGGAAGTGGATAGGTGAAGCGCGCAGGGGTCGCGCCGCGGCGTGGCGGCGGGTCGAGTACTCCGCGGGGACGCGACCGGCGGCGGTGCGGCGGTGCGCCGTGGCGCGGGGCTCCGGGCACGTGCGGCGCACCGTGCGGCGCGGTGCATGCGGGCGGCTGGTCGGCACCCGCGCGCGCCGCGCACTGCCGCCGCCCGCCCTGCCCCGCCCGCGCGCCCGCGCGCCCGCCCGCCCCGGCGCCGCGCCCGCCCCGGCGCCGCGCCTCGCTCGCGAGTCTCGCGCCTGCACCTCGCTGGACACCCTTTGATCTTAACGGACAACGCACGATCGCTCTGGAAGTCTGAACCGATCACCCCTCCTAATTGGCCGCGGGCCGACTGCAAGCAGGAGTGAAAGTTTAACACGTCGCATTAGCATGTCGGTGACGCTAACCCGTCAGTTTTGCCCCTACCAAATTATACGGATAAGGAAAACGTTCTGTGTTAATTCTTGGCCTTTCAGTTAATGTTTATTTTGAGACTCACCCGCTGGGAAACTCGATTGAGGTCTTCGAGCATCGTGCCGAGATCTTCCATCGATTCTGCCATGACCACTATATCGTCGGCAAATCGAAGGTGAGTGATGTATTCGCCATTGACATTGATGGCGAATCCTTGCCGTTCCAGGAGCTTGAAGGCGTCTTCCGTTGTGGCTGTAAACAGTTTCGGAGATATGACGTCTCCCTGTCTTACGCCTCTTTTCAATGGAATCACCTTCGAAGTCTGCTCCTGTACTTGGACCGACATAGTGGCGTTATTATACAAACACTTCGATATACCGATAGTCAATATGGCATCGTTGGAGAGACTCAACCACCGCCCATGTCTCGATCGAATCAAAGGCTTTCTCATAGTCCACAAACGCTAAACATAGTGGTAAATTATACTCTTCGGTCTTCTGTATAATTGGCCTTAGCGTGTGGATGTGGTCTGTAACCTTTAGGGAAACCGGCTTGTTCGGAAGGTTGGAAGTCATCGAACCTGCGACTGAGACGGTTCGTAATGACCCTCTAAAACAGCTTATAAACATGGCTCAGAAGCGAGATGGGCCTATAATTCTTCAATAAAGTGTTGTCACCTTTCTTGAAGAACAGCACCACCACGCCTCTGTTCCATGCTTCTGTTACACCTTCGAGTATGACGGAATTAAAGAGTCTCTGAAGGACTTTAAGTACCGGTGTTCCACCCGCTTTCAGAAGCTCCGATGTGATTCCGTCATCACCCGGCGCATCAAATAAATAGTATAATACACTAAATACTAATACACAGATACAAAATACAAATAATAAATACTTAAATGCATACACACACAAACAAATACTTGTGAATACATAGATAGACATAAACTATCTATTGAGCACACTAGAAGTAGATAAGAAAACAAAATAATCTTATGAACTAGTATCATAAGTGGCGGCCTTTTCGCTAAAAGCAATCCCTTCCAGGCAAACAAAACAACTTACTACTTCTCGCTATTGAAAAAAAAAACAAATACACAGACATACGTGTATATGCAAACTTATAACCCTAATCTTGGTAAATCGTTCGTACCTTTGAGACCGTAAAGTTCATGCACGTAACGAACGCGCCTGAACGAGTCCGTGCGCCGGCGGGTCCCGTTGCCGGTTCGACACTGCCGACTGCCGTCGAAGCGTGCCCCGGCGCGGTGTCCGCACAGGTGGCTCGGCTCCCGCGCCGCGGACGGCGTCTAGCAGCGAGTAACACATCTTCATATGTAAGAGCACTGTGCCGGCTGACTCACTGCACAGGAATAACTCGGGAGCGCGGCGCGGCGGAGTTAAGCTCATTCGATCATTTCAACTTTACGACAGTTTGCGTTGCTCGTGATACTTGCAATCAATCAAAATCAAAATCATCAAAATCAAAAGTCATTTATTCAGTTTAGGCCCTGGTAAGGCACTTATGAACGTTAAGTTACATTTTTGAATCTACCACCGGCTCGTAATTACACTTCAACTGAGAAGACTCCGGCAAGAAACTCAGCAAGGCATTTTTTTTGTGGATCTTTCTTTTCATATTAGGTTACAGTTTACAGTTATAAATATTAATACATACATTATGCTTACTACAATTGTCACATAGCCAGGGGGATGCAAGTGCAGAGAGAAGCTACAACAACCATATATTCCTGTCTTCCACGTAATGAGCCACCTTATAGTAGGCTTTGTCAATTAACCTCTGCTTTATAAAATCTTTGAATTTATTATAGGACATTTTAGTTACCTCAAGTGGGATTTTATTATAGAATCTAACGCAATTCCCGAGAAAAGACTTATTAGCTTTAGATAACCTGAATCTAGGTGTCACAATTTTATCTTTATTTCTTGTATTTAAGTTATGGCGGCTACTATTAATTTCAAATGAATTTAAATTTTTCCGGTCAAACATAATGTTTTCATAAATGTACTGTGACGGTAACGTTAATATCTTAAAATCTTTAAATCGATTTCGTAGTGATTCGCGAGGACCCAAACAATAGATTGCGCGAATTGCACTTTTTGCAGAATAAAAATAGTTTCAAAGTCTGCAGCTGAGCCCCACAGCAGTAGATTGTAGGACATTAAACTATAGAAATAAGCAAAGTAAACCAACCTGGCTGTAGCCACATCTGATATTTGTCTAATTTATTTTTCATATCGCGAAGGCAGCGGTACTCAATTTACTAGCTAACTTTTCTATATGAGGACCCCATTGTATTTTACTATCTAATGTTACGCCGAGAAAGACTGTCTTATCCACTAGATCAAGTCTTTTACCATCGACTAAGATATGAGTGTCCCTTAGCAACATTGGGGAGAGAAAACCTGGAAACGTTTCAGTAAAACTTGGTCAATTGTCGGGCTCGTGTCGCCGAGGGTTTTTGACGCCGATTACCGACAACCACGCCCACACAGTGGGTATTATGGATTGGCCAAAAATGTGTTTTATTTAATGAAGATATTTTTAATAAAAATATGAAGTTACAACAACACCCACAAACAATAAAAATTAAAAAAAAAAAAAACTAATTTGATTTTAATGAGTTACGAATTACGATATAACTACGTACGAGTATGTACGCATTACATCTTTATCAAAGTTTCGTGCGAGACAGTCGAGCCAGTTTTGCCAGCCTGCCACAGACACCTCGTCTACAGCCTTCTTGGCCGCTGTTAGCGCATCTTCCGGCCGCGGCGGTAGAAACTCTAGATATTTTAATTTTACGGAACAAAAAGAAATCACACGTGTCACACGTCGTGTGCTGGTCGCAATCCCGCGATCACGGCTGCGAGGAGGGTGACTCGAAACTTTAACTGGTGTGTTGTCCAGGAAGTCCCTCGTGTTGAGCGCCGAGTGCGCGGCGCGGCGTCGTGGTGAAGCAGGAGCCCGCAGAGCCCCGTATCGGTCGCTGGTCGCTTGCAGCTGAACACTTCTGGCAAGCACAGGGTAGTATACCGTTCGGCATTGAGGCCACTTTGATTTCGTAAAGAAATTGACACCAATTACCTGGTCAAAGAGAGAAAACTAGAGATCGACATCTTCCGTGCGCTTATCGATCGCTTCACTTCGGTAAGCGTCGGTTCGTTTTGAAACAGTTTCGTTTCCGGATCGTATGGATAGATCCAAGATTCGTCACCTGCAATAATGTGGTGAGCACGCCGAACCTGCTTCAAATACCACGACGCCACTCCACGCGGGCCTGCTCCTGGACAAAGCTGCTGGAGGTGGTGCGGGAGCCGACGGCGGCGCAATACTGTTCTCCTCACGCGCAGACGCTAGTGTAGAATTTCGTGAATGCATCCCGATCCGATCTGTCGTATGTGCTGAATCGCTTCATATAATTCTTTGTTGTTTTTCGTAACAGCCGTCAAATGGCGACCACATCTTTCTTCACCCCTCAAGGTGAGTCGACCGCATTTAAATTCATCATGCCAGCGGTACGCGGTCGCCTTAGAAAGGCTTTCGTCCGGGAATGCCATTTGAAGTCTATCACACGATTCGTCTGGTTTTAGGTGACATTGGAAAACGTAAAAAATCATCGCGCGAAAATGTTCCCGGCGCTGCACGGCTCCCGCGGTGCTTGCAATGAAACAAGGGCGCTGCACGGCTCCCGCGGTGCTTGCAATGAAACAAGGGCGCTGCACGGCTCCCGCGGTGCTTGCAATGAAACAAGGGCGCTGCACGGCTCCCGCGGTACTTGCAATGAAACAAGGGCGCTGCACGGCTCCCGCGGTGCTTGCAATGAAACAAGGGCGCTGCACGGCTCCCGCGGTGCTTGCAATGAAACAAGGGCGCTGCACGGCTCCCGCGGTGCTTGCAATGAAACAAGGGCGCTGCACGGCTCCCGCGGTGCTTGCAATGAAACAAGGGCGCTGCACGGCTCCCGCGGTACTTGCAACGAAACAAGATAACGCAACTTAGCTCGTCACAAATGAGGAGGAAAATTACATATTCCGCGAAACAATATTCTCCCTTCCGGCGCGCCTTCTGAGCGGCCGGCGGCCGTGTCCCGTACCCGTGTAGCGGGGCTCCGAGCTCCGACCCTCAGGTTCCGACGGAAATACTCATTTGATGTTTATTGTGAGGGAATAATGCTGTATCACGTCGTGTGCTGTTCGTCCGCCGAGGTGGGTGTATTAGCCGCCCGCCCCGCCGCCCCGCCGCCCGCCGCCCGCCCGGAGTGCGTTCATTGTCGGCGCCGCTCGTCCTACCATTTAACCGTCGTGTCACCTGATTTATTGTTGTGCTGTCGCGTTCCGTCGTCTGCGACAGATACATGGGGTCCCGCTACCCTTGGTTTTCGATTCAATAATTAAGCCGAAACTTCCACTGCACCAACGTGCTTACTAATCTACCTATATATAAGTTGTTTCTCCAGCTTGGCCGGGATGCTTGTAAAGTACATAGCCACTACCTGCGGTCTGTTGGAAGGAGAGTATGACTGCAGCCGCTTATGTAGGTAGGTATGCGAGTACCTACACATGTACTTGTACATATGTTTGCAAAGCTCGCCGCGATCTGAATAGAACGAGACAATGTAATGTAATTGTAGCGATGATAGCTCAGTGGTTAGCGCGGTCGGTTCACATGCCGAAGGGCGTGGGTTCAAACCCCAACAATGAGCTTGAGCTGCAGGTGAAGGAAAACATCGTGAGGAAACCATAGCGTGGTGGTAAGGTACTTTCTAGTACTCGGCTGGCTAGCTACCACCCTCAAGTTGAAAGTCTACCGCCAAGCATCTAACAGTGTGTTCCGGCAGCCTCACTTGAGAGCCAGTTTCATTCCAGGCTAGGTGTGCTTTACCATCTTCGACCACACCAAGCCTGTCAGCTATAAAAAAAAGGCGCAGGCGCAGGCTCGAGTCGACGTCAGGTTACTGTTGCGAGGAGCAGCGCTGTCGTCGTGCGTCGCTCGCTTCGATACTTAGCCGTTATGTAGAAGCACCGAAGCGGAAAGAACGCCTATAAACGAGTGAAAATTCAAAAACTCGCACCAGCTTTTAGAATTCCATATTTGGACTCGATCACACCTGTGGAAGATTCCTACATTCCAACATCGGCTACAAAAGAGCCGACATTCTTCAAACGGCTGAACAGGTTTTCTTGAATCGTAGCTAATAGCAGCACTCGATCGAGTGAGCATTCAAACAACAAGGGCTAAACCAAAATCTGTGTAATATGGGAAACTCTGTGATCGGTGGGCTCGGGGAGTACGGCGGCGCTCGTCGCGGGAGGGTGCAGGCGGCTCGGGGCTGCACCGCCCCGGTGACCCAGTTCGCGGTGCTAATCGTATCGCGTGCCGCGGCCGTTCACCCCGCGGCCCCGCCACCCGCGCCGCCCCCCCGCCCTGCGGCGCTCGCTGCACACGCCTCCGCCAGCACGGAGGCCGCCGTCTCGAGAGCCCTCGCGCGCGACCCGGGCCCCCGGCGCGGGCGGGCGTCGCCGTCGACGACGTTCTAGAACGTTCGCCGACGAGTCAGCGGCGCAGGATGACTAGCTATCCCTTCTATTTACGATGTAGAAACAGTTCCCGGAGTGAGTGAGGGTAACTCGGGAAACGTTCGGACGCTGATCGCGGATAACGTAAACGGATGACGTCATTATAACAAACGAACGACCCGCCGACGTCTGATGATCTACACGTCGACGCTCGTGCCTCGGGCCTCGGCTGAACACTGTACCTACACGTGTCGAAAGCGAGCGCCCCCGGACCTCGGCGTCTGTTGTTGTTTCGGTGCCGTCACTAAATACTAACCTGAAAGTTACTTATTTTAAGAATGACATTTAACATTCTAACATCTCCTTCTTTTCTTCATGTTACATTTTTATGTTTTAGATGCGGCTCAAGTATTGTCAGATCGTTAAACTATTTTTAATTATTTGTAAATCTGATACGAGTAGTACCATATCTCAAGAAATTAAATCCAAAAGAAAAGTATTTCGCAAACAAACACAAAAAGAAGAGTTTTGATAGACACATTACATTGCATGCTAAATATAATTCATAATGTATCGTTGGAATTTTATTTTTATGCTCACAATTAGCCATTTATCCGCGTTACCGTTGATTCAACTTTAAACATTCCCCAAAAACAATAAAAAAATAAACAAAACACACATCGATTAAAGACTATCATTCTAACTCGCCATTCCGACATGATTGTATAATGAATGGTGGGGTGATTATTGCATGCTGGGTACTACGCCCAAACACGCACACATGGACAGTTATAAGACAATGTGTACACCACACATTGCAGCAGCTACGCTACTTACAGCTTACAGCTATTGTGCCTAACTTGGGCCGTTTTTGGCGTGTTGTATGTTTACAATTTGATTGTCCATCTAGACGGGTATTTTATAATCAAAGGCCTGAACGTATCACGTTATTTAATTTTAGCTATGAGTCGTCTACTAGGCAGGCCCCTGTGTCGGCACTCGTCCCGCAGGTCGGAGAGCAGCGCCACAGCGCGCGGCCAGCCGGCGCCGGCGGAGCGCCAGGCCCGCAGCCCCGTCACGGCGGCCCACTTCGCCGTTTGATGGGCCGTTGTCGAAACAGACCGAGTCGCCGGCGCCGGCAGCGCGTGCGGCGCCGCAGCGAGCGCGCGGCGCGGCGAGGCGCCTGACGACACGGCGGCGGATCTTTTATAACGATTTTATAGGCGGCATGTTTAGAAGCCGGCGCGCCGGGGCCGCGGGGACGGCGCGCCGGCCCGCTTTCTGTTCTTTTCATTTGATACAACGAAGGAAACGCTCCGCGAGCACTCGCCTACGTATCGAACGATCTAATAGGTTTCCTACTTTGTGGAACGTCGTGTTGCGAGGGCTGCGGCGAGTGCACGCCGCCACGACTCCTGAAAATAGCGGCCAATCGATCGATGTCGTGCCCGCCGCCACGTGTGTACCGCTCCGTCTGCTACGTTACTTATCTACTCTCCAGCACAATGTGCCTACCTATGCCTATTGCTTCGAGATCAATGGCACTGAAGACGCGATATGTTCCATGCATTGGTTTTCCTGCGCCTTCCGATACGAAACGGGGGTGCACTGAAAGTTTCTGGATTGTAATAAATAAGATTAGATAATAACCTTGTGATGCATTTACTGATTTCCGGAGACGGTACACGCCCTTATGCATTTTTGTATTTTTTGAAACCGTTGAAACAGTGGCACCGATCTTCTTTAATGACCACAGCTCACCTGATGTTAAGTGACGGTGTGGTCGAAGATGGTAAAGCACACCTAGCCTGGAATGGAACTGGCTCTCAAGTGAGGCTGCCGGAACACACCGTTAGATGCTTGGCGGCAGATTTTCAACTCGAGGGTGGTAGCAAGCCAGCCAAATACTAGAAAGTAACCTACCACCACGCTATGGTTTCCTCGCGAGGTTTTCCTTCACCGGCAGCTCAAGCTCATTGTTGGGGTTTGAACCCACGCCCTTCGGCATGCGAACCGACCGCACTAACCACTGAGCTATAATCGCTACAAAGATGCAACTATTTGCATAAGACCAATGAACGCTGTGACTGCAGCAATCTGCAGTCACAGTCCATTAGTCCTTTGATCTTCATTTAATTTGATTTGATTTCCTGTTTGGCCAAAAAACGAAACAACAGTTTCTTTAAACTAATACAATTTGTAGCCGTCGAGGCAGTCTCGGGACGAAATCGATTTCAGGCGAATAGCTGTGAATGCAGGACCTGCGAGCGCTGAACGAAAAGCGAGGCTTCCTGTCTACAGTTTGCTCCTACTCCAACTAGCGAAGTATCTCCTCGTCATATACTTAATCTACAAATTAGAGCGAATAAAGTGTAACGTCTGCAGGGTTGGCTTTAGAAGAATATGTAATGATATCCTCCGCCTCCTTCGGGTTGATAAAATTTAGTTACCTCCGCAGTTATATTACTCAGGTATGGAGATTTGAGATTTGCATCTCTGAACTAACAAGCCACAACGCTGGCCAGTCTTTGCCCAAGGGCGGGGCGCGGTCTTGACGCAAACCTATGAATTCTCTCCGCGGTTCTCTCAGTTCCCTCCACAGTGCTTCCCCAACTTAACACTACACAGGTTGCAATTTTAAAAACAAATAATAAAATTATGAAAAAACAAACTGAACCGTTGTCTCTTAACCTAAATAACCTTTTTGCGTGGTGGTACAGTACTTTCTAGTACTCGGCTGGCTAGCTACCACCCTCAAGTTGAAAATCTGCCGCCAAGCATCTAACGGTGTGTTCCGGCAGCCTCACTTGCGAGCCACTTCCATTCCAGGCTAGGTGTGCTTTACCATCTTCGACCACACCATCACTTAACATCAGGTGAGTTGTGGTCAAACACCTAGCCTGTCAGACATAAAAAAAAAAAAAAAAAAAAAAACCTGACTTCGACAATTCGTTCCGCAGTTCCGTTCCGTTTACAAAAAATCAGGGCGTGTTAGTGATAGTGAGTACGTGTACATTTTAGAACACTAAGAAGTGCTTCGGATTTCCATGTTTCAAGTCCTAAATCGACGCAACGAATTATTTTATCCTTTAGTTATCTATCGGTGTAGTTACAGTTCAGATATGTAGGTACCTACTCGTAGCTCCACACCAGCCTGTATCCTCGAGTTTGTTAGCATCAGTAGGTACCTATTCTGAATTACCTCCTGCTATAGAAGCTAATATAAAATGGACGGAAATGTGCCTTCACGTACCTACTTCAGCAACAGTAGACTCTCGTAGGAATGCTCGTGTCGACTCTGTTCCAACGCTGTACCCACGCGAGACAAGCGCGCTCAAATCATGAGCCGCTCAGGTACGCCTTTCAACCACGGCGAGAAATACCTCCGGCCCATCTCTACTACGCGTCTGATGTATGAGCCAATTTACAACATGAATCATACATACCAAAGGCGCAGACAATGTTGTAGCGGATGTCGTGTCTCGCGTTGAGGCCGGTTCTCCCGACGAGGGTGATGCTGCTCCCGCTCTAGCCCAACACGTGGATGTAGAGCTCGAGAAACTGCGTGCTGACTCTTCGTTAAGATTGAAAGCTATTCAAGCACCAGGCGCGCGTGGCACACGTGAGGGCTCGGGGGATGGCCGCACCTGACGCCGCCGGCCTCACGTCTACGTCTCGGGACCGGGCGGCCTGGAGTCGATGCGCGCACTACAAATCAACACAAAAGAGGAACTGATGCATAGAATAAAAAAAAAAAAAAAAACTCGAAAACGAAACCAAATATTACACTGCAGCTACTACACAAGAAGTGCGGCGTAGATCTCGCGCATATGTTAGAAGTCGTCGAGCTGTCCTCGAACAAAGTACATACATTGCGATTTTTAATCAATAAACTTTTTTTTTTGTTTTCCCCCCTTTCATCTATTTTAATAGCAAATTTGATGTTTTAGGCAGTTTTGTATAAGATATCAGAGTTAAGATCTTATTTGCGACTAATTCTGTCACGTAAAGTTAAACGATGTATCAGAGACTAAATTAAAATAAAAACATTCTAACTGTTGAATGTGTTAATAGATTTTTAAAATGTGTGGTGCTCAGTAGGTAAAATTTCGGTAGAAACCAAGAAAATCACAAAAAACTAGCTGAGACTTCTGCTCGTCTCAGTCGAGTCCGGTTACTCTTGTAAACTATAGTGGAGACTCTCCTGCGAGCTCCGTTGGGGTCGTGGAAGCGCCGCGAGTGCACGAGTTGATCCACCTCATCGGCTATATCACTTTCACAAACTCACACGTATAATTTTTTTTTTATATGTTCGACTGTTTTTTTCGAGATTTCTTCTGCACAGTAAAACCAGAGTATTAATATTCTTTGGGCTTCTCGACTGTCGTCAGGAGAACATTGAAAGTGAACGGGACGACACGAGATCGTGTACTACGCGCTACGCTTGAAGCCAAAAAGTTCCCAGGTTTGGTGTAGGCGTCTATGGTATGGATGATTAGTAAACGTCAAATATTCGACATGGTTTGACATTCTTCGAACATTACACGAGCGTCAAACAGCATCCCTCGCCGCTCCCGTCTGCTATAACGCGGCAGCGATAGGTTTCCCGGTGGCGGCAGGGTCGCAGGGTCGGAGAAAACCGCGGCGGCATGCGCGGCCAGCGCGCGTAGAGGCCGGCGCGCGGCATGGGCCGGGCGCGGCAGACATGCGTGGCCGACGCGGGCACGCTGACGCTGGTGATAGTGGTGCGCGTGCTGATCGTGTACACGTGCATCCTGCTCGTGCACTCGCTGCTGTACTGGGGGCGGCACTCGCTGCGCCGGCGCGCGGGGCCGGTGTGCTGACATGCGCGGCGGCTGCACGTCGTGCCCGCGCGCCGTCGTCTGGCCGAGTCGCCGGTTCACGGCGCACCTGCTGCTCTACGTTTCGTGGCTCGTCTTCACCTATATGTTCCTGCTGACCATGTTCGAGCTGATCGAGCTGCTGCGGCCCAAGCGTGTGGCGGCGACCGCGCAGTGCCACCCGCGCGCGCGCGTGCTCTGCCCCGTGTGCAGCCGCGCGCGCGGCGTCCGGGCCTCGCTGGAGCGCGCGCACGGGGCACACTAGCCCCCTGGCCCGCCGGCCCTGCACGACACCCCCTGTACCTAGACCTGCCGCACCTCCTCTGCTGCATACTGACTCGCTTACATCATTTATATAAACTAAATACATTTTATTCCCGCCCCGCGGTAGTCGTTTCATTTTTTTTTACTTGAACCCGAACGCACTCCTGTAATAGGTAATAGACTGCCCAGTTAACTCAATCGGTAATAGCTATGCTTCCTGGGTTGGCGTGGGTTCAATTCCCACCCGTGAGAGGACATGCATTTGTGTGAAGAACATATAGACGTTCGTTCTATTAACAAAAAAGATGTACATAGGTACATATTTAATTATTTACGTATACGCACATCAGTCATGTGGTTCTCATAGCACTTGCAGTGTGTGCCGAGCTCGGGGCTGCAGCGCCGTTAGTAGTCGGAGCGCTAGACAGTCGACGACAATACGCGATCCCTCCGGTTACTCCGAGGTTCCGAGTCGGAACCATAAAAATATACTTGTGTAACAATCGGTAGGCTTATCGCTAAAAGCAATCTCTTCCATATGCATATATATATACATTGCTTGATATATACGCAAATTGCACACAAAAGTGTTTGTCTGGGGCATCATATTAGGTTCGCTGCTCGCGCTCTAGACCCTTGTTTTCCTTTGATTATTTATTAGATTGTTTTCTTACTTTCTATGCCTGAGATCACTTTAAAAAATGCGTTTGTTCGGCATATGATTTCCCTGAATTTCAGGATTCTGGAAGCCTGAAACGAGAAACCCCACGCGTTCTGATCTTCACACTTATTCTGTGGCTCGTGAAGTTCCACAGAACCACAAAGCTGTGATATGTTTGACAACATTGCGCCTCGAAACCTGAGAGGTTCGTGTATCGTAGCTACGGACTCAACTTATCTAATGTGTTATTGAGGTTCCGTGTAGGTATTGGATCTATTTACTGCTACTAGCGAAACAAAATAATATTTAGCGAACGATTTACATACAAACAGTGTGTAGTGTGCAGTGTGCACACAGATGTTGTGGCTGGTACTATAATCCGGTAGAAAACAGTTATGACGTCGATAGTCCAAGATCCATTTTTTTACTGTTGACAGGTTAGTTGTTTGAACACAGCTTATGACGGTGTGGTCGAAGATGGCAAATATATCTAGCCTTGAATGAAACTGGCTCTTAAGTTAGGCTGCCGGAACACAGCGTTAGATGCTTGGCGGCAGATTTTTATCTTGAGGGTAGCCAGTGGCATAGCACGGGTCACTAGCACCCGGCGCGGATCCCGAATTTCCCGCCCTACAACATACGAAACTGAAACGTGATTGAATAAAATGAAGACAGACGAACCCCCAGCCATTACGATGAAGTACGAATGATCGACAACGACAAATGTTTATTTTGAAAAAAATTGTATCTGCTAATCTGAAAATAAATATGAAAGATAAATGCTGTATCTGTAAATACTCTACCGCCATGCTATGTTTTCCTTTACCGGCAGCTCAAGCTCATTGTTGAGGTTCGAACCCACGCTCTTTCAGCGTGTCTTCCGGCCGCGCTGACCACTGAGCTATCATCGTAACAAAGCATAACTTATCGTGACAGCCTCAGGTTACTGTTACATGTAGCATGTTGGGATCCTCCGCTGGCGGGCTCTGACTCTGCAGTCAAACAACTTTGAATGTTTTGTGGCCCGGTTAGCATAAACAATGCCGTCACCACAGACTATAAAAAAATAATAAATGTACGACGTACATATATAATATACCATCTAACCCCTAACTAAGCAAAGCTTGTACTTTGGGGCCAAGATAGCTGTGTAATACATACAAAACACTCAGGCACAGAACTAGAGGTTTGTCCGCCACACAAATGTTACTCCTGAGTGGGAGGTGTGTTACTCCTGACTCGAACCCACGCCCTGCAACTCTTGAAGCAGATACATTTCTAAATGAGCTAATAGGACAATCAAATAAATGATTTGAATGCCTCTTTAGTATCTACTAGCGACCCGCTCCGGCTCCGCGCGGGTAGTAGAGCATACCTATTACATGTTTTGCCTGTCGTAAGGCTGATGTGTTCATATTTCAAACAGTTTACACAAAACCTTGACAAATTATATACCTAAACCATCCTCGTAAATCACTCTACCTATCGGAGAAACTCGCATGATAAATCCGTTCAGTAAGTAGTTATTCAGTTTATTGCGAACAGACATACAGACAAAGCGGACGAATTCGTTTTATAAAATGTAGATACCAACATAATAATATGTATAATAAACTAAGTAATTTAGGATTGAAAAAACTGAATCAGTATGAAGAAGTGAATCCTCAAAGGTGTTTCTGTGACACGTACAACGCACGTGCCCACATGAGACATATTTTCATATTATAGAAGTTACATATTACAGATAGGTACTAATAACATTCAGTGTGCTCATTATTTTTAATGATAGGTTACATCTTGCGTCGTCGGTCGACTACGAGTATACCTACAGAGAATCTTTTGATGAGAATGTATGTACTATGTACCTACTAAACGTGCTACAGGGCAGTGCACTGTGCAATGCATTGCCTTTGATGCCGTGTTATTCAGTCCACGCTCCACCACTGTCGGTGCTGGATTTTATACGAAATTAACAAAAATGCCTAGTATGCCTAATTGCCTAGTTGTGCCGTTTTGAACTGTAAAAACTTCGCAAGAAAAGTCGACCGGTCCTTTGAAAGAAATCGCTTCCTTTCATCAGTGTGTAATTTTGTTATTAAATTATGTCATTATTTTTAAATCAATTGTTTGTTGTTTATTATAGTTTTAACAAAGAAAACTACGCAACTGAATGTGTACCGCATGTCATAGTACATTAAGTTACAAAGTTGTAAGACCTGTTTATTTAAATACGCAATGAAAATGAAAAATTGATACTTTCGCTCATCTATAGTCGTCATTAAGACTTCCTATTGTGTGACCTTAGCATATTAAAAATATCGATGCAATTAACACTGGCAAATAAACAAAGTGCAACGCCAAAAACAAAGAGAAAGAAGTAACTCTAAAACCTGACAGCTGTCGACATGATCACAATAAACTTCAACTTTTCACTATTATTTTTTTATGTTTATGGTCTGGCTACAGAGGCTTTTGAACCGTGTCTCTATTTGGAATTACAGCACTTCACTTTTATAATTTTGTCAGTGTTTTTGAACCGTCTTGTCTTCAGTTTTTGCAGTATACATCTATAGTTACAGTCAAAGTCCAGTCTTGGTCAAGTCCAGTCAGTACCAATCAAATCAAGTCATGCCTTAGTAAATTAATTTTCGTCTTGCTTCCAAAACTCCATCGAAGCTTGTAGTAAAGTCGCAACTACTTTACTAAGGCATGACTGAATTTGATGGCACGGACTCGTCTTGACCAAAACTGGATTTTGACTGTAATTATAGATGTTAGACATGAATTACAAAAACCGAAGACGAGACAGCATGGATTTACAGCTTTAGCTTGCCCGATGGGCCAAAATAAATTAAGAAAAAATCTAAACAAAATGATGTACCAGTAAAAGTATGTAGGTACCTACTTTTAATGTTTATTTAATATTTTGTTTAAGATTTTCTTGAAGCAAAAAAGAAAGAAAACCGACGGCTGTTCAGTTGAGTGCTGTGTTGCGTTTTGTAGGTAAATTATTCTTTACTGATTTTTAGCTTTGCGTACAAAGCCGGGTAGGCGCAATGAATTCTTGTACGTAGTGCCCACATCTAGAACAATGGCTTACTGCAAAATATAGGTTTAGTGTTTTCTATTACCTTTGTAAAATAATAATCAATCACCGACACGACACCGGCCAAAAGGTACTACAGTGGAATCTCTATAACTCGAACCTTGTTATGTCGAAATCCTCAGTAAGTCGAAAAAAAATGCCGTTCCTTTCCGCTAAACCACCAAATACTCGGTATCTCGAATTATTTAGACTGTTACTCGAACAAAATGTTAATTCCCTGAGCAGGCATTTTAGTACATATATAAACTCGATAACTCGAATTTCAAAACTCAGACTAGAAGTCGAAGTTATTAAAACATTGACGTCTTATTTGGAATTCCCCGAACTCGAAGCAATAAAATCGAAAAGGAATGTCCTAGAAATATACTCAAAAATAGCGCCTTCTTAAGTCGAAATTTTACCCATCAATACTTCATATCTCGAAATTGTTAAATCAAAGACTCAATAAGTCGAAGTTTTTGCATTTCCATTGACATTCGAGATATCGATATGCTACTGTATGTATTACACCGGCAAGCCGGCGACACTTGAGTCATACACATCATTAATTGGGGGACCATGCTTTGCTCGGTATATGCAAAATTCAAAATGTGTTTTGTGAGAGATGAGAATAATGATAATGATCAATTTTTCGCCCCCAAAACATACATACATATTAAAATAAAACGAGTTTAAGAACTTGGGAGCCAGTTCCATCCCAGGCTAGGTGTCGTTACCCTCTTCAATCAGACCGTCACTTATCATCAGGTGAGCTGTGGTCAAACACCTAGCTGTCAACGATAAAATAAAAATGTTTATTTAGTATACTTGTTATAAAAAAAAACCAAATTTGTTTTTAATCGTAACTTTTATCATACATATTATTCATCAACACTTCTTATTTCTCTTCTAATTGGTCTAACATTTATTAATTTTAATTATAAATTTAGATCCAAGGCTTATCTCCATAAGGGATCTTCTGGCTCCCAGTTTATTTGGTTTTGGAGGTCTTCCTGAACTTCGTGTTCTTCACCTTCAGCAATATGGTTGGGAAAAGGCTTAGAAAAAAGAAACAGTTTTTTAATTTGAATTGTTTAAATAAGTGTTTTTTTTATTTTTTTTTCTATTTAGTTTAGGCCAGGGCTGTCCAGACAACGGCCCACGGCTTGTTTTCATGCGGCCCACGACGCATGGGAAAATAATAACAAAATAGTTTTGGACATAAATAGTTTGGATAATACAACTCTTTGTCAAAACATATAATCTATATTTGGTATAATTTATTGATCTGTATTCTTGTAAAATGTGTGTTTGCTTAAAAATAAACTGAGATTGTTCAAAGCCTCACTGGAAAAAATAGATTTTTCTTTTTTTCCGAGTTGCAGATTACATTATACCGAAATGGGAAATTTTGTAAGATGAAACTTTTCGGACCACCTGAAATACATCAACGAGGTAATTTTTTAATTTGAGCAGCGTTTCGCAGATTTATAAAAATTAGATAAATTTATCTCTTTTTTCGAAAGCATAAAGACTGAATACCAGTTGAAATTATGTGACATACTGTCAAATCCCTTTCACAAGGGTACAAAAGAAACGTATGGATTTCTTTAGGATCCCTGGCGATTGTTTCCCCAAATTAACAAATTTTGGTTTGAAAATGGGATCTATGATGGGCAGCACTTTTTATGTGAAAGTGCGTATTCAACAATGAACTTTATAAAATCTAAGTATAGATCTTCACTGTCAGATAAGTCACTTCTTCATGCAATGCGTCTGGCAACAACGATTTTTTTTTTTTCTGCTGCCCTCCAGCTTTTGTAGTAAATTTAATGAGCCCGCGAAGGTATGTAATTTGGACAGCCCTGGTTTAGGCCATTAATTTCAAATCATTTCTAGATTATTTTAAAATTCAACAATCAGTTAGTGGATTGGATAAACATTTATTTTATGTTGCGTATCTCCTATCTCTAATCAAAGTAATCAATACTGATCGCTTTACATTTACCCTGTACCATGATCGTTGTCTGGCACGTCCTGGGCTTTGCTTCACCAAGATTCTACATTCAAGGAGTAAGGTCTAAGGTTGACCTTAGACCTTACTCCTCTTTGTAAGTGCCCGAAGAAGGTGACCTTCTGTCTCATGACCATGGACATCAGCTTTCTTTTGCAGTGAGCCATTTCTAGAACCTTTGCATACAAGAGTGTGGACCAAACAAGCACCTCATAATGCGGTATCTTTCAACTTGCGGTTTTCTTTAGAACTCCATTAATAATGAAGTTAATGTAGTCTGGAGGATATAATTATACCAATCGTCCAATAGTTATGTATATCAGCTATATTTCACTTGGTGGTAGATCTCTTTAGCAGAAGGTTGGCTAGGTAGGTACCACCACAGTACCAGGCATTCTGCTGCCAAGCAGTAGTGTGTAAATAATACTGTGTTCCGGTTTGACGGGTACTGTAGCTAGCAAAATAACAGGGCTGTTGTAATTAGCCATGGAAAGTCTCAAAGTATTGAGCACCACTGCAGCGACGCCCTGGACTTTGTTTTGCTACTCAGAGTTGGGTGTATCGCTGCAATGGCCATGGATAGGCGTCATCTCTTGCCACCAGGAGAGTCTCATTTGTCTCATTACTTGTACATGAAAACAAATCAGCAAACTCTGCTTCGAAGTTTCTTCGTAGGTTACATTATTGTATAGTTGAAATATTACATAAAACCTTTAAAAAACAAGATGTTTTGTGTCTAGTATCCTACGCATACTTAATATATTAATTTTATTTATGATCCAAAACTCTTCTGATAGCTGGTCAAGACCCATGTTTGTGTCTCGTCGGAGCTCCTGCCCTCCATGCTGCTAGTGGAACTCTCTCTAACTCTACCTGTATACCTTTATGCATGATTGTATCCAATGTATGAACGAGCAGCGGATTGTTTCCCATGTCCAATGTTTCAATGTTCAATAAAATAGATCATAAGTCCAATATCTCTGCAACAAGAGAAGTACCTACTACTCATTTACGTGTTACAGGTACATTGTGGGTCACAAGTAAATGTACACGATGAAGACCCCGATAACAGTGCTGCAGGAGATGATGATGAAGCTGGGAGAAACTCCAGAGTATGAGTGTGTGTCTCAGGTGAGCACTGCACCGTCGCCGCGTCGTGCCGTTATAATCATCGAGATTCTGTTTATCAGAAGTAAACTTCACGCGACAGCTCTTTGATCTCATCCTATTCTCACCAGTTGACTTCTCATGAGCGGAGACGGGTGGAGGGTTTTATCACTGGGCTCCTAGTAATCCTTCAACTATGTACTCTGATAATTAAGTGGGTTCTTTAACAAAGCAGCAGGAGGTCCTTCGGGTAGGTATCACCGCAGTACCAGATATTCTGCCGCCAAGCAGCAGTGTGTAAACATTACCGTGTTCCGGGTTGAAAGGTACTGCGGCTAGCGAAATTACAGGGCTGTCGAGACTGACCATCTAATGTCGCAAAGTAACGAGTGCTAAAGCAGCGATGTCCTAGACCTTGTTTTGTCACTCACATTTCTATGTATCGCTGCAATGATTATGGACAAGCGCTGTCTTTTACCATCAGGAGAGCGTCTCGTTCGTCTCGCTCAGGTAATGCGTTTTAGATAAATAAATGTAGGTATGTGTAGGCAGGTCTAGTTGTGTAGATAAGTGGATTGTGGTACCTACTCTCAGCCCCGACAGAGTCCATATTTTACTGTGTACTGTATGGAAGCGATAAGTATCTTGAATGTAGAAAATTCACTCAAAAAAGCGCCATCTATTGATTTGACGCTTCACTAGTGCGAAGTGTCAATGTACGGATGAGAGGCGCCATCTAGCTCCTGAATGACAACACTAAACAATTTACTAAAGTCCGTTTATTTATTATTTATTTACAACAGTTTACACCATCCTTACAGGGGTCCCCTAATGCGATGGTGCAAGTCAACATTGGTACATATTATTATTATTATAAAATTAAAATGTCACATATACAATTCAAATCAAATACAAAAGTAAAAAAATTAAATAAATAAATAATTAGTATCGGTTGATGTGCCCGTAACGTGACCGTGCCGGTGGGTGACGTTGCAGTCGGGGCCGCACCACCAGGCGATGTTCGAGTACGTGTGCCGAGCGCGCGGGGAGGCGGCGCGAGGCGCGGCGCGCTCCAAGAAGGAGGCCAAGCAGGAGGCGGCGCGCGCGCTGCTGGCGCGCCTGGCCGCCTCCGGCGCCCGCGTCCCGCCCGAGTACGGCGGCGCCGGCGCCGCGGCCGCGCCCGGGGCCGCGCCCTCCGCGCCGCCGCACAGCTACGTCGCGTTACTTAAGGAACTCTGCGAAGATTACAAGGTGCTCATTCACTCTCGGTTGGCTCCCGCGGTACAGTAACCCCGCCCGCCTCGTCGCTGTGCGCAGCAGTGAGCAGACGCACTCCAGGGCGTGTGGCTCGCTCTCGACGATTCAATACAGGTCATGTGAAAATTAAAAGAACAGCCGACATCTGCTCCCGTTTCTTTCCTACTTCATCACCGGACACCGGTCACCGTTCATTGCGAGCGCCCCGAGCCCGCGCACGGGGCTCCGCAGCGGCCGCGGGCCGATGCCGGTGCCGGTGCGGTTCACCACTTCTTGCAATACTTATTATTTAAAACGTATTGATACAAGGATACCATTGTTATATTGAATTTTCTGTATTATTTATCTTAAACTTCACAATTTTAATATTTTTGTTTTGCTTGTGCGGGATCACTCACGTGTAATGTTATCGGAGAGGAGGAATTATTGTTGCTCCGTCGGGGTGTCCTGTATCTATTTACAAAAATAAATATAAGTTACCTGCTTCCCATAGTACAAGCTTTGCTCGGTTCGAGGATAGATGGCGCTGTGTGAAATGTTCTAAAATATTTATTTTAATGTAATACCAAAAAAATCTCATATTTGTAATAGTACAAAAACATGTTGCGGGCCGCGCGAACTATGCTCCGTCGCAATACTCGGTCAGTCGGTCACGATACCTTCGCGCGGAGACGATGTGCCTACTCCGTACGGCGAGTAGGTACTCGAGTGACACGAGACCGCTGTCGCCAGCTGCCGGCCGCCGACTACGAGCTGGTGGGCGACACGGGCCCGCCGCACTTGCGGCAGTTCACGATGCGCGCCACGCTGGGCCAGCACGCGCGCCTCGCCACCGCCTCCACCAAGAAGGCCGCGCGCCAGCTCGCCGCCGAGGACCTGTACCACTACCTGCGCGAGAACCTCAAGCGCACCCGGGACTTCGTCGAGGTGACCGCGCAACTTGCTTTTCCTATTTCACTCCAAAATCGCAAACCTCTATACATTTGGCATTTTCATATTTTCTATGGAAACCTAACTTTTGACCTAAATACGATACGATGACACACTCGAATTCAAATTCAAAAACCATTTATTCAAACTAGGCTGAGAATCAGCATCTTTCGAACGTCGAAATTACATAAGACAGTCCCCCAAAACGCCCACCCGTCACCACTTCCTAGTGCTTTAGCTGGGAAGAAGAAGTGGCGCAACAAACTCCCCAGCAGAGAACTCGAGAGATACATATCCATCTACATCCACACCGCTCCATAGCTAAATGCTCCAACTATTCATCTCGTTGACTGAGGACTAAAATATGGAAATCCGAAAGACTTCTCGAAAAACGTACACGTGTTCACGTGCACACGCGTTCGCGACACTAACGCGCCCCGGCTTGCAGTTCGTCGTCGGCGCGAACACGTGCCGCGTGCCGGCGCAGTCGACATCCTCGCGACAGACGCGACTCGGTCGACGTCGACGTCGACGTCGTGTTCCAACCTTCTATGATATTGGAGGAAGTTTATAGAGTGTCGTGTGTCGTATCGCACTGTGCGCTGTCCTCCACCGGGTACCCCCGTACCCCGTTGCGGACAGCGTGCCAGTCCGGTGCGGTCAACCGCCGGTCGTTGTGTCGGCAGGAGGAGGCGCTGGTGCGGCACCACGAGAAGGTGATGGAGCGGTACCACGAGACGCGCACCGAGCAGGCCGCGCGGCCGCGCCTGGCGCAGCGCGTCGCCGACTACCACCTCGGTCTGCACGACACGTTCGGTACCCGGGCCGCCCTACCGCACCCGCCACGCCCCGCCTCCCGCTCTACACCCGCGCTCGCGCTCCCGACCTGACGTCTGACGTGTGCCGAACGCTCGCTCGGAGCGTGCAGGGGGGGTCCACACGTGTCGACTTGCATATAATTATAAATCGACCGATTTCATTCAAATAATATGTTATCGTATACTTGCTGGCCAGTTTGGCATTCCCTCCCTCCCCGCCCTGTACACTACTGACTAGTAGAAGCGAGCTCCTGGCAGCCTGGACGCCGAGTCGGGCGCGCTCGCGCTGCACGCACACATTCAACGTTGTGATCGCACGTACTCGTAGTATAGCACGTGTGTGCGTGGCTGTACTCGCACTCTGCTTCATAACATGTCCGCACACCCATCCATGCGCGCACGTTTTCGGCTTGTTGCGTTATTTGGTACCTTGCTTGCGCGGGGCGACAGCTTGCAGGCAGCCCGGCCCCGGCGCACGGTGCTCGCTCGAGTAGTGCGCAGCCCCGCTACTGGTCGATGTTTCATGATAAAATGTAAACTATATAAACTGACGATGTACTTAGCATGAGTAACGCGAACATGGCTAATACAATAGAGCTCGATTTCAACCAAAAGTAGAAAAAAGGTGCTCCTCGGCTTCAGAGGTTTTTTTTAATTTTTATGATTCCATTGAATTAGACACAATAGTATGGTTGGCTAAATTACTCTGAGGCGCGTCCTCCGCCCGCGGAGCCCGGACGCGCCTGAAGCGCCTTCATACACGTGCAGTGTGCGGTGTGCGCGCTGCTCGCGGGCTGCTGGACGCGGCGTAATGGGTTAGAACGTTTCCAAACTAGCGGCCGCGCCCTGGGCGGCGGGCCCGCGCGGCCGGGACGGCGGGCCCGCGCGGCCGTCGCTACAAATAACTAATAGCCAAATCATTCGAAGTAATGAAACACCGGCGGCGCCGGCCGTCCACTAGTTCCGTTTCTGATGCCAATGCAAGATTGAAGCTACAATAATTGTATCGTACCTACCTAACTAAATTTGACTGAAACATATTTGTAGTTAAAGTATTTGAAACATTGAAATACGAATCACATTGAATGCGAGCTGCAACTCATGAACATATTCTTAGAAGTAAAGTGATGTGGATGTGACGTGTCGCGAGCGCGTGCTCCACAGATCGCACGGTCACAGTTCGGACGGGTATGATGTCGCGCAGAGAATGGACTGGTCGTCATGCGAACACTCCAAGGTATTCCTTCCAAGGAGCCTTCTCCCGAGTCGTAGGCGTCGTCGTTCCTGCCGGCCGCCGGCCGCTGCCAGAGAGTGCGCAAACTTTGCATACGAGTACACTACATGGCTGAAAATAAAAATACCCGCATTATATTGTTTGAACCCTTCAGGAACAAAAATATATAATACCTTTAAACGAGCAATTCATGTATATACCTATGTATCAGCGTTGCCAGACGTCCCGATTTTGGCGGGACGTCCCGAATTTTAAATAAAAATTAAATGTCCCGGGCGGAACAGGCTCAGTTCCGCTTTTCGGGAATAACTCGACCGTGCGTGCAGCGTGCTGAGGCAGCGCGGGCGGGGGCACAGACGAGTGTGGACTGGACGGTTCGTCACGATAGGGTAAATCAAAACTCAAAGTGCTTTATTTCCTTTAGACCTTACAGGACTCTTGGACACGTCACACGTCACAAATTATAAACATACTTAAAACTAGGAAATAAAGTGATCACTAGATAGTCTGATTCAAAATACCATATTTTTATTAAAATACATTTTCTATGGCTATTTTTACTATCTATTGTCACGTAAACGTAATTTGAACTCAAATGAAAAGATGAATATTTAAAAACTTCTGTTTATATACGTTTACATACTATGTCCCGCTTTTTTCACTCAAAAAGTTCCAAAATCCCGAATTGGCAAACAACATTTTCTGGCAACGCTGCTATGTATAGGTATATATAATCTGAAACGGCAGCCCGACCCGCACACATCCCCGTCCCGCACTCGCCTGAGCCGAAGCGTTATTACCTATTCTGCGACAATTTGAAGGCTCTGGACGAGATAATTATTATTTTAAAAAGTACCATATATTTTTCTTTCCTAAATATGTTCAGATAACAATACTGATATCGTGATAAAAATTTGCGCACTCTCTCAGCAGGAAGGGTGTATGTGTGTGTACTGGTGTTCATGTATGTAGATGTAGATGTACAGTGACACGTGTGGCGCGCGTGTTGCAGAGAGCGACGCGCGCGCGCTGGCGCTGCAGGCGCTGGTCGCGACGCGCGGCGGCGACGGCGAGCTGCAGCTGGACAACGCGTGCAGCGCGCTCGGCGTGCAGCCCTCCTGGGCGCAGCTGCCGGCGCACCCCGCGCCGCTGCACGTCGTGTCGCTGTCGGCCTCCGCGCCGCCGCTCGCGTTCGCGGGCGCCACGCGCGCGCACGCCGCCGCCGCCGCCGCCGCCTACCTGCGCCGCGCGCTGCCCGACCCGCCGGCGCTGCCCGACCCGCCGGCGCCGGCGCAGCCGCTCGACCTGCTGGCCTAGGCGCGCCCGGCTCGCGAGTGGGTGTCCGTCGTCTGACTGTATCACTACAGACACGTGTTCACTCCGCGCGTGCTCTCGCGCGAGCCCGCGGCGAGTCGTGTAAGAAGAGTAGAACTGGCGGGCCGAGGGAGGGAGGGTTCCAATCAACATCATATCTGCCGTTATGTATTGGCGAGCACGCGCGACGGAACATGAATCCGGTCGTTAGCGCTCTGGAAAGTTACTTGTTAGTGTGATCGCGCGCAGGCGGCGCACGCGGTGCGGCGAGGGTCGAGTCGACGTGTCGAGTTACTGCTGGAGCGTCCGGCTAGGAGCTGATCCGACACCGTCTGCAGGTACCCCGTTACCGCTGCTACCGAGCCTGATGCCTAAAATCTAAAATCACTGCCCGAAAATGTTACAGATTCAAAACGACTACTAAATACCCCCGCGCCGCCGCCGCCTCTCCGCCTGCCCCGCGGCGCCGGCTCGAGCGTAGGACCGCACTAACGGAAGGAAACGAATGTTCGGCCTCCGGGCTCTTTCATTGTATAATTATTAACAATATTCCAATCCCGCGTCGCGGCGCGGGTGGTGGACAGTGTAATGCGATGGCGAGTAAACCCGTCGAGTTGTGATGACTCCGATGTGTCGCTCTCGGAGCGTGTTTTTTAGTTTTTATTAAACTATATTTTTTTTCTTTGATTTTGTCAAGAGCCCCTTTCGTCCGCGGAAAATGCAGGTTTAACGTAGACTCGTCCCGTCCCGTAGGCGCTTTATGAAACGAGCGTATCAGATACTTATGATTTTGGCGCCCCCTGAAGCCGCCGCCGGGCAGGTGCCGCTGGGTCCGCGGCCGGTTGACGTACCTATTAGGTACACGTTCAATGGTGTCTTGGCCTTTCGGCAGTAGACGGAACAAGGTTCATTGTAATGTTAAATTTAAATATGAATGTTTTGGATGTCGTGCTAGGCTAGCCAGGCCTGGAGCACCAGCAGGTTGACCCTGTCTCTCGTTGTAAATTTATTAAATCTTTATTTTGACTAAACTTCTGTTTTATTTATTTCTTGAATACTTCCATCGCATTGCAAGACAATTTTACGCAAGAGTTAAGTTTAGTGTTGGGGGAACTTTACCGTACCTACTGGAGAAGAAACAGTGTGGTGTGTGTGTAACTCTGAAGCGATACACGTAAGTAATTGTGCTTGTTCTGTTAAGTATAAAACAGTTACCTACCTACTTTAAAAAATAAAACTTCCTAACAGCGCATGACATAATAATAAAGTACCTGGATGACCGACCATTGCTCGGCTGAAAACAAGAATAAAATGACGTTTTCTGAAAATGAAACCTAGCTAGATCGATTTATCGCCCCCAAAACCCCCCTGCATACTAAATTTCATGAAAATCGTTGGAGCCGTTTCCGAGATTCAGATTATATATATATATACATATATACAAAAATTGCTCGTTTAAAGGTATTAGATAAGATAATAGGTCTATAACTATAAAATTGCCGTTCTGCTATACTGGCCATTTCAAATCAAAATAAGTTTTGTTTGGCTAAGAATTCTAATATAAAATTAATTTTATTTTAAAAACATGGAATTCTTTTTATTTGTCGACTACTTTTGGAAAAGAATGATTCATTGCATTTGAATCATTTTCGTTATCATGGATAGGGCCGTTCAAGTATTACGTAAGCACCAAAGGGGGGTGACGGGGGTCTCTACTTTGCTTATTTTTGACGACATTGGGGATGAGGCGATATGAATGGTGATAATATCAGCAAAGTCATCAGAAATTATGCTGATTGTTTGTTTTCCTTGTTATCGGTTACCTCGTTTTAGCGAAATGGCTGCTAATTAAACCAATATTTGCTTAAGCATAGGAGAGGGAAGTAAGGGCTTTGCTTACTTTTGCTGACAAGGGGGAGGGAGGGATTAATAATTACTAAAATTCTGCTTACGTAATACTTGAATGGTCCCTTATGGAATATGATCACCGTCGTGCAACATCAACGACGTTTACGGAGCTAACACTACAAACCATCGCACCGCCTGTTATTGGTTTGCCCGCTTTCATTCTGGAAATTTCGACCTGAAAAATGAACGTGGTCGTCCGAAAACTGGTCGAAAATGAAGAATTTAGATTGTGGAAGATGATACTCAATGTAGGTACGGCTGAATTAGCAGCAGCTTCGACGTTAGCGTCAAAACAATATTGGTCCATTTGCGCCAAATTGGCAAGATCAAAAAGCTTGACAAATGCGTGCTCCTCGAACTCGAACGCGAGCGCCAAGTACGCGTCGAGACGTGCGCCTTGCACTGCTCAACAGGCACACAAACGAAAGGAATTTTGAATCGTTTTGTTACCTGGACGAAAAATGGATCTGTTTGACAATTGCAAACACTCAGCAAGTTGGGTCCTGGTTCAGCACCTAAACGAAACCTTCCCCTAGAAAAGTGATGGTCTAGCGCCGGTGTGATTCATCCAGCTTCTTACCAAACAGGATGAGCATTACTACAGATGTGTACTGTGAAGAACTGAACACAATGATGGGGAATCTCTCACATCTCCAACCAGCTTTGGTCAATCGTTCGTCTCCGCTGCTCCTGCACGACAACGCGCGACCTCATACTGCACAGCAGACGGCCTCCAAGTTGCAAGAGCTGGGGTTGGAAGCTCTCCGTCATCCGCCGTACCTATTCACCAGACTTTTTTCCAGAATCTCAAACTTCTTGGCAGGAAAAAAATGCCTTTGAAGAATTTGTTGCCTCCCGTCCAGCTGATTTCTTCAAGAAGGGCATCAATCGCATCCCGAAGGGCGTGGATTCAAACCCCAACAATAAGCTTGAGCTGCCGGTGAAGGAAAACATCGTGAGGAAACCATAGCGTGGTGGTAGGGTACTCTTTAGTTCTCGGCTGGCTACCTACCACTTCAAGTTGAAAATCTGCCGCCAAGCAATCTGACGGTGTTCCGACAGCCTCACTTGAGAATTGAGAGCCAGTTCCAAGGGTAACAATACTTTTCGATTTTTCACATTTTTATATTAACTTAAATGCTTTAACGTTTCTGTGTGAAACATGCGCTAAGAAATTAATTTTATAAAGTTATATCTTGACACGAGTTTTCAAAAATATATCTTACTATTTCATGTACTTATAGCGCCATCACTTTTACTCACGAAAAAAAAAAACACCACATGTGAGGTAACCAAGGGAAAGGTGGTGGTAGGGTACTTTCTAGTACTCGGCTGGCTAGCTACCACCCTCAAGATGAAAATCTGCCGCCAAGCATCTAACGGTGTATTCCGGCCTCACTTGAGAGCCAGTTCCATTCCACGCTAGGTGTGCTTCACCATCTTCGACCACACCGTCACTTAACATCAGGTGAGTTGTGGTCAAACACCAAGACTGTCAGCAATAAAAAAAAAGGAATTTTAATAGTCCCCGAATGGCATTTAACAGTTGGAATGGCTATGAACCAATGTAATGGTCAACTGTTATAATAAATCATCATCAGTCGCACCGGCTGCACCGGCCTGCGGCCGCTCCCGTCCGGGCGCGCCGCGCCATCGCGTGCGCGCAGAACCAAACTAAGAGCTTGGCTTCGAGAGAACTGACGAAGAATTCATGACTTTGTCGATTATTTAAAAAATAAGAGATTATTGAATTACTAGTAATTATAATTTTTATTGACATTTAATCATATTGATATAATTATATGATTTTGATATTATTTTTAAATATGAATGGAATAATCTCAGATGAAATTCATCTGAGGGAATAATGACCTGTAACTTTGGCGTTATCAATGAAACATTTGTATTTGTGAAGTGGTAGGTGTTATTGGTTCTCCACAACATTTTAAACTCGAGACAATATAACTACCTACTTACACGATTAATTGGTGAAATGTGCTCTCAATAACAAAACATTCTCACACACCACATTTACACAGCTAACACCTACACGATCATGATGCTTATCATACACACACGTGCATACCTTTATTTAAAACAAATGTTGTATGGGTAGTTTTATCTATAATAGTTAATCATGTAGGGCTCGAGTAAAACTTTTTGAACTACAAAATAATATAAAAACACAAATTCAGTACATTCGAAACTGTATTACCCCTAATGCTTAAGTTATTCTTAATTAAAAAAAATATTAATTTCTATAGTAGATGAGAGATTATTCTAGTCGTCCTGACTCCTGGAGACACCCGGCCTCGACCGTCACTCACTGGAACTATCCGCTCAGTGAACCACGGCAACGGATCATACAAAACGCTAACGTAACATCAGTCAGAGTCGTCTATATCGGAAGAGTTGCGCAACTTGCGCGTGCTGACCAAGTTCTGCAGCCAAGACGTGGACTTCTGCGCGGCCGCGCGGCGCGGCGTGCGGCGCTGCTCGGGCGGCGGCGACGCCTCCCGCAGGGGCGGCTCGGCGCGGCCGCGGCGGCCCCGGGCGCGACCGCGCGCCGGCGTGGACGCCGCGCCGCGTGCGCCCCGCCCGCGGCCGCGCCCTCGCAGCGGCTCCGCGTCCTCGTCGTCGCTGGAGAGCACGATGGTCTTGCGCGCAGAGGAAGAGTCGACGCGGCGCACGGTCACCTGCGGCGGCAACTTCACGATGGGCACGACGAGCTTGGGCGGCGCTGCGCGCACCGACGTGTCCACGACGGCGGCGAGCTTGTCGTCCTCGGTGCCGTCGAGCTCGGCTTTGCAGAGCCGCACGCTCTCCGCGATCTCCTCTTCGGTCTCGGCAGAGGAGTCGAGCAGCGCGCCGACGAAGCGACGCCGGTGCGCGTCGAACGTTCGCCGGAACACGTCGTCGTTGTGCTTGAGCGTGAAGTCGCGCACGGCCTCCGTGACCACACGCACGGAGAGCACGTTGAGCCGGCGCTCGACCGGCTGCGCCAGGAAGTAGGCTCGAAGCAGAGCCTCCACATCGGCCGCCTGTGCCGCCACTCCCGTCATGTCGGCCTCCTCGGTTGGGTCGCGCTCCTTGCGCTCCCTCACCTTTTTTTCCCTCTTCATATTTAGAACATCAGTAGGATTAGCGATGACCCCACTGAAGTTTTGACCGAATCTTGCTTTGTTGAAATTTTGGCCCTCATGCTCATAAAACACATTCAGGCGTACCAGTGGAAGTTCGGGCTGTTTAGGGTCCCCACTCCGTTGGGTGGTGGCTTCTTCTATTGCTTCGTTGATTTTGAGTTTTAAGAATTCTTGTACTTTCTCATTTTCATTTACTGCTTCTTCACCTAAATTCTCCTCGGATAGAACTATTGTTTTAAATATGAATGGTCGGACTGTTTTCAGAGGTAGTGGAGTGAGTGTGAAGTCACCCTTGTGTATTTGTAGAAGACCACAGTGCTTGGGCAATGCCTCACCGGCTGCCAGGGATGTAGCGATAGTGCTGCCAGGTTGAAGTACGAAGAAACTATCTTTTTCTACTTTCTTGCCTTGCATGGGGAACATTTGACTGTCGTGCTCATGTCCCCAAACCACCAAGTCCAAAAATTTAGGCAGCACATCCTCACGGATATAGTTTCCAGGACCTCTATCAGCTCTATTTTGATGCAACACCAGTAAATTAAACCAGTCAAGACTTTCATCGGGCCGCTCCATTTCCACTTTTTGTTCTGCAAATAACCTTGTCAGTCTCTGGTCCTTGAGGTGGCTGAGCCCGTAGAGAGCTAGTCTAGTAGCACCTTTCTGCATCAAGACTGGGGAGATGCGTACATGAGTGTAGTCAGTCCACTTGCCGAAATAGTTGACGAGACCGGATATCGATAAAATATCTAGAGAGCTGATGCTGCCTTGCCCCACTGGGTCGTCATGATTGCCATGAATGGAAAGAATCGGGTAGGACACATTTAAGTTCGGATCTTCGTAATTAACGTTTCTAGAAAAGTTTTCTAACTGATCAGACAATAATTCCACATGAACCGGTTTATCTCCAAGACAGTACTTACGAATTATCTCTGTACATTTGTACATACAGTTAGGCGAAGGTTTGGGGTGATCGAACAAGTCTCCACCCAGGAGAATCATATCTGCATCATACTGCACCGCCAAAGACAACACTTCTTCAAAAGCTATGAAACTGTCTTCGCCGCGGATGGCATCATTTTCCAGATGCCCCAAATGTATGTCCGATGCTATCAAAACCCTTAGGGTATCTTCAGGAGACCACGTGCTGGTGTCTCCGTCCACCATTTTTTAATACTTTGGTTACTGTAACGTTAATTTTGTAATACTGGTAATTCAGCTAACCCAAAATAAAGATAACAAGGAATAGGATGATAAACGGAACGACGCTGCGCCGCGATCGTCAGAGTTCAGACCGCCTTTTTTTGACACTGACAATAACAAGTTATTATTTTTTTTTTATTAATTTCCCCCGTCGGGCACGCTTAAACTGTAAAGCCGTACTGCTTTGTCGTCAGTTTTTGTAATTCATGTCTTACATCCATAGTTACAGTCAAAGTCCAGTCTTGGTCAAGTCTAGTCCGTATACAGTCAAATCAAGTCATGCCTTAGTAAAGTAGTAGTGACTTTACTATAAGCTTCTAGATGGAGATTTGATGAAGCAATACGAAAAGAAATAAAAACAACAACAAAAAAAAGGTAAGCGTGTCGTGCCGCCCCATTGTATTTTTTTCCAAAACTAGTATTTTTTCGAGTGTTTATGCATGATAATGGTTGTGTTTTATTCATAAAGTGCCGAATTACAAGCACGAGTGTGGAAAAGTGATATAGTGCGGTGAAACATGACTATTCGTGTTGTTTCCAAAACTCCATCGAAGCTAACAGTAAAGTCGCTACTACTTTACTGAGGCATGATTTGATTTGACTGATACGAACTAGACTTGACCAAGACTAATCCTTGACTTAAAGTGCTTGATTTCAAAAGAGGTTCAAAAACACTGACAAAATTATAAAAGTGAAGTGCTGTAATTCCAAATTGAGACATGGTTCAAAGGCCTCTGTAGCCAGACAATAAACATTAAAAAAAAGTTTCAGTCAGTCATAATCTGGCAAGCACAGAATATAGTACGGCAACATTATTTTGTTACGATTCGAAGTTTATTCGACTTGGGCAAGTTCCACAACTTCGTTCGAGAAGTAACAAGTTGCAAAACGACGTTCGCAATTGTATACGTAATGTTTTAAAATAAATTAATCGTGATCGATGTGTTTAAGAAGGCTATTGTGATGATATGATAGGAGACCGTAACGCAGTTTATGCGGGTGAACCATGCTACCCTCGTAGCGCCTCGAAAACGTGGACTGTATCAAAGAGAAAGTGTCGTGAAATCGGAGAGTCGCCTTCAATGATGTGGAAGAGGTCGATTGTGCAAGGTTACGAAGCGCGGAGGTGCGTCAGCGGTGCGGCCCCGGCAGCGCTGGCGCTGGTGCTCGTGCTCGCGGTGAGTGCCACTTCTGAGACCTACCTTTCAAGCCTCGGAGCCACTTCTTTGTCTATGTTTACATTCAAGTTTGCTCAGATAAACATTATATTTTAGAGTTTAGACTAAAGTTGTATAGACGTTGACGATGCTGTCCCTGTGTATATATGGTAAATTAAAGTAAATATAGATAAAAGTTTATTTATTTGCAATAACATGAGTACGATATATGATGTCCGTAACTAAATTTTTGAGCTTCATGTTATGCCTGAAGAGGTGTACAAATTTTTGATGGCAACACAATATTAGCAGTAATTTACGTTTTTAATTAGGTCATAAAAAAATTATTTAAACTATTTGAAGTAAGAACATTAATAATAATTGAAATATAAAAAAAATAAAAATAAAATATACATTGTCAAACAAAAATTAAAAAATAGATTATTAAGTTATGAAAATCAAAATGTCAATAACAATAATAAAATGTCAATGGAATTACAATGTCAATAAAATTATAAAATGTCAATAAAATTACTTCTTCTTCTTAGTCGGCATCTTCATTGCTGAAGGTTGTGTCTAGTCCTTAATGAACTCGGTGTAGCATGCTCCTCCATGTATTTCTGTTCTCGGCGATCTTAATAGCTTTAGTAATTGGCAGGCCAGTGATCGTCTTTATCAGGTCTGACCAACGGGTCGGTGAGCGACCGCACAGTCTTTTCCCGTCGACCTGACCAATTACCATCTGTTTTTCCAGGCTATCAGGGTTTCCGCGAGCGACATGTCCAAAGTATCCGAGTATTCGCTGGAAGCATATCGTAATAAAATTACAATGTTAATAAAATTCATAGAATGTCAATATAAAAATTCAAAATTATCACATGGTTAAAATTTGTCAATTAAAAATTCATTAATTTTATAATAGGTTTTTTGGACTAACAATTGTTTCAATTTTAACTTAAATGGAACGGGTTTTAGATCTCTTATTGGATTTGGTATACTATTGAAAATGATAGGTCCCATAAACAGTATAATATTGTTCATCAGGGATGTCCATAATGGGAAATTGCATAGTTGATTATGGTCTCTATGATTTCTGACCACAAGATCAGACAGCGCTGGAAAGAGTTGTGGATTATTTATCAGCTATTTCACTATTTATATCAGCTATTTTAATACAGCTGTTTCCGCTATATATAGGGACGGAAGTGTAAGAATTTGATATTTAGTGAAATATGGTTTACAACTATCAATCCTTTGTAGTCTAAACATAGACCTTATATAACGTTTTTGTCTTTTAAAAGCAATTTCTTTGTCAGTTGAATTTCCCCAAAATATAATACCTACCGTATCTGAGGATGGATTCAACTAGACCATAATATGCAGTAAGTAATGCATCTGTATTTAGAGTGCTAGCCAGTTTGTGCAGTACATAAGCCTGGCTAGACACTTTCTTAGATAGACTATCAATCTGCTTTTCCATATAAGCAGTTTGTCAATAATTAAATTTTTATAGTATAAACAAATGTTTGTTCAGTGTCTGGGTGTTCTGTATCTATTATAAGTATTTATGTACTCTATCAGTTATCTGACTTCCATCTCACAAGCTCTGCTTAGTTTGGGGTCAGATGGCACTGTGTGTAATGTGTCCTACAATATTTATTATTATTAAGCCAAGGAATGTAGCACTATTGACTTTGTCAATAATATTACTGTCGTGAATTATATTGATATTACATTTCCTTGGGCCTCGCTGACTAAAATGCATCACATTTTTTTAGCTTATGTATATTTTTAAATTATTATTGTCAAGCCAAGATATTACAGATGTCAAAGAATTAATAACAGTTTCATATGCGTCAATGTTATTACATGCTATAGTTATTGTACTATCATCAGCAAAAAGTGTCATAGATTGAAATGTAGAATTAGGTAAATCATTAATACATATAACAAATAGAAGAGGGCCCAGGACACTGCCCTGAGGAACCCCCTACATTACAATATGTTTGCTTGATTGAAATATTTCTTCACATGTGGTTTTAAAATTTATTCTACTTATTTTGGTGATTTGATTTCTATCATGATGTCACTATCATATCTAAAATATGTCCTCGAATCCCATATGTGTATAATTTATTCAATAAAATAGTATGATCATCATAGTCAAATGCTTGCGTCATATCACAAAAAACTGCACATATTGGAGTAATTGGAGTAGTCAACTCGTTTTAGCACTTCTTACATGAAATCATAAACAGCCATATTGATAGTTTTATTTTTTCGAAAACTTTTTTGTTCTTTGCAAAGTTTTTTTTTTTTTCTATGTAATTATTTAGTTCACCGGATATTAAGTACCTACTTTCCAATGTCTTGCAAAATATTGACAATAGGTCTATAGGTCTATAACAATCTATTTTTTCTTTGCTATATTTCTTAAATAAAAGTTTAACAACAGTTATTTTTGAAGCTTTTGGGTACAGAACGCTTGTGCACGCTTCTGTTTCGAAATTCCGGTTAGAGCACATGTGACTCCTTTTTTAAATGAGAATTTTCTCCTGAAAATGTCACATCGCCGTAAGGTTCACCTTGCGTGTCTTATGTTTGGTGTCATGAAGTGCAAATCTCCGAGTTATCTGTACAATAAGTTGTCCTGGAAGTCGAGTGACACCCCTGTTCGGCAGTGCGCGCGGCAGCTCATGACTGAGCGACACGGCTCCGCCGCTTTCAGAGGCAGCTTCCGCTATGCTGCGACGAAGTGCTGGAACAATATTCCCCCGCCAATTCGGAGCCTGCATGGTATACAAGGCTTTAGATCCAAACTGAAAAGATTTATTCTTGCTCACCAAAAGGGGGAGCAGCTTATGAGAAATGATACTAGTGCAATATAGGTAGGCTTTAAATTATTTACTTACTTCTATGTATATAATATATTTCCTTGTATATATCACTTGCTTTCCTCATATTATTTATATAGATAATGTTTATATTTAGTGTTATTTATCTGTTTGTCTAAATATTGTTTTTTTGTGTATATTTATGCATATTTTTCTTTTTTTATTACCGCCTGTTACTCTGGTGCGTAACGTCACCTGCCGGCCTCGACGGAAGACCAGCGCCGGCTGGTTGCAGTCGGCATTATGCTGAGTTGAGGCCGGTTTGTGGCATAAAATGTATTTCTTTCTCTTTGTTCTTTGTGTGTAATTTAGTTTTGTTTTATCTTTGTTTGTTATTTCTTTTGTTTCTTTATACCTATTCTGTTAATGTCTAAGAAATTTGTTTTATGTCATAATAAAATATTGTCTATTGTCTATTGTACATACCTGTTTTAATGCATAAGTTAACTATGTAAATTAGGAGTGCACTTAATTGCTCACTTGTAGATTTTATTATTTTGGTTACTATCCCGTCGTTCCCTGAACTATTCATCTATTTTATATCTATTCTATTGTTTTTTATTTATTTTTCAGATTTTTTATAATTCTATTGATATCTTGTGGCATCTTACATGGTGTCATAAACATCGAATCGGCATGTGTATTAATAAACGAAGTTACTTTTTTGCCAGGGCCACTGATAGGTTTAACCTTGTCAAAGTGATTATTGAACTCATTGGCTACCTGTAGTGGATTAGTAATAACTTTTTAATTATGTTTGATTTTCAAAATCAACTGTTTTGGCAAATTTAATCATCATCATCATCAACCGTATGACGTCCACTGCTGGACATAGGCCTCTCCTATTGATTTCCATATTATTTCCTCCCATTGATTTCCATGATATTCCACAATTTAATCTAGCTCTATTAATAATACCCCATGCTGTTTTAGTTTTGTTGGTGGACGTTTTTATCTTATAGTTATTTTGTGCCCGTTTCGTTAAACCTATAATCTTTTCAAACAGTTTTGAATAGTCATGGTGTTTAATTTTATTAAACTCTGTGTGTTTCAGTTTTCTTTTATATTTACTACAAATTTTTATGCCACGCGATACCCATTTAATCTGTTTCATAATTTTTCTGATAACAGTCTTATGTGGAAAGCATAAATCATAATAAAGTTTAAAGTTATCAAAGAAATAATCATAGGCAGCATTGGCATCAGTAAGGATATATAATCCTTCAAACAGTATATTTTTTAAACACATTTTGAATTTTTCAATATTTTCTAAGGAATAGTCACATTGACTTTTTCGCCAAAATTTAAGTAACATTTGTGTACATACTGGATATTGCATTATTAAACCGCTGTGGTCAGATATGGCCAATTCATGCACTTCCGTCTCACAGGTATAGGAAATTAAAAGGTAAAGGATTCATGTTGTTGTAAGCCATGTTACCAATACAAGTTTGACTTCTAAATCTCATAGCTTGCTTTAATGCAAGTTTGAAGTTATAATTATGTAATATACATTCAAAATCAGATGAAACTCAAAACTGAAAATCTCAATTACTTTTCATCCACTAGACTTGTAATCCACTGGATATAATTTAAGTTAACAATTACGTCCTTATTTGGGTATCTTTGTGTCTGGTTAAGAAAATTGTTTCTAGTTTTAGATTCAAGCAGCAGTGTTTCTTCTTCTTCCGTCCCTGATCCCGTTATTTGGGGTCGGGTCTTCTCACCTTACTGCGCCAAGACAAGCGGTCTTGGGTTGTCGCATCAGGCAGTTGGGCTTTCTTGAGGTCCCTTGCGATGCTGGACCACCAGGTCATTGGCGGGCGGCCTCTACCTCTTTTTTTTTCTGGTAAATTTAAAGCTATTTGGACCACGTTATCGTCGCTGCGTCTTTTAATGTGTCCATACCATGTTAGGCGGTTTTCTGTAATTTTGTCAGTGATAGGTGCGACTTTGAAGCTACCACGTATATATTCATTACGGATTTTGTCAAGCCGGGTCACACGTCCCGCCCATCTAAGCATCTTCATTTCGTTGGTATGGACCTTTTGCTCATGCCTCTTCTTTGTTGTCCAACATTCGGAGCCATACAATAACGCGGGACGTACTGCCGTTTTGCACTGCTTTCAAGCAGCAGTGTTTATGTTCCAATAAAACTTGTGCTGCCGCATATGTGATTATTATATATTCTGACATAATATATGTATGTACCTACATAATATAATGTATTGTCGCCTACTCACAAAAAATGCTAAAAAACAATTGCCTTACCCAAAACATTGGCTCTCACAGACATGACTCGGGAAACCAACATAAAAAAAAAACTATTAATCAAAATAATCATAATATTAATTCTGGAAAAAGTGAAAGTCTGGCGGATGATGGAGAGCTTCCAACCCCAGCCTTTGCAACTTTGAAAACGTCTGCTGTGCAGTATGAGGTCGCGCGTTGTCGTGCAGGAGCAGCGGAGACGAACGATTGACCAAAGCTGGTCGGAGATGTGCAAGTTTCTCCATCATTGTGTTCGGTTCTTAACAGTACACATCTGTAGTAATGCTCATCCTGTTTGGTAAGAAGCTATGATGAATCACACTGGCACTAGACCACCAAACAGTGACCATCACTTTTCTAGGGGAAGGTTTCGTTTAGGGTATTGTTTAGGTCCACCCACAAGGTGGACAGACGACCTAATAAAGACCGCAGGAACGCGCTGGATGCGAGCCGCTTCCAACCGGTCTTTATGGAAGTCAATGGGGGAGGCCTATGTCCAGCAGTGGACGTTATGCGGCTGATGATGATGATGATTGTTTAGGTGCTGAACCAGAATCCAAACAACTTGCTGATTCTTCAATCCTCAATCGCCTTTAATTCTTCGTTGTCGACCAAAGTTTTCGAACGTCGTTCTCCATGTAAAATAAAATAAATACATTTGAAATTAGAATTCTTAGCCAAACAAAAAATATTTTGATGGTCAGTAGCAGTACTGCAGAACGGCAATTTCATTGGTAAAAACCTAAAAACCGACTTCAAGAAAAAAACATCAGCACTAAAAAGCGAAAAATAAACTTACTTTACAAAGTATTATTATACCTGCTAGGTACCTACTGATCTGTTTGAAGTCAGTGCTTAGCCTAGGTGCCGGTGCATGGCACCGACTTTAAACAGATCAGCAGGTACCTGGCGGGTATAATAATACTTTGTAAAGTGAGTTTATTTTTCGTTTTTTAGTGCTGATGTTTTTTATTGAAGTCGGTTTTACTTTTTTTAAAGTTTGTTTATTTTTCAAATATAAGTTAATTTATGATCACGCCAAGAAACACTTAAACAGTATGAGTCTAGCTAGACTCGTTAAGACTCAAAAACATCTTGTCAAACACAATTACATCGTCCACATAAACAAAAATTATCTTAAAAAAAATTCATAAAATGAAAACGACTGGGTCAAACTATGTTAAATTTTTATGGGACCAAATGGCAACTATTCCGCATCAAAATAAAGAAGAATCACGTAAATCGGATCATAAATCTCAGCGTAATTGGTGTACATACATTTAAAAAAAAACCTATCAACTTGAGAACCTCCTCCTTTTTGAAGTCGATTAAAAACCGGCGAATGAAGATAAAAATCTATTAGATATTGGAGGATTGGGTTAGTTAGTAACACAATAGTTTCGACTACCATTGCAAGAGTAGTTTCGCATCGCTATCATAAATCTGTCCCAAGCAATCCCAAGATGATCGGCTGCCGTGTGAAACGACTCGAGTGCAATATGCGCAGCCAGCGAAGCAATGACCAGATCATCCAGAAAAACAGTTGCCGTTTATAAATTGGACTAAGCACCGTCTACATCCAGTTATGTGGAAATGAAAAACAGATATTTGGTGGCAGCTTTTTTTTTAAATATTGCTGACAGGCTGGTTGTTTGACCACAACTCACCTGATGTTAAGTGACGATGTGGTCGAAGATGGTAAAGCACACCTAGCCTGGAATGGAACTGGCTCTCAAGTGAGGCTGCCGGAACACACCGTTAGATGCTTGGCGGCAGATTTTCAACTTGAGGGTGGTAGCTAGCCAGCCGAGTACTAGAAAGTACCCTACCACCACGCTATGGTTTCCCCACAATGTTTTCCTTCACCGGCAGCTCATGCTCATTGTTGGGGTTTGAACCCACGCCCTTCGGCATGCGAACCGACCGCGCTAACCACTGAACTATCATCGTTACAAAAGTTAAGATTAAACAATAGTTTATACTAACCCCAGTCACGTGTACCATTTGCTTTTCATAAAAGTACAAACGGGGTGTGTGCAGGCGGTGCGCGGCGCCGAGGGCGCGGACCTGGTGATCGAGATCCCGGGGTCGGGCGGCGCGGCCGGCGGCCAGTACCGCCTCGACTACCGGCCGCCGGACGGGACCCCTGCGCCCAACTACACGGTGGAGGCGCGCGCTTCCACCATCAACTTCACCGGCCTGCCGGGCACCAAGTACCACTTCATGCTGTACTACTCCAACGACACTTTCGCCGACCTGCTCACCTGGAACCAGACCATCGTCACCGGTGAGTGCGCCTTCCTCACGATATTTACCTTCGGGTAAGGTTTCGCATACTTTGAATCTGATGCATATTTGCAAACTAAAGTGTCGCTTCCACAATACATCATTTGAACACTTGCAGTAGTTTGTTATCCCATAACAAAAGAGATTCCCAGTCGGCGAGAGACCCTAGCATTTTTGCTTTTACAAAATGTAGCCACTTCAACAAGTCTAGCATAGTACAACCGACTTGTCTGTGGAGATGGCGGTATGATGCGCCGACCTGCGCTGCGGCCCCGTACCGCCCCACTAGAGTCGGTTGAGATGGCGGTATGATGCGCCGACCTGCGCTGCGGCCCCGTACCGCCCCACTAGAGTCGGTTGAGATGGCGGTATGATGCGCCGACCTGCGCTGCGGCCCCGTACCGCCCCACTAGAGTCGGTTGAGATGGCGGTATGATGCGCCGACCTGCGCTGCGGCCCCGTACCGCCCCACTAGAGTCGGTTGAGATGGCGGTATGATGCGCCGACCTGCGCTGCGGCCCCGTACCGCCCCACTAGAGTCGGTTGAGATGGCGGTATGATGCGCCGACCTGCGCTGCGGCCCCGTACCGCCCCACTAGAGTCGGTTGAGATGGCGGTATGATGCGCCGACCTGCGCTGCGGCCCCGTACCGCCCCACTAGAGTCGGTTGAGATGGCGGTATGATGCGCCGACCTGCGCTGCGGCCCCGTACCGCCCCACTAGAGTCGGTTGCGCTGTGCGAGCTCATGCGCGAGGTCCGCTTCTCCCGCAGCGCCGCAGCCGCCGACTAACCTGTCGGTGTCGCTGGGCCGCAACAAGCAGGCCACCATCTCGTGGGCGCCTCCCGCGCACGGGGACTACACGGGCTTCCGGTTCAAGGTACGACCGCTCCGATCTTTACTTAAGCTATCGCTCGCCTCGGGGAGCTAAACGAACGAGCCGGTAGCGGCATCTCTGGCCGGTTCATGGGAAAATGAGACATTTACCATCGGGTGAGGTCATCTCATCGGGGATTTGCAAAAATTGACAATCTCAACGCGACTTTTGCGATATATAACTACCGTAAATCACTAAACTGTGACTTTTTGAATGCAAAATGTAATAAGACGGACTAGAAGCTCTCCTGCCGGTGAGAGATACTCATGTCCGTGTCCGTGGCAGCGCCACGCAGAACTTTGAGCAGCGAAACGAAGGCCAGGGCGTCGCTGCTGTGGCGCGCATTACTTTGACACTTGCGATGGTTATAGTCTCAACGGTCCTATAGTTTCGTTAGCTGCAGGACCCTTCAAACCGGAACACGATGTTGACACACTACTGCTTGGCGGCAAAATGTCCGGTACTGTGGTGGTACCTACCTAGACGACCTCCTGCTGAGGAGATCTACCACCGAGTGAGTACTAGGAAAGAAAGTAGTTTTGGACGAGACCTTTGAGTCTGGCGCACTTTGAGAAGGACCTGTGCCCTGAGGAGGACGAGTCCTCCGCAGTCATGCCGACATGAAGTAAGCTCGCAAGCGTACTTGACGATCGAATTTCGTAATACCATTTCAAATATATCTTTAAATATGTCAATATAAAGTCATGTGAATGAATGAGTTGTAGAATGATCGCGGGCGGGGCGCGGCTGCGCTCGCTCGGGTCTCCGAGGCCGTGTCGTCGTGATTGAGCAATGAGTAGAGTAAAACAGCACGCTAGTGGTTTTAATCACGTCGATGGTAAGTGGCGCGTTATCGTGCGGTTCGACGCGCGCTCCTGGAGCGGAACACTGATAACGTGCAGCGCGGCAGCCCGCGGACAGCTTCTCATGATGGGAATCGGTCGATGATGATCCAAAGACGAGATGTTGGTTCAATTCTATCGTCTACATGACAACTATGTGTATTGTAACAGAAAAACAAAACCCAACTGTGGCATGTAGTCATTTAACTTGACTGTTTCGTAACGAGTATAAAGGGGGTAGGCATCGAGGCATCGGGCGTCGCGCCAGCCGAGCCGGCGACGCGCGGCGCCGGCGCCGGACGCGTCGTGACAAGTGCGCTGTGCGTGCAGGTGGCGCCGCTGACGGAGCGCGCGGAGGGCGGCGTGCGCAACGTGACGGTGGAAGAGCGCGACGCGGCCGGCAACTGGTCGCTGGTGCTGCGGGACCTGGCTCCCGGCGCCACCTACCAGCTGCACGCCTTCACGCTGCTGCACGACAAGGACAGCGCCGCCTACGCCTCGCGCAACTTCACCACCAGTCAGTACCTCTCGCGCCGCACTGTGCCCCCTCCCTCCCTCACTCTTCGACATTCCTGATCCTCTGCTGGAGTCACAACTGGATCCGAGTGGCGACTGCTTGTCGCCACGCGACTGTCGGAGCGCAGGGTGCGGTCCGAGACAGCCTAATTATCGTATTTAACGGTTCTCTCGTGAGGTTTTTCTTCGTCGGCCGCTCTATGAAGTTTGGAGTTGTTTTAATACGAGAGAAGGCTCGTGCGGCGGCCGCGCCCGTCATCCGGCTTGTCTGCTCTGACTCACGACTCGCGCCGAATGTCAACAGGAAAATCTTTTATAATTATTTAAGTTGATGCATCTCGAGTAGGTGTGAGCGCGTCACGAAGCCCCCGGTGACGTCATTTGACATTTTAGAACTAGTTTGTCCGGATATGGCCTCATCTGGTGTCGATTACCATTCTGTTATCGAGATACGAAATCATACATTTTTCAAGAAATAGACGGCAACAGGAAAAAGAGCTGCCGACGCGCGCTCTCCGCGGTATTCTCCCGACGCTACGACTAAAACGGACATATAATGCGCGTACACAGGCCGGCGGCGGCGGCGGCGGCGGCGGCGGCGGGTCTCGCTATAACAATCGCATCTGTTTTCTGGCCGAAGCGCGACGGGTCCGACTCTACTATTGTGCAGTTCACGTGTCGGTCTGTGCGCTGATGAATGCTGCACGCTGGCCGCCGCACGCCGCACGCCGCACGCCGCACGCCGCACGCCGCACGCCGCACGCCGCACGCCGCACGCCGCCGGCTCCAGCCGGAGCGCCTTCTAGGAAGCTGAGCGGGGTTGCGTTATATGCTAAACAGTACAAACGTCACTACTGAATTCCTAGCAATTGTAAATTAAAAGGTTTTGTAGTGTGTAATGATCCGGAACATGCTGTATGTGTGGCGGTGCGCCGGCTCTCGTCAGGCCGCCGGGTGTTTGTCTCCTTTGTGCCGGCGCCCCCGCCCCCGGCCCCGCGCCCCCGCGCCCGCCTGGAACTAATTGCACAAAGACAGCCGGAGTCCGCGACGACGCCACGCTTCAAATTTAAATAACAAGTGAAGTTATTGTGGTATCGCGTGGTACAGCGCGTGATGTTCGCGCGTCACGCGCGGCTCGGGAGGGGCCGTCGGCGGGCCGGTGCCTGAACCGGTCGCGTCTTCCGATCGAGTCGTATCGTTCGAATATTCTCAGCGAACATCCCTAAAATCTAGATTAAACGCTATATTCCAAATGTCGCCACGAATTTCTTCCCTCTCGTAGGTAGGGCGGTCCGTGTGACCTGGCCGTATAGTCTGCGGATGTTCGGCGATGCGTACGATAGGGTCGCGGACGCCAAGCGGCGGTACCGAGCCCAGAACGAGTTCAAATTACAAGCTGTAGTCGAGAATGACTTTACCGCGGAATAGAAAACAAGACTGAAATGGGAAAATGTAGATATTACATACTCGTACTCGTCGAAACGAGTGCTGCGGGCCTGCGACGCGGCGCGTGCGCGTTCGACGCCTTACGTACTGCTCGCAAACAGCCCATTGTCACCGCGTCGGCTCGGAAAATAGACGCGCGTGTCATCCATATTAATAACGACAGTCACGGCTGTCCGTTTAACTAAATAGAGAATAATGATAGACGTATTATGTAATAAATGGAACGCGCCCGACGCTGTCCCGTCTTCCATTCGAATATAGACACGAACGAACGAGTCACCACGCGGGGGCGTGACCGGCAGCCGGCCCGCCTCGCATGGCGCCCGCCGCGCCCCCGCGCCCGCCGCGCCCTCCGACGATCCTCCAGAATAAAGAACTGTTTCGATCGTTCTACTCGTACCCGTTCACGACGACATGCACGACACCGGAATGTAGTCGAAGAGCATGATTCTGCAGCAGCTCCTGTACCCCCGGGGCAGGGGACACAGTGCGACAACTACCCACTAGAGATAGGTAGGTAGGTGCAACCTGGCAGAGTGGCCCTCGGCTGCGCAGCTTCCTCGAAGTATGATAAAAAATAGGGTTCTCTCAGGTCGCAAAATATCCTCAGCGGGAGCGTACGCGGCGACGACGATGATCGTCTTCCCCGCCTCGCTCTGGACTTTACGTGTACATATTCATAGGTAGCCGGCGTACTCGCAGCGCAGGCGCGCGGGCCGGAGCCGCGCCGCGCGCCGCCTCCGCCGGCGCCGCTCGTGCCCGTAGCGGACTCGGGATAAAGGTCTCCATGTAGTTTGTGAACGCGGCACTCGCTGCAACATTTGAAACATTATTCTGTCGTAATGGTAACTCATTAGGCTAGCTCGCCTGCTGTACTCGTCGCCGCTAGCGGACGCCCGCCGCGCGGGCCGCGCGCCGGCGCCGCGGCGGGCGCCCGCGCGGACGCCACGGCGCATGCGTAGAGCTTCACGTTTATGCACGACGATCGTCCGTCCGCCTGGTGTTCGCAAGGAATTTTTGTTTTGTCGAAAATATTCTCGACTTGCATTCTTGAATGTCTCGCCTTGATGTTTTTATTTAGTTATATATTTCTTTTGCTGTAGAGCCACGTTTTATAATTTGCCTTCATCCACGGTCCAGTAAATAGATACGTAATGTAAATAAATGTCCGGCCCTCAAATTAAAGAAATCCTTCACACGACGATGTCGGTCGCACGTACTTATCTCGAACATGGAAAAAAAAGAAACAATGAGCGACACCCGTGTCACAACGATCATAATGTCAAATAATAACGAGCACGCGCGCCCGGCGTGCTCGTGCGCGCCCGGCGTGCTCGTGCGCGCCCGGCGTGCTCGTGCGCGCCCGGCGTGCTCGTGCGCGTGCGTGTGCGCGCGCCCCCGTGACCGTGACCGTGTGCGCGCAGAACCCAACACGCCGGGCAAGTTCATCGTGTGGTTCCGGAACGAGACGACGCTGCTGGTGCTGTGGCAGCCGCCCTACCCGCCCGGCTTCTACACGCACTACAAGGTACGTACTACAAGGGACACACGAGCCGAGGCGGCCGCGACGAACTTGTACACGATTAAATTTTTTTTATGATTGACAAGTCAAGTTTTTGACTACAGCTCACTCGATGTTAAGTGACGGTGTGGTCGAAGATGGTAAAGCGGACCTAGCATGTAATGGAACCGGCTCCGAAGTGAGGCTGCCGGAACACGACGTTAGATGCTTGACTGATTGATGATGACTCGAGGGGTCCATGCGGTGTACATACCGCGGCTCGTCCTCGTCCTCGTCCGCTGTCGTGCAGTATTGTCGTGTACAGGTGTCGATAGTGCCGGCGGACGCGCGCGAGTCCGAGCTGTACGTGGAGAAGGAGGGCGAGCCGCCGGGGCCGGCGCAGGCCGCCTTCAAGGGCCTGGTGCCGGGCCGCGCCTACAACATCTCCGTGCAGACCGTGTCCGAGCCGGAGATCAGCGCGCCCACCACGGCGCAGTACCGCACCGTGCCGCTGCGGCCGCGCAACGTCACCGCGCCGCTGCGCTTCCTCACCGAGACCTCGTTCCGCGTCACGTGGCTGCCGCCGCAGGACGAGAGCGAGTTCGAGAAGTACCAGGTGTCCGTGAGCGGCGAGGGGCGGCGGCTGCCGGCGGCGCTGCGCGCGCGCGCCGAGGAGCCGGCCGCCACGTTCGACGGGCTGGAGCCCGGCGCGCGCTACTCCGTCACCGTCAAGACCATGTCCGGCAAGGTCACCTCCTGGCCCGCCACCGCCGACCTCACCCTCAGTGAGTACTGGGAGTACAGCGCGCGGCCGCCTCGCCTGACGGTAAGCACGTGACGTTCGAGTGAGCAGCGCGCGGTCGTATGTGCAGAGCCGCTGCCGGTGGAGGCGCTGCGCGCGGCGCGCGCGGCCGGCGGCGCGCTGCGCGTCACGTGGGCTGGCGCGCCCGGCTCCAGCCAGGACGAGTACCGCGTGGAGTACCACGAGGCGGACGCGGAGGCGGAGGCGCGCGACGACGCCAGCGCGCTGCTGGTGGCGGCGCCCGACGTCACGCTGGAGGGGCTGCTGCCGGGGCGCAACTACACGGTGGCGGTGCGCGCGCTGTCGCGCGGCGTGGCCTCCGACGCGTCGGCCGTGAGCGCCGCCACGCGGCCGCTGGCGCCCGTGCTGCTGGCCGCCGCGCCCGGCGCGCGCTCGCTGCGCCTGTCCTGGCGCTCCGACGTCACGTCGCGGCAGGACGAGTTCCGCGTGCGGTACGCGCGCGTCGCGCCGCCGCTGCCGCCCGACTGGCGCACGCTGGCCACGGCGGACACGAGCGCCACGCTCGAGGAGCTGTTCCCGGGCGCCGTGTACGAGGTGCAGCTGGCCGCGGTGGCGCACGGGCTGCTCAGCGACGAGCACACGCTGCTGAGGCCGGTGCGGCCGCTGCCGCCGGCGGCGCTGGCGGTGCGCCGCGCCACGTCCAACAGCGTGGCGGTGGAGTGGGCGGGCCCGGCGCGCGCCGCCAGCGCCGTCGGCGAGTACACGGTGCGCTACCGCACGCTGCCGGGCGGCGCGTGGCGCGCGCTGCCGCCGCTCGGCGCCGCCGCCACGCGCGCCGACATCGCCAACATGACGCACGGCGAGCGGTACCTCATCGAGGTGGACTCGGGCAGCGAGCGCGCGCCCGCGGGCGGCGGCGAGAGCGTGCCCAGCGGGGCGCCGCAGCGCGCCGAGCACACGGTGCGCCCCGCGCCCGTCTCCAACGTGGCGCAGCTGGCCGACACGCGCAACGTGACGCTCGAGTGGCCGCGCGCCGCGGGCCGCGTGGACCGCTACCTGCTGCGCTGGGCGGCGGCGCCCGGCGCGCCCGGCGGCGAGGCGGCCGTGCCCGACCCGCCCGCGCCGGCGCCCTCCGTGCGCGCCGTGCTGCCGGCGCTCGACCCCGGCCAGGGGTACTCCATCTCCATCACGGCGGTCTCCTACAACCTCACCTCCGACGAGTTCACCATGGAGACGCGCACTAGTGAGCTCTCACACACCTCATACGTCATCATAGTCGAGCACGGCTCCCCCTCCCCTCCCCTCCCCTCCCCTCCCCTCCCCTCCGACGAGTTGAAAGTTTACTCGTCACCACGACGAGGATCCGTAACACGATCTATAGAGCTAAGAAACCCTCGGGTTCACGAGTGGAGCTGTGACGACCATCGCATCCAATATTAAGGTCTCCCATCATAGATCAACAAGTGTAGGGAGCCGTGCACTAAATAAAGCGCAAGGAGGTTAAAAAGATGATACAAACACTATTTATTGATAAACCAACGTTACAGCCGACCCGTCCCCGCGCCTCGCACCCACTCTCTGACCCTCCCGCTGACTGCATGTCCGGGCTGTTAGCTCAGCTTACATTACTAACTTATCTTTGTAGTTTCCAACCTGTAGTTTTTTAATGTTTTTATTGTATTTCGTCACAACGGCATTAAACAATCCACGCGCCCCACTGGAGCTATTATGCCAGCGCCCGACTTCAAAGCGTCGATGTAAAGTCGCGTGCTCGTGTCGCAGGGCCGCTCATCCAGTCCGAGATGACCATCGTCAGCGAGGCGGACGACGGCGACGACGACGACGGCGACGGCGACGGCGCGCCGCCCGGCATCCTGGTGAGTCACGCGAGCGGGAGCGCCGGCGCCGGCGCGCGCGCCCCGCACGCGCTGAGCCGGTGAGGTCGTGTCGCAGGTGACGTACACGCCGACGCCGGCGTCCGCGACGGTGTTCGACTCGTACCGGTTCCGGCTGGAGGCGGGCGAGCCGGGCGGCGGCGCGGCGCAGCAGGCCGAGCGCGCGGCCGCGGAGCCCGCGCGCCGCGTGCCCTTCGGCGGCCTGGTGCCGGGCGCGCTCTACAACGTCACCATGTGGACCGTGTCGCGCAACGTGAGCTCGCACCCCGTGCAGCGCCAGGCGCGCCTGTTCCCGCGCCCCGTGCCCTGGCTGAACGCCACGCGCGTGCAGGCGCGCGCCGTGCGCCTCGCCTGGGGCCGCCCCGCCGGCCTCTACTCCGACTTCGAGGTGCAGTACCTGGCGGCGGCCGACACGCTGCGCACGCACGCCGCCGCGCAGCCCGAGCTCGCGCTCGAGGGGCTGCGCCCGCACACGCTGTACACGTTCACGGTGGTGGTGCGCGCGGGCGGCGCGGGCGCGCTGCGCACCGTGTCGCGCGCCGTGTCCGCCGCCGTGGCCACGGCGCAGGCGCCGCCGCCCGCGCCACGCCGCTTCCGGCCGCAGGACGCCGCGCCCAGCCGGCTGGCGCTCGCGTGGGAGCTGCCCGCGGACGAGGCGGGCGGCGAGCTGCGCCGCTTCGTGCTGCGCTACTGGCCGCAGGAGGAGCCGGCGGCGGCGCGCACGCTCGAGCTGGGCCCCGAGGCGCGCGCCGCCGCCGTGGAGGGGCTGCGCCCCGGCGCCACGTACGAGTTCCGCGTGGCCGGCGAGACGGGCGGCGGGCGCGGCGAGGAGGCGCGCTGGACGCAGCGCATGGCCATCGCGGCGCCGCCCCGGCCGGCGGCGGACGCGCTGCCGGCGCCGGCGCGCGCCTCGCCCACCACGGTGGCGGTGCGCTTCCGCGCCGACTACTTCTCGCCGGCGAACGGGAACGTGACGGCCTACACGCTGGTGGTGGGCGAGGAGCCGCGCGCGGACACGCCGGCGCGCCTGCCCGCGTGGCGCGACGTGCAGCGCCTGCCGCGCTGGCCGCCCTACCAGGTGACGGAGCCCTACCTGCCGTTCCGCGCGGACGGGCCGCGCGAGGAGGAGTTCACCATCGGCTCGGAGCGCTGCGAGCCGGGCCAGGGCCGCGCCTACTGCAACGGCCCGCTGAAGCCCGCCACCACGTACTACGTGAAGCTGCGCGCCTTCACCGCGCCCGACAAGTTCACGGACACCGCCTACACCGAGGTGCACACCGGTCAGTGCCCCGCGCTCCTCACACGGGACACTCCTCGCGCTGGAGCCCTGCCCACTCCACATAAATTACAGTTATTTTTTATCGCCATCTCACCTGATAGTAACGAGTAATAAAAGAAGCTAAACGCTCCCCTGATTGTGAGCGAAAACGACCGCAGCGCCCCGCGACGCTCGGGCGCCGCCGGACTCACTTATGATTTTTTCTCATTTGCAAATTGAATTTCGAGTCTGGTCGGTGGTGGCGGTTCTCCTTCAGATAAGCCCGCTTATCGAGATCGCGGAGTTCCGACAAATGTTTCCTTATCGATACTGATTAGTTTGAAATTGAGTCGCTCCGATTGTCGGGCGCGATAACGCACTCGGGAGTCGCCGGCGCGCGGCCGCAGTCCGCAGTGTCGAGCTCGCTCCGTTGCAGAGGTGGACAACACGGCGTGGATCATCGGCGCGTGCGCGGCGCTGGCGCTGGCGGGCGGCGGCGCGGCCGCGGCGCTGGCGCTGCGGCGCAGGCGCGCGCGCGCGGGCGCCGCGCCCGCCGCGCCGCCCGCGCCGCGCTCCTCGCGGCCGGTGCGCGTGGCCGACTTCCTCGACCACTACCGGCTCATGGCGGCCGACTCCGACTTCCGGTTCAGCGAGGAGTTCGAGGAGCTGAAGCAGGTGGGGCGCGACGCGCCGTGCTCGGCCGCCGACCTGCCCGTGAACCGGCCCAAGAACCGGTTCACGAACATCCTGCCGTACGACCACTCGCGCTACAAGCTGCAGCCCGTGGACGACGAGGAGGGCTCCGACTACATCAACGCCAACTACGTGCCGGGGCACTCGTCGCCGCGCGAGTTCATCGTCACGCAGGGCCCGCTGCACTGCACGCGCGACGACTTCTGGCGCATGGTGTGGGAGTCGGGCTCGCGCGCCATCGTCATGCTGACGCGCTGCGTGGAGAAGGGCCGCGAGAAGTGCGACCGCTACTGGCCCTACGACACGCGGCCCGTGTACTACGGCGACATCGCCGTCACGGCGCTCAACGAGTCGCGCTACCCCGACTGGACCGTGACGGAGCTGGCGCTGTGCCGCGGCGCCGAGCAGCGCGTGCTCAAGCACTTCCACTTCACCACGTGGCCCGACTTCGGCGTGCCCGAGCCGCCCACGGCGCTCGCGCGCTTCGTGCGCGCCTTCCGCGAGCGCTGCCCGCCCGACGCGCGCCCCGTCGTCGTGCACTGCAGCGCCGGCGTGGGCCGCTCCGGCACCTTCGTCACGCTCGACACGGCGCTCCAGCAGGTCTGTCGCTGGCCGCTCCCCGGCTGCTCCGTCGCGCGACCGCACACTCTACCCGTTACTCTGGTTGCAGCTCGCGCGCGGCGCCGACTCGCTCGACATCTTCGGCATGGTGCACGCCATGCGCCGCGAGCGCGTGTGGATGGTGCAGACGGAGCAGCAGTACATCTGCATCCACCAGTGCCTCGTGGCCGTGCTGGAGGGCCAGGACCTGGCGCCGCCGGCACACAACCACCACCTCAACCCCGCCTTCGAAGGTAACGCGCCGCCAGGCCGCCGGGCCGCCGCGCCAGGCGCGACGGCCGCATTCAAATGGACCGTTTATGTTGTAGGCTGAAGGGCTCGCCGCTCGCCGCCGCCGCCGCCGCTCGCCGTCGGTACGGAGCGTGCTCTGTGTTTGTTTGTCGAGAGTGGTGTGCGCTTGGTGTTCGCTCGCATGCCCCGGCTGCCGCCGCGCGCTCGCCGCCCTCGCTCACGCGCCCTCTTGTTTCAGACGACGAGGGCATCGCGGAGTCCGGCATGTGAGGCGGCTGCGACCCCGAGCTCGCCCCGCGGCGCCGCGCCCGGGCCTCGGAGCTCGCAGGGAGCGCCCGGCCCGTCTCCCGTGTGCTGAGCGACGCGCGCGTCGCGTCCTATTGTTTCGTTTAATTTTAAATTCCTAATTGTTTCGAGTGAAAACACTAACTGACGAAAAATCGTGGTAAACACTGAAACGTGATGTCGCGTCGAGCGAGACCGTCGCTCCGAGTTCTTCTGTCTCCGTCCAGTGGCCCCGGCGGACGTCGGCGGACGTCGGCGGACGTCGGCGGACGTCGGCGGATCGCGTACTCGACCCGGCCGGCCGGACCCTTGTAAATATAGGCAGCTGGAGCGTCCGCCGTGTGCAGGCCGAGAGGGGCCGCGTTAGCTAAGTTTAGGTTTAAAATACAATGTAACGACCGAGTGCCTCGTCGGCACCACTCGACATTCCGCCACGAGCCGTGTACTTATACGTTAGAAACGAGCGCGCATTCTGAATGCGAACCCTTCTAGTACTAGATGCTTACTAACATTTTACAAGATGCAAGCTTTTGCTGGAATTTGGAATAATATATTTTTTGATTTTTCGTGATGTTATTTATTTTAGAAGTTAAGTATATTTACAGGGGCTATTGATGTTTCGAGGGTCTAGTCGGGAGACCGTCTCGCTTCCGATCTGCAGCTCCTGGGTTCCGATCCCACGGCACGCAACTCTGTCTTTTCTAGGTTATGTGAGTATCGCCGCTGACTTCAAACGCCGAAGGAAAACATCGCGAGGAAACCGACATGTCTGATAGTTAAAAAAAATTGTTGACGAAGATGTGTGCAGTCTGCCAACCCGCTCTCGGCCAGCGTGGTGGACTACGGCCTTATCCTTCTCACGATGAGAAGAGACTCGCGCCCGGCGGTGGGCCAGTTTAGTCGGGCCCCACTGTAAGTCCTCGCTCGTTCCGGCGCATCTCTGCGGCCTGCGGGCTCCCACTAGACCGGCTCGAGCTGAACGGACGGCCAGCACTGCGCTGCGCCGCCTCGCGTGCTCGCTTGACGATACTACATGTATTGTATCGTCTGGACGATTTTTGACATTTGAAATAGAGTTAGTAAGTAGGTAGGTAAGTACGTACTGATGAGTTACATTAAAATATACAGGCTACTTTTTATCCCAGAAGTTTCAAATATTAGGAAAATGCCGCGTACACACGGGCCTAACAAATTTCATTTCATTACAACAAAACTATATATGTTGCCCGGCAAAATGCGACGGTGCTAGCACGATGCGACCAAATGAAATAACTAAATTGACGAGCTTAGAAAAAAATACGAGTAGAGTTGTTTGGCGACACGCGATCAGGGAGAAATAATGATTATGTGCACTTACCACAGTAGGTATTCAGTATTTAAAAATAATATATGGAATAAATACAAAATTTGATTATTAAATAAAGTTACATTGCTATGAATAACTGTTTATAAATACTTACCTAAAGCTAACACTAATATCTAAATGCTTATTAATGTACTTGCAAACTTTTTCATAAATCACAGTTATATACAATCAAAGTCAAGAATACACAACTATTAAAACGCCCCAGGAGAATGGAAGACAGTTACACTATAATAATCCACAATAATCTAGATCTACAAGTTTTTTTTTTATGTTGGCGCCAAAACTCATCTGTTGCGTTCAAAAATATTCAATTCTTCATGTAAATATTTGAACGATATCATCCTATCGAGATTTAAAAAAATATATACCCCTATCGTATGACATTACACACAGTGCCATCTGACTCCAAACTAAGCAAAGCTTGTATTAGGCAGTCAAGTAACTGATAGAATACATATCTCAGATGAAACACTGAGTAATGTAGTAGTAGTAGTGTAGTGTTTCATCTGAGATACATATGTATATACTTTTTTTTGGAAGTACAACCTATAACTCTAAAACACCCAAACATTTTGTTTATACCACTAAATGCTTGTTCTAAGTGGAAATCGAATCCACGCCCTACAGCCCGGCAGATATTCTACAGCAGGGCTGTCAAATATTGTTTTTTTTTTTTTTTTTTCTGATACAAGTAAAAAAATGGACGCGATCTAAACTTTTTTAATTGCAAGGTACATTTATGCATTGAATTTTTTTTCTCATGAGACATCTTTATTTTTTACTTTAACTACTACTTACTTACTTTACCTTTACTACTTCTTACTAACTTTACTTTTAAAAATTTTGTTTAATGTAATAAATTGTAGTACTTTCTATAAATAATTTCTAAATTTTTCATAGATACTGATAAAATTGTGATAATTGAAATGCATAATATGAAACGTCGATACATAATGTACCTACTAACATAATTATTATTATTATTATTAAGCCTTTATTGCTGAATACACATGATATAAACAAATTAATACAAAAAAATAACTTAAAATCTAACACAAGAATGGAAACAGCTGGAAGAGGCCTATGTGTCACAGGACACGCTGAGCACTAACATAATTATTGTCATGTAAATTAAAAAAATAGCCATTCTTCAAAACAAACTTCTCAACACAAACGTTCTGAACGCAGCCGTATAGAAACTTCCGGTACATTCATACCTCACTAAGTAAACTTTTTATTTGTTTTATTTATATACTGTACAATTAATACATTATATTATTTTAAATAAAAAACTACTTTACAGTCATTTACACGGGCAAAGAATAAATGTATGTTAATTAAAATTTAATTATAAGATCATATGAACGGAAACGTAACCAACGCTATGAAAGGCTGTCATTTCTCGTTTCGCGTGTGTGTTTGTCTTTGTCAAATTACAATTTTTAGTAAGTGTGCGTGCTAGGACTCGCTTGTCGTGTTGCGGTGCGTGTGCTTTCTACAAATTGACTTTCATCGCCTCGTAAGTTTGTGAATTTGATATAATATGGTGTATTTAGTGTTTATTACATTCCAAGAAATGACCCATGAGCAACCCATCGGATAGCGCTTGCGGGATCGACAAAGATCATTGGATTGAATCGTGTCGATGCGTCACCTCAGTGTGAGCCATTTTTACGAATTCCACTCTAATAATGTGTTAAACTCCAAATGACGAAAGTGAAACTGGTGGGTTAGTCAGGCAGTCATCTCTGGCTTCCCTACAGCCTGCTGGGCGTAGGCTAGGCAGCAGTATAACCTCGCGAGCCAGGTCTCGCCGACGGTCGCGCTAAGGCCACGGCCGCCAGCGCCGCGCGTCCTATATAACTTTTTGTCACAATAGTTTTGTCATAATAATTGATATAAATATGACATTTTTGATACCACTAATATTTATTCTTGGTTCGAACTATCCAAAGCGTGGAACATCGACGCAAAATTGCTAGTCGATCAGTGGCATTTTGGAGAGTGCACTCCAGATCATCATAATCTTATTCCACCCGGCCCATTCTACTATCGGACTGCCAGGATCTCTAGGAAGCGTCACCGTTTCACTGTCGATGTGCCAAAAAGTGAAGAAGTCATAAGCTTATGAACAAACTGTCGCGCTTGTAATATTGCAGGACTAGAGTAATTTAGTTAGGTGACGAAAAGCCTCTGACAAGTCTTGCCATTTTTGCAATGAGGCTATAGGTACAGCCAGCCAGTGACTAGTGGCTGGCAAGGGTTAATAATAAAATATCAAGGTACTCCTTGCAAAGGTTCATTACTCACGGCGGCGTCACCATGACAGAGTACTCGAAATTATATGCGAAGTTAATCTTTCAGTAGCTAGGGCAAGCAAAACACGCTACTTTTGAAAAAGAGGTCTTATCTGCAAATCCTTAGAAAAATAACTGCACCCGACTAGACTCATGCGATCGTTGTGTATGAAAAACATTACAAAATCCCTTAAGATATGGGTCTTTCATCATACAGGCCAGATATTTATTATACCTATTTTTTTTTTTTAAAAACTTAAACACTTGTAGAACTTACTGTTGCCAAGGGACACAAATACATCCCTAAAGACTACATGTTAAAACTAATTAGATATTGTTTCATTTTTGAATTGATGGTTACCTGGTCAATTAATAAGCAGTAGAAGCAGGGGTGATAGTATTTCTAGCAAAATCTTTATCATTTACTACAAGACCTTGGCCTGCAAAGAACATGTATAAATTCATTGTTGCAACAAGTATCCAAGCAGCGCTGGTAGGATCATATCAAATGTATTTGGGCAGGGATAATGTCCATGCCAAAAGTTTAACTTGTAACAGGAACAGTAAGCTTATCTTTGTTGTCGCAACAATTAATGTAACTGGCCACATGCCATTTGTTAATTTACTTAGCTACTTCTACTTTCTGCAGGCACACCATGCAGGCAGGTGTTAGAGTCGTGTAGGTTCAGGCTCTAAACTGATTTTTTTGTCACAATCATACCATGAGGTTGTAGTACCTAGGGCAGTATAGGTTGCTGTGGAAGAGTGTGAGTGGGAAGGCCATAATAAGGATGGAGAGTCCCACATAATCACCTTGCCCGCCCCAGGGTAGGGGCCCCTTCACAAAGAATGTTACCTGGCCAAAAAAAAAGAGGACAGTATAGGTTGTGACCATCATTGTTGACCACATATTTGAAAAAAAAAACACTTTGTTGCATCAGTTGAAAGACTAGTTGGTAGATCAAGAGAATGTCTTGTTCATCTCATTACTTTTACATATAATAAAAAAAGACATTTGTACAAAACTCTATGTCCAGTTTATGTAAATAAAAATGAGTAGCTGTTTGTTACCCACTTTTTTTTTTATATCTGACTGGCTTGGTGTTTGACCACAACTCACTTGATGTTAGGTGACGGTGTGGTCGAAGATGGTAATGCACACCTAGCCTGGAATGGAACTAGCTCTCAAGTGAGGCTGCCGGAACACACCGTTAAATGCTTGGCGGCAGATTTTCAACTTGAGGGTGGTAGCTAGCCAGCCGAGTACTAGAAAGTACTCTACCACCACACTATGGTTTCCTCATAATTATAAAGTAAAATATTTGAAACAACATATATGAATCTTATGAAAGTTCTAAATAAAACTAAGCAGGACATTAAATGCTTTTATTGATTATTTGTAATATCTGATGGGTAGACGAAACCTACCCATCAGATCACACAGAATATAGCACTGGATCAGATTCTAATATGGAATTCTGAGAATCAACCCCTCAACCTGGATCCTTTCACCTTCCTGTCAGGCAGTTATGCACCCTTTGCTACTTTTTCACATTAAGGCTCGAGTAGATTTTCTATGATCACAGAGTCAATTCATTTTCATCTAAAACCAAAGTTATTGTCAGATAAAAATATGCAAGTGCTCACTGGTTCCATTTGTAATGCGGAGATCCCATATCAACAGATTAAGTTCTCGTTTTCTATTATTATGTTCCTATGAAGTTTCTTGCAGAACTTCTTCTTTATTTTTTATGATGGATAGGCTTGCGTATGATCGCGTTTTTATGAATCTTTATCTTTCGATAACAGCGGGGCGAGGTGTCTGCTCGTTCTGCCAAATTTGTTCTTCTATAAGATTGACATTAAAACTTTGACGGGAGGTATCCCGACACAGCCCATCACATGACGTCGCGCGTTTGAAACAAGTATAATGCATCTTGTAAACGTAGTCTCCGGTCACGTGGCTGACGACAGTTATTTGTTATCACTCTAAACGCTGATCAGGTAGATGTATCTAGTTTAACACGCATCGAGGTATTATTTACAAAAGTAAATCTGTAGATATTCAGTGGCTCAGCCCGCTTGCCGTGGTACCGTGCTACCGTGCTATCTAGTGCTACCGTGCTACAACGCACATGACGAGCCGCAGCTCTACGGAACGATTAAAATAAAATATAACATTAAGTACTGTTGATTCGGTAAGTCGTTCGTGTGACGTCACGCAACGAAACAAAGAGATGTGCCTTTTTGCATGAATTTAAAGTTGTTCGTGTGTTACTTTTATGGCAATATTTATGTTAATAATATCGGTCCTCTGTTTCATCAATAATCCATTTACTCGACTTGTACTGCGCGTCGTGCGAGTCCGTGTGCTTTGATCGCAAGACACAACGACGCGCATTCACTATTCTGATAGAACTTCACCGTTACTCATTTTATTTGACTTTAAGCGGGATCAGGTCTTATTCGATACGAAGACGCGAGCAGAATACGAACACATGGTTAAAATCTTTCAAGATTTTAAACTCTATACGAGATTATCACGGGAATCGGTGTACTCGCACATACATACATTTACTAAATAAAATATTAAACTTAGTAAAAACTGTTCGAATTGAGAACCCTTCTTTTTGACATCGGTTAAAGACGATATCGGATACGGTGACAATGTTAAAACGTAACAAAGTGCCGGTTTGCACCAGAAGAAAACGGAAGGTTTTTGCAAAAAAACAAAAAATTCTGATTCTTTTCCGATTGATAAAAAGTACTATCTCGAATAAGAAGGGTCGGCGGCGCACTCCGAGGAGCGAAACGCACGGCGCGGCTGTAGAGCGGGGCGGAAGGCTCCCCGGGTCGGGCGCGGCGTTCCGTGCATGGGTGCCGCCCGGGTCGCTGTAGCGCGCGCGCCTGCCTACCCTCCGTTCCCGACCTCCGCCGCCTGGCCGCGTGCGTGCGCTCGCCGCCCCGAGCGCTGGAACGCATTCTGTCGCGCGCCCACAGACGGCGCAGACGCCGACCACATCTCGCGACGCCCGAGTTGTCTGCGCAATCCCAAGATGGATGTTATCTATGTAGATGGAATTATTCCGACGGCGGTACACGAGGATCGAGTCTCGGCGCGTGCGCGGCGCGCTCGCACATCATTCTGGGAAAACTGCTCGCAGAAGGTCGCCAAATATAAAATAATGGACTGATACCGCATCGATCGTTCAGCACTTTGTGTCGTCTATATTATTAGCAAACTTAAAATAAGGCAATTTGCAAAGTGCACGTTAATTTGACAGCGGCCGCTGTGCCGACGAGGGCGCGGGGCGCGGAGGCGCGGAGGCGCGGCGCGCGGCGCGGCCTGACGTCACCGTAATCCGTTAATATCGGGGTCACGAGAGGTCACGGTACACGGCTCCCCACGAACAGCTGCTACCGCCACCGATGCTATAGATCCCTCTCGCGGCGGCGGCGGCGGCGGCGGCGGCGTGCCGGCTACCGAACGCGCGTGGACGGGAGGACCGGAGGATCCGCCGCGCGCGCGGAGTCTCGCTGCACACGGTTGTTTATTTTGCGTCTTTTGTATCGTCGAGTCCGATTTTTATTATCTTTGACCGATAGCGCCGGTGCCGCGCCTCGCGGGCGGTACGGCCCGCACTGAAGCTAGACTTGCGAGTGGTGCTCGACCTGCGACTGTCACGTGCGGTCGGAGCTGCGGGGCCGCGCTGCCGGCCGTAATAGAGCCTATGTTATGCAGAAACGAGCCATTCGTGCCGTGTGCGGGGTTCAGGGCGACGTCTCGTGCGTGGAGCTGTTTAGGGAGCTACAGAGCCCGCCCTCGCCGTGCGAGTCCATTTACCAGGTAGCCCTGTGCCGGGGCCGGGGCGTCCACGGCGCGTTAGATCTTCGCAGCAACAAAAAGAAAGGGCGACTAGTGTCGCCGTCGCGCCGGCTCGTGGAGTCGGAGGCCGGCGTGCTCCCGTCCGGGTGCGCCGCGCACAACCACACTAAGTAAGAGCTTGGCTTCGAGAGACCTTGTGCTATGACGTCTATTTCAAAATAAGAGTTTATTGAATAACTTTTTTTTTTTTTGACATTTAATCATATTGATATATTTGATATTAGTATATTTTTTCGTTATATTGACATATCTTATGATTTTGATATTTTTAAATATGAATGGATTAATATAAGCCCAGGGCATCCATGCGCATGCGTGTTACTAGATAAAAGTGTAAATATCGCGCCTCGGTGTTGCCGTCCTCGGCCGTTCGTTTATTCAGTGTGCAGATCGAGCACCCGGCGGGCACTGTGTTGTATTGATATTTTCGTCGAGAAGCGTAAAGTTGTAAAGTATGTTATCAGCAAACGTCTTCTGCTCTTTTAATGAAGTAGTGTAGTAGTAGCAGCGACGCAGGTGAGGACAGTCGCGTGGTGCCATGGTCGCCATGCTGCCCTGTGGTGCTACAGCAGCGGATCCGAGCTCGAAGCGCGCACTGAAGTATGTGCAGATCGTGGTTAGGAACTGGGGTGTGGGGGGTGGGGGGTGCACGTCTCGCCGGAGAGGCGCGCGGCGCCCGCTGTCCCGGCGGCGGCGGCGGCGGCGGCTGGGAACACCGGCGCATATACGCGACACGATAGTAATCTAATACATACCTTTAAACGACCAATATAATCTGAATCTCGGAAACGGCTCCGATGATTTTCATGAAATTTAGTATGCAGGGGGTTCGGGGGCGATAAATCGATCTAGCTAGGTCTCATTTTTAGAAAACGAAAAAAGTGCCGAGCTCACTCGCTCACCCCGGTGCTGATGACGAAGCCCGTTAGTTTCCAACTCGTGCGTGCAAGCATATAACCCGAGAAGGGATGCTTCGTCTGTTACAATACCCAGGTGGGCGGCTCCCGACCCCTGGCGCGCGGTGCCGGTGCCGGGCGCCGGGCGCCGGCCGTTTCAAAATAAATTAAATGTTATCAAATTTACACATAAAAACAAAAATGTAATGAGATTTGTTCTATTGTACCGAGCTACTTGTGATCGGTGTCGACCGGAACCCGTCTCGGCCGCGCTCCCGCCGCGCCCCCGCCGCGCCGCCGCACGCCGGGTCGGATCGCACCGGCGCGGCGGCGGACGCGCGCGCCGAGCGGCTCGCCGTCGATTGAACACTACATTAAAGAATATTTTAATGTGCTTTAATGAAAATCTATAAGTTCGATGACATTATGAAATTAAAAGTCGTATAATTTTATTTTATTTTATTTTGAATACATATAATTAATTAGTTGTATATAATTTGAATACATTTTTAGTTGTTTTATATAATAATAATTATTAAGATAGACATTTAATATTGTAATTTTTAATTTATTTTATTATATTTGAATATTTTTATTATTATTTTTTTTTTATTTTTTTTATTCCAATTTATTTAAGGGGCTTTTGTGATATGCTCATGGCAGTCCCATCGTATTTTCTAAAATATTTCTTATAAGTAAAAATTAATAAAATAATATCTAGACATAACACATACTTATACACACTCTCTCACACACACACATTCACTCCTCTGCATACACACTAGAAAATCAAAGTAGGTCACTTGAGGCAACTCACATAATTGAAAAGCTCCCTGGCTGCTTCCGAACAGGGCTGGGACAGCATATTTTTGACTTGTAACTGTTGTTATCAATAAAAATATGAATATGAATAAAAAATAATAATTCAAGGTTTTTAATTTTAATAAATGTAAAATATTTTCGAGTATTTTCGTAAATGTATATTGGTTGCTGATGTGCCGTTTTCACGCATTTTAGTCCCTCGCGCCGCCTCCGCCTCCGCCTCCGCCTGCTCGCAGTACTGCTGTCATGCGATGCGGCATTCCTACTTTCTACTAGGTTTTTGATCCGATGCTGCGGAATATTCTGGCATTCCTCTATTAGAGCTTCTCTCATTCCTCGTAGCGTTCCGCCGACGTACACGACCCAGTTCGTCCCGTGCGTGCTCAGTGGGCTTCGAGGAGGAGCTGCGCGCCGACTTCTTCAAAATAGGCAAACACCATCCGAGCCGTATGCTGGGGGCATTGTCTCGCATAAAAACGGCATTCTCGCCCATGTCCACTAAAATGGACCAACGCAGTCATTCAGAACTTCAGTGACATATCTCTCTGCAGTTAAAGTTCCATTTCCACTAGCTTTCGGAAGAACTCGCAGCCCGCGCGTGAACAGAGCCTCCGCCGCGTGCTACCCTTCCTTCTATACGGGCTCGGTTATAGCGCTCTCCCGGTCTTCTGTACAAACTGAATCTAGACTCGTCTGCAAACATAACTCTTGAGCGGTCGTTCAGAGTCAGAGATTCTCGTGTTCTCTACCGTAACTCGACCTTGACTTTTTGTGGTGTCTTTCCAGCTTTAAGCCATTCGCAGGTCTCAATGACACGGACGGGGAAGTCTGACTGATAGGGTTTGTTGATTGAGCGTGCGCCCCACGGTGACGTATCAGTGATGTAACGCGCGAGGCGGCGTCGTGTTCCAGAGCGCTGAGGCTGTCCGAGTCGCTGCGAAGCGCGGGCGTGCGGCGTGCGGCGTGCGGCGCTCGAGGGACGCGCGCGTGCGCGGGAGTCTGCACCGGCGACAAGACGGACAGCGCGCGGCAGCCGGGGCCCGCGCCGCGCGCCTCGGGCCGGACGCCTGTCCCGCCGAGGCGACGCTGGGTCCCCCCCTCCACCCTGCGACACCACGAGGTGCACGACGGTGATGCCAAGCACGACATCATATTCCGCAAGGTAACTCGACCGCCTCTCCCGTCCCCCGTCCCGCCCCTCCCTGCTGTCCCCCCGCTGACCCCCTCCGCTTCCTGTTGCAGGTGCGCGGGATACTCAATAAGCTCACGCCGGAGAAGTTCCAGAAGCTGAGCGATGATCTGCTCGCTCTGGAGCTGGATTCGGACAAGGTGCTCAAGGGCGTGATCCTGCTCATCTTCGAGAAGGCGCTCGACGAGCCCAAGTACTCGTCGATGTACGCGCAGCTGTGCAAGCGGCTGTCGGAGGAGGCGCCCAACCTGGAGCCGACCGGCCAGCCGTGCACCTTCAAGTTGTTGCTGCTGAACAAGTGCCGCACGGAGTTCGAGAATCGCGCGCAGGCGTTCGCCGCGTACGAGGACCGCGCCGGCGCGCTGCCGCCCGAAGACGAGGAGAAGCGCCACCTGGCCAAGTGCAAGATGCTCGGCAACATCAAGTTCATCGGCGAGCTCGGCAAGCTGGAGATCCTGGCCGAGTCCATTCTGCACCGCTGCATCCAGAACCTGCTGGCGCGGCGCGCCGCCGCCGACCACCACGAGGACCTGGAGTGCCTCGCGCAGCTGGTGCGCACGTGCGGCCGCGTGCTAGACTCGGAGCGCGGCCGCCGCCTCATGGACCAGTACTTCGCGCGCATCGAGACGCTGTCCGCGTCGCGCGAGCTCGCGCCGCGCATCCGCTTCATGCTGCGCGACGTGGTGGAGCTGCGCCGCGGCGGCTGGACGCCGCGCGCCGCGCAGGGGCTCGAGGGGCCCGTGCCCATCCACCAGCTCCGCGACGACGACGAGCCGCCGCGCCGCGAGCGCGACCGCGACCGCGACCGCGACTCGCTGTTCCGCGGCGGCCTGCGCGCGCGCCCGCTCGACGACGTGCTGGCCGGCCTCAGCCTGCAGCCGCCCGCGCCCGGCGTGCCCGGCCTCGTGCAGGCCGACAAGCTCTTCGGCAACGGGTACGCGCCGCGCGACGCCTTCCGCCAGCGCTCCGCGCCCGCCTACTACCCGCGCCAGGGCAACAACAACCACTACGGCAAGCACTCGCAGCCCGCCCAGGGCTCCAAGGTAGGCGCCGCCTCCCCGTCTCCCGCCCCGCCGCCTGCCCGCCCCGCCGCCCCGCCGCCTCACACCGCCTCTCTCGTCCCGCAGGAACCCGGCTCGCGCGCGAGCAAGGCGCGCGTGCTGCCGGCGAGCACGCTGCAGGACGTGCAGATGCGGCCCGCCGCCAACTCGCTCATGTTCACCGCCAACCGGCTGTCCAAGCCGCAGCCGCAGCCGCAGCTCGCGCCCGTGCAGCAGAGTGAGTGCCGCGCCCGCGGAGCCCGTCCGCCGCCGCCGCCGCCGCCGCCGCGCTCGCTAACGCATGTCGGTCTCTCTGCCCGCAGGCGTGCTGACGCCGGCGTTCGCGAGCGCGCCCCCGCCGCCGAAGGAGCCGGCCATCGCGATAAAGTCCGCGCCCGACAAGAAGGATAAACCGAGGAAGGACAAGGTGAGCGTCGAGCGTCCGCCGCCCCGGCCCCGCCCGCCGCGGGTCGCTGTAGCGTGCTCGACAGTGTTGCCGACTTAGTGGTTTTACCACTAGATCTGGTGGTTCGGGACCCCCTGCCGGTGGGCAAAATTTGTATCTGGTGGCTAGTGGTTTTTTAAGTGGGCAATTTTTAGGTTGATATTATTCCAAAATAAAGTAAAAATTTCCTAAATAAAAACAATATCACACTCGGTAAGTATCTCGTCGTGTATATCGAGGGAAAACATAAATGATATATTATTATGTTGGCAAAATTGATTATCATGGATCATGCACTCGCTCCCGTGGCTCGCTCGATAAACACTAAGATAGACCTCTAGGTAAGAAAGAGATCACCTATAAGAAATCGGAAAGATCGTAGATCAACGAACGAAATTTTTTTTTACTTGTTATTTTGCAGATATTTTTATAATTATTATGAATGTATCTGAAACCACAAAACATGCAAACGTTTCGGAAATCGTCGCTTCAGGATGCCGTTCTCAAAAGCTGGCTTCGAGTAGTCGAGAGTACGGCTGGTCCCGCAGCCGAGTGTCAATTTTGTGGAATAATCTCGAGGAATCATTACGGAGATTTAAAAAATCACGCTACCAGAGTTACCAGATTATGGTACGAAGCGACAGCCTTCAAAGATTCCCTGCGATACGCTCGGTTTTAAGAAGTTGCACATTTTGTAATGTCTTTGTTCCTCGTTCTAACGCGGATAAAGAACGAGTTCTCAGCTCTATAAACCTAGTCAAATCAACATTTAGAAATCGCATGAAGTTGCCGCTGTCATCAGTTTTAAGTGTTCGCGCGGGACAGACACTCGTCGGAAAATGTAACAATTATTAAACTCTTCCTGAATCAACGTGTAAAAAAAATTGTACCGACGAAACTTATGTCTCCGACTGAAACGATAGCGACACGCCGTCTTCTGGACAATAAGTACATCTCCGCTGCACCACACGTACTATTCACGAGATAACTCTTCAAGTTATTCACTATTTATACTATATTTATATTTTATACTAAATTTTATTACCAAAATAACTATTTTTTCATAATTTCTTGTTTTTACAAAATTTACTATCATTGAATAATTCTCCTTTACTTTTGCATTAAAACTTGATTTTTTCATACAGATTCATAATTTAGTGGTTTCATTCATTTGTACGTCAAGAATTCTGGTGGTTTTTTAGTGGTTTTAGGACCTCCGTCTAGTGATACTGGTGCTTCACCGGTGCGCTCGTGTGTCCGCAGGGCGTGAACAAGGAGGAGGCCTGCCGGCTGGCGCTGGCCGCCGTGGAGGCGCTAGAGGCGCTGTACGAGCCGGGCTTCGAGGACGAGGCGCCGCCGCCGGAGCCGGAGCCGCTGCGCACGCTCGTCGAGCTGCAGCTGCCGGACAAGGTGCTGCGCCGCTGCATCGCCGCCGTGCTGGAGCACGCGCTGGCCGAGGGCGAGGCGGACGCGGAGGGCGAGGCGGACGCGGAGGGCGAGGCGCGGCTGTGGGCCGCGTGCTGCGTGGTGCGCGCCGTGAAGCGCGCGCCGCAGCACGAGGCGGCGCGCGCGCTGCTGGCGCGGCACCCGCACGCGCGGCTGCCGCGGCTGCTGGCGCAGCTGGTGCGGCAGCGGCTGGTGCCGCTGGCGGAGGTGGCGGCGTGGTGCGACGCGGGCCGCCTGCGCGCGCTGCTGCTGCAGGTGGTGCAGGCGCTGCACGCGGCGCTCGGCACGGAGCGCACGCGGCGCGCGCTCGACGACTCCAAGGTGAACCTGGCGGCGCACGCCGCCGACCGGGACGGCGCCGCGGGCGCGGGCGCGGGCACCGGCGCCGCCGAGGAGGAGGACGCCAGCGAGCGCGCGCTGGCCGCGCTCGAGGCGCTCGGGCTGGCGCCGCTGGTGCCGCAGCTGGCCGTGCACGCGGCGCTGGCGCGGCAGCTGGCCGGCGAGCCGGCGCCGGCGCAGCTGTACCGCTGGATCAAGGCGAACGTGGAGGCCGCGGTGCGCACCTCGCCCGCCTTCGTGTCCACGCTGGTAGGGCTGGTGGCGGCGCACGTGACGCGCGCCGCCGGCACGGCCGCGCCCGCGCCCGCGCCCGACAAGGCGGCGCTGGAGCGCGAGAAGGCGTCGCTGGAGGCGTACGCGCCGCTGCTGACGGCGCTGCTGCAGCACCGGCCCGACCTGCAGCTGGCCGCCGTGTACGCGGCGCAGCTGCACGCGCACCGGCACCGCTACCCGAAGGGTGAGTGGCGGAGGGCGAGCGGGAGACGGTGGCGGTGGCGGAGGTGCGACAGTGGGGTGACGCGGCGCCGCGTGTTGCAGGCATGCTGCTGCGCTGGTTCATGTACCTGTACAACCTGGAGGTGTGCGAGGAGGACGCGTTCCTGCGCTGGCGCGAGGACGTGACGGACGCGTACCCCGGCAAGGGCGAGGCGCTGTTCCAGGTGAACACGTGGCTGACGTGGCTGCAGCAGCAGGAGTCGGAGGAGGAGGAGGGCGAGGACTAGCCGGCGCTTGAATAGGAACAATTTTAGGTTACTTCGTGAACGAATATTAGTATCTCGAGATAATTTTTTGTAGGCCTTTTACTCGATTTTGATACTTTTACACGTGTATACAATGTATAGGTTCGTCGGGCCGCGCGGCCGCCGGCCCGCCGGCCCGCCGGCCCGCCGGCCCGCGCCGCCTGCCCTCTCCCGCAGCGAGCGTGTTTTAGTTAAAATTGTAAAATATATAATAATTATATATATATGAGGAACTTAAATCAATTTTTTATTGCATATTAAATATCATGATCGTTTATTTGGAAGCTAAATGGATTTAGTGATTAACTGTAAGGATGCTTAAATTTCATTGTATTATCGAATTTTAGAATTTTGTAACGAGATAGATATACTAATAATATAATAGAGCGCCCCCGAGGCGGCGCGCGGCGCCTCGGCACGCCGCGCCGCGTGCACGAGCGCGCTCGCAACTAATGATCAATAAATAATGTATTCACATTGAGAAATAAACTTCAGTGTAACTTATTACAAAACATTCGTTTTCATTCGTCAGTCGACCCCTCCCGCGCCCCGCGCCCCGCGTCCCGGCAGCTCCCGTTACGTTGCGCCGCTGCCTTGGCTCGCTCCTAGCGAGCCAAGGCAGCGGCAGCGTTACATTTTCTATTTATTAGTGGGATCTATAATACATCCAGCCATGAACAGAACAATTATTTACAACGCCAGGTGCGATAAAATGTAACTAGCTAACCTAACAGGTTATACATAATCATATTATCGATGGGACTCGCTCTTATATCCTTAACACATTTCACACGGCGCCATCTAGCAGCTAGCCCCACACTAGAAGGCGAAGCTTGTACTGTGGGAACCAGGTAACTGATATAATACGAGTGAAAACTTTTTTGGCTTTTGTGTTATCACTTATCTCCTATTTATTCTAACAAATAGCAGCCGCTCGTAATGTCTGCGATCTCGAACTACATGCATGCTACCGCATCTTGGATTACGGAATATGCACGTGGTTTAGTTGAAATATTTGTTTTCAATATGTTTATTGTCCTCATATAAAATCATAGTACCTGGTTGACCGAGCATTGCTCGGCTGAAAACATGGATAAAACGACGTTTTCTTAAAATAAAACTTAGCTAGATCGATTTTTCGCCCCCGAAACCAACTGGATACACAATTTCATGAAAATCGTTGGAGCCGTTTCCGAGATTCAGAATATATATATATATATATAGCAATTATGTATATAGTACCTGGATGACCGAGCTTTGCTCGGCTGAAAACACGGATAAAACGACGTTTTCTAAAAATTAAACCTAGATAGATCGATTTATCTCCCTCGAAACCCCCTGGATACTAAATTTCATGAAAATCGTTGGAGCCGTTTCCGAGATTTAGAATATATATATATATATACAAGAATTGCTCGTTTAAAGATATAGATAATAGTAATATGCTTTCGTGAAATAAGGACGAAATTGCGTTTTCTGAAATAACAAAATCTTTTTATTCTCAACACAATTGAATACAAAGTTTAAACACAACTTACACATACTAAACAGAGTTACTTACCTGAAATAACAAAAAACAACATTTAAAGCCTTTACTTCTATTTTAACTGTTTATATACTAGGCTGTGGATGATGATGATGATGATACTTCCTTTTATAACTATTTTCTGTTCACGTTTTTATAAAATACAATAAACTAACTTATTTAAAATTACATCAATACTGACAGTGCGATGTCATCGACATGACATCTATTAGAGATCTGTAGTGATACTCTTTACATATATATACATATATATATATATAATATATATATATATACATATATATATATATATATATATATAATATATATATATAATATATGTATATATATAATATATATATATATACATAATTGCTCGTTTAAAGATATAGATATTGTTTATTATTTTAAAATATCTTGTGATTTCCATCACTGAGCATTCCGGCGAGACCATACGTTATCGAGGGCGATGACTGGAAGCGTCGGACGACCTACCTCGAATGAATGCCTTCTAGTACTCGGCCGGCCAGCTCGCCAGCTACCGCCCTCGACTCGGGACGAGTCGCCGAGCATCTCGCTCGACTGCCAGTTCTAGTTCAGTTAGGCTAGGCGTGCTCGCCATCTTCCACCACATCGACATTCGGCATCAGGTGAGATGTGATCGAATACCTAGCTTGTCAATCATAAAAAAGATAGTTGATGGAATTTTCTTACTCCAAAACTTACTACAATGAAAAATGTCCCAGACACATTAGGCAGCATCTCAAAATAATGTTTCGAATGGTCCCACAATTAAAAGCGACAAGATTAGATGTTCTTATTTTTTGTTTAAGTATCATATTTATCATAGGACGCAAAAATACTACTATTTTATTAAGTTGGTTGCTGTTGAAAACCATGAATTTTCTCAATAGACCCAATAAAAAACATTATTTGTTATTCCTAAGTCAACAACGGTACGCCCGTAACAATAATTACAAGTTCAAACGTATTCATATTTAATTATTCTACCATTACCGTTTCAATTAATAATATACTTAGGTACGTTTCATAGGCTATGTTAGAACTGTCTCATCGTCGCGCTTGTACGCGACTCGCGGCGACACTGCACCTGTGTGTGTGTCGCAGTGGTTTCGGAAGAAATGGCTTCAGCCGCCCCTCGGTGGACCGCGGGCGGAGGTGTAGCTATGGCTGCACGGCTGTCGGTGCTGCTGCTGGCGAACTCGTCCTTATCGGAGATGTCAATCGGCAATAACTTCGTCGTCGGGAAAGAAAATACATATGATAGATTAAGATTAGTACCTGGTTGACCGAGCATTGCTCGGCTGAAAACATGGATAAAACGACGTTTTCTGAAAATGAAACCTAGCCAGATCGATTTTTGCCACCGAAACTCCCTGGATACAAAATTTCATGAAAATCGTTGGGGCCGTTTCCGAGATTCAGAATATATATATATACAAGAATTGCTCGTGTAAAGATATAGATTTTCTATTAAGTTACTCTTCGAATCGAAACCGAATATCCGCGCGATTTCAATTTGACATTAACTTAATAATATGATACATCGCGGACGGCTGACATGATTTTTGTAAAATATGCTATAAGTAGGGGTTTTGGGGGGCGAATAGGTAATATATCTAGCCAGGTCAGCCTCTGGGTCTTCCGAGTTTTTAGACGATAAATATTGCATAAACCGAGCAACGCTCGGTCGCCCTAGTAGGTACCTATCTATAATGGAAGTGTATGTTATTATTTAACTAGCGACCCGCCCCGGCTTCGCACGGATATAGTAAGCAATCCTTAGAAGGTAGATATATGCCACCGCGGACTTTTCTGTAGATCTATAAAAGAGGAATATCCCGCCATGCACTCTTTTGATATACATATTTCAAAGGGAACAGGCAGCGTTTTCGATGAAAGCTCCCAGATGGCTTGACTTTATCCGACACATCCAACAATTATTATATTTCAATCAATTTACACAAAAACCTTGACAAATTATATACCAAAACCTTCCTCATGAGTCACTCTATCTATTGGGGAAACTCGCATGATAATCCGTTGCGTAGTTTTAAAGGTATAAGCATTCATAGGGACAGACAGCGGGAGCGACTTTGTTTTATACTATGTAGTGATGATAGTAGATAACACAGTGTGTACATTTATTTTAAAGGAACAGATAACTTATAGAACACTAAGATATATTTTTCTGTATTATAGGTAAGTATGTAATAAATACAGAACACTCTGACACAGAACACACATTTACCGTTTGTCCTGGTGGGAATCGAACCTACGCTCTTGAAGTAGATATTCTACCAAACGAACTAACAAGGCTGTCAAGATCCTGGTGCACCTCCCAAAGTATATAAAATGGCACCCAGCACAGTATTTGTAGCTTCAATATTTTTTTTATGTTTTATGAGACGAACGAGACGCTCTCCTGATGTTAAGAGATAACGCCTGTCCACGACCATTGCAGCGATACACAGAACTTTGAGTAGCAAAACAAAGTCCAGGGCATCGCCGCCTCGGCGCTCATTACTTTGAGTCTACATGGTTAGTCTCAACAGCCCTGTGATTACGCTAGCTGCAGTACCCTTCAAACCGGAACACAGTAATGTTTACACACTACTGCTTGGCGGCAGAATATGTGGTACTGCGGCGGTACCTACCTAGACGACCTCCTGCTAAGAAAATCTACCACCGAGTGAAAATAGATTTTACCGGCGACACTGCAGTTTAAAGACACGAGTGCCAACTTCACAAAATATATCATAACATCTTATCAAAACTATATCTCCTCTTGGCGTATTCGACGCCAGGAGGAGAAATTCTTATTGTTTGTTTTAGCGTCGAACTGCGTTCCCTCATACCAGTGTGTACTCGAGAGTTTCGACAACGAGATGACCGATCCCTTGCTATAACACAGGACAGGGTGGCGCAATAGAACGTGCACATTTAAAAAATAAATACGAACGGTATACCTAGTTATAAAACTAACTTAAAACTATGGAATTGTAGACTAATAACTGAAGTTTATTTTTTATAATATATGTAGGAAGGCCACCGTCACAGTACCTCTCGTCGGCGTTAGATACCTAAGTGAAGTCGAGCGTTACTTTGCGGAAGTTCATTTTTTTCAGTAAGTAGTCTTAGATATTTGGTAATATTTCGGATAGGTAGCTTTTTTAATTTAAATCCTCACCACTGTTGTAACCGAAACGACTTTTAAGCGGAAATACACTAAATATACCTCGAATCTCGGCCGAGCAATATTATGCAAATACATAGGGAAGCTGTTTTATTGTTGCTTTGGTTTTCCTACAGAGACCAATTGAAAGTGGGGGTGACAGGGCCTGCACTGATGTCCCGTTCCTCCAGGCTCACAAACCAACAGAGTCCTTAGAGTAGTTTTTTTTTGTACTATGACCAAATAATAGTATGATAAATAAATTTAAAAAATGGAGCGCGTCCTCGGATCCCTGGCTTAATGTTGCTCTACTCCTATTTCGCCAGATGTTGTGGAGCTGCAGGCTAGATAAAGAGAAGTATCTTTCAGGAGCCCCGACTTCACTCGGGTGGTTTCTGTGCCCTTACAGAGCAGAAGCACTAATATCTAATACGATAGAAAAATATAAACTTAAGTCTTAAAACTAGTGTAACAACTCTGGACAGACGAACTAGACTGGAGACCACGGGTTCCATCTAGTTGGTGTGTGACATTTAATCTGAGCATGTTAGTCATTATTTATTAGTAACGTTGCCATCGGAGCCGCGAGCTCACTTGCATTACTGAAAAACTCTTTAAATTTAATTCCAAAGACAGCCACCAGCAGCCAGTTCTCAGAATGGCTTTTTATCAAACCACTGAATTTATTTCTTGTTTTCACTCTTCTTCATTTTCAATGTCATAAATAAAAAAAACAGTGTCTTACATAATTATTTTATTTAATAAACTGAACAGCAACCACACTCTCTCTCTTCCAGTGTGGAGAGCTCCTCGGCCACCAGAAGGGAGCTATGGAGTCTGCAGCACTTGTTTCATTGGTGTGGCTAGAAACCACTGTGTTCCAAGATATGGGGGGCTGGAACACAATCCGTACATTAGCTTTGCACTGGCCCGCCAGCAAATATAGTTTACAAAGTCTTCTGCTAATAAAAATCTTAACTGACCTTAAATATATAATGGGCTTGGAGGGATTCTACATACCACAGGGATAGCAGCAGGTAGGCTGAGGCTTAGACAAATCTGCAATCACTTTGACGAGGTAGATACTGAACCCTACTGAGGGGGAAACTTCCTTTTACTATGTACTACTAACAAATGTTCTTTGCTAACATGGGCCCACTCTTTTCGCATTTAAATGACATTGTTTTTTTTTTTTGTATGTTAGGTAATACTGTTAGACGCACAACCGAGGCTTCAATCGGCATGTATCAATACATTCTTGCAATAAGCTACATATATATATATATATATACCTGGATGACCAAGCTATGCTCGGCTAAATGATAAAATTATAGTTGTCAATGCAGTTCACCTGCAACTTCACAAATTTGCTCCAAGGTTCAACAATCTCGCTGCTCCTTGTCATTGCAATGGAAGGCAAGTGTATACTCACAGTGAAGAGTTGTTGGTTTAACCTTTTGAGCGCCACACCACAAACGCATTCCCATGTCCTGTACGCCACGGCCCAAAGTAAACAAATTGCTTGAATAAGAATCCACGTTTTTTATTTCAATATTTCTAAGTACTTGTGGCTCTAGAGACTTGTATCTTTACACGTTGCTGAGATATTTGAGGAATGTTGAGTTAGAATACCAGTAATAATTTTTCAATATTATTATTTCATATTATTGTGGATCGGGTTTTTTGTCGCCTATAGACGTCGTTGGCGCACAGGACCCGCAAGTGCTAGTCACGTATAGGTGACTTTGGCGCTCAAAAGGTTAACATGTAGACCTAATAGGTTATGCAGCGAGCCTTGCAAAGTGAAACTAACACTATATAATACTGATGTATTCAAACCGATACTCGCTCGGCGTAGTTGAAATATGTACAGCAAGAAGATCTGGCCGTACCGCCGTAATCCATTGCAGCCGGGTACTCTTCGCTAAACTCACCAACTCTAATAGCCGCGCAGAGCATGCAGAAACTTATAACGTTGTTGATAGTGTTTTGGCGAGCTTGCCGCTTCTCTTCCATGGGATCGACACGTTCGCCAAAAGGTAAGCGAAACATATTGTTAGCTTCTGATTAAATAATACTTTCAATGAAAAAACTACATACAACTTGATACGACTAGTGAATAATTGAACTAATTGAACTATACTTTTTTTTCTCTCTTTCTTCTTGGCTTCGCACTCTGTGCATTCTGCCAGTTTCAATGTTTCTATATTTTGTGAGTAGTCTTAATTTTTCAGCTTCTTTATCATCTATAGGTACAGTCAAAGTCTAGTCTTGATCAAGTTCAGTCGGTCCCAGTCAAATTAAATCAAGCCTTAGTCGAGTAGTGGCGACTTTACTATAAGCTTCTGGATGGAGTTTTGGAAGCAACACGAAAAGTCATGTTTAACCACATTATATCATTCTCCCACACTCGCGCTTGTAATTCGACACTTTATAAATAAAACACCACTATTTTTATGCATAAAAACTCGAAAAAATACTAGTTTTAGAAAAAAATTCAATGGGGCGATACGACGCTCATCGCGTTCCCGCCAAAACTCTCGACTATACTTTACTTTTCAGTTTTCCTGCAGAATATGTCAATGTCTTTATAATTTTTTTTTTATTTCATTTGTGATTTGTGGCTTCATACGTAGGTAGACAGGTAGTGGTTATAATATTTTATATGTTGTGCAAGACGTAATGTTGTAATAAATTTAAAAAAATGTGGTGTAGATGTGGCGTGGCCACGGCCATGTGTACGGGAATACAATTGTACACTTTTGAACACTAAAAGTCTTGGATTTCCATGTTTCAAGTTTGCACTCTTTGATCCTTTAGCTATCGAGTGGTGTAAAAACATTTTGGAAGAAAATTATATATAATTATGATTTGATATTTGGTTCTTGAGCTTTATCCCAACAGACAACTTCAACGGGAGCCTATAATTATAAAGTTTCGCTTAGCTTTTTTGGCAGACGTTTCTTACTTAGTCGATCATATTACTTAAAAAGAAAAAACTGGGTTTAAATTTGTCATGTATGCAAATAGAAAATAAATTAGTGATTATATGTGTGTATGTAACGATAATATGCTTATGTTCGTATTTTTTACCTTTCTTGTGTATTCATGTAACTGACTGTAATTTAGACATTTTACTTACGATTGTGTTTCTTATTTAGGTTCAACCCTGCATTTAGTAACCACTGATGGGCGCAGGCTTTTCCTCGTTTAGAGTACGATTAGGCCATAGTCCACGATGCTGGCCAAGTACGGGTTGGCTAACTTCATACACTTTCAAGAACTCTCAAATATGTAAATATATGTTATATTTAAATTAGCAGCAATAGGAATAGAACTTAGAAAATACAGATATGCCTCTCGTGGGATTTAAGGTCAGGACATTCATATTGAAGCTAGCCTGTCTCATAATATAATTAACCTGCGGAAACTTGCTTTTATCGTTGTGTATAACGTTATACATTAATTAACGTTATTCCTACACGTTATACGAAACATGTTCAATGCTAAAAATTTATACGTATGAATATTTCATCAAATACTTGAAAATGTCGAAATACTTGGTAATATTAATGCAATGCCAAGAGTAAAGAAGAAGATACGATTTTTCCGCGTTCCCGCCATATCTGCCCTAATTTGACATAAAGCTGGTTATTGCTAGTTATTAGGGCATAACGGTAGTAAAGCAACATTTTGACCAACTTTGTATTTTTTGGCTTGAGAACAGAAGAAGGAACAAAGTTAAAAAAAAAACATATTAACAATAGATTATGAATGACAATAGAGGCACGAAACTTCACCTACGGAGTTTTGGCGGGAACGCGGTGAGCGTCGTGTCGCCCCATTGTATTTTTTTCTAAAACTAGTGTTTTTTCGAGTTTTTATGCATAAAAATAGTGGTGTTTTATTTATAAAGTGCCGAATTACAAGCGCGAGTGTGGGAGAATGATATAATGTGGTTAAACATGACTTTTCGTGTTGCTTCCAAAACTCCATCCAGAAGCTTATAGTAAAGTTGCCACTACTTTACTAAGGCATGACTTGATTTGACTGGGACCGACTGGACTTGATCAAGACTAGACTTTGACTGTAACTATAGATGATAAAGAAGCTGAAAAATGAAGACTACTCACAAAATATAGAAACATTGAAACTGGCAGAATGCACAGAGTGCGATGCCAAGAAGAAAGAGAAAAAAAAAAAAACTTCACCTACATCGCGAACGTTCGAGCATTTATCCCGTATTTTTTTTACCGTGTCGTACCAACCAGCTCTTATGAACCTATCACCCTGCCTCAGCCAGGAGCAGGACCTCGACGACCACAATCAACATTTACACATGTTTTACTATAACACATTTTCGGGCGTATCATTCAAGTTCCAGTAAAATGATACAGTTTATGCTCTTCGAAGTCCTCTAGTTTTTGTATAATCTACGAGTTTTGTATTGTGTGGTTGCCATACTAACAAAACAATCTAATATTTTTTGCGACGTGAGGTTCTGTTTGTTTCTTTTTCTATTATCTGTAAATTCATGATGAGATCTTTCACGTTATTTAAAATGTGTCAATTAATCGTCTGTTAATGTTTAGTATTCTGCGACGTAAAACGTAAACAAAGTATCCTTTCTGTAAAAAATAAACGTATAATAAATAGCGAGTTGCGCAACATGGCGAGTACAGCTCAGCTGCTCGGACTATTTCAGTGAAAAGACAAACTCGATGAAAGGGTTTTACGAGTGCGACTGCGACACGCTCTACTTCACATTAGAGTCGGTGTTCGTTCGAAGCTGCTAGGCACACGCGCCGAGTCGGACGGACCGCCGGACCGAGGAGCTGTAATGAGACAGACGGTGACAGTGCTCAGTTAAACCGGGGACTCGCCGAGGTACTTCTCGGTTCGTGTTCGGTATTTTTTGTTGTGAAGTGAGACGAAAAGAATCCGTCAAGCTGGAGCGCCTTCCGGAATACCTGCGCGACACCGTGGATTGGTTCATGGGGTGAGTGCTCGTCTCTCGTTGATTGGCTTCATTTTCCCCGAGTTTGCGACGAGCGTTAGCTACTCGCAATTATATTATTTAATAGCAACATTCCTCAGCTGAAAATGCCAGTAACACACCTAAAACATAATATTATCAGACTACTCAGTAGTTCTAGAAACAGAGCCATGTTTGGTTTATTTTATATTCAAGTTACCTATAACAATCGCAGTAGATACTGAAGTGTAATATTAGTACCTACTTGTATAAATAGTGCAATACTTGATACATCACTGCAACTTGTAGGCAGCAGGCACTCGAAGGTCTTAAATGACATGTCGGTGCCTGTAACCCCGAGCCATGGATTGCAGAACATTCTAACCGTATGTACTGCTGTATTAACATATGATTTTGGATGGTCACCTTGTTGAAGATGTTTACGGTCATAGAGTGAGGCCTAGAATGATGTATCGTAAGGTTTTGACTCAGGTTAACATACAAAGCTGTTTGCATTGAGATTACTTTCTATAGATAGGTACTAGGTATCCGTCTGGTTGGCCTAGAAGGACACAAGTTGCTGGAAAAAATCATATCTGCATTGGAACCCGGAGGGTGGTTGTACAAATCTGATGAATGAGCTCCAGCTGATGGTGAAGGATTACATTGTGGCAAAACCATAACTCGATGGTAGGGTACTTTCTACTACCTACTCGGCTGGCTAGCTACCACCCGACACGAGAACAAGCTCCAAACAGTGGGTCCTGGCAGTCTCACTCGAGAGCCATTTCTCATTCTAGGATTGATATGCTTACCTTCTTTGACCACATTGTCCCTTAACATCGGGTGACCCTCGGTCGAACATCTATCATGTCATAATATGATATTCTGTCCATAATGTGTGCGGGTTAAGGTGACTCATCAGCGTTAGAAGCTATATATCCACATATTCTGACTTTCACTCGGAGCCGTTAAGTATCCTTTACAAAGTGAAGAAAGCACTATACATTTAATCAACATTGAAAGAAAGCAAAAACAATTATTCCACTCAACGCAACAGACAAATAAAAACCGAATAGGTACCCAAAACTATTTATGCCAAAGGATCCCCTATCACCTTCAGTCAGGGGGTGATAATGGAAAAAACTTAAAGCAATGTCTATAAAGTTAATAAAGCCTTGAAACCTAATATACCACTGAGGGAATGATGACATGGCCTTTTTTAGTTTTTATTTGATAAGTAGGTATACAGAGACTTTCAGTGCTGTATGACTTTTTCCTTTTTTCTTGCAAGGTCAAATTGTGTTACAACTACAAATGTCTCGTTGACCGGCCGAATGAACGGTACTTCGCGTCCGGCGCGGTGTCGCTCCGCCTTCAGTCTCGCGTCTCCGTTCGGGTGCTGGCTCACCGGGCCACTGGCTTGCAGCTGTACCATGCAGTGCGTGCGTTCATGGTGCTCGGTCGATATTGTAAAGGCGACGTCTCTTCCCTCGCTGCGGGCTGTCAACTATGAATTTCATTTAAAGTTTGATGAACATTTTAAAAAAGAATCACTCAAATTTATCTAGCCTCCCTCGAGTTATGTACGAGCATCGTTCGTTTTATTATTTATAGCCATAGTTAACACCGACAGTAAGAGTCGTATTCCAATGTGTGTTTCGTTCTGCTTGCACCGGCACGGTGCCCGGGTGAATCAGCATTATAATGAACGCTGAATATTAAATGTGTCCACATACAAAAACAAGAAACCATATTTTGTATTGAATTTTGTTTTTGATCTATGTATAAAATCGGTAACGTCATAAACCGACCCCCTCTAGCCAGGCTAGAGGGCTAGAGCGCTAGCCCTCTAGCCAGGCTAGAGGGCTAGAGGGCTAGAGCGCTAGCCGGGCTCCGAGGCGACGAACTCCGCTCCGGTATCAGTGCCGAGATGGAAATCACAGCGCGCACGGTGACCGATTTAAAAATAAATCAGGGTAGCGCTCGGAACTCCCTGTCCCTGTAGGCCCTGGAGGCCCTGGAGGCCCTGGAGGCGAAACGTTTCCTTCGAAAAAAAGACACCCTCACAAAACGAACAAACTGAAAGTCGACGGTTCGAATGTAGTAGGAGTACCTAGTTCTTAGTAAGCTTGAAGTCGCACAACGAGCTATGGAGAGGGCTATGCTCGGAGCTTCCCTACGAGATCGAATCAGAGATGAGGAGATACGTAGACGAACTAAAGTAGCCGACATAGCCCAGCGGATTAGCGAGTTGAAGTGGCAGTGGGCAGGGCACATAGCACGTAGAGCCGATGGCCGATGGGGCTGCAAAGTTCTGGAGTGGAGACCACGGACCGGCAAGCGCAGCGTACGACGTCCGCCCACAAGGTGGACAGACGACCTCATAAAGACCGCAGGAACGCGCTGGATGCGAGCCTTTTCCAACCGGTCTTTGTGGAAATCAATGGGAGAGGCCTGTGTGCAGCAGTGGACGTCATACGGCTGATGATGATGGTGATGATGATTATTTTCGCGGTCCTTCGTTCGGCAAAAATAGGCAGCAGCGCTTCGGTTCGAGCTAGCGCTGCGCCGCCGCGCCTCACGTCTCACGCCGCCGCGTCGTCTTAAAACAAAATAATTCAGCAAATTATACTCGTTTTATAATTATTCCAACGTGGTCGAGTGCAGACAGAATATTTAAATCCCTTCTCACCAAATGACTAATCGAAAAAGTTTACAGAGACTTTTTATCGATAAACATCTTAGACACGATTTCGTAGTTTACACATACGGATGCAGGAAACTTTTTATAAATACTTGCGTGCTTTGACCTCAAAACAGCCGAGTACCTAGACCCTAGTACATTATGAGCACAAATTTCAGCGTTTACCTTATTTGCAAGGAATAAATTAATTGTGAAATATGACCTTTACGCCGCGCTTCGAGATTCTTTCTTACCTCGGCGTCGTGGGTTCCTGGCGAGAACGAGCACCACGGTCGCCGGTGACCCGGTCTCGTCTGTCCACTATATGCTGCCGGGATAACGGGTGATATTTCTAGATGATTAGCCTCTCACTTCCAAGGCCGGTGTTAAACTGTAGCCTCGAATGGCTGTCTTTCCATTATCCGGCCCGGCACCGGCCCGGCCGCGCACCGGCACCGGCACCGGCACCGGGGCTTCGTTTTCCACTGTGCCGGTGTCGATGCCGGGTCACGTTCTGTTCCGCGTCCTCCTACCCGCCCCGCGCACTCACACACGCACAAGGCTACAATTCATGTACATGCAGTTTTGCCGGGCCGGCACCGCTAAGTGAAAAAGCGAGCCATACATTTTTGCTTCCTCGGCACCGACACCACGGCGTCGCCATCATGTCCGCCCGGCGGCGGCGCGGGCGTGCTCTACAGTTCGATCCGAGTAGGCATTCGTTTATTGTTAGGTTTTCATCGCATTTGAATCTTTTTCGTCATCATGGATACGTTAAAAATTCGAGTAATTGTGGATATGATCACCGTCGTGGCAGCGACGTCGCCGACGTTCACGGAGCTGACAGTGCAACGCACTGCACGCGCGACGCGCCGCCCGTTGTAGGATTGCCCGCTTCCGTGCTGGAAATTTCGACCTGAAAAATGAACTATGAGTCGGGCTCCTGCGAACGAACTTCCAAAATACGAAGGCCTATATACATACATTATACACCTCCGTCGTCCCCACTCGAAGCGTCCAGTGCGCGCCGAGGCCGGCGAGGTCACCGCGGGGACTGCATGCGAACACGGGCGCGGCGGCTCAGGTGATAAGGCGTGACGTCACCGGCGGCGGCGCGCGGCAGAGGCGGCGGCGCAGTCGCGAGGCGCGCGCCCCCGCGGTCGAGCGTGCGTCCACACCCGCGCAGCATGAGCGAGGCCGAGGGCCCGGCGCCGGCGCGCTGGCCCGCCGGCGTGTTGCGCCGCAGCGGCGCCCGCGCGGCGCGCCGCGTCCTGCGCGTCAAGTACCGCAGCGTGCCGCCCGCGCCGCCGCCCGCGCCGCCGCCCGCCGACGACACCGTCTCCTGTTTCTGCAGGTGCGCTCTCTCCGCCGCGGCCGCCGCTCTCTGCGGGTGAACACTACCTCTTACTTGCCGACCCGTCGTGTTGTCGTTTCTTACCGCGAGTGCCGGGCGGCGGGCGGCGGGCGGCGGAGACCTTCGCCGCCGGCCGCGCCGCCGTGTCGTAATTCCTCCTCACTCGAATTATTAAACTCATTTTGACAATTTCGTGCCGCGGGTGCCGCCGGGGCTCGGGAAGGGACGTGTGTGCGCGCCGGGGCGCCAGGGCGCCGGGGCGCCGGGGCGCGCAGGTGTGTGTGAAGCACCACGGGATGTACGGGTAGTTCGCTGATTAAAAATCTACAACTTCTTTACTATAAATTGCAGTTACTTGAAATTTTGCATATTTGCATATCGAGAACACAGTGTATGAAAGTTATCGAGTATGCTTTGAAAAAAAACTTAGTGTTAGCTCGTGGTTTCACTCGCATTTCATTTCAGGAGTCCGTCAATTTTATTTAGTTGAATTTTTTTAAATCAAATTGTTCGTTTGGCTTCAAAGTGATGCTTTATTTTATTTTGTATGAGAAAACGATGCGCACACTTGAGAAAAAACATGTTTTGTAATTATTATTTTTTTTTGTTATATTTAACATATATATAATACACATAATTTATTATTTTATGCAGAAAACTTAAGAACGTCTAGGTAAACAATATCTTACGATAGGTAGGCGTGCACCTAGCGCTATACACTTATATGTACATGTATGATGTAGGCACTAGGTGCGGAGCACGACTTCAGGCTCTGAGATGAGTCGATGTACCTTCAAACTAACAGTAGGTATGTGTACATATTTAGATTTACGGATACCCGTCATGTGGGGACTAGGGAGACGGGCCCGATGCCTGTTCGTTCGGAGCCGACCTTGAACATGCAGTCTGAACGTCCTCCGCGAGTCGGCCGGTCGGTAATACGGCGAAGTGATCGAGGATGCTTTCCCCGTGAATCAGTATCTCGTGTGCGGACCACAGACGAAGGCATACATTAGTAATCGTGCTCGCTGACGTGGGTGTACCCTCGAGCGTCGATCGTAATACCGGATGGTAAGGCTCGTATGACTGCGTGCAGTCCGCGCGTGAGTCGTGCGCGTGCAGCCGCGGGCTCCGCAGTACGCACACCTAGTATAATAATTGGAAACAATCATGCAGTGTTGCCATCGGTCGTGTCGCCGCCAACTCCTCGGCTTTATCGATGATTAAACCACGAAAACGTTTTTTTTTTCGTGTTTGACCACAACTCGCCTGATGTTAAGTGATAGTGTGGTCGAAGATGGTAAAGCACATCTAGCCTGGAATAGAACTGGCTCTCAAGTGAGGCTACCGGAACACACCGTTAGATGCTTAACGGCAGATTTTCAGCTTGAGGGTGGTAGCTAGCCACTCGAGTACTAGAAAGTACCCTACCACCACGCAAACCGAACCGTCTATGAACCGTCTTTTTTTTTAAATTTTTTGATCGTTTATTTTCGTCATTCGTCGCTGACCTTTTTCCAAAGTCGAGATTGTGCGCGATGTGTAAACCATCCAACCGTCGAATCTTACCCGAGCACGTGACGTCGACAGTCCGCACTGGAAACTGTGTTCGTCCCCTGGCCTCCGCGGCCGGCTCTTCCGACGAATCGTTCGTCAGACGAGCCGCAGGTCGAGCTCGAGCAGGCGTCCGTTGAAGCCCGTCGGGCGCCACCTCTCCGTCCATCGTAGTTAGAAAAAGTCGATGTTTAATCTGTAGTCCGACTCCCAGCCGTCTCGCCGTACGCGATAGAGTACGAAACTACAACCACAAATAATTTAGCCATACCTACAGCAAGTATACGTTTACAATTAAAAAACCGACTTCATGACCTCTAGGCCGCCAGGACGCGCGCTCCGACGGAGCAAACGAAAATATCATCGAAGTATGCGATACTTTACCTAAACGATAACATCGACATTATGTCTACATTGCATCACTTTAAAGAAGTATTTTTAATCAGCTCTAGTTCTGCCGTGCATATTCCATAGTGCGCCCGCGCGGGCCCGCGCCGGCCCGCACCGGCCCCCGCGGGCCCGTTCCGCCTGCGGGAGGAATGGCGACGTCTGATGTTTCAGTAGAAACATACTGCGACTCGGCACTTTATATTAATTCGTTATAAGTAGTGTGCACGGTACCCTCGCACCTGACGCCGGTGGAGATGGACGTTCAGATATTTGTCAAATAACTCCGTCGCTTTGATCGTTTGTTTTATTTTCCATGGAAAACGAGCTGCTAATCAATAAAATAAATAGGAGATAAGTGATAACACGAAACACAACAAGGTTTCACTCGTGCGGACTAGATTAAACATGCACGCGGGGGGATGTGTTGTTATTCACATAATATACACAATTAAAAAACTGAAAAAATAATTGTGTATAAGTCTCACAAAACGTTTATTCTTTGCAGTTTTTTTTTCTTATTTTTAAACCGACCGTGATAAAGTGCAAAACCGCGAATGTCTCCGCTCGGCCCTCCGCCGGCCGGCCGCCTCGTTAGTCATCGGTCGGTGAACACGGCAGGCACAGGTGGCTCGAGGATTCGTGATCTCGTACAGCAGCGCGAGGCGCGAGGTCGACGTTGCGGGCTGCGGACTGTGGGTGTGGGTTCTTCTACTGGACGGATCGGCCGGACAGGCGGTCAGACGAGCGACGTAGGGCCCGCCGCCTGCAGCCGCAGCCCCACTGCCTCGCGTGCAGCGACGACCGCTACGAGCGTCGTCCGCGCCGCTCAATAATTGAACGAAGGCCGTTTCGAGTGTAGATAATATGATTAGTTTCCGAGTCACCTCGAAACCCGTCGAGGAAAACTAGCGCCGAAACATTATTATGAGCGTTTCCTTTGATAAAATGGCCGCGCGCCGCGTCACGAGGACGTCACGAGCGCCGCCGCCGCCGCCGCCGCCGCCGCCGCCCGGCGCCCCGCGTGTGCTCTCGGCTCTCGCGGCGCCGTGCGTTATCGTACGCGGGCCCGTGAAAAACACTTCGATTACTTTTATGAACTAATTCTAAATACATTTCCAATCAGTAAATATTAAACATTGTGCGACAAAACGGGAAGAAAATCCCGGGAAAACGGCCCAGCTTCGCCGCCGATCGCGCGGCTTCGGCGGCTCATCCCGGAGCTGGACTCGGTAGCACACGGGCACGGACGAGCCGGCGGCCTCGACCCACTCGAGAGAGGCTCCGTGGGGCGTCGCGCGAGGTGGCGGCGCCCGTCAGCGTGGCGTTCAGAATGCGAGCCTCGGCGTCGCGGCCCGACCGGCGACTCCGGTCCGAGCTCGGCCGCTCAGACCACTCGCCAATTAGAAAAAGAACCCGGAACGAGCGGCCTCGCAGTGGATGACGCAGCCTCGGAAATATTTAAAAGGCTGCTGAGAAGATGCGGGCGACGCCCGGAGCCGCCGCCGGCCGAACCGTCGGAGAACTCGTAGAAACTACGAAATGGGTTTTCGTTTCGCAGCACAGAGGCGGGGGCGGAGTCGAAAGGTCATCGGTCCGTCGAAGAAGCCCTACTGAAAGAGAATGAAATTTTTCATACGTTCTCTCGCAAGCCTGAAGCCGTAATAATAGAATTTCCGAAAGATATGCGCGCGGCGTGCGGCGGCGCCCGGCGGCGCCCGGCGGCTCGCAGCCCCGCCGGCGGAGCCCCGGCGCGTGTCGTGCCGGTCGTGACGTTTCCGCATCACACTCCATGCAAGTTTTCCGCGCTCCCGCCAAAACCCGTGTGTTGTGTTGTTGCAGGTGAGTGCTCCTGCGCCCGCACGGCTGCCATGCTCGACTGTCTGTGGTGAGTCCGCGCCCGCGCCGCCCCCGAACCGCCGCCGCGCCGCCCCCGAACCGCCCCGCGCCGCGTCCTCGACTCGCTCATGTTATAAATTGAATTCGACGGTCGGACCCGTTTGTAATTTGGCAAGGAGTTAACGTGCACGAGGTGACACAGGATGCTTTTCTTAAACAAATATGAAAATACTGCATGACCGCGTAATGTATCTACACAGGGTTGCGCGGAACGGCAGCACTAGAAACGAGGCCTTCGTAGTCACCGTCGTGAACGACCCTTCCACACATCGGATGCACAACGCGACACAACACTCCTCACGTCGCCGCGTCGCGCGCGCTGCGAGTGCGACGAGCGTCCCGACCGTCGTCAAACCGACGGCGTCGGTGTTAGTCGACACCAGTGCACCGAAGTCGGTGGCGATGGCGGGTCAAAATAAAGCGTTCGATGCTATAATTGAAAGTGATCAAAATTACAGTGGTCGAGAATTTTTATGAACGCGCCCGGCGGGACGTCCCGCCCCTTCCTCGCCGGCTTAATACTGGCACAATACGCCCTCCCCGCCTCCCCGCCTCCCTGCCCCCGGCGTGTGATACACTACACTAGATGCACTACACTTTTGATAACGGAGCTACGAGACACTTTGATCGTCACGGGCGCGGGCGGCGCGGGCGGCGCGGGCGACGCGGGCGACGCGGGCGGCGTTAAGATTTAAGGTACATACATATGTATGCTAAATAATAAAATTGAAAACAAATAACACGAAAAAATAAATAGAAAAGGAAACGAAAATAAAACATGGCGACTACTTCCCACAACTCACTATCTCAAAATGATTGATATGAGTAGATGTTCGCCCGCGCGGAGCCGGGGCGGGCCGCCAGCGGGCGCGGCGCGGAGAGTACAGCCGATGTAGATACATATATCATAACCATGCGCCGTCCTATTCGGCGCCCGTGACGTCGGGGAGGCTACGAATGTGTTCAGCTCCTTAGCGAGCCAGCCCGACATTAAATCCGCTAACTCGGGCTGCAGTGCGGCCGGCGGGCGGCGGGCGGCGGGCGGCGGGCGGCGGGCTCGCTCGCGACCACCAGTCGATATAGCTGCGACTCGGGTTTCCACAGGCGGCGCCGGGCTTACCTATTAAAAAAACTTTCCTATTTTCGTGTGTTCCGTTTCTGCACCCTGCACACTCATCTTGTGTTTTTATAAAACCTCTCGCTCGCCGAGTGGGAGGTGTAGTGCGCAGTGCGCATGCACGGTGTCGCGTGACGTCACCGAGCGCGGCCTACATGTTCGTTATTCGGTCACCCGTCACCTCATTAGCGGGTAAATACGCAATAGTTAGATGTTCGCGAGAAAGGGACGGCGCGCGCGGCGCGGCGAGCGCGGCGGCGCGGCGGGGCGGGGGCGCCGCCTCCGGCCCGCGGGCCCGCGGGCCGCGCGCGCGCTCAGTGTGCGGAGCGACCGCCGCGTCGTCGCCATGTGTCACGCGGTGGTGCTCGGAGTGTTGTTCTCGTTGCCGTCCTACCTCTACTCGGCCGTGCCCTTCAGGTGAGCCCGGCTCGCTCGGTCGTGCGATTCGCATGTGTGCGTGATAAGTACTGTTGAATGTGCCTACTCGCCGGAGCGGCCGAGTGTGACGCGGCGCCCGCGCCGGCGCGCCGGACGTGTCGCTGCGGCTGCGGCTCCTTATCTTCTGTCGATATGATATCTGTACATCGGCTCGGCCGTCCGAACAGTGTTCGTCGAGTTCGGGGATGTAACGGAGCGACGCGCAGGTCGGAGCCCCGGCCGCCGCCACTCTGGGCTCGGGGTGAGCGACGGCGGGCGCCGCGACGCATACGGTCGTTCGGCTTCGTCGCTGCGGAAACACGCGCATCCTTGTCATATTCGTTCTAATGTACTCGATATGAAACGTCGTGAGTCGTCCATGCAGGCCGGGGCGGCTCCTCGCCCTCGAGCCGCGACGGCCGCGCCCGGGACGCGGCTCGGCCTTCAGTGAAAGGATGAGGTGACGCCGCTCCGGGCTCCGGGCTCCGGGCTCCATGCCGTCGGTCGTCCGTGAAGCCGTCTTGCACGCGAGCACTGTCCTCACGGTGTTTCCCTTCGCCGTTTGAAGTCGCCGACAATACGCACATGACTCAAGACAGAGGTGCTGCCGTGGGCTTCGAACCCAGGACCTTCTCGGAAGGCTCCCAAACTCCCCCAACTAGGCTACCGAAAGTTCTGGCATTGTGAGGCTTATATCTTATTAAGGCTGTAACCTGTAACATACTATGTTACTTTTGTCTTAATTTTTTTTTTTGTATAATAATTGTGCTATTAATGTATCTCTCCCCGCGCCCGCGCGTGCGGCGCCGAGATGTGTTGCAAATCGCTACGTATAGGTACCTAGTACTTCATAGTTTGCGTTCCTAGTTAGGGTTCCGGTCATGGACTAGTCATAAATCATAATCAGCCCATGTTCAACTGTATTACGATTGTTTACCGAAGTATGTATTATGAGCTCGTTGTTAGGAGCGCCGGGAGCCCCGCCGCGCGGAGTACTATAATATTTAAATCGTATTATAATTTTGCTTTTCTTCCTTACTGTTTTAGTAGATAGATAGAAACTATTGCGCGCACCGAAAAACAAGAAGAGTACAGAACGCGAAAGAATCTTATGAGCCAGTGCCGCAAGCGTCTAGTGTCGAGCTATAAACGTCACTTGTAAGTTTAAACCGAGGTTTAACGAGCGGAGTCGTCCGTGTGTGCAGGAAGGCGCGGCGCAAGGAGCGCGAGGGCGAGGCGGGCGGCGCGGGCGCGGGCGCGGGCGCGGCCGACCCCAAGCTGTACCTGCAGGAGGCGCTGCTGGAGCGCAAGCTGCCCGAGCTGGACATGCGCGCGCTGGTGGAGCTGCCGCGCGGGCTCGACTACAACGAGTGGCTGGCGTCGCACACGCTGGCGCTGTTCGACCACGTGAACCTGCTGTACGGCACCGTGTCGGAGTTCTGCACGGCCGCCTCGTGCCCCGAGATGGCGGGCCCCGGCGGCCGCGCCTACCACTGGGTCGACGAGCGCGGCAAGAAGGCGCGCCTGGCCGCGCCGCAGTACGTCGACTACGTCATGACCTACACGCAGAAGACGGTCAACGACGAGACGCTCTTCCCGACTAAGTACGCGAACGAGTTCCCCGCCGCGTTCGACGCCACCGTGCGCCGCGTCGCGCGCTTGCTGTTCCACGTCGTCGCGCACATGTACGCCGCGCACTTCCGCGAGCTGGCGCTGCTGCGCCTGCACGCGCACCTGCACCTCACCTTCGCGCACCTCACCGCGCTCGACGCGCGCTTCCACCTGCTCGACCACAAGGAGACCGAGGTACGTAAACTGCTGCGCAACATGCAGTCTCGCAATACGTACCTAAGTAAACAGCTCGCTCGGCGCTGCTGTGTACAACTTGGTTCCTTACGGTCGGTACCTGTCACGTGGGCTACGAAGTGGGGACTCGCGCTTCTCACGAGTCCCAAATCGAGGTCTATGTTTGCTCACGGATGATGGCGAAATGCGTAAACATCGATCTGGAAATTCACGGTTATCGATGAACAAGGTTTTTTGTGCAAAGATTTTGTTTCGTTCGACAGCGAAGCCCAGTCGGACTCCCTCTCACTCGTACGATAACGCGCGGTCGTATCGTTTCAGGTGCTCAGGGACCTGGAGGTGGCGCTGCGGCTGACGGAGGCGAGTCCGGGCGGCGCCGGCGCAGGCGCAGGCGAGGCGGCGGCCGAGCACGCGTCGCCGCGGCGCCGCTCGCCCGTCGTCACGCAGCCGCTGGGCTCGGCGTGACGGGCGCCAGCGCCGCGCGCCCCCCTGCCTCCTCGTACTTAACGAGCCGCCGCCCGCCGCCCGCCGCCCGCCGCCGGGCGCCCGCCGCCCGCCGCCCGCCGCCCGCGCCGCCCGACTGCTCCCATGCCTTGCGAGTCGACCACTAGATGACGCGTGTAATGTGAAACGTTTCGCGAGTTGATGAATTGTTAATTATATTGTAAATATTTCGATCCGTTAAGTAGTTCTAGGAGATTACGGTTAGTTTTACTTATAATTTGTGATCGCTTCGGTTGTAAATAAAAGTGATATTTGTTTAACTAATAAACTGAAAGCTTTACGAGATCCGTCAGTTTTATTGCGTCGGTGCCGCTGTCGGCGGCCCGGGACGCGGCCGGCGCCGTCTGCCCGCGGCCCGGGACGCGGCCGGCGCCGTCTGCCCGCGGCCCGGGACGGTGCCGAGTGGAGGCATCGACTAGTGCCGCCGGTATCTCTGCCGTGAGTTCGATCTCGCGTTATTTGCAAATTGTTAAGGAGTAAAAACTTATCAACAGTTCGAATGTATGATATTTAATAAGACTCATTCGATAGAACCAAAATTTAAATTGAAAGTACTAAAATGAAAATATACAAAATCTCTGAATGAGTAACTGTTATATCGGTAACTATATCGTGTTCTTATGCATTACGCACACCAGGGGCGTAGCTACCGCCGTATCGATAATACGGGGCCCCCGTGCTACAGGGGCCCCAACAAAAGAATAATAGACCTGCCTCACGTGGAGCTATGAAATGAAAGTCGGGTAGAAGGGCCCTCCGACAAATTTTGATACAGGGCCCGTCTGTGGCGAGCCACTTCACTCATCTCTGCGTGTTGGGTGACTGTGCACTGTGCATAGTGCAGTGCACACTATGTATATCGTCCGTGACCGCCCGATACATCGGTGACATTTTGAACAAATTATACATTCCTAGACCTTATCCTAAGGTTTTTTGTGAGTTATCTAGCTATACGACCTACTCGAACAGTGTGGATACTTTGTGGTCAAAAATATAATTTGTTATAAAGAATTTGTTTTTGACATGACAAATATACTTCAGATTGTCCCGAATATAAAAATATTAAAATATATATTGAGTTGTATTTTCCATCTATTATATCGGCTTGAAACGGCTTCATAAATATGTTTTACTTTATATTTTTCACAAAGCCATCGTTAATGCCACCGCTGCAGTCGATAGGATGCAATAACCTCTTAATTCAAAAGCCGCTTTTTTACGGTGAAAATCTGCGAAGTAATACTTCTTCAATCAGATCAGTGTGTTTTAGTCGGAAATTTCTCCTAACTGTCCAGTTAGTTAGAGCGCGTCCGAGCAGACACGCGCTGCGCGCCGGCTTTATTTAGTATTAGCCATATGAGAGTTTAAGGTGAGGTTGAGTGTTCTATACTTCTAAGCTGAACACTGAAAGTGAAATGAGAATTGGAAGCAAAATAAATTAAAAATGGAAGACAAAGCGTGTGTAGGCTACGAACGACCAGACAGCGAGAAAGTGAAAAGCGAGATTCGAAATAGACCAAGTTTTAGGACCGAGATGCACGGATACGGAATTTGGATTTCCCGGAACGGAAAACCCGCGGGGCACAACTAGTGTGAAATATATACTTAATGTTGAGTTATTTAAAGACTCATTCGATAATGTTAAGTTAATTTTGGTTTAATCGTTGGCTAATACACTATGCGCGGTATCATAATGAGAAAAGAAAATGGCTTGTGATAAAACGCTCGGAGCCAAAAAGGAAAATGACTGACTTACCTTTTTTCTTCGATTTCGACTTTACACCTAGTGTATTTAGCCAGCATCAAGTTTGTTTTTGTTTGTACTTTAATAATGCGGAACCGTATTAACGCCTAACCTCAATATCACAATAATTTTATTATGGCGTAAATACTTTGCTCAAAATGTAACGTGAAATACGATATGATTAAACTTCTTATGCTTATAAATTACACTTTGAAAAAATGCTGATTGACGGTTGTTGAAACTGCTACTTCATGCTATTTCATCAGTCGATTATACAATTCATATTGAACCTGTACCGACGCGACCATCCCCATCACCTAATGCCACTGCCACGGCCCTATATCAAAATTTATCGGGGGCCTTTCTACCCGACTTTCATTTCATAGCTCCACGTGAGGCATGTCTATTATTCTTTTGTCGTAGCACGGGGGCCCAGTATTATTGATACGGCAGTTGCTACGCCGCTGGCGTGTAGATAGCGACGTATGAAATTTCTTATTTCAGGTGTCCTGAAATTCAGTAAAAATAAAATCATCACTCACACACATCAATACATGCCAAACAAACGTTATTCCCGAAAATATTTCGTTGCATTCGAGCCGGATTTGTAAAAGTGAAAAAAAAAACATAAAAACAAAGACATAAAAATTAGAAAACACAAGACGATTCTTGTGTTTTATAATTTTTATGTCGCATACTTTCACATCTATAAAGTTCATTTTCCCATCCATTCCATACCATCTGCCCTTTTTTACTACTGGACGGCCAAACACCACCAAAACGTCATTCGTAGATAGTCGGCATTCTCCAGTAGTTAGGTACATATTTCGAACCCACATACTATATTTTAATCGAACATCGAGGTTGTAGAAAACTGCCGGAATTAAAAAAAATGCTCTCCGAAAGGAATAATAATGTAGGTGTCTTTAAATCCAAAGTAACTAGCTTCCTTCTAGGTAAGAGTTCTCCAGTTTAGACCGCACCAAATCGTATCTATTTTAATTATATCTTCCCCCTGTGAAAGATTACGTTATCCCTGATTTAAATTTTTGCACCACTGTTTAATACCATTCAAGTGTGGTCAAACACAAAACACGAGGTAATATATCTAAAATGAAATAATAACAAGGATTGGCAGAATACTAAAAGTGTAACTCCAAGAAGATACGTGACAAAAGAAAGATGTCGTCTTGGTTTTTGGCGGGAACGCGGTGAGCGTCGTGTCGCCCCATTGTATTTTTTCTAAAACTAGTGTTTTTTCGAGTTTTTATGCATAAAAATAGTGGTGTTTTATTTATAAAGTGCCGAATTACAAGCGCGAGTGTGGGAGAATGATATAATGTGGTTAAACATGACTTTTCGTGTTGAAAACTCCATCCAGAAGCTTATAGTAAAGTCGCCACTACTTTACTAAGGCATGACTTGATTTGACTGGGACAGACTGGACTTGATCAAGACTAGACTTTGACTGTAACTATAGATGATAAAGAAGCTGAAAAATTAAGACTACTCACAAAATATAGAAACATTAAACTGGCAGAATGCACAGAGTGCGATGCCAAGAAGAAAGAGAAAAGAAAAAAAACATGTTGTCAGGAGTTTTGGCGGGAACGCGGAGAGTTGTGTCGGCCCATTGTATTTATTTCCACAACTAGTGTTTTTCGAGTGAATATGTATAAAAATAGTGGTGTATTATTAATAAAGTGCCGAATTACAAGCGCGAGTGTGGGAAAGTGATATGATGCGGTGAAACATGACTTTTCGCGTTGCTTCCAAAACTCCATCGAAGCTCATAGTAAAGTCGCCACTACTTTACTAAAGCATGACTAGATTTAACGGGCACAGAATGGACTTGATCAAGACTGGACTTTGACTATAAAGATAAAAAAAACTGAAGATTGCACACAAAATATAGAAACATTGAAACTGGCAGAATAACAGAGTGCGATGCCAAGAAGAAAGAGAAAAAAAAAACGTCTTGTCAATGTCGTTCAGAGATTTAATTGACAGGAGTGATTCGAAATAGATCGACAGCGCCTACGACGTTAACCTCGTTATTAAGAGTATTAATTTCTGATACTGATAGTTTTTATTAGGGTTGTTCATGGGCATTATTGACGTATTTCGGACTGAGCCCAATATCTGTAAGCTGCTGCATATTCAAGATTGTGATTTGATTTTATTTTGTGTGGTGTCTTTTATGAACGAAAGGAAACGATAAGGGTTACGATAATACTACTGTTCCTGAATTCCTAACTGATAAGACTTTCTGTGTCTTACCACGATATCGTAAACCAATAAGTCAGGTTGGAAAAGGCGAACTCTGTGCAATTACATCGACGTCGAGTCGGGCATCCGAAGCGCACAGGCGGAGGATAATGCCCGCATCCCCGGGCGGGGTCTGAGACAATGTACGACAGCACATGCGGCGCGGCGGCCAGCGGGCAGTGCGGGCCGGCGCAGCGCGAGGGCGAGGGCCCGCCGCCGCGCGAGCCCCCGGCGCCGCCGCCCGACCGCGACTACAGCGGGTTCGACATCGTGAAGGCGACGCAGTACGGCGCCATCGCGCGCGTCAAGGAGCTCGTCGAGGCCGGCTGGGACGTCAACCAGCCCGACCACGAGACTGTCACGCTGCTGCACTGGGCCGCGATCAACAACCGGCGCGACATCGTCGAGTACCTGCTGGAGCGCGGCGCGCGTGTCGACGCGGTCGGCGGCGAGCTGCAGTCCACGCCGCTGCAGTGGGCGGCGCGCCAGGGCCACCTGGAGGCCGCGGTGGCCCTGGTGCGCGCCGGCGCCGACCCCGCGCTGCGCGACGCCGAGGGCTGCGCCAGCCTGCACCTGGCGGCGCAGTTCGGCCACACGGCCGTGGCGGCGTACCTGGTGGCGCGCGGCGTGCCGCCCGACGCGCCCGACGCGGCCGGTATGACGCCCCTCATGTGGGCCTGCTGGAAGGTGCCGGCCGTGGACCCGGCGCGCCTGCTGCTCACGCTGGGCGCCAGCGCGCGCCCCGCTGACCTGGCGCACGGTAACACGGCGCTGCACTGGGCCATCCTTGCGCGCAACTCCACTGCTGTCTCTACGCTCGTGCTCTATGTGCGTACCCACACTACTAATTCCTCATGGGTTACCGGCCCGAGCCCGCCGGTAAGTCCTGTTGTGTGCATTTCCCTCTACCGGCATCTGCACGAGCCAATTCGGTCACACCCTGTATTCTACTTCCCCTGTTGGCTCATCTGCTGTAAGACCTGTAGGCTGCGGATTTGATTTCCACCAGAAAAAAGATATTGTAAGTATTCTGTCAGTCATCTGGTTCCCATAGTGCAAGCTTTGCTCGGTTTGGGGTCAGATGGCGTCGTGTGTAACGTCCTGCAATAGTTATTGAGTGGTTCCGAGATGAACATAGTTTTAAGGTCTCTGTTACACATGCGAGCTGAGGAATGTTTCACTTGAATCAGTTCAATTTTTTTATTTTTTTTATGACTGACAGGCTAGTTGTTTGACCACAGCTCACCTGATGTTAAGTGACGGTGTGGTCGAAGATGGTAAAGCACACCTAGCCTGGAATTATCACAAGGCACATATTAGCAAAAGAGAAATGACTCGAGCTAACGGAGTTTCCAAAGTAGAGCCAGTGGACACGGCCTCCGTGCTCATTTACATTTATAGTTGACTCTGTTGACTGAGTTGTATGAGCTTACACTAGAAGGGCTATGAACTTATTACTAAAACCTTTCTCAAATTATGTATTCAAAAAATGTTATGTAGGAAAACTGCATACAAGTGCCACAAACAAGGCGTAAAGACTTCAAAGTATTAAAAATCAACCACAGCATAGAGAGTGAAAATATCCATATTAGTTTCATAAAACAAAGTTCACCATATATGTCTTTACCGACAACCTGACTCGTAACTGTTCGAACTCGTTCGAAAGATCAAAGTGATCACTTTATTTCCTAGTTTTAAGTATGTTTATAATTTGTGACGTGTGACGTGTCCAAGAGTCCTGTAAGGTCTAAAGGAAATAAAGCACTTTGAGTTTTGAGTTTTTTGAACGAGTAATGAGTCGTACAGTAAAGCGAGCGCGGGACGTGTGCGTGCAGGGCGAGGCGAGCCTGGACGTGCCGAACCTGCGCGGGGTGACGCCGCTGGCGATGCTGCAGGCGGGCGGCGGCGCCGCGTGGCTCGGCGCGCGCGTCGCGGAGCGCGTGCGCGAGCGCAGCCTGCCGCGCGGCGCGCCGCACCTGCTGCGCCGCCTCTCCTACGACAAGGTACCGGCCGCAGGGCGTCGCAGGGCGTCGCACGCGTCGAGTGGCGCTCCGTCTGCCCGTGCCGCGGTCTGATGTTGCAGAAGTTCCGGTGGTGGTGCGTCGTGGTGATGCCGTTCCTGGCGTTCTACCTGACGGGGCTGGTGCTGGAGACGGACGCGCCGTACGCGGTGAAGGCGTTCCTGCTGGTCTGCCTGTACTCGCTGCTGCACTTCCTCTCCAACCTGCTGTTCGACGACGACCTCAAGAACATCCTGCCGCTCAGCGTGTACCTCGCCACCAAGGTACCGAGCGCGCGACCGGCGGGGGAGCTCCGTCGCGGGGAGCGCCTCCGCCCTCCGCCTACAGCGCATGTCGTGCTCTGTGCAGGCGTGGTTCTACGTCACGTGGGTGGTGTTCGTGGCCGGCGCGGTGAGCGGCGGCGCCACCGCCGCGTTCCTGGCGAGCTCGGCCGCGCTCTGGTACACGTTCCTGCGCTCGTGGCGCTCCGACCCCGGCGTCATCTGCGCCAGCCGCCAGGACAAGTTCCAGGTGAGTGGCGCGGCGGAGGCGCGAGGGGGCGGAGGGACCGAGCTCACCCCGGCCGTGTGCGCAGACCATCGTGGAGCTGTCGGAGGGCGGCGGCTGCGGCGGCTTCGAGCCGGCGCGGTTCTGCTCGGCGTGCCTGGTGCGCCGCCCGCTGCGCTCCAAGCACTGCTCCGTGTGCAACCGCTGCGTGGCGCGGTTCGACCACCACTGCCCCTGGGTCGGCAACTGTATCGGCGAAAAGAACCACCGCTACTTCGTCGGCTTCCTGGCCAGCCTGCTGGTGATGTGCGCCTTCACGGCGTGGGGCTGCGCGCAGTACCTGGCGGCGCGCTGCGGCGCGGCCGGCCCGCTGGCCGCGCTGCTGGCCTGGCCGCGCTGCAGCGCCTGGGTGTCGTGGGTGGCGCTCAACGCGCTCTTCCACCTGTTCTGGGTGCTGGTGCTCACGTGCTGCCAGCTGTACCTGGTGGTGTGCCTCGGCATGACCACCAACGAGCAGCTGAACCGCGCGCGCTACCGCCACTTCCAGGCGCGCGGCGGCCGCTCGCCCTTCACGCGCGGCCCGCTGCGCAACGCCGCCGACTTCTTCCGCTGCCGGCTGTGCGGCCTGCTGCCCGCGGCGCCGGCGCCCGAGCCCGACCTCGAGCCCATGCTGCGCGACCACTTCGTGTGAGCCCCCCTGCAGGACGTCGACAGTCGACCCTGACGAGCGAAACTAGCCTCACTTCCTCCAAAATATCACTTGTAACATGTTCTAGTGAGTACATACTCGGTACTCGGTACCCTATCGTTGTAAATTTAATTATTGCTTTCCGATGCGACTTTGAGCCATTTTCGTTCAGGCGGAGTTTTCCTAACCGTATTTGAACTGTCGGATTTTCTTCTACTTAATGATACGGCGGGCCCGACGCTCCCTATAGATTAAGTCGTCGTCGCTCCGCACGAGAAAGTAGCCATACGAACCTACTATTAATGAATTGTAATTATGGTATTTTTGTAATTATGTTGTACCTGAGCGTCCTGCGCCTCGAAGCTGGATTTAACGGTAGCGAAGGTCGGCCGTCCCGCTGAGCGGTCGGGTCACTGGCCGGCGGTGCCGCTGATCGCGCAAGGCGCCGGTCGGCCGTGCCGCTGATCGTTCAACGTGACGATCGTTGACGACAAGAGGCGTCGGACGCAGACCATAGTCATAATTTTTTAACCGATAGTTCATTGATTGTGATGTAATGCTATGCAAGCATATTCTTATTGTATAGAGTGGGTGCACGCAGCTGCTATCCTAATAATAACTGTAACTATTAATAAGTACGAGTACGTGAACTGATGTTCGAAGAGATGAAACCAAATTGCATTTCCATTATTTAAATAAAAACATTAATATACTACACGTTGGTTTTACTATAAGCGCCACACCATCCATTCATGTCCCCGCCGATTATATGCGTGTTCCCACGGTATTTGTTTAAAAGTAGTTCTAACTTCCCCATCACAGTGTTGGCCTGCACGTCTGTGCAGCACGTGTAGATAGAGGAAAAGAATATTTTGTGTCCACTTGTAGTCGTAATTTGCACTATAGAGAGATTATTGGCAGATTGGCAGTGTATGGTTCCTGTATTAAGACAATGTCGATATTATTGCTATGAGTGAAGACTTTTAGTTCTTGAAAAGCATTGAAGCTGCGTGCTAGGTTAATTTGCATGCAGCTGAGCTGTGGTATTTGAGACATATGTCGATTATTCGCCATAGTCAACTCGAGTTCGTATGTCTTCTTTGGCTTTTTGGATGATAGGGCATGCGTTTGATGTTGTGCTGTGTGTATTACTTTGAGGATGGTTGCGTTTCTTGCAGTTGTAACATTGAAGTGTAGCTGCATGGCTTTTAGAAGGACAATTCGCAAATTCATGTCCGTTGGAGGAGCAATGTGAGCAGATTGTCTCACTGTTCTTGCACCATTTTCTGGTATGCTCTAGTTTCATGCACTTAAAACATTGCAACAGTGGGACGTATTCCTCAACATGTACGCGTCGGTGGTCCACATTAAGCTTTCCACCTTCAATCGCAGCCCTCCAAACTTTGGGTGTCGCGATAAAGATTGCGTTGTACAGCTCAGGATTCCTATTATTTCTTTTGAAGCGATAAGACATTTCCTCCTGTTCATCTATAGCACATTTGATATGATCATTTTGTGTGATAACCAGGTCTCTGAGTATCTCTGTGGGAGTGTCACTTTTGATTCCTTTGAGGATGAACATTGGTTTGAGCTTTTTGCATTCTTTAGCAGTCACAAGGCTATCTGGTTTACTTATTTTTGTAAGGGCGGTGTCTACTTGCATTTCGTTATCGAAGGTGACTCTGAGCCGGTTGCCAGAGATTGGGATAGTATCTACGGGTGCAAAGTTAGTATCCCGAAATGTAATGGAACGTTGCCAGGCCAAGAGTGTTTCTGAGGTGCTGGTGTTTTTGCTTTTTGGAGTAACGATAATCGCTGGTTTGTACTTGGGTGGCAATGGTCTGCTAGTTTCACATTGAATTGTTTTGTTAGTGAGCTTTTTGATCTCCTCCCGAACAATTGCTCCTACAGTAGCCTCAGTAACAACATATTCTTGTGTAGTGGGAGAAGTACTTTCCCTGTCATCATTTGTGTAAGAAAAAGTGGAGTGAAAAAGAAAATTCAGACTATTACAGTCTGAATTTCCTTTACTAATTTGATAATATCTGCCTTGTTACCCTTCGTTAGACTCCTTCCTTCATTAATTTTGAGCAATATGGTTTCCGTTTTGTCTAGGATAGTTTTCTTAAAGTCATCATGGGAATTTAGCAACTGACTGGGGGCGAGAGGGCAGTCTCTCTCTGCTTCTATAGTTAGAGGCGTTTGCGTGATGGGATCATCTTCTGGTTTAGTGTTGTTGATGCCTTCGTTTGGAGCAGGAGTAAATGGACGGGACTCACTAGAATTGCCCTCATCAGTCACAGACTTGGTTGGTGTTCGAATCATATCTATCTAATGGTAAACACGTTCAGGCAAAAATATATGCAAGTACGTTAAACTGCGTTGTTATATGAAGCTAGTTAAGCGTCGCAGTTAAGACCAATAGCGAGGGTAAGAGAATAGTGCGTTTGCAGCCTGTGCGCGATTTTAACCGAAGGAACTTTGTATTTAAGGAAATGCCGCACAGAAAAGCTAGGGGTAAGGTGAGAGAATGGCTCCGGACTCTTGGTTATGAATCAACTGAAGAACTTGTTAAAGTCTACAACCCTTATGCCTAGTACATATACGCTTACTACTCACGCAACCTACAGACGCATACCATCGCACACTCATTCAATCACACGCCCACAAAGACACAGACAATACATAATTTACACCACCACTGTATATAAGTACATGCAATAATACGGAAATATGCTTCTTTATTCATTTATTACATTAAGGATATAATTAATATAATAAACACATATACGAAAATCACCAAAACATCTACTCATAAGATATATACACACAAAATAATTTAATTCGATTTTTTATTAATTGTTCTATAGTATATGTAAGTACATTAAATTATTTCATAGTTATAGTTATATTCTATTATATAGTAATTAATTGTTTTATTTATTTATTTATTTTCTGTTATTATTTATACTATTTATTTTAATTTTATGCAACAACACATATATATTGGGACTGCGAGCGCGCGCAAATTACAAGCAGGGATATCGTAAACAGGGCCACCGAGAGACCGGCCTAGCCGAGTTTGGGGCCCACTGCTATAATGTAATCAGATTTATGTTTAGTCTTTTTTTTTGTAATTCCTTTTTTGTGTAATGTCTGTATTATTGTTTCTTTTTTTGTGTGGAAATAAATAAATTATCTTATCTTATCTTAAAAAAAAAAAACCCTTAAAATGGATGGTGTGGTGAGAATTGAAGATCACTAAAAGTAGCGCCCTCTAAATCTGAAACTACAATGATAAAACTAGAACTTACCGCTGCATCTACCAAGTGTGTCACGATGTGGCGTTCGTGAAGACTGGGAGGAGCGTGGTTAACGCTGTAGGGATATTGAAAGGGCACGGCTGCTCCTTTAGCCGCTGCTTTGTGGCGTGAAGAAACCATAAGACGGCCAGCCTCACCAGAGATGATGTAATTGCACGATGTTGACGTCTCAACAGCCTCAGCGCCAGGCAACTTGATAAATGTATAAACTGTATCACTTCACTAAACACAATGCACTTAAACAAATATGATTATTACTGAAACACTTCACTGTAGTCCTGAGTAGGTAATTTTCGGTAAGGCCCGGTAGCCTTGCCGAATGCGGGGGAGAGGAGGCAAGGAGTGGTATAACCTGAGCGTATAAGGATTTAGTTTGAGCAAGGCAAGTAGGCAAGCACTTGCCGTGCAAGTAGTTGCCGGCAAGCAACCACAAATCAAGAAGTTGCCGGCAAGCAACCACGGCGCGAGCAGTTGCCGGCAAGTCCCCGCTGAGCAACTGGTCGCCAGGCAAGTACTCACCGCGCAAGTGATTGCAAGGCAAGTTGCACTAGTTGCCCTCTACCAGTGGACGCGTCCGTCCGCTCGCAGTGAGAGCTTGTGTGCGACTAAGGTAGGTAGGTAGGTAGGTAGGTAGGTAGGTAGGTAGGTAGGTAGGTAGGTAGGTAGGTAGGTAGGTAGGTAGGTAGGTAGGTAGGTAGGTAGGTAGGTAGGTAGGTAGGTAGGTAGGTAGGTAGGTAGGTAGGTAGGTAGGTAGGTAGGTAGGTAGGTAGGTAGGTAGGTAGGTAGGTAGGTAGGTAGGTAGGTAGGTAGGTAGGTAGGTAGGTAGGTAGGTAGGTAGGTAGGTAGGTAGGTAGGTAGGTAGGTAGGTAGGTAGGTAGGTAGGTAGGTAGGTAGGTAGGTAGGTAGGTAGGTAGGTAGGTAGGTAGGTAGGTAGGTAGGTAGGTAGGTAGGTAGGTAGGTAGGTAGGTAGGTAGGTAGGTAGGTAGGTAGGTAGGTAGGTAGGTAGGTAGGTAGGTAGGTAGGTAGGTAGGTAGGTAGGTAGGTAGGTAGGTAGGTAGGTAGGTAGGTAGGTAGGTAGGTAGGTAGGTAGGTAGGTAGGTAGGTAGGTAGGTAGGTAGGTAGGTAGGTAGGTAGGTAGGTAGGTAGGTAGGTAGGTAGGTAGGTAGGTAGGTAGGTAGGTAGGTAGGTAGGTAGGTAGGTAGGTAGGTAGGTAGGTAGGTAGGTAGGTAGGTAGGTAGGTAGGTAGGTAGGTAGGTAGGTAGGTAGGTAGGTAGGTAGGTAGGTAGGTAGGTAGGTAGGTAGGTAGGTAGGTAGGTAGGTAGGTAGGTAGGTAGGTAGGTAGGTAGGTAGGTAGGTAGGTAGGTAGGTAGGTAGGTAGGTAGGTAGGTAGGTAGGTAGGTAGGTAGGTAGGTAGGTAGGTAGGTAGGTAGGTAGGTAGGTAGGTAGGTAGGTAGGTAGGTAGGTAGGTAGGTAGGTAGGTAGGTAGGTAGGTAGGTAGGTAGGTAGGTAGGTAGGTAGGTAGGTAGGTAGGTAGGTAGGTAGGTAGGTAGGTAGGTAGGTAGGTAGGTAGGTAGGTAGGTAGGTAGGTAGGTAGGTAGGTAGGTAGGTAGGTAGGTAGGTAGGTAGGTAGGTAGGTAGGTAGGTAGGTAGGTAGGTAGGTAGGTAGGTAGGTAGGTAGGTAGGTAGGTAGGTAGGTAGGTAGGTAGGTAGGTAGGTAGGTAGGTAGGTAGGTAGGTAGGTAGGTAGGTAGGTAGGTAGGTAGGTAGGTAGGTAGGTAGGTAGGTAGGTAGGTAGGTAGGTAGGTAGGTAGGTAGGTAGGTAGGTAGGTAGGTAGGTAGGTAGGTAGGTAGGTAGGTAGGTAGGTAGGTAGGTAGGTAGGTAGGTAGGTAGGTAGGTAGGTAGGTAGGTAGGTAGGTAGGTAGGTAGGTAGGTAGGTAGGTAGGTAGGTAGGTAGGTAGGTAGGTAGGTAGGTAGGTAGGTAGGTAGGTAGGTAGGTAGGTAGGTAGGTAGGTAGGTAGGTAGGTAGGTAGGTAGGTAGGTAGGTAGGTAGGTAGGTAGGTAGGTAGGTAGGTAGGTAGGTAGGTAGGTAGGTAGGTAGGTAGGTAGGTAGGTAGGTAGGTAGGTAGGTAGGTAGGTAGGTAGGTAGGTAGGTAGGTAGGTAGGTAGGTAGGTAGGTAGGTAGGTAGGTAGGTAGGTAGGTAGGTAGGTAGGTAGGTAGGTAGGTAGGTAGGTAGGTAGGTAGGTAGGTAGGTAGGTAGGTAGGTAGGTAGGTAGGTAGGTAGGTAGGTAGGTAGGTAGGTAGGTAGGTAGGTAGGTAGGTAGGTAGGTAGGTAGGTAGGTAGGTAGGTAGGTAGGTAGGTAGGTAGGTAGGTAGGTAGGTAGGTAGGTTAGGTTAGGTTAGGTTAGGTTAGGTTAGGTTAGGTTAGGTTAGGTTAGGTTAGGTTAGGTTAGGTTAGGTTAGGTTAGGTTAGGTTAGGTTAGGTTAGGTTAGGTTAGGTTAGGTTAGGTTAGGTTAG